>ML675604.1:71582076-71641899 GCA_007922155.1 Mesoclemmys tuberculata | reverse complement strand
TTCCAGCTCCAGCTCCAGCTTCGCTCTGCTCTGTGCAGCTATGGTCTGCTCGGCTCAGCTCTGCTCTGCTCTCTGGGGTGCCCCTCTGGCTCTGCTGCTGTGGGTCAGCTCAGCTCAGCTTTCTGTGCTCCTCTGTGGCTTCCCAGATGCTGGCTGCTTTGTCCTGGCATGTCCAGGCAGGTAGTTTCAGGCTGCTTTGTCCTTCACTCAGCCCTGCCCTGCCCAGGCATGCCTGAGTTAGCCTCTCTCCACTGGCCATGGGGCTGTGTCTGTTTCAGGGCCCTGCTTCCTCCAGAGATGGTCAACCAAAAAGACCCACTACGTTTCAGTAAGGGGCTAACAGACCCCTTACACCAAGAACATTTTATAGACGCAGCACCTGGATTAAAATGCAGCATTAATTATTGCTTTGAGCTGTGCATATTTGTTCAAAGGACTGTCTAAATGCTAACTTTGGTGAAGACATTTTATGCATTTATTTTTCTGCAAAAAAAATATTTCTAGAATGAAAGATATTTGGACTAGCCCTGATTTGTTCCTGTTATTGCTGCTATACAGGGTTTTCAATCTCTTCTCAATTTCTAGCAAAAGTTTGTAGCAAGATTTATGGCACACTTAATGAGACGGACACCGACGTGAGGAAAACAGCAGTTTATTATTGTCGACAACAGACTCAGCGGAATCTTTTCCAAAGGCTGAGCCCCGATTATACTGGGGCGTCGCCTTATATACATTTTAAGATTACATGAATATTCATACATAGCATCACTATATTTTACATAGATAAGCTTGAGTGAGGATGTGCAGTGTGTATTTCTTTGTCTAAGTTTTGTGGGAGAGTATGCGCAGTTTGGTTTTCTTTGTCTGAGATTTAGGGCCTGGTTATCTCTTCAGGCATGTGTGAGAATGTACGCGGTATACAAGTTCTTATCTAAACTCCAGGCCTTTCTGAACTCCTCCTAACACTGACAGACAACTAGCCCTTTGTTAGAGACTACATACAAACTAGTGATTATATTTCTCATTACTCTACAGAACTATATGCACAGTTAAATAATTAGCCAGGTGCATTTTATCTACAGTACAGCATGTAAGCTTTATATCCAGCCAAATGAAGCCAAGGAAAAAGCTATATAATTTGCCTCACTAATATAGCCTGCCTCAAGTGAACAAAAAGAAAAGCTTGTGATTGTGGCAATTCCCTGAGAGAATTCTACTTTCCAGATCTGATTATTTTTACCAACTCAGTATTTGTGTGTTTTAGCAAGTGTAGTAATTGTTCATGTCACTTGTGGGTGCAAAATGTAGTGGCGAAATGGAGTCTCATTTCATTTTATCTGAATGTTTTTAGTGGGTGTTCTGTCCATTTTATATTGTATGGCACACACATTACCTCTGTGGAGGGATGGGCTGCAGAAAGAAATGCTTTCAAAATAAGATCCCTAAGCCTATGGTGTTATTTACAGAATATACTAAAACCCCAACCCTGAAAACACTGATGCACACGCTGAACTTTATGCACTAGTCTTTGCATTCACAATGCTTAACAAACACACACATAGACAAGCGGTTAAATTCTTTCTCCACTGAAGTTAACAGAAGTTTTGCTACTGACTTCAGCAGGACCAAGATTTCACCCAAGGTCCCTGCCCTGGAGCTTCCAGTTTAACTCAAAATGTTCCAACGGGCAGCAGTTCAGATACAAGAAGAAGTGGAGACTATATCATTTGTCAGTGTAAAGGGTAGTCTAGAGAGAAACCTGAAAAAAAGGAGCAATTTGAAGGGGCCAGGGGGCAAGAAGTTGCTTATTGCACAGAACAAAATAATTCAGTAAGATAGACATAGCTAATGAGCTAAAATAAACACAGAATTATCTCAACAGAAATATATTCTATTCATACTTTTAGCCAGCCAGCTAACGTGCAATCTGAAGGTTGGAAAAATTTCTTTGCATCCAATGAAGATAAAACCAAACTGTTTTAAGTTAAAGGAAAATCATTATCATTAGGTTTTCCCTACCAAATGTTTATTTTAGATACCATCACCTGCATCTCCAAAACAAACCGTTAATGTTTGTTTCTTCTCTCAGTAAAACCTCCCACCCAGAACGGAGGAAGTGTTTTCAAAATCAGATTGCTGAATGGAATAACTCCTCATTTTCAGAACGATACTTTCATATGTACATTTTGACTCTCTCTGCACTGGAGAACTATTCAGTATCTAAAACCTGTTTGAGTTATAAACTGAAAATGCACAAATTTTGTGATGTTTAACTCATAATATGGGTAACTACTTCAGAAAAGAGCAAGACTGTGATACATTCTGGATGGGATTTTCACAATACCTAAGGGAGTTAGGCACCCAACTCCCAGTGAAAGGCAATGGAGCTGAGTGCCTAACTCTGAGGCACTTCTGAAAATTCCTCCCTTAATTAACTTCTTGAGTTCCAGTTATAATTAGCTAGTAATCTTTTCCCCCATTGGTTACCATCCAAACAAGCAGTCATGGAGGAATTAGGATATTATTTATATTTCAGTAGTGTCCAAAAGGTGCTGCACAGACTGAGAGACACAGCCCCTGTCCAGGAGAGTCTATAAACTAAAAAAATGGTCTTGTCGTTAAGGAAGAGAATAGAGCCAGGAAACCTGGGTTTTGTCTCCTGCTTTGCCATAGTTTCTTCAGCTAAAATTGAGAATATAGGGCCTGATACAAACCACAGCAAACACAACAGAATAACTCCTATCACCTGTAATGGGCTTTGGATCAGGCCCATAATATGTACTGTACAAGTTTTATGATGCTTAATTCATTAATGTTTTCAAGTGTTCCAAAATCTTTGGATGGAAGGTTTTGTAGAAGTTCAAAGTGGGGTCATCACAAAGCAAACCGCTGTATACATTCCACTCTGATAGACTGTGGTATATAGTCATAAAATGTTAACCTCTAGTGGTCCTTACACAAATATGAAATTTACACTAATTTCTTAGTTAAAATGCTTGCGTTCTCAGCAGAAAAAATGAAAGTGACTAGAAGTTGTAAGCGGTCCTCTTACACCCTTATTAACTGAGTAATAAGGCATGAATGGAATGATATGTTGTAAAACAGCCCTGCTGCATTGTTTGAGTTCCATTAATGACCCGATTAATATAAGCTGAAAATGGATCCATGGGTATACAAAGAAAAAAGTGAAGACAATGACCTTTAGCTGTTGCCATATTTTCTGACAGGTTTCTATTAGCAGTTAATACATCAATGGAACTGTCATAGACCAATGACGTTGGCATTACTCAACATTAACCAGTCGGACAACAGTTAGGAAAGGAATCTGAAATCTTAGTTCTTACTCTGGGAGAGACCAAGAAAAATGGATATTTTAACTACTGCAATGTGGTAAATACCAATAGCCTCATTCACACTGCCAGCATTTTTAATTTGATAGATGATGCAGGTTTAAACTTTCTTTGAGTCAAACACGACTTTTTGTGGACTCCCCACCCCATGGTTGCCTTGATGTACAGAGTAACATCTATTTGTTTCTGTGTATATTTCTGCTACTCCAGCCTTGTTGACTGGCATAATTTTTGAGAGGAATAATAATAAAGAAGAAGAAAAAGGCTGTGGACTTTCAGAATATTTTCTCAAGAACATGAATAACATTATTGAGACACCAGAACCAGCATTTTATTGGAAGGGGAGAGCATCACTTAAGGACTCCTTCCAGGTGAAAGCAGCCTCCATAGTAGCTTGTCCACAGAAACTCCACTGTCCATATGGAGAACTGGTCCAGTTCTTTTCAGGGAACAGGGCAAGTGTATAAATTATAAGAGTTTTTGTTGGGTTTGTCTAAAGCGAAGCCGTTTCTGAACTCTTCTAGCGTTAGGGAAATCAGGCTTTAATCCTCTCACCAATTCATGGCTTTTTGCACCTTACCCTGAGGTATATTTCTATTTACATGTTCCGGCTGGAACACAGAGAGAATTGTACATTCAAACCACTTTAAATTAATTAAAAGGAGTCTCAACCAGCATTTACACACACATACACAACTGAGATCTGGCTGAAGAAGTCTCTGGCCTGCAGATATTCATTTAATAAGTCTTGGAATTTCTTGGAAATTCTAGAAGAATGCAAAAGTGCTAATATTGTGCCAGCATCCAAAACGGGCAAGTGAGATGACCCTCGTGCCTATAGGCCAGTTAGCCTGACAACAATCCCAGGCAAAATAATGGAAAAGCCAGTACAGAATTCTATTAACAAAGGATAGGACTATAATTAATGCAGCCAACTTGGTTGTTGGTGGGGTAGGTACCCTCCATCCCCCTTTGCGGGTTAGATTGTCCAAGGGTGCGAGGCAGGATGGCCCAATGGCCAGAGTCCACATGCGGACCCTTCTGGGTCAGGGCAGCGAGTCCTCACTGCCCAAGTCAGTGATGTCACCCGATTCTGGGGGACAGTGGGGCTGGTTGGCCTGTTGGGGAAGTGGAGCACCACCTACAGGCATGTGACACCCAGGGTAGGAGGGGCTCAGACTCTCCCTACTCTTCTGAGTCGCAGCCCAGGGCCTTAATGGTGGCAGAAGTAGTCACCACCGAGTCAGCAGGGATTCTTCCGCATCACACTGACTCCTCCCACAGGTCAGGGCCTCACAAAGTCCCTCTTGTTGGGTGTCTACAGACTGCAGTGTTGGCAGCTCAAGAGGTGTAACAACACTATTGCTGGCATCTCCCTCTGTCTATTGCAGCTCACTGTCATCAACACCCTTGAGCAAAAGTGGAAGAATTTAACTTCACACACAAAATGTTCCTGGCCCTGTGAAAAGAGAAATCTGATACATATTTATTCATGTCTCATGTACATTAGGGTTTGACAGACATCTTCATTAGGGGCAAATCTAGACATAGAAAGTAAAATAAATGTCTTTCCCTGCTTTAATCTTTTCCTGCTATGTGTGACCGTTCAGCCCATGGAAACCATTTGAAACTGATACAGATAGATCGTTGCCTGCTAATTTTAGCAGGACAGTCATGATTCTAGTAGTCTGCCTCACCCGCTCTCTCTATTGCGAACACTAATTTCCCACTTAGCATTGTCCCTGCTGTCTAACTGATTTATGTGGGGATTTGCAATTCTGAGGGAAGAGGGGGAGGGAAGGTTCACCCTGAAAATTTTTCCGCTCCAGGAATGGAAATTACTCACCCATTCTTGAGGGCGGGGAACAGTCTCGCTGGAGAAACCTAAAACTCCTCCTGCTGAAATGAATGTCACATTACAAAAAGAGTCTAAACATCCACAGCTGTAAACCATTCTACCTTAATGTTTCCACTCTGCAATGTGGTTTATGAGGATAATCTGTACAGGGCAGGTAGTAGTAACCTTTGGTTAATAAACTTAATTCCGCAGGCTCCACAGAGTAGACTGAACAGTTAAGCAACCACCGCATAAATCTGTTACTTCTTCGCATTAAATGTGTACGTGCAACCAATTGGCTGTCAGAAGGTGCGAGAGGAAAAGTTCCTTCGATTAGCGGTTCAGAACTAGCTATTCTTGCAGCACTAGTGGCCTCTGTGGTTGTGAAAGTAACCTTCAGTCACATCCAGCCTTCCAGAAAAGATTATTCAAATGTGAAAGACACCTTCTCTTACTTCTAGAAGCGGCCCCTCTAGAGCAAGCCATTTGATAGGACTGTGTAGAGAATATTCTGTTGCCTATACTGTACCTCCTTCTATGGACAAAAAGATTCAGTCTCCAAGAGTATCAGTCTGTACCTATTACCAGAACCACATTTACTTGACCATTTTCTCCCCACATGAGCAAAATAGTTTATACTGGCTTTTATAGCTTAGCGAGAGAGGTGCATTAATATAGAAAGAAAAATTGTGCTGAAATACCAAATGCAGGGTAAATTATATCTGCTCTTATATTCATAGATGCCAAGGCCAAAGTGACCATTGTGACCACCTAGTCTGACCTCCTGTATAACAGGCCATAGGACTTCCCCCAAAGATCCCTAGAGCACAGCTTTTAGAAAAACATCCCATCTGGATTTAAAAATGCCAGTTGAATAGTGAATCCGCTACAGCCCTTGATAAATTGTTCCAATAGTTAATTACTCACATTGTTAAAAATTTACACCTTATTTCTAGTCTGACTTTGTCTAGCTTCATTTTCCAGCCGTTAGATGTGGTATACCTTTCTCTGCTAAACTGAAGAGTCCTTTATCAAATATTTGTTCCTCAAGTAGGTAGTTATAAACTGGGATCAATTACCCCTTAAACTTCTCTTTGTGAAGCTATATGGATCAAACTCCTTGAGTCTATATCAGAAGTGGCCAAACTTATTGACCCTCCGATACTCCCCTTCCCGCTGGGCAGAATCCTCTACACCCACCACCCTGCCGCAGGGCAGAAGCTCCCCAGTCCAGTCTGGTAGAGGGAGAATGGAGGGGGAATAGGGTGCTCTTACATAACTGTAAAAGAACCACATTTGGCTCACGCTGGTCTATAACAATTACGTAGGTTTTCTAAGCCTTTAATCATTTTCATGACTCTTCTCTGATCGCTCTCAAATTTATCAACATAGACTCATAGACTTTAAGGTCCGAAGGGAATAATATGATCATCTAGTCTGACCTGCACAACACAGGCAACATAACCTCATCCTTCCACGCCTGTAATAGACCCCTAACCTATAACTGAGTTATTGAAGTCCTCAAATCATGGTTTAAAGACTTCAAAGCACAGAGAATCCACCAGCAAGTGAGCCATGCCTTATGCTGCAGAAGAAGGCATCTGCCCTGGGGGAAAATTCCTTCCCGACCCCCAAAAATTCCTTCCCAACCCAATCTTTCTTGATCTTTCTGCCACTCCAACTGCAGCTTCCCTAAGCACATGAAAGACTCTGTCTGAATCAAGTATAAGACACCCAGCTGCCCATTTTATCCTCCTTTCAATTTCATGCGACATTATCATTATTTACTCATATGGCAGTGGCTCCAAGATGCCCAAATCAGGATCAGCACCCCAGTGCGCTGGGTCTTCTGCACATCTACCGCAATCTCACTCACTTCCCAAACTCAAGAACCGTTGCAATAAGTAGAATAAATTAGTTTAAAAGCAGAAAAACAAATTTAATCTGTCAAATTAAATAGCCAACGGGCTGGTTAGGCAAATAATATTTATTGACTTTTTCTGATTAATCTGCATACAGGATATATTAGTCTTCCACTATATGTTCAAATAAAGCAGCTGCATCTAGTTCCAGTCTAGGATTATTCTTCGTTAATAATTCTGGATATCTTCAAAAGCATTTCATAACCTATATAATATGCTTCCAGAATTGTCACGCCATCTGTGTAGATATGTAGACATATCTGCAGACATATCTCCACTGCTACAATGTTCATCACCCCCCACAACACACCTCTCAAGAGCTATGAATTCTACACATCTATCACAACATGTGGTGTACCTCACCCAGTGCACTAAATGCCCCAATAACAACTATGTGGGTGAAACCAGACAATCACTGCACTCTCGAATGAACTCACACAGGAGAATGATAAAAGTCTAAAACACCACGTCACTTGTGTGTGAGCACTTTTCACAAAGCAATCACTCAATATCTGAACTATCAGTCCTCATCCTCTAAGGAAACCTGCAGAACACTTTCAAAAGACGAGGCTGGGAGCTTAAATTCCTTACTCTGCCATACACTAAAAATCATGGACTGACTAGAGGCACTGGATTTATGGCTTATTACAACAAACTGTAACCCAGTAACCCCCCCACCACACCTCCTTTTTGTCCTATGACTGCAGGAGTGTTAACAGGCCACACTACTTTGAATGGTCCCTTACAGTAAGTACTAACTACTTATGCTACACAATCTGTTCCACCTTGCCTTTTGCTGTGACACTGGGAGTACTGTTCCCAGACCTGAAGAAGAGCTCTGTGTAAGCTCGAAAGCTTGTCTCTCCCACCAACAGACGCTGGTCCAATAAAAGTTATTACCTCAGCCACCTTGTCTTTCTAATATCCTGGGACGGACACAGTTACACCTACACTGCAGATACTATCTGTGTGCACTCTGAAATCTAGAATGGCTGCTGAGTCAAAATGAAGTGAAGTAAAGATGGGGAAAGACCTGCTAGAGACAGGATCACTTCTGATCTCCAACTGGAACAATGGCGCTAGGGGCCTTGTTACTATGTGGTACGTGCAACCGCAACCCTGAGGCTATTCTAACTCGCAGTGAGGCCAGAATTGAGGAGGAGAGGGCACAGAACAGTGGCTTGGACCTCTCACCTCTTCGGGTTCTGCACTGACACAAAGATCAGGGCTAACGTTTCTAATCATTCTCCTATGCTTCATTTTCTAGGCTATAGGGTCCCCCCACCCTGTGGTCATGAGTCAACTATGAAGTTTGCTTCTGAGTTTTCCCATTGTTGAGGAATTGAAAGCACTGACTTGTGAATACATGTCTATGTTGTGATTTTTTTCCTTCTTACTCTTGCTCTGTAGATCTTCTAAATATTGGCCTGTAGGGTAACTCCTGTCCTTTCAATCTTCAGAGCAATTCCTGTTCATTTAAGTGTGTCAGGCCTCCATGCCCAAGAAGTGTTGTTGAGCCCCCACAAATCGCACTGAACTCACTCAGCCCCACGTTGGATCTTGCACATAGGGAAGCTTACTAAAATGATTTAATGAATTGAACATTTTCAGAACTTAGAAGTCAAGTATTGTGAAACACATTGTCTCAGGCACAATATGCCACAGTGCATGAAGTCTTGTCACCTGCCTAGCTTGTGACATAGGTGGACTTAACACTATGAAGGGTCTGTGTAGCTTGACACTTCACAAAATAGAAATGAGGTCACTGAATTCCACAGAGAATTCATAACAGTAAACAATTACTTTGATTGCTTCCTCTGATTTATTTTTGAGAGAGAGGAAAATTTCTGTCACAGTGATTTGTGTTTATATACCAACATGAGAGGACTTACAGCTACAATTAGGAATGGTGTCTGTGCTGCACCTCTCAGGAGATGTAATACGCAACAGGAAGCACAGCCCACGTGGGTGGAAAATGTGGCTTTAGAGTCTGGATTGCTGTGAAGTAGGGTGACCAGATAGCAAGTGAGAAAAATCAGCTCCGGGGTGGGGGGTTCTGGGCGCCTATGTGTGTGTGTGTATATATAAACAAAAAGCCCCAAATATTGGGACATCTGGTCATCTTACTGTGAAGGCTGGTAACTGTGTTGGTCTTTTGTGTGTGTGAGACATACCAGGGTACA
Organism: Mesoclemmys tuberculata; assembly: GCA_007922155.1. Lineage (NCBI taxonomy): Eukaryota > Metazoa > Chordata > Testudines > Chelidae > Mesoclemmys > Mesoclemmys tuberculata. The sequence continues at coordinate 71,632,607 of ML675604.1, read as the reverse complement.
ATCCAGACTAATGAGAAGAAATATTTCAGGGGAAAAAAGGAGAATATTTAATTTTTATTTAAAAATTGTTGCAAAAATTTCCATTTTTTGATAACAAAAATTCTAAGAGAATTATTTCAAGAGTTCTCATTGTGCTCGGAAAAATCCAGTCTCTCTTACTTCTGTAATTTTTATTTATTTTTATTTAATTCGAAAATGTGGGCAGAGAGATTTAAAAAGTGAGCCAAAATTGGGGGTGCAGGAAGGTGACATCCTCTCATATTTTCCACTCCCCTGCCTCCTGTTTTTTTTTTTGTTTGTTTGGTTTTTCTTTTTTGGGGGGGTGGAGAAGGGGCACAGCAATTTTAAAAAACAAGAGAAGGTAGGGAGAGAGAACAACCCTCTCACTTTTCAATTTTTTCCAATGGGTCAAGAAAGTCAATTTTACTTTGTTGTTCCTTTCCTTGCCTTAAAGAACAAGTATTACTTTTAGGAGTAAAGGTAGTACATTCTCTTACTTCTCACTTTTACTTTTGTGCTTACAGTAGAAAAGTGGGGGCTGTGAGTAAAAAAAGGGGGCCCAGTGGGGAAACAACAAACAGTTGGCATTTTCTCATAATTTCTAGAGGAAAAATTTCAAAATACCAGAAAAGTAGGTTTTTCCAAAATTAAACATTTTTTTTTAAATTAAAACATATCAAACAATTTTTAAACAACTTTGTTTCTGATAAAAAAAACTTTTTTTTTTATTTTTTTTTTTTTATTTTTGACAAAAGAAAAATCCCCTCTTCACTGTCAACTGTCTCTTGCTGGTGAGGTCCCTGGGTAATTAACTGCACCTTCCTCAAAGCTTTCTATAGGCTGTTTGGCAGCCCAGAATCCCCAGCAAGGCTCAGTGAGATGCTTCTCCCCCTCTACCCTGAGGCGTGGGGGTTGCTGGGCTCGGGGTGCTGTTTCTGTTGTTAGTAACAAAATAGAAAATAGAATATTTCAAGTAAAATGTTTCAGGTATTCTGTATGTGGATTCATTTTTCACTCACCTCCTAGAATGTTCTGGACCTTTGTAGAATCTCATGGAATTGTCCAGACTTTCTGAGAACTACATTTTCCTTGACCCTCCTAGAATGTTGTCAGCCATGCCCTCACGGGTATAAAGGAGTGGGACGTCATCTGTCAATGAGATATAAGAATGAAGTGAAGTTAGAGCCCAGCTGTGATATCGTGAGCCTTGTTTTATTGTGTAATTGTGAAAGTGTACTTTTAAGACTTGAAGATTGTAAATAATGACTAATAAAGGACATATTTAATGAGACACCAGAGATAGCTAATATAAAAGAAAATACTATTTTAGCTAATATAAAAGAAACACTATTACTTCTTTTGTTATGCTTAACACATAATGTTTGACGACTTTCTAAGACTGTGGAACATAGACTTTTACTCTCCTTAATGCTGTTTGTTTTCCCCCATAGAAAATAAAAGATGCCCCCAAAGAAACCTTCAGGAGCTCACTGTAAGAAGCAAACAGCTCAGTTGCAATCTAGTTTGCAGCAGGGGGTAAATTTGATGGGAAAATATCTGACACAGAACAACATAGTGCAGGCAAGAAAAGCAACCTTACGAACTAAAGGACTAGAGTTAACATTCTAAGACTGTCACCTACTATAATGCTATTGGTGCACAGTTCAATTTCTTGATGTTAGTATACTTCAGTTATTCTTAAAATTAAAAAGTTTCTATAAGCCTTAGAGAAAATTAATTTTTTTATCTGCTTATTTATGGCATGACTATATGGCAGATTTACAGATCCTAGCGTACAAGTTTATCATCTTATATGACAGCGATAAATCATGCATGCAAATTGTGCATCAAAGTCATGAAATGGGCCACAAATGCAATAAAAAATAAGGAATTCAAAAGTTTAACAAATGGAGGGGGGTGCCAAAGATGCTCCTCACCTAGGGTGCTGTTTGATCTAGGGCTGGCTTTTATACCGAGAACTGTGAAGGGAGCAGCATAAGCCTGCTTGTGTTGGCCTTGTGAAAGTCTTGCACCCAGCAGGATGCACTATGGCTGTTTTCGGTTCCTTTATGGTCACCGTATGTGACCAAATCCTCTTACATCTGGAACAGTGGGCAGACTCTGTCCCACGCTCTGGTCAAATTCAGCCTTGATCATCACCTTGTACAAGCCCATTCAGTTAAATTTTGTTACAAGGGGTGTCATTGCAAAACATATGTCTTTGAGTCAAGCTTCTCCTAGAGCATAGGGACAACTCCAATAGGGGAGGTTAGCCAGCTGTTCCAGAAAATACAGATTTAGAAACATGGAGAGGATCCCATGAAGGGGGCTGGGGCGAGACTGAAGAAATGGATGGCAAAGGGAGGTTGTAGTAGATTGTTCAGCTGCTTAGCACAGCAGCCTTCTGCCACTTGAGAGTTGTTTGAACTTTTGAAACTGAAAGTGAGTTTATCCCTGTGGCCGTATCTGTGTCTATTTATTATTTGTATTACTATAGCGCCCAGCTGAAAACAAGGCCCTATAGTGCTAAGCACAATACAAACACATACTAAGAGGCAGTCCTTGCCCCAAAGAGCTTAAAGTCTATGTAGACAAGACAGACAAAGGGCAAGAAAGGAAGTGACTTGCCCATGGTCACACATCAGATCAGTGATAGAACAGGGAATAAAAGCTAGGTCTTCTGAATCCACTTCAGTGCTCTATCCCCGAGGTCATTCTGATCTTTGTCATATAAGCCTCCGTCAAGCTGGACCTTCTTGGCAATCTCTATTCTGAGGCTTTGACTTGGAATAGTAGATATCTTTGCAGATCAGCATTATGTATTTTATGTATTTAAAACGTGGAGATGCGTTGATACACCTGAGGAGAATGAGAGGGAAAGCTATATCAGGTGTCTGCCCTACGCCAGTGAGAATACAGGAAATAGTGAAGACCAAAAAGAGAGGAATAACACAACTCAAGTGGGGAATGAAAATAATAAGAGGAAAAGAGATGGGTTATTATTTTCTTTCACAGAAAGAAAAAGGAAAATGAATGAAGAGCAATAAGAAAAACCGGCAAACAGACATAAATGACACGATTCTTTAACGAAGACGTCCTGTCTCCAAAACATTAACTAGTCAAATTAGAGGTGTGTGTGAAACATACAAACTACCAAGAATTTAAATTGGATTGTAAGTCCTTTCTCCTCTTAGTTGCTCAGACCTCACTCTTGAATCTTTTAACATCTTCATTTCGCTAGTTCTGCAGTCATCATAGTCTTCCAGGGTCAACAGGATCTAAATATCTAGGTTTGATTTTCTCTCCCACACTCCAAACCCTTTACACAGAATCATACTTCAAAGTAAATAATTATGTGTGCCACAATTCAGTAATTCTTTCTGAAATTTTAGACTTTTTTATTTTACTTACTGCTCCCTGAAGCAGTTGTAGAACAAATATTATATTTGTCAGGCTCCTATGGATTTATTTTACTTAAAAGTTACTGGTTTCTTTTAAAAGTTCAAGCACAGCTTATTGAAAATGCAGATATAGCTACCGAGAGCTAAGTTACTGATTATCCAGAGTCTATTCTTATTTACTCCAGAGTGGAGAAAGTGCTGGGTGAGTAGGAGGGAAAGCTTGGAACTTTTGAGATCCAGAGCGAGACAGCTCGGAATATCAGTTCTGGGGAAAGAAACAGCAGCAGATGGAGCTTGTGAGCAGATGTTTCATTATTAATATGAAGTATTTAATGCTTATGAAAGATGCTTATTTGGTAAGCTCTGAGATGGAAGTCCACTATCTACAGCTCAGTCTCAGCCTGAACTGCAGCAGTGTCAGTTTCTCCATACCTGCTACCACTTAATTTAGAAGGTTAGTGATGTAGCCGAGATATTAGTCGTTCTTCTGTGCCCATTCAGACTGTGCTAGACTGTACTGAGACCACCAACCAATTACACACAGACCACTGAACAGCCATTGTGACCCTAGGAATCCCTCAATGTCAACTGGCAAAGAGGTCACTGTTCCGTAACAGTAACCCTGGTAGACCTGACAAACTCATTACACCCAATACATTGTTTTCATCATATTTAGTCAAAGAGGGTCAAATAAGGGATCTAATAAAAGCCTAAGTCCTACTGAACTTCATAAGCATTTTAGGCTGCAGGTAAAGATGATCTTTAAGAAGGTGTGTTTATGTACTGAAAATATGTTTGGGAGTCTGGGTCCCAGGCAGGGGTGACAAATAGGTTTTGCCAGACAAAGGGATGTATACTCAACTATCTGCCTTGGCTCACATGTAAAATAAGCATTGTAAGCCAATATAATCCAAGTCTGTTTGCATATGAGGATATGACAACAATATGGAGCCAGCATACCGGGGAACACCACACAGGCATGTATATTCCTGTTTTGGCCCCAGCCTACCTTGTCACTGAGTACATCAGACAGAAAGGGCTACTTTCCTATGGTTATGCAGGCATTGGTGGATCACCATGGATGCTTCACAGACTTCAGTGTGGGCTTTAAGAACACTAGTCTGTTCAGAAAGCTAAAAGCAGGGACTTTCTTTTACAACCAGTGGATTACCATTGGCAAGGTTGAAACGTCAGCAGTGATCTTGGGGGCCCAGCCTACCCCTTGCTCCCCTGACTCATGAAGCTGTACACCAGCCACCCGATAGCACCAAGGAATGATTCAACTACTGACTCAGCAGGTGAAGAACAACAATTGAATGTGCTTTTGATCATTTGAAGAGTCATTGGCATTGTCGACTCACAAGATTGGACCTCAGTGAATAAAATACCCTAACAGTAGATGCCTGCTGCGTCCTATATAATATCTGTGAAGAAAAGAGAGAGATGTTCACACCAGGGTAGAGGGAGGTGGAGCAGATGAATTTGAACAGCCAAACACAAGGGCTATTAGAAGATCTCAACATGGAGCTCTACAGCTAACGGAGGCTTTGAAAGACCATTTTAAAAGCGAGCCAGAGCAATGTGTGTTGCTGTAATGTGCTCTATCTGGTCCTGCTTTTTTGAGGTCTGGTAGGAATTGTGTGGTGATTTCTGCAATGTAGGGACTATAACATTGTCAATTCCCCTATTAATCTTGTTTGTGACTGATCCTATGAATTCTATGACTCTGTGGAGTAACAGGTAGTTGGTTACTTTCCAAATTGCTAAGCACTTGGCAGCATATGTTGTGAACAAATAAAAATGAATTATGTTCCAAATAATATTCCAAATAATATTATTAGGGTATTATTAATAATATTCCAAATAATATTATTAGGGTATTATTCCAAATAATATTCTGTAACAAAAATCAATGCAAAAATACCCATGCAAATTTTAAAACAAATACATTAAAAAACTTGATAAATGAGTAGAACCGAACTCATGGGTGGGGGGAAACAGACATTTGTGTCCACTTCACCTATACATGCACCAGCTGCAGCTTTCACAGGTCTGTGCGTGCAAAGCTGTGACTGTCGTTATTGACCCCTGGGGTGGAGAGGTAAAGGTAGTGCAGCGACCCTTAATGCCACATGGAATGGTTCAGGGAGGTCCTGATACTGAGTTCTCTATGGGCTGCAGAGGGAGGTGGCCTTTTGGTATGCCTGCCACAGCTCCTTGGCTTTCACATGGCCCTGCTTCTGGTCCCAGTTGTAACCTTTCTCCTGTAGCCACCAAGCAATCTGCTCCTAGGTGTCACCATTTCTGCAGCTGGTCTATAACCATGCTTGCACATCCTCTTCTTCCCACAGGCCCAGGATAGCCAAAATACTCCAGGCAGGAGCATGTCTGGGGCATGTAGCCAGCATCACCAGCTGGACAGTTGTGCACAACGATGGAGATCTGCTAGGAGTGCTCACCTACCCAGGCAATCAGAAAAAGAGCTTTCAAAATTTCATGGGACTTTAAAGGGCGGGTTTTGAGTTTCCGTGACCCCTTGCCTCTGGAGTTCACATTGGTGACCAGAGCGGTCAGTAGAAGGCATTGTGGGACAGCTGCTGGAGGACAGTTAGGGTCAAAATAGGTAACGCAGCGTCCACACTCACACACCAACAACCTAAATACACCACCATCAGGAAGGTAGTGTTACTATGTCAGTCTAATGGTGCACTTACAGTGATGGGGGGGACCAATTTAAGCATCAACACATGCACGACTAGGTTGACGTAAGCTGCCATGTGTCATCCTCACTTTGGCGTGTAGACTGAGAGATTGCTTTAGGTGAGAAGGTACTTTAGACAAGGGTTTTAGCCTGTTAAAGTTAAGTTTAGTCACTAAAAAGGTATGTCTGCACCAGTGGTTCCCAACCTTTTAGGCTCGAGGGCCATAGATATAATTTTTACAATCCTGAAGGGCCACCAGTCTCCGCCAGCAGCCCCTTCTCCCTCTCCCTGCAGCCAGCCAGGAGTTCAGCGAGGAGGCTGCCTCCTTGCTGATCTCCCATCCACTGGCTGCAGCAGGCAAACTGCACATGTCCTGTAACCCGTGAGCTCCACCTGGGGCCCTAGGCAGTGGCTCCCTTCTGCAACCAGGGGATTGGAGATCAGTGCTCCCCTTCCTCTAGCTCCAGCAGAGACCCCAGCAGTTAGGGACCCAGATGGAGTGCTTTGCTGCGCTCTCTGCTGGAGCCAGGGGAGGGGAGCACTCATCTCTCGTCCCCTTGGCTGCAGCAAGGAGCCTGCACCAGTCTTGTACCCGCAAGTCAATGCCATTGGCCTGGGTCCTTAGGCAGCTTCTCCCTTTTACAGCCAGCAGGAAGGGAGCGATAGACCATGGGTTGGGAACCACTGATCTACACTTGATTAAACACCTAACAGCTGACTCGCCTCAAGCCATGGGGCTGTTTAACTGAGGTGTAGACATTCAGGCTCAGGCTGCAGTCTAGGCTCTGGGACCCTGCAATGGGGGAGGGTCCCAGTTCCCAGACTCCCACCTGAGCCTAAATGTCTACATCTCAGTTAAACAGCTCTGGGCCACAGGCTGAGAGCAAAGCCAGCTGACACGGGCCAGCCGAGGGTGTTTAACTGCAGTGTAGACATATCCTAAGAGATGTGACACTTTGCTTTATATGTAATCATTTCTGTTTCCACTGTTACCCTAGCTCACTCTCTGTTAAATCTTAGACGTTGATAATAATTTTATGATTGTTTTCACTATAAATATATTTCAGGCTGGTGGTAACAGCGAGCTGACAGCCAGTGAAGCACCAGCAAATCACTCCCTTGCTCAAGGCAGGGGGCTAATACTCTTAGTTCTGGGCACCCCAAGAACCATCACAGCCAACACATAGTAAAAACTTGCCGTCATTATTGACTTCTACTTGATTCAGGCCAGGTCCACACTAAAAAGTTAGGTTGACCCAGCTCTGTCCCTCAGGGCACCTCTGAGTGACATAGTAAAGACAACCTAACCTCCAGTTCAGAAAGTGCTGCATCAATGGAAGAATTCTTCTGTCAGCCTAGCTACTGCCTCTCAGGTAGGTGGATTAACTATAGCAAGGGGAGAACCCCTCCCATTGCTGTAGTGAGTGTCTATGCTGAAGTGCTACAGTGGCGCAGCTGCAGCTGTAGCTGTTTAAGTGTAGACATAGCCTCAGATCAGTAACTATAACTTGTCTACATAGGAACATCTATGAATGTTAATCCAGTTTAACTAAAGGAACTAATTTGACGTCGATTAGTTAAACTGCATCAAACACCTGTGTGAATACCCTCATTCAAAATGCAAGTGGCCTTAATTCAGTTTAATTCACTTTCAAAGTGAATTAAAATTAAGCTAAACCAAATGAAGGCCACTTAATTCTAACTAATAGCATCCACACAGGGATTTAATGCTATTTAACTAATCCACTTCGATAATCACACTTTTTGTTAATTTAAATTAATTTTCCTGGATGACCCCATGTAGACAAGCCCTTAGTGGTGAGTAGTTCTATATGCTTTTATATGTCCCCTGGTTGCTTCAACACAGTTGAATAGTGGTGATAATGCAGAACATCTGGTCTAGCTGCTGGCTGGAAGATCACTGCAATCTCTGTATGAAAGGAAGTTGTAACTGGAGTCCGTCATTTTAGTTTGCCTTTTCACTAAATTGTTTGTACAAAGGCTTTGGAAACATGCTGCAGCAGTGAACATAGATTTGAATAACAAAAACAAAAGCCTTATCCACAACATCATCTGAACAGATTTAATATAAACATACTGATTGATTATGCAGTAGTAACACTTCCCCAAACAGACCACAAACAATGGGAAAGAATTTAGAATTATTCGTCAGTCACAGCTCTCTTTATAAATAAAGGGTTGTTGGAGATTTTTACTGATGGGAACATTTCCCTTAGGAAAGTGTTGAAGACTAGAATCTGGAAAGCAGTTTCTTTTAGACTCTAACTGTGCTCCTGGAGTTGTCATTGTGTGTGCTTACAGCTGTTTTACAGGAAAGAGAGATCATCTGAAAGGCCAAAGTCAGTTCACACTTTTGCCAGATGTCTGGAGAGCTGCCTAGGAATTACAAGTCACTATTCCTTTCAGAGAGATGCACCATGTACAGTATTCAGGGATAATTCTGGGAGGAAAGGGCTAGGAGTGGTCTTGAAACTCCTATTAATCTCTGGAGAGGTCAACAGGCAGTGAGTTATCGGAATGAGATACAGAAACTCACTCATAATAACATGGCCCTTCCAAATAACAATGACGTCCCCATCACTGAAGTCCAATGACATACTGAAGCCATGCATAGTTTGTCACATCAGAGGCCCTTCCCTTGGTTTCCTTAAGATTTTGAATTTGACTGACAGCTAAGAACATGTCTGGGGACAACCCTGTAGTAAATCCTTCCAAGAAGGGTCTTTGTTATCTGACTCTTCCTTTGCCAAAAGCAATAGAGGAATTACTTAAATGTGCAGGTGCCCCAAGAAATTTACCAAAAGGGAACCAAAATTATTTTTGTTCCTCTGAAAAATGCTCCCTCATTCTCCCTTTCATCTAGCTGGTGACCATCGCTTTTTCATTGTTCATTCACTACTTAGTTACTCTGATCTTCACTCTTGCCCATCTCTAACTATTTCAGTCCCTCCTCCCCCATCAAATCCCACTCTGAATTGCTTCATCTCTACCACTGAAACAGGATTTAGCTTCTTGTCTTGATTTTTGGACTCTTAACAATTTATCAATCCCTGTTTCTGATTGAGTCCCTTCACACCCACTTTCTCCTCCTTGCCAGTGAGGCCAATCTGGACCACACTCCCGCAAACGTTTTTACACTTCCCTCCCACACTTGGAACACCATTCCTGAACAGATCCATAACTTATCTTATCCTTCAAGTCCTTTCTCTAAGGCCTACCTTCTGCCAGGAAGCCTACAGGCAGGTGGTATACGAAGGTGAGCCTGAGGGGAAGTTGGAAAATATTCATGATTTTATGTAATACAAAAACAAAACAGAAAACTTATATACAAATTGCATCTATGTGGTTGTCTCCCTGTCCCCTACCTTTTATATGTTGCTAATGTTCTTAGCTTGCAAGCTCTATGGGACAGGTACTGACTCTACCTCTTTGTTCCTACAATACCCAACACAATCCTGACTATGGCCTCTGAGCACTGTCATAACAACTGCAATGGGCAATGTTTGCTCCATGGCTGAACCACCACTTTTGACAAACGCTACATAAAATGCCAGTACCAATAGTACCATGGACAATATTGTAATATTGTTTACTGAGTGGAAAACCTATTGGCCTGAAAAAAATAATTTCCTGGATGATCAATGATTTGAAATGTTGTTTAAGAAATGATCCTGCACTTTGTGTCTTCTGTTCCTCTAGAGATAAACTCTCTTCTAACAGTAGAAAGTGAAGGACACAGCTTATATAAAATAGAAGTGAAACAAACAGCCGTTCTTACAGATTTATAGTAGACAACAGTGCTAAACTCGTGACAGTATAGCACAAGACATATGATATGAAGTCTGCTGCAACACTGGAGCTTTTTTGGTTGTGCTTAAAATGAAGACCAGCGTTTGACTAGGGATAATGCAGAATGAAACACTTTAATCTGACACATCAGCAATGTGCTCATCAAACATCATGAAATCCATCACAAAAGTGATAAAGAGTAAATCTATATGATGCATGATGGATCTCTCTACAGCTAGGATTTTGGAAAGACCCTATTTCAGAAAGCTAAAAGGGCCCTGCTAAGAAAGTTTTCTGTTTGGCATATTTGAACAATAAGAAAATCTTTTGACAGAACTGCTCTTTTTGGTTCAAATGTCAGTTTAAATGAAAGCTACTGCTCAACAGGATTAAGAGTTTTAATAAGCAGGGGGGAGAAGGGGAACTTTCTAGAAACATCTATATTAATACATTCCTTTCCCCTTATGCTGGGAAGAGACAAAATTAGTTAAAATAAGAGCTGTGCCATTTAAACGGGTTGGATGCACTGCTCCTTTTAATAGTGTGGGGTGCGTTGTTTAGAGGTGATTTATGTATTGTAAATAAACATTATATATAAAAGAATATAATGAAAGGAAGTTCAGGTTGAAAAGTCAAGCACTCAAACTTAGGAAATGCCAGAATTAAAGTTGTCCATCCAGCCTTCATTTGACCCCCTGGTCCATATTCATTATGATACAGTCTTCAATTACTCGCTCACACACTATTTTTTCCACAGGACCCCTACCTCATTCAGGACACAGGATGAATTAATTAAACCAGTTAATGAAAACTATTCAGCTGCTTTTTTTATCCTCATTCAATGTGTGGCCATGTGTCATATTCACTGCACACCATCCAAACCTTGCCCGGAATACAGAATTATTCATTTCCTCATGGTCATTTCAAGGATGTTCATCTCCAGAATATCCGAGTGGTCCACAACATTAATGAACTTATCTACCCAATACTCTGGTGAGATAAAAAGTGGTGTTATCTCCATTTTAAGATGGAGAAGTGAGGCACAGAGAGATTAATGCCGAAATTGTCAAAAGAAGTCACTGAATATAGGTGCCCAACTTGAGACATGTCGGGCCTGACTTTTCAGATTAGTTAGTATTTTATATGTTTAAAGCACACCTCCCACTGACTCCTGTTGCAGTTGTGAGTGCTGAGCACTTGTGCAAATGAAACTCCAGGTGTCTTAAGATGGGCGCTCAAAATAAGCAATACAAAATTATTCACTGTCCGCAAAAAAAATTTGGCCTAAGTGACTTGTCCAGCAACATATAGAAATCGCACGGGAAAGGCAGGGATAGAATCCAATTCTCTAAGGTGGCATTCAGCTGCCTATACCATGAGACCATCCTTTCTCTTTCTGCATTCCCCAGCCTCAGTCACTATCCACCTTTCAACAAATGGGATCTGCAACAATTGAGGCAGTGGTCCTACTGCCAACAGCCTCCTTCACCACACCTTTCCTGAGTTCCACCAATCCTGTATATTGAATGAGGAAGGGGTCCTGTGGAAAAAATAGTGCGTACTCATAACAAAAGGGGGCCAAATTAAAGGTTGCATAGCGGATCTCAATTCTGAAATTCCTAACTTTGGAGCTGTTGGATTTGCAACATTAAGTTTCTTTTAACATAGTGTCATGTATGTAATTTCCTGGGTTAAAAAAAAAAGTGAAAACACTGAAATTCTATTGTGGAAACATATTGGCCCCTGTCCCCACCCAGATATTCAGTAGGATCAGAACTGTCAGCTCCACAGCAGACACCTCAACCATTTGAATTCACAGAATAACTTATAGCAACAGTAGGTTGTTATGCTCTACATGGGCTAGTCACTAGGGGATGAAGAGACACACACTTTGCCATAGTTTCACGCTATTTATTAGACAGAACAGCAATATTGCAACTCAGGAATCCAGGGTTCTATTTCAGATTCTGGAAGGAAGTTGTTACGGACTTCTTTCCCTTTCCAATCTGCTGGCTCCTGCCACCCCTAGCACGTTGCCCCACAGCTTGCATCTGCTTTCCATCTCCTTCTCCCGCAACATGCTCCTAACCCTCCACTAAAGTCAAACTGATTCCTTCTTCTGGGCACCAGCAGACTCATAGCGTGCATGCTCTCTTGTCTTCTGACTAGCATTACAATGTCTCCTGGCTTCCATAAGAAGCCACTGAAAGAAAAATCTTGCTCAGCCCCTGTATCTCTGGGCTGGAACATGCTCAGTACAAATAGAATCTTTGGCGAGGATAACTCCCAAACTCTACCAACTCTCTACTGAGCGTGTGTGAACTGATTTCTCAGAGGCTTATAATTTGACCAAGATTTGGTCAACTTTCATGAGGATGGCAAAAGGCACATTCCTGCCACAGGGTGACCCTCCTTCACACCCATCTAACCACTCTCCACAACACCAACTTCTGAGTCTTGATCCAAAGCATATAGGCACTTCAGCCTCTCAGCTAAAAATGGATGCAAGACATTTTTTAACATGGGCAAAACAATGCATTTTCCCTTAAACGCCTTATGAGAAACAGATGACATGTTTTTGCTGAAACATTAAAAAAACAAAAAAACAAACCAAGCCTGATGCTGAGATTTAGCATGAAAAGTTTCAACCTGAATGGTTGAAGTTTGGCAAAGATAAGTTATAAATCATGAAAACAGGGTCTTATAATGCACAATATTAGGCTACCTTAACTATAGGTATTGCTACCAGCTCTGCCTATAGTCAAACTAGACATATATTCTCCACTCACCGTGGTGATAGCATTTTATATTAAGGTTGCACAGGTGTAGGTGACTACATTAGGCAGTGGAGAATCAAGCCTAGAGAAGTTAAATGTCTTTCCTAATATCACACAGCCAATTGGTGGTAAAGGCATGACTAGAACTAAGGAGTTCCTAGCTCCTAGGTCAGCCTACTAGGCCGCACAGTTTCTTTGCATGAGATGTTAGAGATGTGGGGGTGGGGTCCAAACAGGTAAGAATTCTATTGCTTGGTGCAATACCCCAGTCCTCCTTATGAGCCTGATTCTGCAGGGTGTGCGTAGCTTCAGTGGGAGAGGAAGGCATTCAGCACATTGCAGGATCTGATCCCAAGCTTAGTTCTGTGTGGGGAAGCAGCAGCCATTTTTTCTAATGTAGCTGGAGTTACAGCTGTGACTCTCAATCCAATTGATTCCCCTAGGTCCAGGTGATATTTGTATGCATGGAGATTTTAACCTTTTTAATCTTTACTTTGTTTCTATTTTCAGAAGGCCACCAGACTATTTGTATGATAAGAACAAAGATCAGAGATGCACAACATTACAAGGCAAAGCGAGGGAGACGGAATTATTCTAACAGCAGGTCTCAGGTTAGCGAATCTTATATGACAAGAGAAGTGAGATATATACGGCATCTCAAAGCTTCAGCATTTGAGAAATTCCACAAAATATGGTCAGCAAAGGGAGTTATGCCAGGGGTCCTGCTCCCCCTTCCTTTGGTCAGATTTGAACTATGTCAGCCAGCACTGAAGTTAGGAGAGCTCACTCTGGGTACATCTACACTGCAGTGACAAACCCACAGCTGGCCTGTGCCAGGTGGCTCAGGACCTCAGGCTAAGCAGCTGTTGAATTGCCGTGTAGACATTCTGGAACTCTCCTGCCTTACAGGGTTCTAGGGCCCAGCTCCAGCCCAAGCCCAAACAGTGACGCTGCAATTAAACAGCCCTACAAGCCTGAGCCCCGCAAGCCCAAGCCAGCTGGCACAGACCAGCCATGGGTGTCTAGTTACAGTGTAGATACACTACCGGTCTGAAAGACTGAGGGTGTTACCCTCCAGCTGGCCAGAGAATAGTTCAGAAAAATGCATCACATTTGCCCCCCAAAAGATTAAGCTTATCCCTTCCAAAATGCTCTCAACCATTCCCGATACATAAGAGCATAAGGTCAGAGCTGAACATACCTGCCAAATATCCCTTTGCTGACCATATTTTGTGGAATTGCTCAAAAGCTGAAGCTTTGAGATGCCGTATATATCTTCATAAGCCGTGTTCCAGAGGGAACCTTGAAACGCCCTCCCCCTTTTCCCTACCTTATTTCCTCCACCCAACTTTTGAGGCTCTATGCCATAGCTGTGATCATTCCTGCCAAAGAGCGCTCAGAGATTTTTCTCGTGCCCTACATAACCAGCTGAAGGAATTGCTGATCATGACATTTTGGTGTCCTCTTACTCCCCTGAGAAGAAGTGCACCATAAGCTTCGTCCAGTTTAGACTGAAATCAGAACTGCAAATCAAACCTGCATCTCCCATTTGGTGATTCAGACCAATACCACTAGGGCAGAGGGCTGACCTGAACAGACTTGTCATCTCTTTCATGTGTGTGATGTCATTACAGAATTGTTGCAAGAATGTTATATTTTGCTCTATTGCTATATTCAGAGCTGGGCATTCACCGTATTACATAGAGAACTGATTGTACAATTCAGCTGTGTACAGCTTACAGGTATCCAGAGTACAGTGTATGCAAATGCAAAGCATAAAGAATCAAATGAAGGCTTACTTATTCTGGGGAAAATGTTGATGTGTGTGCACACGTGCATTTGCGGAGGGAGGAAAATGCATGTTATACCATCTTTCTATAGCTACTGCACAGAAATCAAGTTAAGGGTATTTGCTGTCTAGATTGCCTGGGCATAGAAGTCTATTGGAATAGAACTGCAGTTCTGGGTGCAGGAGAGACTGATGATAAATGAAATTATCCTGCAGAGAAGGCTCTGTAAGCTCTTTCAGAATAATAAGGAAATATACATTGCAAGACATTGTTTCCTGCCAGTTCAAATCAAGGAAGTGGCTAAACCTCTATAGATACCACCATTTCTTCCCCCTCTCCCACTTTTTTCTCCCCCCTACAAAAAAAGGCTTCCATTGCATTAGATTCCAGAGGGGTAGCCGTGTTAGTCTGTATACAGCAAAAACGAGAGTCCTGTACTACCTTAAATACTAACAAATTTCTGTGGGCATAAGCTTTCGTGGGCTGCGACTCACTTCGTCAGATGAATAAAGTAGAAATCACAGATAGGAAGTATATATATATATACACATCCAATGGTAAGAAACACTTGTCACTGTTCACACATTCTCACCCTCTAATCAACGGTTGTGAATAGACCTCATCCACTCTAACTACATTGACTTTCTTAGCACTTGCCCTCCCCATTGTTGTTTCTCATCCTCGATGTGTACACACACACTTCCTATCTGTGATTTCCACTTCATGCATCTGATGAAGTGGGGTACAGCCCACGAAAGCTTATGCCTGCAGAAATGTGTTATTCTTTAAGGTGCTACAGGACTCTCGTTGTTGTCATTCTATTAGAACTGATGAGCTCATGATTATTTTAAGGGTCATCCTGTCTATATAGCCTGCTTAGATTAATGCTGCATAACGAAGACCCAAACAATTATTCCGGCAGGAAACTCAACATGTGGTCCGATTCATCTAAATGTAAATAACTCTTTCTATAACTTCTGTTTCATGGGTCTTCATTTCTGGTGTCAGTGTTCGAAAGGAAAGGAGGAGGACACAGATGGAGAGAATTTAGGGACTAAAATGAGCAATGTCCCTTTTGAATCTGGGGCTCCCAGAAGAACAGCATGACCCACTGTACACAAAGCCATTGGGCCAGCCCAAAATGTAGGACCTTTAAGGAACTCCTGCAGGAACTTGGTGGTGTTTCATTTATGCCCCAAGTAAATGCATGTTTTACAAATGAAAATATTTAGACTACTGATTGTCAAAGCAGACGATCAGGAATAAATCATCTTCAAATCATATCAGTTGGACTGGTAAGTGAAATGGGGAGATTTTTGTCCCCATTTTCCTTTTCCACCAGACACAGCCAAGCACAGCAATTTAAATGCAGCGCTGATGTTGCTTAACGCTGTCTCCGCCAGAATATAATCTAATTGAATGATTTAGCATTTAGTTAACATGAGATTTTTTTTTAAACAATTTTGAACGTCCAACAAAAGGGTCCCAAAGAATCATAGTCCCCAATCTGCATTCATTCAGTTGCAAAACTGACAGTTTAGTTTTCACAAACTATACTGCAAAGTTAGTAGTGTGCTGTACCCGCCCAAACAGTCAGTGTCAGGCATTCAACAGAAGAGAAAAACCCTCTTACAAAGGCTCTGTTGCCCTTGAGCCCATTGTTGAATGAGCTTATGAAAATTAATTTAAACTCTCAAGCTATGCTTATATTAGCATATAATTTTTTACTACCTGGACAAAATCATTTCATCCAACAGCTGCACATCATGAAGATTATAACATAATAGCAAACAAGAACCTTTTTCACATTATGCAACCTCTTCCTGAACTCAGAGAGCATAAAGTTAGAAGCATAATTGGTAGCAAATAACAATCATCTTCACATACTGGAGAATGTAAGTCTTAGCCAATACATACTGAAGTGTAAATTATATTTTTAGTTTATAATTATATCTTTCTTTTCTTTTCTTTTCATGGAAGTGAGGCAAAGCTCATCTTGAGCCAGTCCCAGTGAGGACATATGGGGTCTGGGTCCAATGCCCACTGAAGCCTAGCTCTTATATAGCACCTTTCCTCAGTAGATCTGAAAGTGCTTTGCAATACTTATTGATTTTAATAGGCAATGGACTGGATCTATGATGAAGATCCCTCACCATGCAGAATCTGGATTTTCCCTCAACACAGTCCATCCCTGTTGTGTTAGATATATATTTTAGGGTCTTTCACTACTAAGGCTGTGTCTACACTGACAGCGGCAAATTCATAGAATCATAGAATATTAGAGTTGGAAGGGACCTCAAGAGGTCATCTAGTCCAACCCCCTGCTCAAAGCAGGGCTATCTCATCCCGGCGAGGGTTTTGTCAAGCCGCAGCTTTAAAACCTCTAAAGATGGAGATGCCTCCACCTCCCTAGGTAACCCATTCCAATGCTTCACCACCCTCCTAGTGAAAAACTTTTTTCCTAATGTCCAACCTAGACCTCCCCCACTGCAACTTGAGACTGTTCCTCCTTGTTCTGTCATCTGCCACCACTGAAAACAGCCTAGCTCCATCCTCCCTTGAACCCCCTTTCAAGTAGTTAAAGGCTGCTATCAAATCCCCCCTCATTCTTCTCTTCTGCAGACTAAGCATGCCTAGTTCTTTCAGCATCTCCTCATAAGTCTTGTGCTCCAGCCCTCTAATCATTTTTGTTGCCCTCTGCTGGACTCTCTCCAACTTGTCCACATCCTTTTTGTAGTTGAGGGCCCAAAACTGGACACAATACTCCAAATGCAGCCTCACCAATGCCAAATAGAGGGGAATAATCACTTCCCGCGATCTGCTGGCAATGCTCTTACTAATGCAGCCCAATATGCCATTAGCCTTCTTGGCAACCAGGGCACACTGCTGACTCATATCCAGCTTCTTATCCACTGTAACCCCCAGATCCTTTTCTGCAGAACTGCTGCCTAGCTCGTCAGTCCCCAGTCTGTAGCTGTGCATGGGATTCTTCCATCCTAAATGCAGGACTCTGCCCTTGTTGAACCTCATCAGATTTCTTTTGGCCCAATCCTCCAATTTGTTTAAGTCCTTCTGTATCCTATCCCTCCCTTCCAGGGTATCTACCACTCCCCCTAGCTTAGTGTCATCTGCAAACTTGCTGAGGATGAAATCGACCCCCTCTTCCAGATGATTAATGAAAATATTGAACTAAACAAAATTCATCGCCATCCGATCCATTGCTCTGGATCAACTGAGCGTTCTGTGTAGACCCACTCAGTCGATCCAGCAAGCGACGCAGGAAACCCTCCCCAGTAAGTGGCGTTCCCTTCGACGCAGCGCAGTGTGGACGCCGCGCGGAGAAGATGCCGCAAAGTCGATGGGAGATACGCAAGTGATTTACGTCACTTGCGTATCTCCCATTGACTGCCACCGAATCCCAAAGGTAAGTGTAGACTGGGCCTAAGACTATAGATTTTCCCTCTACTTGCTTAACCCTGACCAGAGTAACTTAGGGACATTTATTTACCATTTGGTAAATCCCTCTTCATTCCTCAACTCAAGATGCAGCTGCACCACAGCAAAAGCCTCTTTATCGCCTTCCTGTGCAGTGTGGGGCACAGCTCACTTGCTGGTGGATTCTCTGTACCTTAAAAACTTTAAATCATGATTTGAGAACTTTAGTAACTCAGTCATAGGTTAAGGGTCTATTACAGGAGTGGGTGGGTGAGGTTCTCTGGCCTGCATTGTGCAGGTCAGACTAGATGATCACATTGGTCCTTCCTCACTTTAGAGTCTATGAGTCTGGCATTTTCCTCCAAGGTGGTGATATTATTTTGTACCAGCCCAGTAACAGCAATGGGAATTAGATCAGACCCTTAGCCCTGAACTGTGGTTTTGAATGCAGCAGTGCCTGTTGCTATCCACACCAAAGCCCCTTGTTTTCAAAACATTTTTAATAAAAACGAATGGTGGTTTCATTATTATAGCTGAGCAATCCACAGAATTAGCCTTCTAATAAATCACTTCACATGCACAGTGAGAAATGACTGATATTTCAGAAATTCCATTATGAGGGAGGGTGGGAAATGAGTTTTCCTGAAGTATTAAAAACATAAAATTCCTTTCTGGCAATGAACCTTAAACAAAGAAACTAAGGGATAAAACAGGAAGATTATAGGCTTTACTTCTCATTGATGGAGGAGGAGATTTTCAATACCTTGATTATAATTACATTAATTAGAAACACATTAGTAGTGGAGAATTTAAGTGAATTTGTAGCTAGCCAATCAATGTAGGCATCATAGCATGAAATTATTCTATAAGAGCAAAAATGTGTTTTCCTAACCATTCATTAAATCTTAATCTCAAGTTTTGCAAGCCATTAAAATTGCAGAAAAACTTTCCACTAAAGATAGGCAAAAAAGGAATCAAACAGGGCTCAGAAAGAAAGGCATCAATGAGGTATATGCAACTCAGGCAATATTTATATCATACATGTGTCTAATCCATAGCTCAGCTTTGAAGTCCTACTTGTATCTCTTATTTTAGTGTGAATTTGGTTTTATGAAGAGCACTTGACTGACAGCGCTAGAGACTGAAGTTCTCCAACCACCGTCATATTACATCATGGACCGCAGTAATGCAGGTTCTCACAGGCTACTCCCTGCCAATGTGCCTCAAATTTGAGTTGGAGGGACAAGCTCTCTGGCCAAAATAATTCAGTCTCCCAGCCTTTTCTATCCTTGTCCTCCCTTCTGAAGCTGTTATATTTTTGCAGTTGGATCAGATTGCTAATACACAGAGTACAAGGATTATTGTATGCTCAGCTTCAACATTAGCTCACACCAACCCCTCTACTCAATGAGGAGACTCCTGGACTAGAGCCTAACACATAATTGAAATATTGAGCATAGTTTGTCTGCTCTTGCTATTCAGATAATCGGCAGTAACTCTACTGAGTGCCAAGTTACACTAGTGTAAAACTGATTTGCAAGATAGGCTCTGAGGCCAAGACATTTTTTAAAAATGGGTTACACCCAGATATGGGCTGAAGTAAGTGGCCTGATTATTCACAGCTTCTGAACACACAGAATCTTTTGTTGACTTGGGTAAGTACGTTTAGGCATCACTTTTTGAAAGTCATTGCCACAGAGAGTCTGTTCAACCTCACCTCCATAGCCTTTAATTAGCAAAGTGAGAGTGCCCAACACGTAAATTACAAAGGAGCACAACTATGGATTAATTAATTTCTTTAATTCACTAACATCTCTGACAAAATGAAACTAAACACGCCTGAATATTCAGAAAAGGAGCTTGTGTTTCATACTCTGATAGTTCTCCTTGTTCCACTTATGCTTTCTGGACTCTGGCATAATTTATTCTTATTCCCAACCCAACTGCTCTTAATGTCAGGCAGACAGTATGGAAAGCGAAACTACAAACAGGCAACAAAGTCAAAGTAAAAATAACAATAAAAAACCCTCCTTACTTCTGCCACTCTCCTTCTCCAAAACATTCATCATTTTTTATTCATGTTGCTTTGTTTCTTTTTGTTTTCCTGGGTTTTGACCAGCAGAACTGAAGCTCTTATGTCACAGAACAGAGGGGAGCTGAAGGTCAAAGCGTGCTTCCCAATTGGACAAGCTCCTCTTTGGCAGCTGATTTTTACCCTTGAAGTCTGCAGTACTCACTCGGAGGAGCTTGGAAGACCTTTCTGGAATGATTCATAGGCACACATATCACAGTCATCTGTTACTGCGTCCAACACTGCATGTGGAAATAAAATTATCACCATTAGCTTGAAATCTCAGACACCCACCGAGTTAACTCAAGGAGTAGCTAGGGTAGAAAACAGCTCCAAGTTTGAACAGATCTGTGACACTCCTGTCGCAGGAGTGGTATGCATGCGCACTAATTCCCCAGCACAGAACGGGAGTCTTGAGAGAAAGCTTTTGACAAATCCTCGACATGTTCTCTTGTGTGCAGGGGAGAAATCAAATGTTAATTTCTTTCCATTCCTGTCACATTTTTAGATTTCACCTCCTTCATTCCCATAGCAAATTGGAAGAGAACTGGGACAGGGAGGTGGAGGGAGTAAGATTATCCCAAAAATAAAAATCCTAAAAACGTACACAGGGAATGTGTGAGAGAAGACACCCACCCGTTTCCTCTTTAAGGCACTGATCCTGCAACTCATTACCCATGCAGAGCTCCATTGATATCATTGGAGCTCTGCATGTGTGCTTGGGTCCATGTGACAGGATGCTCCGCTCACCACAGGGAGGGTGCCACCTCCTGGCCATTCTGGGGATTAGCTCCGTGAGCCCGACAGCCTTCCTGCAGTAGCACACAATCTCTGTCAGCCTGCGGCTCCTATCTCACTCCAGGAACCAGAGTCCTTTTCATGACTTGGCCCCCAGCCCAAGTTACACAGCATTCCCCCCTTCTGGGGTATGTAGTCCTTCAAAGTCTGTCATTCCCACAGTGACCCAGCAGTCTTCCAGTTCACTGCCACGCTGGTGCCATTTCCCCAGTTGGAGCATAAGGGAACCCAGGCCTGCCCTCCAGGTTCCAGCCTAGGGACCCTCTAACACACAGCCAAGGTCTGTTCAGTACACAACCGTGCTGATTCCTCCCTTGGCTGCTTCCTACCCCGCATCCCACACGCTCTCTTCTCCAGCCTGCTACCTTCAGGGTATGCCCCCCCTCTGGGCCATGCCCCCAGGGTCCTACTCTTCCCTGACTCCCTTCTTCCCTCTCTACCCAACGGAGGGTGACCGTCACCTTCCTCCCAGCAGCTCCTTGCTGCTGCCATATTCCTTGGTATATACTGGCCCAGCTGAACTTCCTTCTTATCGAGGCTCTCCGCCCTGCCTATATCTCCCTCCTCTGTTGTTTAATAGGTTAATTGGCCCACCTGATCTCCATTAACCCCTTCAAGGCAAGTGTGGGGCCGACACCGCATCACAGTCTAACCACATAAGCCAAGTTTCGGATTTGGTGCTAGGGTAAATAAAAAACTCCTAGATGTTGTTAATGACAGTGCTTTGGAAAAAGAAAGTGGTTTTCCCCTGTGGTGCCAAGAACTCTGGCACCATTTATTTCCCATTATGGTATGTACCCTCTGGAACAGGTAAGGTTTGGGAACTGTAAGTGCAGCAATGTACTTCCCCCCATGTGAGAACACAGTCACTGCTTCCCTTTTCCTTTCTGGTGAGCAAGGGAGTTTGAGTGTAGCCCTTTGGTCAAATCTTCCAGAGGATCAACAAAACAACTCCTCATTGAGCAGAACAGTTTCTCCCCAGTCTGTGAGTTCACTACTCCTTTAGCCGTTGGTGCAGGGCCCTCTCCAACACGCCTGCCAGGACTGTGACTTACAGTGCTTCCCCCCATCCTCTGCAGGCTGTTTGCCTCACTCAACTCCCCACCTCACCACCCAAACCTTCTGACAGCTCCTGGTGGCACAAATGAAATAGGAAGGACGGGCTGGGTTCCCTTATGACGCCAGCCCACAGATGCTAAATGTGAAGTTTCAAGTCCCCTTCACTTAACTCCTGCTTTACTTTTCCCTGGGCCATTTCCTATACAGCCCTATACAGCTGGACACACTCACTCTGAGTCAAGCATCTTATGGAGCATAGACTGGCCTGCAGCCACATGACCCCCTAGTCGCACAGTCAAGTCACCTCATCTCCGGACTCTGGGAGGTAAGCAGGCACAAGTGAAGCTGAGCTAGACATTCTTAAACGGGCAAGCTCAACCTGTGACATAAGTCTCCTGGGAAAGAGTGCCTACTGGGGCTGCATAAGTGCCTCTTGCAGGACTAAACATCCGTTACGGTCATTTTCATACAAAGCGAAGTTTTAAATCAGAAAGTCGTTTTAAAACTTGCATCTTTATTCAGTTTACTTTCCAAATGGCTATGTGGAAACAAAATATTTTCCAGTGTGAGTTCAGTACACATTATCTCACAAGCAGACTGGGCAAGGGGCATATGACTAATCAGTGTAATCTTTTCAACCCTGCAGAATTCCATTTGAGACTTTATAACCTTTCACCAGACTTGAAACAAATGCTGAAGAGTCTCTGAGGCTTTCAAAATGGATAGGTTTGTCTCTAACTGAAACCGACATGGGAAATTATTATGAAGCTGCAGGTAATTTCATTTCCCTTTCTTTGGAAGTGCTTGATTTTATACTTTGCATCAGATACTCACTGTTCCCTGAATAAACCTGTTAGCCTATCCTTCCAGATAACGCTAGTAATTTAGGATCCAATCCTGATTCTACTGAAGTCAGCGGTAAAATGCCTTTTTTTATTGGTAGGAACAGACAGGCCCTTAAAAAAATCATTAAGTGTGTATAAAATGCCTAGACAAATACACATAAGTGATGTAAGTGCAGTAAAGATAGGGGTATAAAATACAAAATTGTAAGACAGTGTTCACTTACTGTCTATTCTAACATCTTGTGTTTTGCCAATGTTCAGGGTTAGCCCCAAGCTTTTGTAAGTTTCAGAGAAGCAGTTAAGGGCAGTTTGTAGCTCTTCCTTTGAGTGTGCAACCACATCGGCAAAAGAAAACTTCTCCCCCTGCCTGCTCCTGGTCAATCATCAGATCCAGCAAGGAAGATCTACATTGACAGAGAGGAAATGGAAAATGTAGAACACTTTGTCTTGGCAGCCATGTGTAACACAGAGGGCAAACATGTGCATCAAGATTCAGCAGAGAATCTGCTGTGCCAGCCTTGCCTTGGGCAGACTGTCTTGCTGGGTGTTCAATAACTATGACATCAGAATACACTCTAGACTTTTAGTATACAAAGTGGTGGTAATTCCAATTCTCTTCTATGGCTGCAAGACTTGGGAGACCTACAGAAAACAGCTGGAACATCAGCACCAGTACTTTCTTCAAACGACCCTCAATATAAAGTGGAAGGATCGCCCTACTAACATCAGTGTCCTCATGGAGGCCCCTGGAGGCCTGGTTATTCAGGACCAGCTGAGGTGGAGTTGGTGCTGTATGCATATGTCTGATGCATGCCTACCAAAACAAATGTTGTACGCCCAACTCACCAAAGGAGAAAGGAAGTATGAAGGCCAAAAGGAATGCCTTAAAGATATCCTCAAGACAAACATCAAGAGATGTGGCATCAACATCACACACTGGGAGACAGTAGCCCAAGATAGCGATAACTGGTGAAGACTTGTCAGAGAAGGAGCAAACACTTTGCAGAAAATTGCCTTGCCATGGTAACAGAAAAACACCAGAAAAGAAAAGACAGACAACTGTCATGCAGCAATCATGGCCTCACCTCACCTTCCAACACAACCTGCAACATCTGCCAATAAGTCTGCAGCTCAAGGATCGGATTCTTCAGTCACCAAAGGACCCATATGAAATAAAACCTGTGAAAGATCATCCTCAACCACCCAGGGGTCACCAATAACATTCTGACATCATAAACACTGAACAACACGGTTTTACGCATTTTAAAAATTAATTCAACTTATTATTTCTTTTAACGCATATATTGTTGGATATTGTTCCTGGAAAAGCCCGATTTGTGTTCACAGTTAAACAGAGCAATCTGTGGAATGATTTGATTGGCTGTCTTCTCCCCATCACTTGAATATAAAGTTAATGCCCAGCTGAGAGGAAACACTGACTATTTCAGAGTGCTTAAAGTAGAGAACCCATATATTTTTATAGTTCCTGTTAAAGGCTCAAAGCTTACTACCTGCAACAGGAACTGCATATGTCACCCACTGGTCAATGTGTCTTATGCATTCCTCTCTGTGCCCAATCCAGAGAGATCGAGGTCTGCTACAGCCCCCAGGCTATACAGGCTAGCTCTTTAGCTCCACCATAAAGATTTATGCATTTATCTCTAGAAGTTCCCACTTTAAACTCCGGCCAAGTTGGTGGCTAACAGGCATGTACATTCAAAATTGATGGTCCTGAGCTGCAAGCATTTCCTTTATCCACTACATTAACACCTGTGGTGACTGCGAAGTATCTTGAAGATGCTTAAAAGTTGCCATTCTGAATGCAAAATGTAGACAGTAATATTGAAGATCATAGAAACTATGAGCAATATGAAACATGGATTTATAAGGAATAAATATGCCATTAATTTAATTGCTGTGATTGACAGCATTACAAAAATAACTGGATGAAAGGAATGTAGCAGGTGTAATGCATGTGGATTTTGCAAAGCATGAAATCTACAAAAATGTTATATCAGATTGGCTGGGGGAGATGAACACATTTTGCAAACTGATTAAAAAACTGTAAACAAAGGATAACAAATAACACTGTATAGCAACATAGGGGAAGGTGTGTGATGGGATGCTACAGGAGTTATAAATTTCCCAAAGTGCCTCAGTGATTTAGGAGCAGAAGACCCAGATTTTCAAAACAATTTATGCATTTAAATAGTTGCTACTGGGATTTTCAAAAGCACTTGTCTATGTCTTTAGGCACCTAAATAAAAATCTGGCCTTAAGTGACAAAGGGGATTTAGGAGCTTACATCTCACTGAAAATCATCTTAGTCACTAAATCACTTAGGCAGTTTTGGAAATTTTACCCCATCTTATTCATTGATAATCTAGGGAACTGGAGCAAACAACACATGAATGAAATTTGCAGCTCACAGTGAAATAGGAGGAGATCAAAAACAGCAAGGATGAAATGATAACAAAGAGCTCTACAAATATAAAAAATGGGCAAAAGTTCAGAAAATGAGATTAACCTGGAAAAGTATAAGATGTTGTGACGGGGGAGAGAAATTCCATATTAGCAGAGAAGGGGTTAAGGAGAGTCTTTGAGCCCAGCTAGCTCTACCCCACTATACCTGCAGCCAATGCCAAGCCTGGTGGGGGAAATAAAAGGAGTGACCCTGGCTCAGGGTCAGGACTGGCTGGCCAGAAAGAAAGATGAAGCTCTGCCTTGCTGTTTAAAGGGAGTTTTGCTTGCAGAGTTGCTGTGACAGGCTTGGGAAGAAACAGCTAGTCCCCAAGGAGCAAGCAGTGCTTGAATCAGAGACCATTTGGGAACCAAGCGTAGAGGAAAGGACTGGAATGGCACCACCCAGAAGACTAGGGGATGGCCCACTGTTGATTTACATTTGCTTTTTGTTGTAGACCTTTTGGGCTGGAGCCCCTCAAACCCACCTATAAGGGGATTATAAGATTGAAAGTACAGTTCACCCAGGGGTCAGAGCCTCTCTCAATAGACACAAGAAAGAGAGACATCTTCCTTCCCACATTCCAGGAGACCTATAGCTGCATCAGTGCATCAAGAAGGGCTATAAGGAGGTGTTGCTTCCGCCTCACCACTTCAGCTGTGTTTAGAACACACACACAAAGAACTGTAATAGCGAGAGATACTAGAGGACAAAAAAAAAAATCAGAACTGAGTTTCAGGCAGCAAGAAACAACGTGAATTATGGCAGCATGTGCAAATGGACCTTTTGCACAACTCAAACATGGAAATCCCAGGGTGATAGTTCCCAGGGTAACCAAGACTGCGATTCACCTTGTTACCCCTCTGCTTGTGTTTAACTGGGTGTCAGGGAGCTGACACCCACATCCTGTCAGTCACCCAAGCACTCTCTCCTGGGCTAAGGCAGCCCTTATCATTAACCTGCAAGGTAAAGTAGGTGAACCATTTGAAACGTTCCCCTGTAGTATCCCACCCCTTATCTACTAAACACTCATAGAAATAGCAGGTCTACTGTCCCTAAGTGAACAGTGTATGCACCAGCTTGCATGATTCAGTTCAGGATCAACACCTAGCTTCATATCGCAGCACTTAGATATATTTATAGTGAAATCATGGACGCGTGTTACCAAAAAGACTCAAGAGATAGTGAGTAAGGATAAGAGAAGCAAGAGATTACATATAAAACAAAAAACAAAGCACTTTCTAGAGCAGATATTCTCAATCTATTTACCATTATGGGCTACATATTCAGCTCTTTATGTGTTATGTAAGCCATATCCACACAATATATGTACTACCTCTACAGTCCTGAGGATGTTACATGGGCCACAGCTGTGTGCTGACTGGGCCACAAGCAGCCCACAGGTTCAGAACCATTATTCTAGAGACTAATTTTATCAGGCTAACTTTCTGTCTAGAGAAAATCATCTGACCTCAAATGTCATCGGCAGTATTTCAAACAAGGCTGGTTGAGATCCCTATTTCAGGAACATAAATTCAATAAATTCAATTCTTACTAGGGGCAGGATGTTGGGGCATCTTCTCGGTTACCCAAACACAATCCAGCAAACCTTTGAAGTGTATCTCCAGCTAAAGTTTTCTTCCCACTCTCTGTGCTTTTCCCTATTGACTTCATAAGTAAATGTGCCTCCCATTGTGTTAGCTTACAACACTTAATTTACATGCTGACAGAGACACACATGAATAAACATCTTTTGTCTAACAGGAAACCTGTTTCTTCACCTCTGCTGTTGTACAGAATCTGAGCACATATTTTCAGAATAACTCCTTACATAGTACTGTAGGTACATTTCACAACAACAATGACCAGTATGACCCTGGCTTTCATACAAGACCTCACATGACACTCTTTGGTGACACAGAATGTCCATACCAGAATCAGGATATTCTTGTAATTTCCTTCTCAATTGGCATTGAAGAGCACAGGGGTCACGGCCAGTACTAAAAGATATTGACAAACAAAGAAATGCAGGGAGGAGCAACAAAATTAAGATCTGAAGAGACTGTCTTATAAGGAAAGACTGAATCATCTACATACATTGGGCCAGATTCTCAGGTGGTGTAAACTGGAGTAGCTCTATTGACTTCAGTGGAGCTACACTGATTTCCACCAACGGACGATCAAACTCAGGATTCATCTTCTAGGAAGAGAAGTGTTCAATACTTCCTTTCCTTCTAGGCTGGAAATATCACCAGAACAGCCTCTCCAGCAGGATTTTGAGGTTTCCACTTCTAATCTTGATGAAATTCAGAAACATGAAACAAGAGATAAATAAGTTGACTACGCCTTTCCAAATAAGTTGACTATGCCTTGAGACAAGTTTGATCCCAGGAAATGGCAAGATTCACAATCCATTTTTACTTTAGATGACGATGGCTACTCATCTCTAATTGTGATAGTTATAAAAATGGACAAGCAGGAGCTCTTGAATACCCCTGGTTATGCTGTATTTCCCATGTCCTGTAATTAATACCCTGTCAAACAATGGGTCATTAGTGCATTTGTAGAAGCACAGCAATGCCTTCTGTAGCCAGGTTATTGCTTAATGACTGACACTGATTTACTGAAATTGAGAAGCTGACATCTGTCCTACCCAAAACATCAGAAAAGTTTCCTATTAAGGACTATACTTGTCTGCCCCTAAGGAATGGTTATAAGAAAAATAATGGGCCTTGCCAGCCAATTCTGTGTTTTCATAGGGTTAGTAGTTAAGTTATTGCTTTAGTAGTAGTAAAAGGCAACTTTCAGTTTTCTGGGGCAGGAAGAAGCAAAAGCATTTCATCCTCATCCTCATATCTTGAATCACTTGAGGAAGTGCCACAGTTTCTCCCTTTTGCAACTCTACTAATATCCACATAGCCCCTTGCCTGTTTTCTCTCTATCACACACACACTATTGTATAGGAAAACCAAGAGAATGGATACACCTTGTTCACTTTACTGGGCACTATCTATATTACCTCAGTAGCTCAGGATGTCCATCATTGTACAGATGGCCACTGCACATAATTTGCCCTCCTCGAAGACTTGTGTCAGCTTTGAAAGAAGCTGATATTTACCATTTTCTCTCCTGTTGGCATAGTAAATGCTCTTAAGTCTAACAGCATATTGCCCTCACTGTACTAACCAAACTATTCCAAAAAACAATTTCTGACATATTTGGCAGAGTTATTGATAAAGTTTTGTAGAGACACAAAATGTCACAAATACAGCAACACTATTCAGATAGGATAAATTTCATCCAATTGCAAAGTCCTAAAGTTTCTCTTAAGTCCTGATCTGAAGGCTTCAGTACATCTTAAGTAGTGTACAGGAATAAATTTCACCCATACTGTGTAAGACACAAAAAGACGGTTCCTTCTGAAAGTGCCTGTTTTTCTTAACTGGGCATGAGTTTGGTGCTGGTGGACGTAAGGGACTAAAAGAACTATCCTGAGTTATGCACAGTGTAAGCAAATGCTGTGGAAACTTTCTCAGCCAGTTCTTTTGTGTACCTCAGATCTTGGATGTATAATTTACATATGGTGGCTAGTCACTGAGTAGACAGTGTCAGTTATGAGATGGTTTTCAGATGTTATATATCCACTGGGGGGGAAGAAAGTCTGTGGAAATAACAGTGGGTTGTGGCAAGGCCAAATTCTAATTGTTTTTCAGGCAAATTAAAATTGTTTGTATAGCGTATGAAAAATATAATGGAGTGCTTAACAGTCATGACAACAACACCCCGGTTGTCAGAGCTTCCTGTTGCAGGGGTCCTCATCATAGCACCCCCTGTAGGCCATTTGCCTTTGTGCGCAGCCCAGCCCTCCAGCTGAGAAGCATCTATTTTAGATGTCTTTCTGGATAACTAGTCTCCATAGTTCCAAAAAATCAGCCAGTTTCCCGGGTTCCATTCCCAGTCCCCTCTCTGGAACTACTTTTGTGTTTTCTCCCCAGCTCTGGTATTGAGCATTGGCCCCCTCAGACTGGGTCTTCCTGAGGTGTCCAGTCTTCTAATGATCTTGACTCTGGATCCATCAGAGGAGCAGCTCATCTCCTTGTGTTCTGTTCCTTAGAAAGAATTCTCTCACCCTTTTATGTCAACTAGATATCTACTAAAGTTATCACTTTTTCCCTCTGAGTCGCACCCAGTTTGGTTGGGAAACTAATTAATTATGACCCAGGTGTACTAAATATGACTGACTGGCCCATGATGCAGTTTCACCCCATCCAATAAAGAAATGGAAAGAAACTCAAATGCTTACTTGAACTTGCAACCTAAGTTCTAGTGGGTGCCCCAGCCATGTAACAGAGATCAGAATTTGGGCCGATCAGGAATAAGATAGTCCAGCAAAGCAAGGTACAGGTAGTAATGAGATGCATACCTTATGAAAAGGAATATTTATTTATACTTGAATCACAAGTTGCACAAGTTGCACTGCACACAACGCTCCCCACATAACACGTAAAACATGATCTTTTAAAAACTATTTCAAGCAAAATACTTCTTTGACAGTTTTTCAAATGAAATCAAACTTAAGCAACAGCAAGAAAGTTAACTCCTTACATTAACACCTTGTAAATGAGTATGCTCCTCTCAAGCGCCCCCTCATGACCTCAGAGAAGGCCTGCAAGTGACCATTCACCTCCATTTCCCTCTTGGGCCCTAGTAACTTCAAAACAAGCCTGTCCTCAGGTCCATCAACATATTATTGATAAAACATGGTGTGAATATCCTTAACCAAAAGTCTCACAGCATAATCCATATCCTCACCCCACGTACATCAATATATACCAAACACTGGTGTCTTTCACCACACCGAGATTCTTCTTCAGTTCTCCTCTCTCCGTCTGCCAGAATGGCCATCCTAGCCCTTCCTTCTGGGGTTGCACTCCAGTCTTCCCAGCAGGAACTCCCACAGCCTCTCCACTAGGAGCCTTCTACAGTTCCTCTGGAGTTCAGTTCTCCATCAAGGAGACGTCAGAAAGTAGGCGCTCCAGTGACCCCTCCCTTCAGCCAATCCTGGTCCTTGGCTCTGACTCTCTGGCTTAGAATTAGCAAACATTTTCCTCTGTTTCTGCTACCATCTTTAGCCCTCCTCAGTCCTTGCCTCAGGGATACCTGCCAGTAAACCTCTCACAACTCTCCTGCCTTCAACCTTCTCCCAGCAATCACCTTCTGTCTGTAGCAGTTCTGATCTCCTGACTGACTCTGATCTGACCCTCTTATAGCTCCCCAGATACTGCCTTGCCCTCTTACTTAGCCCATCTGGAAACACCTATACTAGAACAGGAGTGCTAAGCCCAGTTTCATTTAATGGACAGCTGTAATGAATGCCTTCATTTATTCACTGGAGATTTTATATATTTCTTACATTCAAACAGTGCACAGTTTTGAAAATAGAATTGCAGACACAAATCACAGTTCCTGGATGATTTTTATGAATTTATCACTTGTAAATTCTTCATTTAATGCTAGAATTCACAACAAGAGCTTGTGAGTTTTAGGGATATAAAAAAATTAGGGCAGTATTCACATAGATTCTCTGCCATTAAGTGGGCAAATAAACTTGTTTAGATCTGTGGAATCTGATAAATATGTATCAGTTGATCTACCAGCCAGCAACTAATAGGAGATGAATAAATTATTGAGCAAAAATTTGCTATCTGTGGCAAATGCAGTTTGCCACTCAACCTGGGTGTAGCCGTTTATAACTATTTGAATGTGAAAACTAACATTTTTGCCAGTTTGGGAAATTAAGGGATGCAATGCTACTATTTCTGACACTTTTGCAGTTTGCCCTGGTGAAAAGGGTAGATGGTTTTGACCCACTTGGCAAATTCATTCTTAGTTTGCAACATTTGCAAGGTGTAATGGTAATGATGACAATTTCCCCCACTATCTTTCTCACTCTGTACACTATCCCCATCATCTGCACTTTTACATGCAACCAAGACAGACAATTATCCTTGTGAAAAAAGAAAACCACTTTTGCTTTTTGCAACCATTTAAAAAATATTAAACAGAACTATCCTCTTCTTTAACAAAGACAAAACACAACAAAAATATGCTCTTCCTCAATTTCACCAGAGCTGAGACTCCTTTCTTTCTAAAAGGATCATAGGCAACCACATCGTTATTCCTCCTACTAATTTATTGACTATTTAGACAAAACCACATTCTTTAAATTCAGCACAAGCACATCAACGCTAGTGGAATTTAAGTCATATACATAGCCAAAGGCTGTCTCTACATACTTATTGTGGGTAGTGAGCAACATAATAGCCGTATTGCTATTATTAACTTGCTGTCTAACATCAAAAACAATATAAAATTTGTATCTTACGCTCCCTGTACCTGGGGATTCTGTTCTGCTCTGGGAAATTTCCCATAAAGGTATCATATGTTTATAGTCTAAATGCTTGCTGCCAGAATACAGGGTCTGAATGCATAGACCAGAAAATCCAATAGATGTTAAATTTGTGTATGTGGGTGGTGTGGATGAATGGCTTTTGTTTGTTCTTTTCGTTGGCCAACAAACTCTCTCTCTTTTCTTTGGAGTCTACTAGAATAATTTTGAAATATGCAAATCTTACTATGTGGCAGGAAGCTTGTTGGGTAAAAGGAATCCCAGAAAGCTTCTAAAGGTTTAAGATGATTTTTGAGCTTAGAAAAGGCTTATTGGGTTCTTGGTGAGGAAGAGTAAATTAGAGTCTAATTATAAAATAAATGTTAGATAACATAATGCTGAAAGGATTAGCACAGAATATATTAAATGTACCTTACATAAAAATGTGACCAGTGAGATGGCAAGCTGCAACTGACTTTAGCTGTCCTCTTCATAGTTTATCACCATTTGGAATAAAGATACAGCCATGAGATAAGGTATCTTATACCAGGAAGTGCCATGTGAACTTTGACCTTATGCCATCACTATTTGGGAAAATGTTATTTGGTAACCGGGTGACCATTTTGTCTGGCGTTGGTTGCTTTGATTGGTTAAAAAAAATGTGGTACTGTCTGTTAGGGGGGAATTTTTATATTAAACAGGTGGTGATGAGTCACCTGGTCTATTTATAGCAAAAGGGAGTTCACTGGGGACTCTGAATGGATAATACTAAACTGAGCTCAATTATGCAACTAAAGAGCTATTTCCTCTAGGAGAATTTAGGCACAGCTGGAGGTAAAAAGCATGGTTCAGGTAGTAAACTCCAGCCCACAAACTGCAATATTGATCCCATCTGGATATTAGCAAAGAACTCCTTCAATTTATTTTTACTTTGGGAACAATTTATTTTTACATTGTAAAAATTACAAGGGAGAACATTTGTACATGTTCTTTTCCTAGTTCTTAGTGCTAAGTCTTGAATCTGCTCAGCATCCTTGTCATGGGGCACAATTTTTCCTTCAGGTTTTGGGCCTAATCCTGCAATAAACAGAGATAAAACTCCCACCGAAATCACTATTTGCCTCTTGGGTAAATCCTGACTCTTCTTCTATTGGCACAGACAATAGGTTGTGTAGCTCTGCTGCATAGGAAAGTGCAGGATGTAGGAGCTGTGAGGGGACTGTCCCACCTATGAGTAAGGGCTCCAACCACACTCCAGTGCGGGAGGTTTGAGGCCATAGGATAAAGGGATGTGTGGCCATCTCAACAACCTACAGAAGGGGAACCCTGGGATATAAACTGCACTGCTGTGGGGAGAGAGAGTGCTATGTTTGGGACAGGAAACATGTTTGCACCCTTGTTTAGGGCTTCCTTTCTACAGATGGCAAACCCAAAGATGACATGACTTGCTCAAGTTCGCATGGGAAAAGTACGTCAGAGCCAGGAATTCAACCCAAATCTCCTGAGAACCTGAACCATTCTTCCTCCCTGGTATTCCAGTCCTATATTTGGGGCAGAGCCACCAGGAAGTGTATACAAGTGTTTGCACCTTCTGTATCCCATATTCTACAGCAAACTGTGGCCCTGCCTATCCCCCCACTATAAGTGAGAGCAGGGCTAAGGCTTTTATGGGCCCAGGAAAGCAAAGAATAACTGTGGTGCAGTGCACTCCACTCATCCCCCACACACTCTCTACGCTTGGTGGCTGGAGCCGATCCCTAACATCACTGGTACACTGGCAGTCAGTGAGGCCACCTGCAGAAGGAATATTCCCAGTAGACTCTTTCCACCCATTATAAGGCCCTAGGGAGTTTAGTGTGAGCATCAGGCCCTATGTCTTTTATTCCCTTGATCTTTGTTAGTTCCATGCCCCACTTCTCCTGATCTGTCAGCACTCAGTCTAGCTACTGTCCTCAGACTCCATCCCTAAATGAACCACTAAACTATTTGTGTCTCTCATTTGTTGTCATAGTTGGTTATGTTCCATCTGTTCCCAAATCTCTGACCTTTCTCCAGCAACCATAAATTATTATATGAGCAAACATGGCATTACACAGTGGTAGCCCTTACCTCAGTTTACTACTACTACTACAGTCTACAGGCCTGTAGTTTTGGCCTGTAGACCCTCCTTCCCAGCTGCACCAAATCCATCAGCTAACAGCACTTAACACCATTCCAACATCAATTGTTAGAGCTGTCAGCAAAGCAGTAGCAGACTAGATTAGATATTATATTTCATGGCTGTAGTGCAGTTTTATTTCTTTTAATACAATTCTTTTTAAAAAAAAGAGTTTTCATACTGGATGTGGGGGTAGATCTAAAGGGGTTGCATTAGGACTCTGGGGCACATATTTGAAACCTGAATGTTAGAGGAAAGTCAGATTTCAACCAGGCTTTGAAACAGATGCAATATTCTGCGACCAAACTGTGGAACAGTTTTACCAATCCTCTACCCTGATGCCCTCCACCCCCTATTTAAAATTAAATTTATTGCCTCTTATTTCCTATAGACTTTGTTTTATGTCATCTAGACTGACTCAGACGGTCTTATTTATAGAAATATTGATGGCTACTCTATCCAAACAGGGCTTGTAAAAATTCTAGAAGAAGCTATTCCAGAACTGCAAGGAGAGAATTAGCAATTGGGTTACAGTTTTCACAGAGAGAGATTTTGACTCAGAGAGAGCAGCCCTAAAGAAACCGTCCTTACTGTACCAAAAAGAGTAGGCTGGGCATCAAAAAGGACAAAGACAAAGAGAGGAAGAGCAATTAATCCTTGACTGTTATCCATGAGAGATGGCATATTCTCTAATGTCATTGCTTGTTGAATACATATTGGTTCGTAATAAGATTAACTATTATATAGTATAACTTCCTTGTGTATCATTACTATACATTATCAGTTTTGGAAATTTTAATATAAGGTTTTGCAAGAACTGCAGAATGCAAGACTGATTCCACTTCGCCAGGATGAATTTGGGGATCCAAGATATGAACTTAGACCAAGCGGCAACTTTGATGTTACTAACTTTAGCAAAAGTCTGCTTTCACATACCCTTCGTTAGTTATAATTGAAACAGAAACCTTCACTTTTAAAAAAGGTAGAATGAAATAGTGAGAGATTTGGGGGGTTATATTCACCCCCTCATTGCACATACAATACTCATTAATTTTAATGGAAGCTCTGCGCTGTAAGTATCAAGGGAAGAACATACCCCTTTATATTATTGTTATGGGTCTCTGGCCATGTTCAGGGACATTGCAAAGAAAGGATGAGTGACATTGAAAATAGACCAGATAGGGATGAGGGAAGAATGATGTTCAGTCTGACTTCAGCAAAGTAAGAGGCTTGTATGAGTCAGTATGGACATTATAAGAGGTTAGGATGGTTGTTAAAGGAAGTTCTGAGGAATCCTCAAAGGGGGATTGAGAATAATGTGTTGGGGGAGGGACTGTGTTGTAGCCTTGGGAAGTTATTGTGTTCGGCCCTAACAATTTCTCATGGGAATCCTGATTCAGACACTAGCTGCACCCATTTGATGGCTACCTGAAGGTTGCTGGAAATATTGGGAAATGCTGCTGAGCATTGGGAATATGGAAATCTGTAGGTAGGGAATGGCTGGGTAGGTTAGATTCCTCATTTTGTGGTATAATGGCAAAGTGAGAAAAGTTAGGAACCGTTGAGGGGTTCTTTTTGGCAAAGAATAGGTTTGTAATGTTTCATATCAGTGTTATCGGCCCTGTCACAAGGGGAACACCCGACACTCACGCAGTTTAATGCAGGATCAGGGCTAATAAAGCCACGCAATAGGACAGATGTTCAGAGTTAATATTTCAACTAGTCCAAAAAGTGGCATGAGACCTTATTGCCTGTAAGTAGTCAAAACCTCAGCTTTACACATCATCTGAAAGGTGGCTACAAAGAGCACTTCAGGCCATGGGCCTCTTGCAGAGCAGTTCTACAGCTGCTGTGCAACATGGATATAGCAGAGGGAGTAAGATTCCTCTGAACTCACCAACTACATACACACACCTACCAAATGTTCAACAGGTTACTCAGGGCACAGGGTTAAATTTGTTCTTTTAAGCTTCTATTCACCAAAAAAAAAAAAAAAAAAAAAGCTCCCTGATATGCAGAGATGCTTGGACAACTTACAGAAAGTGACTATGTCAAATTATTGATTATATATAAATACAAGCTGGGCCAGTTATCAAACACTAATACCGCATACCACAAGGATCTTGTCTGACCTATACGAACATATTTTTCATTAGATTATATATAGGTAAAAGCATCTGCTCCCTTTTCCCTTCGTTCCTTTATGATCATAAAAACCTAAGTAGCATAAAAAGTTAATTATTAAAAAATCCTTGTTCTTTTATACATCAGTTAAAATTTGCTCTTCTGATTCAGAGAATAAAAGTTCAGATTTACGGAGTGACATCTGGTTAATTTAATGTCTATTTCCTATACTGTGTTAAAGCGATCATAATGCAGAAAGTCAACACTGAGAGAGTAATTAAAGTTCACCTCACAGCAGAGCTAACTTTACAGTTGAATGTAATTAGAAACAAAATGGGAACAATATATTTAGACAATTACCTCTTTCATTAGGTTGCCATTGACAGAAATCTGTTTAGACATTTTAAACCTCATTTTTTAAATCTCCATTTTACTTTTACCCATCTGTGCAACTTAACACCTCAGCATGAATGGCTATCTCAGGGGCAAGCAGTACCTGTGTTCTGTCTTTTCAGACATATGCCATTCAGGAGCTCAGAGTTACTTTGGGACCGCAGAATCTGTTTCCAGGGTCTCGGAGTGTTTACTTTGGCAGAACTAGTTGCAGGATAATTAGAGTTAACTTTAGCCTTTCTGTTCTTCACAAATGCCTGTTAAAGACAATCTAAAAATGAAGTGCCATTAAAATATGGGACTGGATTCACCCCCTTTAGGTTTGATAGGCTTGTGCAACCCACATTATGGACTCCCAGCAGCAAAAATTCTGCCTGGATAAAGGTGCAATTATTTAAGACACTGGGGAGGAGGGCGGGGGGCCTGAATCTGTGCCAAGAATGGATTAAGTCAGGCTGGCTAGAAGATGCACTGCCCCTACAGAGCAACCTGTGTAGTCCTAGCTGGAATTAAAAAGTAACCTTCCCAGGCAAAATGACTGATGCAGGGTGTTCTCAGTATTGATCCTGCCATCTCTCAGGATGGAATTTCCCTCATGGCATTGCTAAATTCCTGAAGCAAAATACACATTTTCTACACCCACTAGAGTACATCTGGGGAACAATTTTTAACATAATTCCTGTTGAGTTCGATTTTTCAGCTGTTTTAGACTTAAATAGGCATGCTGATTTCAAAACTGCAGTTAGTTTTCTTCTATCACGTCAAGTTTTTTCTCTACAGCTTATCTTAATGCGACCACTCTAGGCTGGATCGAGCCTGGATCGAGGGAAGCACTACTGCTCTCCTCTTGGCTGAGAGCAAACCTCCTTGGAGTGGGGAGGGGTGGGGGACGACCTTGGAGACCAGTGACAGGTTCATACTTGTCTAGGCTATTCAGTTACGCATGAGACAGTGTGGTGAGAGGTTGTGTGCCGCTCTATATAGTGAATCATATTCCGAAGTGTAGTCCGAGTTCTTGTCTGTATACAAGGAGTTGGCAGAATTTATTTTTTTATTTACATACGTACTTATTTCCTTTCCTTCAGATCATGTCTGCCTCTGCTATTTCTTGTCGTAAGTGCCTAAACAACCCTGATTCGTTTTGTTATATCTGTGGCAGTTTCACCATTCCCAGTCAAAGGACAAACATCAGCACATTTGTCAGGCAAGCCTATTTTGCATATTTTAAAGTAAAACTTGGTGATCAAGAAAAGTCTTGGGCCCCTCACAAGGTGTGCAAGCAGTGTGTCGAGAGTTTACGGATGTGGACGAAGGGGACACGGGATAAATTGCCATTTGGTATACCTATGGTTTGGTGAGAGCCCAGAGATCATTCAAGTGACTGTTACTTTTGTATAGTGAAAACGTCAGGATATAACAAGAAAAATAAATGTAAAATAGAGTATCCTAGTCTACCATCAGCTATATGCCCAGTGCCTCATTCCGCTGAAATCCCAGTGCCAGTTTTCATTGAACTGCCCTCTTTCGAAAAACAGGAGTATGGTGAAGAACTAAGTGAAAGGAACGATGAAGATTTTGAAATTGAAGATGACTCAGTTCGTAATCATCATAATCATAATTCATAATTCAGCATGAGTTGAATGATTTGGCACGAGATTTGGGACTATCCAAAAAGACTTCAGAAATCCTAGCATCAAGTCTGCACAAGAAAAACTTGCTTGAAAAAGGAGCGAAGGTAGCCTACTTTCGATCAAGAGAAAGTGCATTTCTGCAGTACTTTCGAAGTGACGGTGGCTTTGTGTATTGCCATAACATACATGGTTTAATGGAGGAATTGGGAATTCCAATCTATAACGCAACTGAATGGCGACTGTTCATCGATAGCTCAAAGTGGAGCTTGAAGTGTGTCCTCCTTCACAATGGCAATTTATTTGGTGCAGTCCCAATTGGCCATTCAGTTTGTTTTCATGAAGAATATGAAGACATAAAGAAAGTCATTGATCTGTTGCAATATCACAAGCACAATTGGATCATCTATGTTGACCTTAAAATGGTCTGCTTCCTTCTTGGTCAGCAACGCGGATACACCAAGTATCCCTGTTTTCTGTGTATGTGGGACAGCAGAGCTTGTGAGAAGCATTGGGTGGAGTCGAATTGGTCTCCAAGATCTGACCTCAAACCTGGTGATCCAAACATTCTACATGAGCCACTTGTTGACAGAAAGAACATTATATTCCCACCTCTGCACATAAAACTGGGTCTCATGAAGCAATTTGTTAAAGCTTTGCCAATTGAAGGAGACTGTTTCAAGTATCTCATTTTGGCATTTCCTAGCCTGTCGTTTGAAAAGATAAAGGCCGGTGTGTTTGACGGTCCACAGATTCGGCAGCTCATTAAAGATGAACATTTCATCAGGACAATGTCAGAACTCCAAAAGAATGCTTGGTTGTCATTCAAAAACCTTGTCAAGGACTTTCTTGGAAATACACCAGCACAGAATTACACCGAAATTGTCCAGAAATTCTTGGAGAGCTTCAAAATGCTTGGTTGCAACATGAGCATCAAGGTGCATTTTCTGCATAGCCATCTTGCTGACTTCCCGAAAAACCTTGGTGCAGTCAGTGATGAGCAAGGTGAACGATTCCACCAAGATTTGAAGGTCACGGAGGCACGGTATCAGGGTAGATGGGATATACATATGATGGCTGACTATTGTTGGAGCATCAGGCAAGATTGTCCACAGATTGAACACTCCAGGAAAAGCTATAAGTGTAAATTTTTACCTTAATATGTATGTTTGGTAGCAGAACTTTACTACTTGTACACAATTTGACTTACAGTAACAATTGTGACAGGGTCAGGCCTGACGGCTACGCCAGAGTGCTGGAGGGCCTGTATATCAGCCCCAGGCTCCACAAAGCCCTGTTCCCTGGGTAACTCAGCTGGGGCTGATTAGGCAGTTAGGCCACCTGGGGCTGTTTAACCAATCAGGCCAGCTGGGGCCAATCAAGGGGCCCCGCCCCAAACACTTAAAAGCCTGCAGGGCAGGCAGGCAGTTGTGGGTTTATGGAGCTTGGAGAGAGGAGGAGTGGAGGACGGAGGTGGGAATTATAGGTATAGTTACAGGGTACAGTTGCAGTTCACAGATTTTGGAGTTGGCAGCTTGGAGCAGGCAGGCTGCAGCCTGCGGGCTGCAACCTACAGAAGCTTGCAGCTTCCCCTGTTGTTACCGGTGCCCCGGAGGGCAGGGCACCTGGCTGGAGAAGCAGGGAGTGGATCACGGACTACCCCAGAGGGAAGGTAGCAGTACTCAGGGGCAGAGCGGGCCCCGGCCCCTCCCTTGACCCTCCCCCAGCTGCACCACCGGCCGGACCGGGAGAGCGCAGGACCCACGGGGCCGGAGTACTCCTCCCTCCCCTGCCCCGACCTTGCCACACAATATATAGCCTTTGTATGAATAAAATAACTCTAAATAAACAGTATATTCAGGTAATTTTTTCTTTATTTTCCTTTGTATGTACATTTTGTATGATTTTTGGGACAAAGGGAAGGTATCCTGTACCTTAAAAAGTTGACGTGATAGAGAAAAACTGGGGTCATTTTTGGATTCAGATGCCAAAAGTTAGTCAAAAACAAGTGTCAGATCTAACTCAACGAAAATTGTGTTCCCTTTTATCCATAACGCTGATTTAGAGGAGGACAGGGAGGTTGTGTCCTATGCATACCTTCATTCTACCGGAGCACAAGGAGTCTCTGAACTATTTTAAACCTTGTTCAAACATCAGTCACATCTGTTTTGTCATATGAAAAAAAAATTAGCAATTCGCACAGAGAAAGAGATATCGCCCGACCCCAAGAGGCAGTGGTGCCAAGTGAACCAATTCGAAAACAGTTCTAATAGCCAACTTTTTCACTTGTTATGATTCTTTTCCATTGTTCTTATCTGATGGAGATATCTGCATTAAGAGACATTTGTTTCATAAGATTCCATCTGATCCTTCCACTTACCACCTCATGTCATAGTTTTCAGTCGGGTCTAATTGGTTACAATGGGAATGATTGCAATGTCAAGCATAGAGATTTTAGTAATAAGAGCAGGAGCAAACACACTTAAATATATAAATCCTATTGTCATTCAAATATCCTCTGTAATAAATAACGTGACTGTTCCAGTATCTACCCCCAAGATGTCTCAGGACCTCTCTTTACCTTTGAGGCAGCAGTTACAGTAGTCTGGATAGATGACCATGAGTATTCCAGGACACAGGATTGCTGGCAAGAGCTCAGGTCTTGTCAACAGACTGTGCTGACTTCTATCCGGCTGGAAAACTGGAAATAAACAAACCGCCCAACTCCATGGGGGCAGTGATAAGGATTAACCATGCCTATACCAATTACTGCCCATATCTCACACAAAAACACACAAGCCTTTTAAATATCCCTCCTGCTCCCCAAAACTCATCTTGTCCCTTCTTAAACAAGATCAGGCCTCTCGTTTTACTCTGTTGCTCTTTGGAAAGGGAGGCTTATTGGACACTTTCAAAACAGCCTTCTCTCTTTTCAGGGAGGCTTCAGAAATGTCGAGCCACTTCCTTAACCTCCCCTATCTTGATGGATTGGCGGCCTCAGGGGGCCTCTTAGGCCAGGAGATGTAAACCTTAGGTTAATTTGAATCTACAATGTATTAGCTTCACATTTTATTACCCGTGATTATCTTTTCAAGTTCAGTGTTTCCACCCCACACTTGTCCTCAGTTTTTCTGTGGGAGCGCAATGGCTGCTCCTATGAAGTTTCTTCTTTACTGAAAGGGTCTATCAAGTTTAAGATATTCCTTATTCTTAACACAGGGAGTATTGGAAGAGCTGATAATATCTCTGAAAACGGAAGAAACTTGGTAACTGTACCCTCTATAGCAGTTTCACAGAATACATCTCTCTTAATATAGTCAGTCTTCTTTTATTAGCCACCCTTGAAGCTCATTAGTGATCCCTTTTCAAGTATAAGATAATATATGCAGTACATTAACATTCTTTACAGAAAGTTTGCGTTGCTTTTACACTGAACAGACCTTAAAATACATTTAATATCCCCCCAACTTTTGCATTCAAATGACGTACTTAACACACTATTAAACTACCGTACATTACTTTTATATTACCTCCTTTTGCAATTTTGCTTCCAAAATTGCCATTCTCTCTTCATGTTTTTCAGAAATACTTTACATTAATTTAGGACATTTACTCAAGTACATGTTAGATCTGATCTGAACATCCTCTTTTTTCCCTTTTTTAAGGAAGTATAGGAATGTTAGTGTGAAGACATTAAGGTTCGTCACTCTTGATCTTTTTTGAGCACACTCCAGTTTCTCACCACCTCATGATCTCCCACATTACAAGGAGCTTATGGTTTCTCTGTCTCTCATAGTCCATTTTGTCCCAGTGTCATGTTTGCTTCAGCATTAGTTTACTTCATTCATTTCACAAGTTCTCCAGCTCCTATGATGTTTTTGTTGTATATAGAAGGTCAAAGATTCCAGGGGGGCAAGGGGTAAGTGCCATCTTCCTTCCAATCTAATCTCTAGGGTTCTTATAGCACACTAATCATTGTTGTGTCTTTTGCTTTTCACACAATAAAAACAATATAAAGAAGCCACAAGGGCACAGGTGGGTCCCAAAGACCTGTGTTTACTAAATATACACAAAGGGCTAAATTCATAAAAGGACTTAGACCTTGCAACACCCAACTTTTAGGCACCTAGAAAATCATTGAGATTCACAAAACCTGGTTTAGGCCCCAAGCTCCCTGCATGGGGAGAAATGGGCACCTAAGAATGCGAATCACAAAAGCTAGCACATTGACAGGGAATTGCCTAAACTGGCCAACAGGAGATTCT
The DNA here is from genome assembly GCA_007922155.1 of Mesoclemmys tuberculata. Lineage (NCBI taxonomy): Eukaryota > Metazoa > Chordata > Testudines > Chelidae > Mesoclemmys > Mesoclemmys tuberculata. The sequence continues at coordinate 71,590,502 of ML675604.1, read as the reverse complement.
GATGAGAGACGGGTGTCCTATGGCCCACCTTCCTTTGGGGAGTTCAATGCCTAAGACCAGGCTGCAGGGAGGTGCCTATCTCTGCAAGCCATCCACTGCCGGGAACTCCTCTTACGGAGTCAGGCAGCTAAGCCCTTTTTGTTTCCTCTCCCAAGCAAACGGAGGCAGAGAAGACCTTATGCTTCTTAGGGCACTCATCAAGGCTGTGGGAGTCACTGAACGGGAGACCCAGATTCAGTGCCCCCATCTGTCCTACAGTGGGAATAGGATTTGAACAATGGTCTTCCACTTCTCCAGAGGGTGCCCTAACCACAGTGCTACAGTATAATCTGTGCCTCAGGCTCTCCTGTTGAAGCTGTTCCATTTTGGATAGCTATTTAAACAGTCATTGGGCCAGACATAGGGCAAGAATGACTCTATAGCTGGGATGTAGGGACCCAGAACCCAGTGTTCCTGCACCCATAGCTATTTAATTATTTATACACAGTGGAATAGCTTCAACAAGAGAGAGTGAGATAGCCCCACCCCAGAATATCCCATAGTCCAGTGGTTTGTATGCACTTCTTAGAGCTAGAAGACCCTTGTTCAAATCCTTTTCCTCCCCATCTGGCAGAGGGGAGAGTTGGACCTGGGTGTCCCACAGCCTACATGAATACTTAACCTGTAGACTAAGAATTACAAGGTTATTGTCACTGCCTCCATTTTGAATGAGGCCCAATCCAGTAGGTCTGCTCAGAGCCCCATCAGCAAGATATGGAGGGGGATGCCTATCTTCCCCTGTGTTGAGGATTACAGTGGGGCTTAGGTGGAAGATAGGCATCCATATACCTAGAGTTAGGCAGCAGTGCACACACTCAGAGGCAGAAACTTAGGCACCTACAGAGTTAGGTGGCAGCGAAGCAGGACTTTTGTGAGTCACACTACGGCCTAAAACTGGGAGTTGGGCACCTAAATCAGAGTCTATGCACATAAGTCCCTTTGTGGATCTGAACTGTAGAGTGTTAGGGTACAGTTGGTTAGGTCTGTGGATCAAGCTCTACTAAACTGCTCCCATACACAGGTTCTTCCAGCTGACACCTTCTATCTATACTAAAAAAATAGAGCTCTTCCTGCATCCCTTAAAAACATACATCCTTCTCTTTTGCTCCCATACAGAACTTAGTATATTGTAATCAGCTCATAGTATCCCCTCTAGTAACCGAGCCTGGCCTTTTTCTATGATAGCAAACAGCTTCCAGAACATGCTCAATTAACTGACATGATGATTCCACGGTGACAATGAAACTGTTTTTCATCTCAACCCAGGTGCTGGTTCTGTGCCTCTGTTCTGATCTGCTTATTTAGATTTTAAATTAATTTACAATCTACAAGAAACTCCCCCCAAAAAATGCAAACACTGATGTATTTGCAGAGCTCTGTGTAATACAATTGTTTTCCAGTGGTCTCTCGGAAGAGCTGTCAGATGATCTTTATGGTTTCTTCAAGCTCATAGGCTTTGCTCTTATGCTATATAATTGTGGTTGAAACATGATGTCGGTCTTATAAGAAGGTATAGCATCTGAAGCACTTGAAGTCTTGGGGATGCCCTAATTCAGTCATGTCTCTGCATCTCATTTTAAACATATCAGGGGAACATATGGGTGTTCTTGGTATGTTCTTTCAGAATCAAATGAAAACAAATAGTTCCACCACTTGTTTGTTACCATGGAATTTGGTGCTTGCAGAACACTCAAAAGCTACACCGTAGGAATGCAGCACCTGAAACATGATATCTCAAAGTGGCTGACATTTTGCTGATGAAAAAATGGACTTTCACTGAATATAAATTGTTCTCTTGGAAAACGTCATTTATTACATCTCATACATAGTGGAGAAATCTTTGTAACTACATAAAAAGTAAATTTTAGTGGCTGAGCCATGGTGATCATCTGCTATTAAGGAAATTATTAATTAAATCAAGAGACATTATAAGAAAAGTGTGAAGTCAGGGGACAACAACAGGATTAATTTACCCAGATGTAGACTGGAACACTCTTAATAGAGATAAATTGCTGGGGTAACACATGAGAGAGAGAACAAAAGGCAAAGCAAGATAACTAAGTAGCTCAGTATATATTGTATTTCTAATTACTTGAACACAACCACATGTACACTTCAAAGGTCTTTCCTCCTGAAATATATGAAACTGTCATTCATATGGTTCATCCTGAATAGATTTTTTTAAAAATATTTTGCTCCTCCTGATCACCTCAAACACATCCCAGAACTTGACTAAAGCTTCATGTTTTGTGACCCCACATATAAAGAAAGCCTTGCGGATTATTTTAAAATTTTAAATATGCCACTTGCATTTTCAGGATGGCCAGAGGAACAGCTGTAAATCAAAGAGTCAATCCTGCAAATCTCATGCAAGCAAAACTCCCATTGAACTCAGGGAGAGATGTGCCTGTGTAAAGTCTGCAAGACCAGCTATCAGTAGAGCACAGTATAAGTGTCCTGTACACAATGGGCCTCATTCAAAGCTCAGTGTCAAAGGGAGTCTTTCAGTGGACTTCAGTGGGCTGTGGATCAAGCCCTTTATAGCTAAACAGAACACAAACTAAAAATGATGTTAAATTAGCAACATACAAGGAAACCAACCAACAACATAAAGCAGCCTTCTAAATTATAATGCATCATATTACACAGACAAGATGGGGGAGGTAATTTCTTTTATTGAAAGAACTTCTGTTGGTAAGTGACAAGCTTTCACAGAGCTCTTGTTCAGGTAAGCTCAGGTCACCTGAGCAAGAGCTCTGTATAAGCTCAAAAGCTTGTCTTTCTCCAACAAAAGTTGGTCCAGTGAAAGATATTACCTCACCCACCTTGTCTCTCTAATATCCTGGGACTAACACAACTACAGCAACACTGCAGAACGCATCATGTGCGTGTTATATTGTATATCGTAACCTATATAGTGTGTGTTTATATATATTTGTACACAGTGGAACAGCTTCCACAGGAGAGACCCACACTGGAATATCCCATAGTCCAGTGGTTTGTGCACTTTTCTGAGAGATAGGAGACCCTTGATCAAATCCTTTTTCTCAGAAAATAGGATGGATGATTATAGAAGTTAATAAACTGAAGTAAACAAAGCAATTAATAGATTTGTAATACCAGTAAGGACTTTTGTAATTATCTAGTCTGGTTTCCTGCATAGCACAAGCCATAGAATTTCCCTGATCATTTCTGCAACCACCCAATATCTTGTGGCTGAAAATCATCATCATCTCTTTTGGAAAGACATCCAGGCTTGGTTTAAAGGTTTCACATGATGGCAAATCCACCACATCCAATGATACCTTGTTCCAATGGTTAAAAATTTTGCACTGGATTTCAATTCTGAGTTTGTGTAGCTTCAAATTTCAGCCTATCTTCACTGTGTATGTATTTAACAGTAGGATGATTTTATCATGGTCTATAATGTTGATGAAGGTTTGATTTCAAAGGTTTGATTTCAGAAGTTAAAGTATCTCATTCTGCCTCTTTTTTAAATATTGCAAGTAACCAAATTATAGTTTAGTTCCATATTAGATTGTTAGTCTGAGACCATTATTTCTGTCATAGGGATATAAAAATCACTAAACAAAGGACTCATTTATACCCATTTAGTCCCATGGCAATCACCGTCTTGCAAGCCAGTCACAGAAACCAGAATGTGGGTTAAACCATGTCTTAAACTAGTAAATTACCATGATTTAAAACTTGAAATTTGGTATCTAGATACTCTGGTAGTACGTGTATTAGAAATAGCTAAAAATAAATTAGATTCAAACTGAAAAAGCTTTAACAGATTTGTTTGGAAAAACGTAAGAAATACAATTTAAAAACATTTCTTCTAGTTAAAATCGCCAGAGACAGTATCAGCCGAAGCAAACTTTAAGTGAAGAATTACGTACCTGAACACTGTGGTGCCAAGGTAATATGATGGAACCCATTCATTTTTACTTAAATCAAGAAAAGAAACCAAGGGCTTCTCTTTATTAAAAATAAATATGCTTCAATATAAACTACTAGTGGAGGAAATTAGCACAAATGTTACAGCCTGAAAGCAGCAGCCAGGGTAGGGGAAATCATCTTCATCATTATCCCTGTTTTTATAAATAGCAGTAATTGTTGAATATTAAAATATTTAGATGTTAAATTTCCTTTTTCCTCAAAGGCATTAAACAGTAATATATATGCAAAATATGCAAACAAAAATAGACTCGCTAACAGATCAGAATTCCAAACCCTCATTAACATCAGGGCAAACAAAACTCCATGTTCCATTCCTTTTTACATCATTTCTAATTTGTGCACAGTGAATATAATCAGGCGGAGCAGAGTTCATCAAAATATGTAAAGTTAACTTTTTCTCCTTCATATTTGTGTGTGTTTGTTTACAATAAATACAATGAAAAGTGGGGGGAAGAGGGGATGGTAACTTCCAAAAGCAAGAGACTCTAGAGGAGACCCATAGTTCCAAAGTATATAACGCAATCCAGTACACCAGTACTATAGTGGCTGCTCTCAAATCCACTTACTGATACTTTTCCCACTCATCTACCACCACTCTCCAAAGCACATTTTGCTCACTCTTTTTGCTAGTGGATGCAGACCAAGAGAACACAAATGTGGTATTGTTCTTTTAGGGCTCAATCCAGTGCCCACTGACTTCAATGGGCAATATATTAGGCCCTTAAATCCTAATCCACAAGCAGGGGTGCTGGAACGATTTGTATAGTGGGGGTACTGAGAGCCACTGAGTCAACCTATAAACCCTGTATATGATGGAAACCACTTCAAGCCAGGGGGTGAGGCAGCACCCCTAGTTCCAGCACCATGTCCACACGTGTTGGTTAAATGCTTTAATGACAGAAATATTTAACCCCTTGCACAGCTATTTTGATTTTCTAATACTACACCCCAATATACTATTAATTCATTGCAAACAGGGACACTTAGAATGAGATATATGACAGCACCAATTAGTAATTAAACATTACTCAATGGACCTCTGAAAATACCTAAGGGCCCATGCTGATGGATGCTTTTGCAGGGTTGGGCCAGGTCATTCTTCTTTGTATAAGGATAGTTCATGACTGAAAACATGGCCAGTGTTTTAGGGCACAGAGTGTTACTAAAGATAATGAACATTTTGCATAAAACACAAATTCAGTTACACGCTGTCACACACACTTCCTGTTAAATCACTGTGATTTTGGCCAATATTGCTATAAATTTACTTTTCTGTTACAGTGATAAAAAGAGAATAACTATTTGTGAAGGGGGGAAAAGCATGTATTAGTCACTTCTTTTTAAAGTGTGCAACTGACTGCAGGTGTAGAAACTTACAAAATGTGTGCTTAGATTATTTCAGTTATTGTTTATAAGGATGTATCTAATAGGTCAAGATGAGATTGAATGGTAAAATATTCCGGAAACCTTGATTCCAATCTAAACTATATTTTTTGTGAGGTTAGACTTCTATCCAAATCATCAATTCACTGCCGTCTTCATGCTTTCCAGAGTCATTCCCAGAAGACTTTGGTTGTGATGAAGCACTCTGTTGGAAAGATGTGATATTTTCCATTTGTTTTTTGTTTGAATAAACTAGATACAAGGGGAACAAAGTACAGCACATCAAGAAGAAAATGAGCAGCTGGTTCTTTAAGAAATTAACAATGCCAAGAAATAAATTTCCAACTACAAGAACAGCAGATTGAAGGAAACGGGCTGCAGAATGTTAAGTCAATATATGGCAAATTCATTTAAAAAACATGTAATTAATGAATCACCTTTTGTCAGTTTGCAGAGGCACACTGAGCACTTTGTGCAAAGTTCCCTCCTTCACTCTAGTCCATTGCTGGGTTTAGAAGACTGAAGTTTGAGCTTACACAGAGCTCTTCAGGTATGGGAAATTTAGGCTACATCTACATTTACAGCACTGTAGCACTTGTGGCGGAGACGTCCTAAGCAGACGGGAGAGAGCTCTCCCACTGGCTTAATAACTCCTGCGTCTTTGAGAGGCAGTAGTTATGTTGGTGAGAGAAACAATCCTGCCGACATAGCGCTGTCTACACCAGCACTTAGGTTAGTGTAACTTCCACCATTTAGGGATGTGGAGTATTCAAAACTCAAGAGATGTAAGTCATACCAAAGCTTAAACAAGGTTTTACTCAGTGTCACAGCTAAATACAAAGTGGAACAGATTGTTTAGCATAAGTAGTTAACTCATTTCAAGGGACCATTCAAAGTGAAGTGGCCTGTTAATACCTCTCCAATCATAGGGGGAGAAGGAGGGAGGGGGGAAGACAGCTGTGGGAGGAGGGGTTATTAGTGGTTATATATTGTTGTAATAAGCCATAAATCCAGTGTCAGTAAAAATCATGGACTGAATACAAGCTACAGTGTTATGAATTTAAGCTCCCAGGCTCATCTTTTGAAAGTGTTGAGCAGATTTCCTTTGAGGATGAGGACAGGTAGGTCAGAGAGAGTGAAAAATGTTCACCCACAGGTGATGTAGTGTTTTTATCTTTTATCATTTTCCTGTGTGAGTTCATTCAACAGTGTCATGATTGTCTGGTTTCACACACACAGTTACTGGGGCATTTAGAGCACTGGATGAGGTACACCACGTGTTGTGACAGGCAGGTGCAGGATCTATGGATTTTGAGAGGTATGTTGATCATTGTAGCAGTGGTGATACATCTGCAGGTTTTGCATCTCTTGTTCTGGCAGGGTCTGTTGCTGCTTTGACTTGGTGTGTCCTGGTCTATGGGGAGCTTGCTTCTGAGCTTGGAGAAGTTGAGGGGTTGGTTGAAGGCCAGAATGAAAGATTTCTCTCACGATGGGGTCCCCATCGAGCATTGGTTGTGGTTCTTTAATGCCCCATAGGGGTTCCAGTGTGGGCAGTAGGTGACAACTAGTGATGTACAGTTGGCGGGGTGGGGAGGGGATGTCTGTTTTGAAGCAGGTTCTCTCTGGGTATTTGAATGGCCCATTCCATTATGCAATCTACCGCTCTGTTAAAGTATCTTTGTTTGGTGAAGACTATTTTGAGTGTATTAAAGTGTGTATCCCAAAATTTCTCCTCAGAGCATATTCTGAAGTATCTGAGTGTCTGGCTATAGATAACAGACTTTTTTGGTGTGTTTGGGGTGGTTACTGGATCTATGAAGGTAGGTGTAGTGTGATCCGTAGGTTTATCATCTATAGGGTTCCATTGTTGAAGCTGATCGTGGTGTCCAGGAAGTTGATGCTAGTGTAGGAGTGTTTCGAGGGTGTTAACAGGCCACTTATGTTGGAATGGTCCCTTGCAATATGTTTCAACTATTAATGTTAAACAATCTGTTCCACCTGTGTTTATCTGTAGCACTGAGTGCGTTTCCCACACCTGAAGAAGAGCTCTGTGTAAGATCAAAAGCTTGTGTCTCTCACCCATGAAAATTGGTCCAACAAAAAATATTACCTCACTCACATTGTCTTTCTAATATCCTAGGACTGGCACAGGTTCAACAACATTGCCTACATCAGAAGACTGTTTAACTCAAGACAGGTTGTTTAACACTCAAGCCATTTCAAAGTATACGAGAGAACTATATAAACATGAAGGCAGAAGAGAAGCTTGCTTCTCATAAGTGACCTAATAACTGACAGTACACATATGAACTAATGGACAGATTCTGTATGGGCCAAAAAGGGATGGGAGTGTCAGTGAGAGATGAGGCTGTGGCAACTTCCCAAGTATTCAGGTCACCAGGGCCGAAAACATAATTCTGAACAAATGGACTACTGCACCCCTGATTTTGAAGTCGTGGATTGGGCAGAATGAGTCTCATCCACTGCCACCCACCCTGTCCTTCTACATCTCACCCTTTCCTCTTTACATTCAAGACCCACACTTGAGGACCCAGGGAGCTGAGCAGGACAATGCCTCCTTCATGAGAGATTCAGCCTGGGATTTCTACCCATGTAGAGAACATTCTAGAGGGTATGAGAAGTGTATTTTATAAATGGCAATAATAAATCCAGCTGCATTCTGATGTCATGAGCAAACCTGAACATTTTCTGTTGATTGTAGGATTCCTGAGACCCTCTAAACATTTTATTTCACCCATTCCCATCCCCACCACCACCCACTGACAGCTTTTTTTTTTTAGTCCAAGTGTTTTCTGTTTCTTAAACACACCACACACACAGCTGAGATGGACCCAAACCAATAAATAATTGAACACCTGATCTGAATGGCTCTCACCCTAACTTTGTGAAAGCTTCAGTGCAGATCTACACTGTGCCACTGAGACCCATCAACTACGCACACACTTTGGGTCAAATTTTGCTTATCCCCTAGGTCATTCCATTGATTTCAAACGAGCTACATGTCTGTTTCCATTACCGGC
>ML675604.1:71225100-71581676 GCA_007922155.1 Mesoclemmys tuberculata | reverse complement strand
AAGATTTTTCTCAGCATCTGTCACTTGAATCTTCCTTGAAAACCTGCAAAAGATTAAAGTAGGCCTCAGAGCAGCCACAGATGCTACGCTATGTGGAACTACAAAACACCCTGCAAGTCACTCTTGACACATCTATCTTCTGTCTCTTGGGTTAGCAGCTAGCCTAAGAAAATCTAAAAGGCTTTCTCAGATGAAGTATTCTCTCACCACCAGGACTGAATAAATCCTGAATCAAAGATCGGAGACCACATGCCAGCAAAAGACATAAAGTAGCTTCTTCAAATTCTAAATATATTTTTTAACAGAGTCTAATCAGGAAAGATTCCTACATCCCTCAGGGCCTTATGTTTCTGTAGTGCAAAAGTAGTGACACCAGAAGAAGGCCCCAGGACACACAATGCAACCTTTGCTGGTTCCACTTGGCTTTTCAAGATATAGATGCCATCTTGGATAGAAACAAACTCATTTATTCCTATTTCCTTTCCCTCTCCTCCTGCCCCCAGAGTATTGTGTCCATTATACTTTGAATGGTTTGAATTAGAAAACCCATCTGTTAAAGGAACATGTGAGAGAAGCATGGCTCCTCCTCCCCGATTCACAGCTCCCAAGTGCCTGTTTGCTGAGTACCAAAGAAGGAAAAGAAGCTAGTCCTAATTCTATCTATTACATCCACAGCATGTTGGATTGTTTCAGTTAGAAAAACCCATATATAAAAGGAACAATGCCAAATAAAACTATTTAAATAGAGATTACCAATATCTTTGATAAAACAAAAGAATATGAAATATTTACAGTATATCTACACTGCTGCTAGGAGTGAGCCTTCTACGCTGAGTAGACAGATTCACACTAGCTTGGGCTAATGCGCTAAAAAGTAGCAGTGTGGATGTTGTGGTTTGTGCAGCAGCCTATGCTCTCAAGCCCACCCAGCCCCCTGGGTCTGAGCTCAAGTGGCTAGCCCGAGTCTCTGCCAAAGCCACAATGCTCACCAAGCCATTTTTAACACACTAGCTCAAGCTGGGCTAGCATAAGTCTGTCTGCCCAGGCTGGGATGCTCATTTCCAGCTGCAGTGTAGACAGACTCTAAAGGGACCAGAGACAGCGAGTGCTGATTATTTTTCATTTTTGCAGTTCTCAGCTTGAAACAGTGAAATTTCCCTGGCCCAAAAAGTCCGCTCAATTTTTTTGCTTTCATATGGTAGCACAATGTTGTCACTGTATCTGGGTTACAAACACTGCAAAGGGATGTTAAACTTTTCATGGGCATCTCGAAAAGCATGGCAACATTTCTTAGCTTTTGATCTTGCTACAGTGAAAATATCCAGCGTCAAATTATAGGTTATTTCAGCATGGCTAGGAGTGACAAAGGGAGCCCTTTCTTCCTCTGGGTACCAATTCAGGGAGCAGCCATAATTCAGCACTAGAGATCAATAGGTGGAGCTGACTAAAGTTACATTAGTGTCCCAAGAGGGGACACGTGTGGGTGATGAAAAGTTGTAGCCAAGGCTGTGTGACTCCCATACACGTCAGGCTGTTCCCATCAATATTTTAAAACTCTCTAAAATATGTATAAAGTCATTTTCTGTAAAATCTGTGACATACAAAATGCAGGGTAGTGTGGCTTTGTATTAGATCTCTCCTTGGGGATGACCTCCATCATTCGTTGGTCATGTCACCACTTGTATATAATGCCGCCATCCCAAATTCATGGTGAGAAATCCTTTATACTGTAATAAAACGTGTGCTCTCAATAGAAAATTAATAGAAAAAAATGTTCATTTTAGAGTATTTTTTAATATAGTCAGCATATGAAAGGACAACAAGCCATACTTATAAGGCACTTCTCTCAGGAGATTTAAGTTTGCAGAAGAGGAATTCTTCATTTTGGAAACATTCCTTTGAAAGAGCTCCATTAGCACCATTCATTGAAGAGGAAGGAATCTGAAATCATTAGTACTGTACATTGCTTCCCCATACAAGTCACACCACCCTAAAATAGAATGTAATTAGTACAGAAAATAAAATGCCAACAGCTGATTAGTGTAATGAGGCCTCTAAAATATTCAGAGCTAATTAGTACAAACTCTAGTAGAGGACAATAAGAATATGCTGTCAAATAGTAAGAAAAGACAGGGTTGGTTAAACTTAACTTGCTTTCTTTTTTCTAAACTCCACAGCAGGCAACATGAAATGCAAACCCTTGAATGTAACCTGCACTGATGTCTGCAATTGCAGGATCTTCTCCTAACTAAAATCTGACATTTCTTCTCTTTTCTACACAGCCCTCACCACATATTCATAGGCTATGACCCAAGGACCTATTGATGACAACTGGCAGAGGGCACAGTGGTACATAAAGGTACAGGGATCCTCCAGGTTCACTGAAAGGGGCTATGTAAGGTATGTAATGAAAGTATGGGTCACATTATGATAGACAATCGTTGCAAGATTCCTATATGGAAAATATGTGAGGATTATGTAAATATATATGTTGAAAATTATGTTCTCTAAGCCGTGTAGTTAAATGCAGGTCTCCCAAAGGTAGTGTGACTTGAGACGAACTTCTCCAGATTGGAGATAGGAGATATTTATCTCTCTGGTGGACCTTAGTGTATCTTACAATACGTGTTTATTAGCATACTGAGTCAAATGCTAATGAAGAGCTTGCAGAGACTTTGAAAGGAAATTGGGGGAGATGAGGAAACCCTGCTTTTAGGCGCAGATCTAAGAGGTGGTATGCCTGGGGGTTTAGAGATACACCGTGGTATCCTTCAGTCTGCAAAGGCAGGCTATCAGTGGGCTTGATCTTATGAAAATGGTATCTCAGCCATCTTGGTGGAAAACACTGGGAAAAAGACTTGGGGTAAGTTATCCTGTAGAAAACAGGGGAATGTCTTGTCAGTTAAGATGAGGCTCTAGAAAGAATGTTATGGTTTTGTTTTATATGTAACCACTTGTTTCCAATTCTTTGCTATCATCTGAATCTGTTCTTTTATAATAAACAGATTCCTCATTTCACTATAAACATACCTGAGTGCTGTGTGTTAAGCAAAGTGGTGATGTGGAGTTAAAACCAATAAGCCAGTATGTAATTGTAACATAGTACTCCTCACTGACTTGGTGCCTCCTGCTGGCTATCAAGGGAATCAGCGCTCAGCCAGCCAGACGCCCCTCTCCGCAGTGTCTCACAATCAGTCCTGTCTCCGCTGGTCCCTCATTCTCATGACTCAGCCCTCTGGTCAAATCACAGTCCATGCTGCCCCCCTTCAGGGGGATTCTGCAGCCCCAGTTCTAGCCACTTGTGGTCACTGCAGTCCTGCCACCCATCTATTGGAGATCGGGGGGGAGCAGATGGAACCCAGGCTCATCCACTACTCTGGGTCCCAGCCCAGGGACCCTATGTGTGTGGTAGCCTTCCACAGCCACCTTCCGCTGCATCTCCCGCACAACTCCTCCATCAATTTCCCTGGGCCACTGCCTCGCAGTCCCACTACCTTCTCCACCCTTGCTTTAAAGCATTTGGCTCTGTTCAGTCCCAGTAGCCAGCCACTGCTCTGTCCAGGGTGCTGACAGCCCTTCCCATTCAAGCTCCTGGAAGGCACTGTCCTTATTCTGCTCTGCAACTCCCTTATATACTGGTCTTCTGGGCCTTGATTGGCTGTCACACAGCTTACTATTGGCTGCCCCTTGTGCCGCCTCTCCAAGAGCCCTCTTAACCCTTTTATGGCCAGTCAGGGGCAGGCACCACGTCACAGTAACATTCCTTCGGGAGTAGCAAATCTAAGTTCTGTGACTGTTCAATGGAACAAGGGCTGGGCACTTCAGAGGACACTCTATAGATAACCTGTACAGAGAGGCCAGCAGAGGTCTGGAAGGTAGTGCTTCTATTGCCAGAGTCTAGTGGAGTCAGGGAGCTGATCCACAGCAGACACAGACAAGATTTCCCCATGCTGAGGGCAGGTAGTAGCAAGGTTCTTCACAGCCCTGGTTACCCCTGGGAAGATCACATAGCTTCCTGAGTGAGATGCATGTGAGGGACCTAATATTTATTGACACTAATCTACATAAGATGTTTAATCTACATAAAAACATAAGAATGGCCACACTGGGTGAGACCAATGGTCCAGTTAGCCCAGTATCCTGTCTTCCAACAGTGGCCAGATAATTCAGAAGAAATAAAGAGAAAGTGATCCATCCCATATCGTCCAGTTCCAGCTTCTAGCTGTCAGAGGTTTAGTGACACTCAGAGGATGGGGTTGCATCCCTGACCATATATGTTTGACCTTCACAACATCCAGAGGCAAAGAGTTCCACAGAATGACTGTGTATTGTGTGAAGAAATACTTCCTTGTGTTTCTTTTAAATCCACTGCCTCTCAATTTCATTGGGTGACCACTAGCTCTTGTGTTACATAAAGGTTAAATACCACTTCCCTATTCATTTTCTCCAGAGCATCTCTCAAAGCCATGTAAAGGGGTCTTAATATAAATGAGTATGAGTCCCTTAATTTTTACAAGAGGCCAGGGGATAGCCGTCATGCAGTCTCACCACACTGAGCCTCAGTATCATTCAAACAATGTTCCATTTAAAAACACAGTAGTAGGCAAGGGCACTCAATTTCAGTTCTTTTTTACACTGAAAACACTTACTATCATACATCAAATACTTTAATACCTGGCAATTATCTAATTCCATTAAAATAAGCTAGACATCTTATTTCAGCTGTTTGAGGCTGCATTCACAACAGCCTACTTCCCACAGTCACTTTTGGTCTCTAGGCACATTAAAATTAATAGACTGGGCTAAACAAAGGGCATAATTGTGGTCTGCATTGCATTAAACTTAATATGATATAATATGGAAAACCAATTATGCTGTTCTCACTTGTCAAGAATTGGACAATAAAATTCGTTGAAGAAGTTGCAATGGTAGGTCCAGGAGTTACAAAATAGTTCAAGCTTGCGCATTTTATTAAAGGATATAGCCAATAACTGTTGTAACTGTGCCAGATTGAGGTATCATTAGAGGAGGTTTTGGAACAAATTGATAAAAGTAAATCATATTAAGTCACCAGGACAAGATGGTCTCCACCCAAGAGTTCTGAAGGAACACAAACATGAAATTTCAGATCTACTAACTGCGGTATGTAACCCATCATCTGTCTGGACCAGATGACTGGAGGATAGCTAATGTGACACCAATTTTTTAAAAAGACTCCAGAGGTGCTCCTTACAATTACAGGCTGGTAAACCTAATTCAGTACCAGACAAATTGGCTGAAACTATACTACAAAACAGAATTATCAGACACACAAATGAACATGATTGTTGGAGAATAATCAACATTGTTTCTGTAAAGGGAAATCATGCCTCAGCAATCTACTAGAATTCTATGAGGGGGTCAACAAGCATGTGGACAAGGGTGATACAGTGGATATAGTGTTCTTAGATTTCAGAAGGTCTTAAGCAAAGTAAACAGTCATGAGGTAAGAGGGAAGGTCTTCTCATAGATCAGTAACTGGTTTAATGATAGAGAAAGGATAGGAATAAATTATCAGTTTTCAGAATGCAAAGAGGTAAATAGTGGTGTCCCCCAAAGGTTTGTTCTGGGACCAGTAGTGTTCAACATATTCATCAGTAATCTGAAAAAAGGGGTAAACCATGAGCTGGCAAAGTTTGCAGATGAGACAAAACTACTCAGGATGGGTAAGTCCAAAGCAGACTGCAAAGAGTTAAAAAGGGATCTTATAAAACTGGGTGACTGATCAACAAAGTGGCAGATAAAATTCAATATTGATAAATGCAAAGTAATGTACATTGGAAAATAATCCCAACTATACAAATAAAATAATGGAGTCTAAGTTAGCTGTTACCACTCAATAAACAGATCTTGGAGTAATTGTGGATAATTCTCTGAAAACATCCACTCAATATACATCAGCAATCAAAAAAGCTAACAGAATGTTGGGAATCCTTAGGAAAGGGCCAGATAATAAGACAGAAAATATCATATTGCCTCTATATAAATCCACGGTACATGCTGATTATTGCATGCAGATCTGAATGCCCCATCTCAAAAAAGATGTATTGGAATTAGAAAAGGTACAGAAAATAACAACAAAAATTATTAGGGGTGTGGAACTACTTCCATATGAGAAGAGATTTATAAGATGAACTTTTTCATCTTGGAAAAGAGATGACTAAGGGAGGAATATGATAGAGATCTATAAAATCAAGACTGGTGTAGAGAAAGTAAACAATGAAGTGTTATTTACGTCTTCTCATAACAGAAGAACTAGGGGGCACCAAGCAAAATTAATAGGCAGCAGGCTTAAAAAGAACAAAAGGAAATATTTCTTCAAAAAAGGCACAGTCAACCTGTGAAACTTCATGCCAGAGAATGTTGTGAAGGCCAAGACTAGAATGGGGTTCAAAAAGAACTAGATAAGTTCATGGAGAATAGGTCCATCAATGGCTATTAGCCAGGATGGGCAGGAATGTAAAACCATGCTCTGAAATGTCCCTAGCCTCAGTTTGCGAGAAGCTGGGAATGGACAACTGGGGATGGATCATTTGATCACTACCTGTTCTTTTTATTTCCTCTGAAGCTCTTGGCATTGGTCATAAGACAGGATACTGGGATAAATGGACTATTGGTCTGATCCACGATAGCCATTCTTATGACTAATACCCTGGAAGAGAAGGACTATAGTAATGTGGCTGTAGGGCTGAGTCATGAAGAAGGGGAGAGGGAGAGAGAGAGACCGACCATGGAGTTAGAAAAGGGGTGTCAAACCTAAGAGAGGAACCAATCTGCAGAGCAGCCAGTAGGAGGTACCCTAGTAGCAAGTGGAGCTCCTGACACTCCAAACTTGATTTCAATGGAAGTTAGGAGCCTAAATAATTTTGAGAATCTGGGTCACAGAGCCTGATCTACAAGAGTGCTGAGCATCCACTGATGTCATGGACTTCAGTTCAGTGGCATTGGCACAATTTGTGTAGTGAGGGTTCTGACCCATCCATGTCTAGGGTTGCCCACATGAAAACACCAAATTCTAGGCAAGCTGAAAAAGGAGATCTGATTCTCCCATTCTGGTGGATAACACTGCAGTTAGACTCACCAACCAGTGCTTCTGATCCTCCACACTGGTTATCAAGAAGCTAAAAACCAAGATGTTACACAGCCCCCTGTATTGCATTTCAGTCCCTGCCCCCCAATTAGCAACTAGATCCAGTAAAGACAGAAGTTATTAAAACTCTGTTCCCTTTACCAAAAATGTTCTCCTGATCTTCAAGGGGTCAGCCACATTACGAGACCAATATTAGTTTGGATCTTACCCAAATACCACACTGCCAGCCAATCCATTACTAAACTAAAGGTTTATTATAAAGGAAAGAAACAAATAAGAAAAGAGATGTTAAATAATTAAAGCAATCACATACATACAAATGACTTTGAAGTCTCTATATATAGAGACTTCAAAGTCATTTGTATGACTGATTATATATCTGATTCTCAGAAGAACTGTGGAGTTTGCAGGCTTATACAGTTCCTCTGGCATATATCCAATACCTGGATGGGTCTCAGTCCTTTGTTTCACAGCTTCAGTTGTGTATGAGTTGATCCAGAGATAGGAAGCAGGAATGAAGACAAGATGGAGATGGTGCAGCAGTCTTTTGCAGCTGGTCTGCCATGTGGCTTGTTTCAAGCACAAGCTCACAGCACCTGCGCAGGGAAATGCACTTGCAGTCCCCCTGACCACAGGAATGTCCCTACATGACTCATGGGTGTCCTGGCTCTCTCCCTGGGCTCATTGTAAAGGTAATGATGGCCCTCAACTAGTCATCAGTGCTGACACTAATGTGTCTGGGGACCCAGTAGCACAGCACAAGTGTTGGAATACAGATATATACAAAGATGATATATACACAAGGTCATATTTAGCAAATTATAACCTTATAACCTTTACATAACTACGGGTGGGCATAACTACGGGTGGGCATGGGTGGGCCATGGCCCACCAACTTTGAAAGCAGCACACCCAATTGATTACTTCTGTTGCCAACACTCCACTTAAGCTACCTTGGCAACTGGAGTGTCAGGCAGCTTAATTTCTTGGCCAGTCACTTCCCTGAACTTCTGGCTTCCAGTCACATGGGTGGAAGCTGGAAGTGCTTGTTTTTCTGCCAGACCCACCCAAGTCAGCCACATGCCCTGCCAAAAAATAAGTTCTGGCTATGCCCTGTTCCAGTGGTAACTGACATGGCATATTTTGTACAAATTATTGTAATTTCACAATATCAATAATATTATAAATGGTCACTGTTAATCCCGACAGCATCACAGGGCTGCTGGAAGCCTGTAGGCTGGTGGCACGGTCCAGCCAGGTTGTCGCAACCCTTCCTCGGGCCCAGGTTCTGCAGAAGGCCACAGTGCCTTTGCCCAATGGAATAAGCTCTTGTCTTATGAGTCTTTCAACCCCGGCCCCAAGTGGAGCGGGCTTTCCCTGAAGTCGGTAGCCCCCTGGCCCTCAAATAGGGCAGGGCTCGTATGGTGCCCACGATCCCCCAGCCTTCCAGAAGGTGGGGCAGGAAAGTAGTCTATTGCCTTTGGCCCTCAGGCAGGGTGGGGGCAGGCAAAGTGGTCTTTAGCTCCTGGCTTTCAAGCAGGGCTGGCAAGCACATGCCGTCTATATACCCCGACCCTCAAGCAGGGCGGGGCTGGCAAGCAGTCTGTTGCACTCGGCCCGCAAGCGGGAAGGCAAGGTATCCCGTTTACAGCCCCTGGCCCTCAATCCGGGTGGGGCTGACCAGCAGTCTGTTGCCCCCGGCCCTCAAGGAGGAGGGGCAGGTAAATAGTCTACAGCTCCCAAACCAGGTTGGGCTGGTGAAGTAGTCAATAGCCACTGGCCCTTCAGCGGGCAGGGCAGGTACAGTGGTCTATAGGCCCAGGCTCAGAGGAAGGCTACAGTGCCTTGTTACAAAGCCCTTGAAGAAAACAGTAAGCCCTGTAAATGATGGAAACCACTTCAAGCCAGGCGCTGCTGCCGCACCCCCCATCACCCTAGTTCCATCACCGCATATCAGTTAGAGTTGTGGGTGCTCATATCTGAAAATCAGGTCCTTAGCTCTGTGCCTCAGCTAGATGAAAGGAGAGGATCAGAACAAACTGTAAACTAACTATTTCTTGGTAATGAACATAGCATAAATACCTACACAATATTTTTAAAAGATTTTTTGATGTATGAACTTTTTTTTTTTAATAGATGTTATGCATCTAATCTAAATTCCAGCCTTATGTTTAAGTTTCAGTTTAGTTTTTTTCAACTAAAGTCACCTTGGCACTTGGGAAAATAGGATGCCTTGAGAAAATGCACAGGTCTGAGCTCAAATATAAAAGAAGTGGGTGTTTTTCTTTGTAAACCTTACAGATTTAATACTAAAAATTTAGTGTATCCGCACTACGCCCTGTTACAATGCCAGGTGGGAATCTGACACCAAGTACTGAAGCTGGCAATAGGCAGGAGTCCTGCTTTGTAATGTGAAAGGCTAAATAATGCTCAGAAGTAACAGTCAATCATTGACAGACAGATGGAACCATTTTTAATAAAATTTACAAAAATGAGGGGTAAGTAGCACATCTGAATAATTTATAACAACAGCATAGCCTGCAGATTTCAGTGCCCTATGGTTACAGTATAAGGCTCCATTAAGGAGTACAAAGTACAGAGAGAAAAGCAGAACCATAAAGCTCAGTTAATAAAAATAAAGAAAAAGTGTTACTGGGAAACTGATTATAGTTGTTTGTCATTGGAAATTGTTACTGGGGGTGCAAGGACCTTGGTGTAGAGAGGCTCATGCCAAACTTTTCAAAGTTGGGGTTTGAAGTTAGACACCTAATTAAGTGTCCTGATTTTCAGAGGTGTTCAGCATCCACAATTTCTGCAGAGGTTAATGGCAATTATGGATACTCAAATTCTGAAAACCAGCCACTTATTTAGGGGTTTCAGTTTGGAGCTAGGTGCCTAACTTTAGGCACTCATGTTTGTAAATTTGGGCCTAATAGCCTGAAGGTTTCTTAGGTAGAGGTAGTCATGATTTCCCTGCGTATTTTTGATGGCATGAAAAAGCTATTTGAATACTGAGAACGCTTGCCTTCAGAAGTGGAACATCATTGATCTGGCAACACACCTCATGTCCCATTATAAAGAATTCTTCAGTTTCAGCTGAGCAACTACATTAAATCTGCCCTGGCATGTCTTTGGTGGATGGGATGGGACAGTTGTATATATTTTTATCTCCAGGTCCTTGGCGATATTGTTGGTTTTATATCCAGCACAAAAAGAAATTGCTATATAGGATTTGATGTGGAATAAATTCCATAGGTACATAAACACTGCGGTTTCACAAGTGTGAGTTGAAGGAAAAATGTGAAGACAATGGGACAAATTCAAGCCTGGTGTAATCAAATGTAACACCATGGTTTGGAGAGATGGGGCACAGTAGAAGATGTCCACAGGATCTTTATTATGGTGATGATGAATGAACCAGAAGGAGCAAAGAGTGAATTTCAGATTCATTGAGATGAGTTTACAGATTTTTCAATAGAAAACAAAAAACTTCTAAAATCTTTACTACACAACTCTAATCTTTTATGATTCTATGATCAAGAGTATCCTTTGGCCTGGGGAAAGTGGCTGGCTCTTTGAGGTCAGGAGTGACCTAGTGTGTGGAGATTCTTGGAGTTAATAACCTTTCATCACTTAATCCAGTTTGTCTCAGTGGCAAGATACATGGAGAGCTTAAAGGGGACTGTTTGTGACTCCATGGTAAGACTAATTGTAATCCAGGAGTGGACAGTTGTTACTGGTTTGGGGTAACCTAGCTATAGAGTATACTAGAGTTTGGGGTATCTGCCCTCTTTTCTGACAATCTGACCAGAGATTGGCACTCTCAGTTGTGATCTACTCCAGACAGCATGATACTAGTGACAGTGTTTTCTGTGGCTAAAGTCCTAGGGAATAACAACTTGATGGAATAATACTGCCCTCCAAAGAGAGTTTAACCCTATATTTTTAGTTTACAGGTTAACTCTAGAAACATTACATGTAAAAAGACCCATGTTAAAGGTTCATAAGAATTGTAAAGTCAGGCACTCAAATTAGGAAATGCCAGATTTACAGTTGCCCAATCAACTTAATTCAGCCTCCTTTCATGTCCTTCCTGTGCACTGAATCAGGCATGGATCTGTGGAAAGTAAGTATGTAGATAGTAATTAAAGACTGTTGTAACGTATCATAATACGAACAAGGTGTAGAGTTAAGATTGCACAGGCCACCCTAATAGTGGCATTTCCTAATTCGGAGTGCTTGACTTTGCTCTCTCAATAACTTGAACATAGTGGTTTTGTATATAAATTTCTGGAGTTAGGGGAGGCAGAGGTTTTGAAGAAGTAAAGGTAAACCCATTAACTGAAACTACCTACCTCTCCCATTCTGTATCAACAGTAGGGTCTCACCCCTGAACCTTCAGCACTACAGCAAAAACTACCACCACTTGAGCTCAAAGCCTAGCCACATGAGCTAGCAGCAAGAAAAAGCTGTTAACCCAAATGGGAGATGGATGGTTTGCCATGGGCGGGATTCCAGGAGAAGCTCTGCCTTCCTCTCTCTTCCCACACTAGGAATCAGGGGAGTTCCTGTCTCACATAGTCCCCCCAGAGGGTTGAGGTGCTTAAGAATATTCCAAGTTTGTGGAAAGTGCTGGCAAGCCTGGGTTTGCTTTCTTCCCTCTTTCCAATGCTACAGGTGTTCTGGCAGCTCCCAGTTGTTCCCAAAACAATGGTGGCTGCTGCTGCAGTGGAAATGACATAGGCCTAGTTATTTAGAATGGCCATGATTATTATTTTCATATGCTGTCAAAGTTTTCCAGAGGCACACAAGTGATTTTTAACAATTGTATATCTCTGAGAAACCTGAATGGAATTTCATGGGGGAAAAGAAAGAATAGCCCTGGGATTACAGGAATTTCTCCCTGCCAAATTGCAAAAGCCTGCTGCAAACAATGGCAGTGTTACAGCTTTTCTAAAAATGGTTGCATGAATCTTTCATAATGGAAAGTTATGCACCCTAAATATAGGACTCATTATTAGCTCCTTCTATAAGGAATGTATAACAACTGCCATTTCAGTTAGGAATGGACATTTTTAAAAGATAGTTCAGGAAATTTTCTAGGTTGGTAACGTAGGGGGAAGCCATTCTGTTTATATAATAGGAAGCAGAAGGCCCATGGAAGTTCTGATGAGGAGGATATATTGGCTTGAGTCAAACCACTGAGGTTTCTCTCCCTTGTGATTGTGACAGTACGCTAACAGCAGCACCCTGACACAGACCTTGCTTCAGCTTGAAGAAGGCTGCAGGCTCAGCTGGAAGCAAACAAACAGTTTACTTTGGGAAATGATGAGCACCTGGGTGGTAATTACTGGGTTAATTATGCAATTGGGAGTTTATAAGTAGAAGGAACAGGAAGCAACGGAGACCTCAGAAGGTGATCTGTGCTGAGGAGAGAGACTGCGTGGAAAGCTCCTGCTACAAGATGTCTGAGTTACCTTGTGTATGTAAAAGAGCAAAGGAATAAAGCATACATGTGGTGAAAGGAAAACTGCCTGGGACCTGGGTAGTCGATTATTACCTGAGGTGTAGGCAGACAATACTATGCACTGCATAACTGAGGGAGCGACCTGTGGTATGTCTACTCGGCAATGAAAAACACCAGTTGCTTGAGCTTGTGAAGCAGGGCTGTTGCATTATTTTGTAGACTTCTTCACACAATGCACAGCCAGCCTGTGGAACCTCCTTGCCAGAGGATGTTGTGAAGGCCAAGACTATAACAGGTTCAAAACAGAATAGATACGTTCCTGGAGGAGAGGTCCATCTATGGCTATTAGCCAGGATAGAAAGGGATTGCTGTTTGCCAGAGACTGGGAATGGCCAACGGGATGGATCACTTGCTAATTACCTGTTCTATTCATCCCCTGTGAAGCACGTGGTATTGGCCCCTGTTGGAAGACAGGATATTGGGCTAGATGAAACATTGTTCTGACCTAGTATGGGCATTCTTATGTAAGTACTCCTGGGCTGGCAGTCAGAGCAACAGCAGATGTTATAGGAATTTATTAAGGAACTTCTCAAACACAGCAACCACTCCTACAGAGAAATTAGTAAATTCCAATCAGGGAACTAGAAATGGGATGCTGGGTCAGGGACCATGTAAAATGGCCCCAGGGATGACCTTGATGACTTTTTGTTGGCTTTTGAGGGGTGACTACCAGTGCCAGATGGGACGAAGGTGTTTGGAAGTAAGGCTGATCCTTTCTTCAACCAGTGATGCTCAAGCGGCTTATATGGCCTTCAACGAACACCAAGCTTGACACTCTGATGTTCTGAAGGCCACTATTCTGAACAGGGTGAGCATGGCAGCAGAGAAATACTGCCAGAAATTTAGAGCAGATAAGTGAAACAGCTGGTGTGACCCGTCCGTGCCCAGGGTAGCCCACTGATAATGCCAAAGTCAGGGCAGGCTGTAAAAGAAGGGCAAATTCTCCAAGCACTGGTGGGTGACACTCAAGTCAGACTTCCCAACCAGCCACAAACAGTGCTTCTGATTCCCCCACACTGGTTATCAAGAAGCCACTGTGTAAATACACACAGCCCCCTTTACTGCATTTCAGTCTCTGGCTCCCAAACTGACACTAGGTCCAGAAAAGAGACCAGTTATTTAAACTCTATGCTCTTTACTAAAGGATTCCCTCTGATCCCAAAGGATCAGCCACAGTACCAGTTCACTATAAGTTTGGATCTTACCCAAAATACCATGCTGCCAGCCAATCCTTTAGTAACTAAAACTAAAGGTTTATTAATAAAAGAAAAACAAACAATAAGAGAAATGTTAAAGGCTCAAAGCAATCAGATACATACAGATAATTTAAAAGTCCATATACATCAGGTTTCTAGAACAATTGTGGAGTTGCAGGCTTGTATAGTCCCTCTGGTATACATCCAGTACCTGGATGGGTCTAAGTCCTTCAGTTCAGTTGCAAAGTGTGTTGATCCAGAGGTGTGTCCGCAGCTGGGCAGGAACAAAGACAAAATGGTTTCTGTGGTTTGATCTTATATACCCTCTGTCACTGGCCAGGTGGCTTGTGGAACTTTACAGGAACTCAAATGGAGTCCAGAGTCACATGGGCCAATCCTGGTAACTCTTCAGGTATGCCTTTAGTTTCTTCCTGGGCCTTTGGCTTCTGTAAAAGACTTGATGGGCCATTAAGCAGGCTATTGTCCTGCGGCCTCTCTGTCTGGGATGTGTCTTCTACAGCACAGTTTGATATGTAGGTATATCAAAGATCTACATAACTTTCCTCACACATATTACACATGAACACAAATAGTATCATCTTATTCAGCATATCATAACCTTTCTGACAGTACCTGACATGGCATGTCTTACATGAATCCTTAGGATTTTGACATATTAATGTCAAACAACACAAATGACCCCCCCTCCTAATCCAGTCCACATGACAGCTGGTTACATCCCAGGGTGTTTATACAGATTGGGCCACTTGGTGGTTGAGGCCATATCGGCAGGACACAGAGGACAGTTTACATAGAGCCTTTCTGGAGCTACTCAAATCCGTGTCTGGGGCACCAGCCAGAATCATTCGAGGCTTCAGTAAAACTAAGAGTGCGTAGAAGATGACTTCCTATGGAAAGCGCTCTGACCCCCTTCAGACAGGGAAGGGAGAAACAAGGTTGAGACATCTTTTCAGCAAAGCTTGGGAAAGGGATACAAGGGGCGAACAAAGATGTCTCAGTTGCCCATATGGAGGTTTGTTTCCAGTGCAGGGGCAGTGAACACAAAGAAAGACAGCATGTTCATGGACTGTGGGTTTGCAAAGTTCTGTGGTGGGCAGGGGCAAAAGGCAGGTCTGAGATAAAGACAGTTTCCCATCAGAATAGACTGGACAACCACAATGGGGCTGGTAGATTCCACAGCAACATGTCCCCTAGTACAGAGAACTTTGGTTAGACCACAATGGCAACAGTGAGAAGTGATGGTAACCATCCACTGTGTTGGGGAAAAGAATACTTACTCTGTGGTCACCATCTCATTGGCAGTGGGAGGAAGATTTAAGCAGCAGTGAGTAGGCATGGTAAAGTCATTGTCTTATGTGGTTATGATAGGAACAGACTGAACTCCATTTCCCTTAAGTAAGAAGGGCAAAAGATGGAAGGGAAGACACCAACAGGTGGGTGTGAATAAGGAAATCCTGAGTATAGACCTTCCAGGCAGCCTACCGAGGGTCGTGCAAAAGCACCCTATACATATATCAACAAGCTCAGAAAGAATGGACACACTGGAGGACTTGGAGGGCTGTGACAAACTCAAAGGGGGAAATAGATCAAGAAATACTCAGTCAGGGACACGTAGAGGAGAAGGAGAGCAAAGACTCAGCTGACTCCCAGGAGGAACAAGCCACAGGCAAGGTCCTTGGTAAAGGACATGCTGAAGAGTCGAGAAGTGTCCTGTTAGCAGGACCTTGATAGGTGAACATACCCTGATAGTCCCAAGTCAGGAAAAAGAAAAGACAGGAGATGATGGAGACCAAAGTATTGAGGCTCTTGAGGGACAACTACTCTGGTGTATATGAGCCAGGGCCAAAAGGAAAAAAGGAGCTACAGTCAGTGGGGTGCAACTAGTGTGATGACCTATGAAGAGGCAGCTGTGGGGGGACCTCCACACACACAGAATATTTTCTGTGCAGGGAGGGCAGTAGAGCCTCATTAGTGACCCAGGGAAGGCCAGTCTGAAAGGACACAAGAAGCCCCAGTAGAACCCCAGCCCCATAAAGAGGGTTGGCCTTGAACAGTGAAGACCACCCCCCTGGAAGGCAAGAAAGAGTCTCAATTGAAGGGGGGGAAATGTGACGGAGTGCTAGCAGCACCACTCTAACACTAACATTGCTGCAGCAAGAAGGTGACTGCAAGCTCAGTTGTGAGCAAACTCTTTCTATTTGGGGGATGATGAGCACCTGGGTGGTAATTATTGTAAATGGTAGGATATAGGCAGAAGGAACAAGAAGCAAGGGAAAGCTCAGAACGTTCATTATGCTGAGATTAGAGAATCTGGAAACCTCCTTCTACACGATATCTGTATTATGTTGTGTTGAAAAGAGTGAAGGAATAAAAAGAACATGTGACGAAAGGAAAACAGACTGGACACGTTTATTACCGTGAGGTGACAAACAGGCTAGACAGTGCAATATACTAGGTAATAGAATGAGCACCCTGTGATACTGACCAGCACATTACCACAAAAACCCATTGTAGGGGCAGCTCATGAAAAAGTGCAGAAAAGTTCAAGAAGAACACTAGGGCCTAAAACAGATTCACAGTGACTCCACTGAGTTTTGGATCAAAGTCTAAATGTATTTCTCAGAGGATTATTCTAACATGTTGACAACAACCCAAGATTTAGTGTTTGATCTGGGTTGAAGTGAAAATACGGTCTGCGGACAAAGAAGTAGAGAAGATCAGGGGTAAGTTAATGGCCACTGGTTTTAAAAATCAAGTACAAAATACAACAAAGTGGGTTGTATGGTCCCAATTCTGAGAAGTACAGAGTAGTCAACTCCCATTGAAGTCAACAGGAGTTGAGGATATTCAACCATTTGATGGATTGAACCCTAAGATTTAACATAAGTTCCAACATACTAGAGGAAGAAGCTTCCTGGCAGGGAAGAATGGGTACAAATTTGAAGGGTTACAAAGAATAGGAGTATAAAAGAAAAGGTTCATAATTGCCATCCCAGGCTTCATAATTAAGAACATTTGAAACTGTAATTAGGAATAAAAATACATGTAGTAGAAACCTCATTATCCAAATTCCCACTATCCAAAAATCCCTAATAAATTGTAATGCTTATACAGGTCCTTTGGGTATCAAAGGAGGGATGAACCCTCTGGGATCAAAAGCATTCCACCACTCTTTAATGACCAAACTAAGGCATGGGAGAAGGCAAAGTGGAGAGACAAGCAGAGCATCATGACACAGCTATTTCTAACACTTCCCTTTGATTATGGAAAAAGGGATGGCAACTGTGGCTGGCTCAGAATTCAGTCAAGATAAGAGTGCGGATATGATGTCCTAACCCTCCTTCTCCTTTGCCATCTGCTCTCAATTACCATTGTAAAGCAGGTTTGGTTACTGGGATTGTAATGTTATCTGTTCACAACTGGTCTATGGCACAGGTAAAGGGTTAAAGCCCACAATGCACTTATACACTTTTAAAAGATACTATCATTATTCATTTTAAATAAATTCCTTCCTGAGTTAGTAACTGGGGCTTTTGTTTATAAGGGAACAGCCACTGCAAAAAACTTTCTACTATAGTGACCGGATTACATTTTCCAACCTCTTTTTTTAAAAAGAAACAAAACTTAGAATAGCAGCAGTATGTAAAAAATTAACCAATTCAATGATGCAAAATTTCTCCATCAGAGAAACTTGCATGGCACCAGATGGCCAGCAAAGAGAAACTTTGATAGCTTTGGTTTTTAGATCAGTCTTGTTCAAAACTACCTTATGCACTAGCTCTTAGGAAAGAAAAAGTGTATGAAGAGTCCATGCTCATAAAACCCACGCTGTTCTAGTGACAGCTTGCTAAAAGAAAAGCACTATGAGAATTTCTAACCAGAGGAAGATTTTCTTCTGTCTCTGATATTGCTGGAGACCCAGGTTAACTTGGCCAACAGATACATACTAGGTCTTCTGTTAGCTGCTTTCACCTTGCTGAAGTTCTGCAGAAACTGTACGATGCAAAGATCACCAGTTTCATATAAAGATCTTAAAGTTATTTACAAACATGAATCAATTAATCAATATCGCTGTGAAGCAAGTGAGGGAAAGTTAGCCACCAGCTTCTGTGGCCAGGGCATGCAGCCACTCTGGAACTAAAACATGGCAATTGTTTGACAGCACACTGCAATAGTACATAACATTTTATGGCAGGAAGTGAATAAGTACTGCATCGCTGCTGCAATTTGGCAGGTAAAATGTATTTTCCCAAATTGAACTTGGGATGAGTCACTGAGGTTAAATGTGGAAACTTTTTTCACACTTCATAAACAGTTCAAGGAGTTTTGGGGGTTTTGTTGCAAAAGTACATTACAGAATATTTTATTCTAACTAGTTTATCCCTTTCTATTGTTATTTGGGTACCAGGTAAGAATTATTAGGAAGCGCAGAAGGTTTTATGGTGAAAAGAACAGTTCAAGCCCTTGACTCTGGAATAAGGAAAACTTGAGCTTTAATTTTCTGTGCTGCAGTTTTTCCACATGAACCAGAAAAACCCCATATAGGTCTAAACTGACCATAGCAGCCCTAAGAGTAAGACTTTTGGCATTTAACTGGCCAAACCGAAGAATAAAAAGAAAGGTTTGCATTGTACTTTAAGGGCTATTTATGTTGATTTTAATTGCAGATCCCAAAGGTATAACTTTCTAATACATTTTTGATCATATCCCCGATTTAAACTATTGTTATGTCTTCACAACAAATTACTTCGGTATAACTTACGTTGCTCAGGGGTATGAATAATCCACACCTCTGAGTGGCATAATTTATACCCACCAAAGCACCAGTGTGGACAGAGCTATGTCAGCGCTCCACAGACGTAGCTACTGCCTCTTGCAAAGGTGGAAGTTA
This sequence comes from Mesoclemmys tuberculata, assembly GCA_007922155.1. Classification (NCBI taxonomy): domain Eukaryota; kingdom Metazoa; phylum Chordata; order Testudines; family Chelidae; genus Mesoclemmys; species Mesoclemmys tuberculata. The sequence continues at coordinate 71,562,912 of ML675604.1, read as the reverse complement.
CTAAGTTGACGGGAAGGCTCTCCCCTGTTGGCTTAGAGCGTCTTCACTGGAAGCGCTACAGCAGGGCAGCTGTATCGCTGGTAGCTTCGGTAGGGTACACATAGCATATGGTCGTGCAGTAAAGTTAGTCTATTTAGCCTATGATTTGTTCTCAGAAGTATCTTTAGTTTACCATACATTGTTCATATATGTGAAAGGAAATTTAGGCTACTTAGCTCTAAAAAAGGTTATGTCCTCTGTATTTTCTTGTATCAGTCAGGATCTTATCTTAAAAAGCGCTTCCTGCCATATTAAAAACAAAATTTTTAAGACCCATTTATTTGTAAGTAACTCAGGCTTTCAATTGCTCAGCTATGAAGGTCAGATCAGTGTTTCTCAATTACAGATCTATGGACTGGTACCCGTTCCTGAGATTTCCCCAATACAGTTTAGGAAGGCAGCAAGCCAGTCCCTGGTATCAAAAAGGCTGAGAAACACTGCTCTAGATTTTTCTTTTTCTCTATTCCTATGTACTGCTTGCAATATATGTAGCAGTATGGGCGCTATGATCCTTTCTTCTGAATAACATGGAAGGAAGAGCACAGTAATCCCCAAGGAATAGCATTACGTGGTCCATACAGAAAGAAAGGAGAGCTGTGCAATATTGTACTCTACCATTCTATATCTGCCACCTGCTCACCATGCTAACACCACACTTAAAAGGCAACACAGGGCTGATGACCATTGCTGTATAAAGTTTCTAAACCAAAGCTCACTGTTATAATGACTATTGTTTATTTCATGGATATTTACAAGCCAAGGGTTTGCAAACCTGTTAAAACTTTCTTAAAAAGAAAGAGTGAATGGAAGTGTGAGCTGGCAGTGAAGGTCAAGAATTTGGGGACAGTCACCATTTTCCAGACAATGCAGTTTCTTCAAAATTTGAATGCTTCAGGAGAACATGCTGGTTTTGCCAAAGTTTGTTTAGGAGAAAAACCAGGAGAAAGAGTTCCGACAACATCAAATCAATTTGATGATTTTGGAATGAAACACTGATTTTTTCCATTGTGAATATTTTTTTAAACGTTGGACTGCATTTTACAAAAAAAAGTGTTTTGATTGACTCAAAAGGATTTTTCCCAGAATAATCTCTTGTGGACAATTTCAAAATTTGTGTTTTGTCCCAATTCGGTAGGAAGCCAATCCTTCACAAAATGGTATTTCAGTTCTCTGCACAGCTCTAGTGCTGACCTTTTGCCATGAAAAAACTATCCATTTAGTCTCATTCTTAGAAATTGGTTGAGAACATAAAACAAAGAATACTTTGTCTCTAAACCCTTGAGTTAGAATTTCCTTGAATAGCTTCTTTTAATTGACCTTGTCAAAGGCTTTTTGAAAGTCCAAATAAATTATATCAACTATCTTTTTTATTCACTGGTATGCTGACGCATTCAAACTCAATTTGGAGAGGCAATTTTCATTTAAAGAAAACATGCTAGTTGGTCCCTATCATGTCATATTCATCTAGATGGTTTAAACTCTATTTCAACCAATGTTTCTGATTTCCCAGAGAAACGTTTTCTGATCTAATTCTCAGGATCATCACTAGCACCTTTTTTAAAACCCAGATACAATATTTGCTATCCAGCAGTCTCCACTCCAGTAACTGAGTTTATTGAGAGAGTGCATATTTTTGTTGCCACTTCGTTCTTTTCAGAGCTTTGGATCAATACTACTGGAGACTGGCAACCTTTCACTGTTTAATTTATCGGTTTGACTAGCTTTTTGCCCATCACAGCCTCTGGCACTGAGTATTATCTGTAATGAAGACAATAAAGAAATTATTAAACTTCCCTACAATAGCCTTGTCACCCTCCATTTACTCCCGGACAGTCGAGTGGGGATCACTGATTTTTGTCTGACATTCTGTTTCTGAGGTACCGGTACTTAGAGAATTCTTATTGTTTGTGTTTAGCTTGTTGCTTTTCAAATTCTCACTTAACCCTACTCATTTCCATCTTGCATTTCCACTGACATACTTTGTTCTTTTCTTTTGACTTCCCCATTTGCTGAAATGTCTGCTTGGCACAAGTCCTCTCTTGAACCTTGACATTTAAAAAAAATGTCCTTGTCTGCTTGTTTTTCTTGTATAATTAAATTTCTAAGTGATTTATATGAAAGGAGAACATGATCCTTTCTCATAAGAGCTTCCAGATGATGTAGGCATGAGATGTAACAGTTCACACATGTAGCAGATAGGACTGGCCTGCTTGCATATCTGTTTTTATTAATTTAATTGCTTGTCTTATTATAATAGATGTATATAAATCAAGTGTACCCTGATATTTTGTGGATGAGGAAGTTAAGTTTGGACATGGAAGGAGGGCACATAGTGCTCAGGTTATAAAAGGGGCCACTCACCATGTTAAATTTTTGTTTTATGCTTATCATCATCTTAATCCTAGTTTTATTCATAGTCCTAATGTCAGTCTTATTCCTGATCTTATCTACAGAAATTGTATAATCTTTCTAGATCTCTTAGCTCTCCAGCATTTTCTAAACTCTCCATCTCCCACTGGAGAACTGAGGAAGCTGGACATCAGCATACAGAGGCGAGGCTGATCTTTTTGTCTCTTACTACCAAGTTATCAAGGAAGGATGTGAGTATAAATCTAAAGGGTGATAGTATACAATACCACATGTATCTCTAAAACAATATTATTGCCTTTGTAATTTTGATTAATTATTCATTCAATTATTAGTCTATTTTATCTCCAAGTCTTTAAGGGTGTATTTTGGTTCTCAGTGTAAGTGTTTCTGTCATACATCCTTCTGGTCCTTGCAAAACCACGTAGCTGGATTGTGGGACAAGAACCTTATCTTCTGATCAGAGTAATTAGCAAGCCTCTAACCCCATTCTGTAAACAATAATATTAAAAACCTAAAATCAGGTAACACGCAAGAACTTGCAACTCATGAGTTAGGGAGTGCTCTCTAATGACTAGATTAAGATGGCAGATTTGCTCTCCACACATATACTATCAATATAGAAAGAATATAAGTGATGTTGCATCCAACAGCATTCAAGAGGAGAGTAGGGTACTTTTAACTTTTACCCTTTCATCATTAAGAATTAAAGGAATCATGATCCTGTTACTAATTTCCTGGAATAGCCCTAACTGAAGCTTTATTATAATTGAATTTTTCACTGCGATTTCTATAAATGAAAATGTACACCCCTCTAGAAGTGCTATGCAGAAACAGCTGAAGAAGCGACTATACTTGTTACTAGCTGTGGAGAGCAGTGCAGAAAAACTGAAGGAATGTGTTATAGGCCAGTTGCATTTACTTGAAACCCATACTAGGGGGTGTTAATCCTGCTGGAGAATGTTAAATGAGTTCTGCTGGCTCACTGAACTAAGGGACTCATTATGCCCTAACATGTAAAGGTATTGGGTCTTCCTTACCCAGTACCTGTTTGCTTGATTGCTTTCTTTCTATCAGCTGCTAGTTGACAGTCTTCACCTATCCTTCAAGGATTCTTCATCCCTGAATCAGATAAAGTCACTATTCTTTAGTTTCCTGGGCTTCCTGATTTCCCCAAGGCTAGAAACACAAATGAGAATGCTCATTCTGTGGTATACCAGTCCATCTATTTATGATCAAGGCTAGGAAGTGCAGAACAAACACTTTTTTCCCCTTCAAGTTGGCTATGCTTCTCGTGACCTTCAAAACATTTTGAATTGGTTCAGACAGATTTGGATGAGAGTCCAGTTCTCATATTACTTCATTGGGTCTACCTGGGGTACATTCACTGACTGCAGACCCAATCCTGCACTCCTCATTTTAGGCAGTGGGCATTTTGCCTGAATACAGGCTGCAGGACTGGCACACACCTGTGATTTTTTTGATTTGGCTGAACTGCAGTGCTCTCAAGTGTTGCATGTTTGAGTAGAGCACTCTCCATTTCCTCTGGTACATTTTGTAGCTGCTCTGGCTTCCACCTATGTATGCTCTACATTCAGCTGTCTAGGTATACAGGCTGCCAGTTTCTCTTCTTGACTCTTTTCCAAAAGCAAATACTGCCTCCACTTGGGCAGAAAGCCTGTGATTAGAAAGCTTCAGAATCAGAATCTTCATTGATTTTAGTTAATCTTGGCCAGGATGGACAATTCAGGCCCTGTTGGAAGTGACTGGCTGTCTAAACAGCTCCATCCTTCATTTGTTTCAAGAAATAAGACCTTGGGAATGGGGAAGACAGGAGAGGGAGTTCCAGTGCGCATCCCTCAAATTCTCTTTGATTTCATTAGTTTTCTTCCCAGAGAAAAAGGATACATTAACACCACAGCTGAGGGAGGACTGCACAGGCATTTGTAACTGTCTATACCACTACATTCACCTTTTTTACAAGACTGATACATTTTGTACAAAGTATGCCTTGTGAGGTTTCATTTGAAAAGTCAATCTGCTGAATAGCACAACCCTGTTGAAATGTGTTTAGCAACACTATATGTGCAGTTACAAGGTTCTACTGTCTGATTGTTACCAAAATATGCTGTAAATCTGGGTAACACCCACAAACCAGTTTTTCAGAGACAGACAGGTGTTAAAGGGCTATCACCTGTTTAAGCAACCATTCTCCAGCCATGGGAAGGTGTAACCAAGAAATTTACATTTCAATCACTGGGATGGTTCACACCTTGCATCCACAATAGACTGTCACCATGATGCAGCAAGGAAGTTCCTAGCACAAGACATTAAATTATAAAGAGGGGAGGAAAAACATTTATCTTCATTGCTCCTTCCCCATCTTTCAGCTCATGACATCAATGATTACAGGAAGGACACTAACCTAAGGGGAAGATTGGTTCCCAGCTGAAAGGAGACCCAATCTGTGAAATGCACTGTAGTATATGGTGAGGGAAATCTTCTCTTTTAATTCTGTTCATTTGTGAAGTTAGCCCTTAGCTCACATTTTCTCTCTTTTGTGACTGCAGCAGGCCAGGTGGCCCAGAAACCTTTTTCCATCAACAGGGTCCCCTCTCCCTGGCCCAAAGGACTCACCATGCCTTGGTATGTTGCAATCACCTATGCTCCTTTATTTACAGTGCATAACAGCCAGTCCCAGTTTTCTTCCCCAGGCACTCTAGGGGTTCAGAATTTGACCACCATCCTGGCCAGCCTGTCTCCCAGACTCCCCTCCCCTACTCAGCCATGCCTTCCTCCCTGGTACTGGCCTATTTATTGTGCTGGGCCAGGTCCCCAGCTGTTCCCAATTCCTTCATTAGGCCAGGCTCAGACCCAGCTTAATCAGGGGCTGAAGCTGTTACCTGCCCTACCCAAGCCCCTTAGGTCCTGACTAACAGAGGCAAGTAAGGGGTTTTCTACCCTCTGCCCTGTTACAGTAACCAATCCTGACTTTTATGCATCATCATTCATAATCATTTAAAATCTATCTGTTGGTAGTTAATAAACTTATCTTGTTTTATTTTAACCAGTGTGTTTGGATTAAAGCACTGTGGGGAACTCCACTTGGGATAACAAGTTGGAGCGTATCTTTTTCCTTTGGTGAAAGGATGGACTTTCTATGAGCTTGCATTGTTCAGAAGGATACTGAGCAGTACATGATGCTCATTTCTAGGGGGACAATGCTGGGAATAGGATTTCGCTGGTGTCAACCTGTATGGAATTCATGAGTGACTGGTCACATGCTTGTGTATTTAGACAAGAGTGAATTTGCATGCTGAAGGCTGTGAGGACAGGCTACGAGTGGATGTTCTGACAGCAAAGTAGTGTAAAAGGCTCCCCAGGCTAGAGAATTAAGGGGACACAGCGGTTGAACAATCCAGATTGTACCCTAGGGAATGTCATAGCATTATATTTTACAAATATTCTTAAAGCCAGCATCAAACAGCCAAAGAACAACTATGATTTTAGGTATCAACCATATCTCTTAGTACATTAATTATTTGCTTTGCAGTGTATACAAAGACAAAAAAGTATGTGTGAAATAGCTTGCCTACTGTATCTTTAGAAATCTGCATTCTTTAAGCTAAGAAACACATCAAATGCAACCCTTAATCAATATGTTTGCCTCTGCCAAGGGTTATATCCGATATGGGTATTTTTTTAAACTTTGAGAATGCAGATTTCTTTTAGTTCTCCATATGAACACAGTAAAAATGCTATACTCTTGACTGTTTAAACAAGTAAACAGCACTGTTTCTATGCACTCACAGCACTAAAGGAAATCACAACAATATATGCTAGATCAGTGATTTAAACATTTAAATATATGTACATATGAAGGGGAAAAAGCCCAGGATGCAGTTCAGCCTATTTCCATTACACACAGGGGGGTTAGATTGATATTTTACATACATTCTATTAGCTATTTTAAATATTTTTGTCAGTTATCATACATTTGCATGATTAGCATCATTGCATAATATGGGTAAATATAGATAAAGTATTTGCAATATGTAGCTCTTTACTTAACAGGTAAGCATAGCACATAATGCTACTATATACATGCTTATTAAAATGATTCTATCAAATGACATTTCATTTCCCATTGATTTTTGTCCTATTTCACATAGAAAACTGATCTGCCCTTTTTAATGGAGCCCTAAGTAGTGGGTTTTTTGGTTTGTTTGGCAGATTTGTTTTTAATTTTTACTTCCATGTTTGTGTACAACTGATAATGTCAACTGGCTTTTCACTATTAACTGCTGCCATCTGTTGAAAAGTAACATGAGTTCTCAAAAATGTTTACAGGCATTTGCCCAAATCTTTCCAACCTTCTCTAGCTAGCCATTCATTTTCAATGGGAGATTTGCAGGGCCCATGGTAGCTTTTAGTTTTGTTCTTTATTATTTTTCTGAACTTCATTGTAGATTACATCCAGGGTAACCAATGGACAGCTTTCAGGCCATAGGTCACTTATGGAGTTATATCTGTCACACAACTCTGTCCTTGTCCCCAATCCAGCACGTACAAAAGCACATGCTTAACTTTTAGTATTGACATGCTTAATTTAAAACACCACTACTACCCCCACTAACCTTCCACCTCCCCCTGCCCCCCCAAAGGACTTATTGTTCTGTCCAGTTCATGTTGCTGGAAAGCCACAGAAACATATCTCAACCTCCAGTCTGATCCTTTCCCACTTCTGTCCCTCAGTTCAACAGAACATTGCTGAAATGCACATAAATGTTACTGCAAAGGACTCAAGCAGGTGCCTTACTCTAAGCACCTGATTAATTGCTTTTCTGACTAGGGATGGTCTTCTGAATTGGGCCCCTAGAGGTTAGAAGCCCCTTTAATCTCTATTAAAATGTTCATCTAATCTTCTCTTGCACAGTTGCTGGAAATTTTCCATCATTATACTGCGCTCCTCTGCCAAAGAATTATTACCTGACAAGTCCCTGAACATAGAAAATATGGATAGATTTAAACAAGAACATTTCACATTCTTGACTTGTCCATATCCCTCCAATGAATGCATCCTGAAAAGACTCAGAATTTCCTAAAACCCTTTCTCATCCCTTCCAATCATACAATGTTGAACAACATTTCAAATAGTAGAGCTACCACTCCAAAACAAACTATTCGAATCAAGTTTGAAAATATTGTCTGTCTTATTTATCACCAATCAAATGCAAATTGTTCTTGGTGCTATACATGACTTGGAATAAAGGACATTTTATGTCCCAAAAAGCTTGCAATCGTTGGAGTTTTACCATAGATGAATTTGGCCCTGAATGCTGAGATATTGAGTTATTACCCTGACCTTGGCCATGTTCTTAAAGGTGTCAGCAGTTTACCATTCACTGGGAGTTACTGTCACTTTTACTTTTAAATTAAGGATAGGTCTACAGACACATGCAGGTACAAGCACAATGCACCAGAAGGAGAATGCCTTCTGTCATACTGTCCTTCCAGATGTTCCAATGATGTCTTTGAAGTGGGATGGAAGAGAGGCAGACCTGCACAAAGAAACACTAAAGCCTTCAGTCAGACAATTAACCTGCTAAGGGAAACTTCTTATTGGAAGACTTAGTGCTTATTATGAGCAAGAAATTCTGTTGAGCATTAAGTGACAGACTCTCAAGGGATCAGTACTGAAAATGTCTTAAAATTTTTATTCTTATTCCTAATATATCACATTTTGTTCTTTTAAATGGTGCTCTTGAGTTCGTTATAAACCTCATTAAGGAAAACAAGGCTTTGCGCAATATTTAAAAAACCTGCCTAAGACAAACTGGCATTCATTTTTTAAATGGAATGTTGATGATCTTTGCTCTTAAATTCAAAGAATAGCTCTTTCTGAATCTCCTAAAATGTGCTGGAATGATTGCATTTTGCATTTCCTGATTCATTCTACTATTGATAACCTTGCAGAAAAACATTTGCATATTTAGTATTTTCTCAGTAATTCAAATAACCAGATTTCTTACTTTAGTGTAATGAAAAAAGCTACCAAATCTATCAGAATATCACAACAGGATTTCATTATGAATGCTTTGGTCATATATGTAGTCAAACACATTACTCTTTCAGTTACCTCTAATATGAGCCAAACAACAAGAGCATATAATGCTAACTAAAATGGACTGTATCTTTCTTTTGTATTCTATTTAGGGTTTCTAATGACATTATAATCAGTATATAAAGCTAGATAAATCAGTTCTGTCTTCCAAAACACAGTTCTGTACATTTCTTTGTTTTAATGATCCCAGGTAGAGAAATGAATTAAAACCTGAAAAGCCCCAAGAAAAAAGTTTATTTATGAAGCTCTCTCTCTCTCTCTCTAAATTATTCCTTTGACAAACAGGAATTCTTGTGGGTACCTCCACGAAGTAAGGGATGGCCCAATGTTATGGACTATATTGACTGCAGAGATTATCATGCCTGATTTTTGAGCTGTTCCACTGGGTGTCACCTGATAGCCACGGGGGGAGGGGGAAGATCCCAAACTAGCAAAAAGCATTTGTTTACCATTCACCTGGTATAGCGCTCCATTGTTCGGGTGCAGTAGATGGCCAGCTGATGTGTCATCCAGCCCAGCTCACAGCAATCTCACGTATATGTTCAGAGAAAGGGAAGGGAGAAAGGGAAGGACTGAGCTTTATGGACTCCACCTAGTATCTCTCGGGGAAGAGAAGCAGTTGCCTATCATGATTCTTTGAAATCTAAGAATTAACAAAGCCTGCTTCATGTTGCTTTCTCCTTCCCCCTCCCCCCATCTTCTTCTGGGGCTTGTAGAAGCAGCACCTAGTGATCAGCTATGTTGAAGGCTACTGGTATACCCAAGAGTGGAAACAAACAGTTTTCTCATGCCTGCCCATGGCCATAAGAGGCTATCTACTAGTGCTGCATGATCCACCTTCATGCTATAGTCTAGGCAATGTTTGCTTACTGCCACTCTCAATAGTTTTGTCTAGAAAGGGTAGATAATTAGGTCTTTGGTGTCAATGGTTTCTTGAGAACCAGGCAGACCATCTTATGCTTCTGGGTGTCCAGTATTTGCCAAGTGAGGGAAGAGATCACCTCTGTATGATGGACAAGGTGCACTTCATGTGCCTTTACCAACTAATTGAGATGAGGGTAGGTGTCACATGTTATGGCAGAGCTATCCTGTGGTGCTGTCATAGTCTCTGTGGAAATGGACCAAAGTCTGTCAAGGAGGACAGGCTGAACACAACCATCTGCCCCAGCAAGACGGTTAAACTACCAGCAAGACCAATTCTGATTCAGTCAATCTTTTCAGCCAAGGAGGATTAGTCACTGCCTTCAAGAAAAGACAGACAATCCATGGTAATTACATGAAATGCTATCTCCAGAAAACTTAGAGGTCATCAACCTAGGACGTAAATTGTGTGTTTTGTTATAAAGCACCCAGAATGAAAGACTTCATAACAATTTATAATAAGGGTTAATTACAATTGTATTTAACCAAGGACAGCCTTAGTTTCTGACCCTCCAAAGATATGCTTAACTTTAAGCCTGCAAGTAGTTCCTAGGCACATGCTGAAGCTAGGTTTATGATTAAGTCTTTGCAAGATCAGAGCTTAAAACTATATTATTTAAAAGGGTCTGATTTGTAGCTTATCCTTATCCTAATTATATGAAATGATAGAGTCCTTATTACTATTTTAAGCCTAAGTCAGCATAAAAGGGAACAGGAAACAACTTTATTACAATTAGTTGAGCTGTTGGTTTTGGGAACCAGGGCCACAGGAGCAAGGCCTGTATCTCCTTTCTTTCATTAGGAAGAAGGTTGAGCTTTTCATGAAGATTTATGGACATTGGAAGGACTGTTAGGAATGAAATAAGGATGTTGCTAATGAACCAAACTTAATGGGACATTGTAATGCCAGTGCTCCCTCAGCATGAGACAGACAATATGCCACTGCCAGACTGCATAAAAAAGGCCTGTGCACTACACAAGTGTCCATATATGTCGTGCTGGAGATACCTATGATAGAAAGAAGATAAAAGACATTACAAAATACATCAACTTAAAAACAGAGTCAGATTCCTCTTTAACATCCTAAAACTGCATGGATTTATTGGTATGTTCCTACGATGACAGAAACCTTCAGCACAATATCCTGTACATCCTCAGGGCCAGATTTAGAGGCAGGCAACCCAGGCTACTCCCTGGTACTAGACCTGGGGGTGCTGGTGCTTAGGGTGTTTTTGTTGTTCATGCAAAAAGGAAAATAGAAGATTTGAAGTAAAATGTTTCAGGTATTCTGTATGGGGATTCATTTTTCACTTACTGCCTAAAATGTTCTGGACTTTTGTAGACTCTTGTAGCACCTTCCAAACTATATTTTCTGAATGTTGTCAGCCATGCCATCACAGGTATATATAAAAGCTGGGGCATCACCAGTCAGTGAGGTATAAGAATGAACTGAAGTGAAGTGAGAGCCCAACTGCAATATTGTGAACCTTGTTTTATTGTGTAATTGTGAAAGTCTACTTGTGTTTTAAGATGTGAAGAGGTAAAGTAGCAACTATCAAAGGATATATTTAATGAGACACCAGAGAGAGTTCTCAAACCTCTATCTACTCAACAATATAAAAGAAACATTGTTACTTCTTTTGCCATGCTTAACACGTAATGTCTGATGACTTTGTAAGACTGCGGAACATAGACTTTTACTCTCCCTAATGCTATCTGTTTCCCCACATAGAAAATAAAAGATGCTGCTGAAAAAGCCTTCAAGTGCTCAGTTTAGGAAGCAAAGAGCTCAGTTGCAATCTAGTTTGCAGCAAAAAAGTTTGTTACTTTCTGAAAATATCTGAAACGGAACATAGAATGGGCATTAGGCAGTAACGATTGTCCCAGTGCAGAAAAAATTGTCCGGCAGTTGTAGAAAGTAACAGAAAAGCAAACTTTTGAACTAAAGAAGTGGGGTTAACATTCTAAGGCTGTCACTCACTGTAACACTATCAGAGCCAGGGGAGGCCGGGGTGTTCCTGCTCTTCCCATCCCTACCCTGTCCCTTCCCCAAGGCCCCCACCTCCTGTCACTGCCCGGCTGCTCCTCTCCTTCACTGCACCCTCCCTCTCTGGCGATCCCCACCACTCACCACGTGCATCCCTCATCTCCTCCACCTTCCTCCCCCGTGAGATCCCCCCACCCATGTGCCATGTCCACCCTCTCCTCCACGCTTACCCCCTCCTCTGTGAGATTTTCCCCGCCACTTGCTGCATCTCTCCTCAACCTCCCCCAACTCCTGTGAGACCCCCTCCACCTGTGATAATCTGTGTCCCTCTGGTGGCCGAGGCACAGTGGAAGCAGAGTGTGCGTGGGGCTATGGGTGGAAGAGGCAGGACAGGGAGCGAGTGAGCATCCCCCAAGGGAAGCTTCACCCACCACCCATGAATATTATTTAATACTGGTCCACCCAATGTTGATGCACAGTCCAATTTCTTGATGTTTGTACATTTCAGTTATTCTTTAAATTAAAAAAATGCTGTAAGCATAGAGGAAACCAATTTCTTTTTAATTTGTTTATATATAGCATGAATAAATACAGATTTACAGATCCTATCGTGTAAATTTATCATCTTATATGACAAGGATAAATTATGCATGCAAATCGTGCACCAAAGTTATGAGATGGGCTACAAATGCAATAAAAATAAGGTACTGCCAAGTTTAACAAATTGGGGGAAGCGGAGGACACACACCAAAGGCATTCCTCACCTGGGGCACCATTTGGTCTAGGGCCAGCCCTGTACATCCTCACAAAGCAGTAAGTGTCCCAAGTAATTGTACACACTGAATTACACAACCCAGTTTGAGGACTTGTCCACGGAATTGTTTGTAATTCCTTTATCTTCTCAGAGAGAACTACATTTTAAAATGTTGCTAACATGTTAAGGCCTATATAAACACAAGGGGGAATTGATCCTGGCAAGGGTCTCTAGGCAGAGCTGTAATAATAACAGATGCTGAATTTCAGTGTTTTAGATAAATCTCACAAGTGAAACATACCTCCAATTTAGAGCTCATTCCTGCTTCCATTAGAACTTGGAGTTTTGCCTTTGACCTCAATAGGGATAATTGATCTCCCCATAAGTTTAATTTGCCCATGGTGTATTCAGAAGAACTTTTAAGCATGCATGATGAAATTCACTGTGTGCAAAGAGCCAGCTTAAATTTCACTTCAGTCTTATTTTGAAGGTTCAAGCTGGCTCTCCGGATGGGGTGAATTTCACCTTCATTTAATGGTTGATCTGAACATCCCTAGCAGTATTTCATAATACTGTAAACACAAGCTAGTTCTTTGAACTCTGCCTTTAAGTCAGCCTTGGCTTCTCTGAGTAGGTTTGTTTAACCCCAGGGAAAATAAGAGATCTATAAAACAAAGCTAAAATTAGACATTTCTTCAAATCAGTTCAGTAGAACTCCAAAAGTCTCTCTACATGGAGTGACCTCCAGTCCCCTAATGGACTGGATACAGCAATAGCCAGGACATTGCTGTAATCTGCAGAAAGTTTCAGATAATGGTGGCAGGGAGGACCTTAGTAGCAGCTGTTTTTGCCAAGCTAAACACAGCCCAGGCAAAAAATAAAAATTAGTTGATAATGTTCAGTTACTAATATCTTAAGGCTAGATTGAGAAATTATTCTCATCCCTGAGCATAACAGGGCTCAGATACATTGTGATGAGTCACCTTACACAAACTTCAATAGATAACACAGGACCAGCCCCTTTGTTCTGGGAGATGGGGAGGAAGTAATTTACTGCAGTATTTTACAGAGTGCAGTTTATGGATCTAGTTTAGCTACACTGGCCAAAGCATTAAGGGAGGAGGGAAAACCAGGCTATTCACGTGGGGTGTAGCTGCTATGCAAAGCCTGCTCTTTCCTACCATACTTTGATTCATGGACTAGGTACACCTCCAGTGCAACCATGTGGAAAGCTTAATGCTTTCTTGTTCCACTGCATGGTTGCATAGGGCCACATGACAAGCTAGTGACTAAATCAACAACTGGTAAAGAATGTCAGAGAAATCATCTCGTACACTTTACAATTTGTCTTGATAAAGGGCTCACATTATTTTGGATGAGTTTCAGAAAAAAAAAGTAGTTTTCCAAGAAAATAGCCAGGGAGAAAGAAAATGAAGTTATAGTACAGCAAATAAGATACTTTCAAGGTGATATGAAATAAAATACTGTCCCATATTACAGCCGAGTCACTGAGAATAGATTCTGCCAAAAGGCTGTCCGTGCATCCACTCATTATTCAGTCTCTCAAAATCACGTATAAAATCCTTTGCATCACAATTCAATAAATAAAGTTTCTTCCCATCCGAACACTGTCTGATCATAGCAAGAATAAAGCAGAGAAGTTACATCAAAAGGTATGCACTCATGTAAGCATTGGTATTTCCCCCTGCCCAGGTAATACTGTGGGAATATGTGAAGCTGTCTACTTGAAAATGACAAGATAGCATGGAAAACTAAAGCTTTCTCATCAGATCTGCCCCTTTGTGATCAAAGCCATGGCTGTTTACTTTAGTGGGAAAATAATATATATTTTACTTCTGCGTGGCTGGCAGAGCCAAAACTGTTAAGAGAAAATGGTTAAGAGAAAATGTACTGAATATTATTTATTCTTGTGTCAGAATGGTTACTAAATTCCAATTAGTTACATCTGACCATGGAGTTATGTAGGTGGCACTGAAGGCACAATTTGGCCCTTAATTATGATTAAGGCTAAGGCAAGTACCCACCTTTGCTCTCATGTCCCAGGTTGAGTTGCCAGGGCCATTTTGTGGGGGGGAAATAAGTTGGAAACTTCTTGAGTCACTGAGAAACAAACATTGTTAGTATGTATATTACCATAATGTCCAGGTGCCCTAGTCATGGACCGGGACCTGGACACCATTGTGCTGGGGTCTCTACAAACATAGAACAAAGGGAGTCCCTGCGCCACAGTGCTTACAAGGATCCTCGCCATTCCTCAATTTATCAAGTCACTTTCCTGAGCCAAGCCACACTTTAGCAATCTGCTAAATACGTGTTCTATTTTTTCCCAAACAGTAAAGAAAGCTTGTTACAAATCTATATGCCATCTAAATCCTGTGATAAACCCAATATCCAGAGAGTACAAAATGTATTCTTTTCAAAGACCTCTAGTTTTCGATAAAGCATCATTTTCTATCAGCACTCTAAGGTTCTTATAAATGTAAGGTTCTATTTGCAACTCATTCGTTTTTTACTTCCATCTTATTATCAGAAGGGGAAGCAGAAATGTCTGAGTAAAATGGGTCCCTGACAAAATTAAGGTTTTTAAAAAAAAATATTTCTAAACTGCAGAATTATAAACCCACACTTACATTACAATCCTCACTTCAAACATTTCATTGTTTACTAGGTGAATTAGCCTAGCCTGCAACTTTTGTTTTCAGTGCAATTTCGTTAAATGAACTGTGATATAGCATTTCCAGTGTGTGTTCATAGTAATAGGGGGAATTATTTTACTTGTGGTTGCCCATATATTGTGATTTGCAATCTCAGGAGGCAACTATCTTTATTGTTTAGTGTCCCATCATAGGCTTGTTTGGGTGTTTTTAAAAACAAAAGACAGAGGAAGGCAACATGCTTACAGAATTTGTTTTATACTGTGTACCTGTTACATTTCTAAGCACATAAATGTAAGTTCAAGCATATACAATGAATCCCAGCTGTAAAGGGTCAGCAGCCCCAGGGATCTTCATAACTGACCAACCTCATCGAGAAAATCCTGTGTAATTAGGGTGAGCCTTGCCATGTGCCCAAAAGACTGACAGACTGCAGCTCAGTTGGGCCAGGGGAAAAGTGAACTCCAAAATCAAGGTCATGCCCCCAGTCCCAAGATGTACAAATAACCTATGGCTTGTCGGTTTTAGTGTCCCCGTTGATTTCTGCTGGGAGATTTAAGCATGAGGAGAAAGGCAGTATCTGAGATACACAGAACCCTAATGGCAAATGGGCTCTATAGGTTTAAACCCACACCCTGCATTGGATTCAGAAAGGAATTCAAAGGCATTACATTCAGTGCAGCACAGTGCAACATTCTGGATTGGCTGGAGTTCCTGAATAGTTCAGAAATATAGCCCCCAATGGTGCATGCTGAAGTTTTCCACTCAGAAGGTGACAGAAGCAAGAAAGAGCTGCTGTGCAGAATGGTTACCACAGCCTCCTAGCTAAGTGTGAGTGGGGGAGGGGGAAGCAGCCCACGCCACTGTAGCTATGGCCGCACAAAGTTCCCATAGGAGAACTTTACTCATATAGTATATCAGCTGAAGGGAATGGTATCACACCTGCCATCTCCACAGCTTTTTTCCCCTCAGTGAAAACAATGTCACTTCTCAGTTTTATTCATCTTCACCCAGCTCACTTTCCTCCAAAGCCCAATTTCATGCAGATACAGAGAACTGGTCACTCACTGCATATACATTCAGGATTGCTCTGTATCCTAGCAAAGAGTATGTTCCATTCAGAAGACTTGATCTGGAAAGCTCTCTAAAACAAACTAATAATCCACATCCTATTGGTTCTCTGTGTTTATGAACCCAGCTCAGCCAGCCTCAAGACTCTTTCTCCCACCCACTATGTGCAGGTTATCCTGGAATCCTGCTCATTTCACCTCCCATCAAGCTCCATAAAACATAAGCCAGGTGCTAAATTACAGGCAGTAACATATTTTCTTAGCATTTGCCAAATCCCTTTCTATAGGGACCCGCACAGTATAGGGACCTCCATGGTAGCATGAGCAGAGAGATTCCCACAATGGCTGCTTTCTGCATTAGGTTTCATAATCAGAGGCGTCTTGTGCTTTGTAGCTGTAGAGGATTAACAAATCCACCACAATATTGGAAAATTTCACAAGATAGTAAAGCACCTTTTCCTGTCCAGTGTGAACAACTCCCCCAGATAGATTAAAAATATCAGGGGTGCTATCATGTTAGAGCATTTCCTAGTTTGATTGCTCAGAATTACCCTCCATAAGGACTGTCAATAATGCAAAGCAAGGCCCACAATACTGTAAGTTTATTTTTCCACCTGAATATTCTTAGAAAGTAAAATGACAATTTAGTGCACGTGCAAAGAAGTTCAATGACATTCTTAATGTATATTTTTGTTGTGGGTGAAGAAAGGCAGTGAGATAGAGAACTGGCTGTTTAATCTCCGTTTGAACCAAGAGTCTTTAATGAAAGGAATACATTTGTTTCAATCAAAAAGGGCACAGCAGAAGCATCACATACAATTCAGCACACTCTGATTGCTAGTATCTGCTCACACCTAAGCTACTGTAATTTTTCACTTATTTGCAGCAGAAGGCTTCACCACAGCATTTAACTGAGGGTATGTCTACACCGCGGACTGAAGTCAATTTAATTTAAATCAACCTTCACCCGCTGAGCTGCAGAAATCGGAGGAGCGTGATCACACCACACGCATTGTGTCGGCTGTTTGCATCCCCAGCAGCCACACTTGCATCGATAATCAAAGCAGTGCACCGTGGGAAGCTATCCCTCAGTGCAACTATCCACAGTGCCTTTGAGGAAGGTTGTCATCCTCCCATGATGCAACATGCTCCCTTCCTTCCCCCCGATGCCCTTGCCCAGAACAAACAGACAAACGTTTTTTTGAACCATATTTCCAAACCCATCTCTGCTGCTTGCATGCCATTGCCAGAGAGGCACGGAGCCCACTCAGCTGTGCACTATAATTGTGAGCATCACAAATACCTCATGACTTATCCTGCAGTATTTTCAAGGCTGAGACAGGAGCCATAGCACAGCAAATTGTGATGTTACTGAAGCTGCCCTCCTACAAGCCATACAAACAATTCCCATTTGCTGCAGGCTGTCATGCAACATCTTCAGTTGGTGGAGCTCCGGTTCTGGTCCTGGGAAACAAGCACAGACTGGTGGGATCACATCGTTATGAAGGTGTAGGATGATGATCGTGGCTGCAGAACTTTTGTATGTGAAAGGCCACTTTCATTAAACTTTGTGCAGAGCTGTCCCCAGCCCTGAAACACATGAATACTTGCTTGAGACCTGCTCTGACAGTGGAGAAGAGAGTGGCCATCGCTCTGTGGAAGCTAGCAACCCCAGACTGCTACCAGTCAGTTGGGAATCAGTTCGGAGTCGGTAAATCCACCGTGGGAGCCGCTGTGATGCAAGTGTGCCAGACCATTAATAGATTTCTGATAAGAAGGGTAATGACTTTGGGAAACGTGCAGGACATAGTGGATACATTTGCCACAATGGGCTTCCCAGAATGGGAGGGGCAATAGATGGTATACATATCCCTATCTTAGCACAGGACCACCTTGCCACAGAGTACATAAACCAAAAGGGATACTTCTCAGTGGTGTTGCAGGCCCTTGTGGATCATAGAGGACGTTTCACCAACATCAGTGTAGGGTGTTCTGGAAAGGTGCATGACACACACATCTTTAAGAACACAGGTCTGTTCAAAAAGATGCAGGCGGGCACTTTCTTCCCTGACCAAAAATTAAATATTGGTGCATTTGAAAAGCCAGTAGTGATCCTGGACAACAGAGTGGGACACTGTGTTCCAGTAGTATTCCTACCAGTGCTGTGCACAGAAGGAAAGTTGCTTCCCTGCTTCTACTTGATATCCCCTTTTTTATACATCCAAAGGCTGCATTCTGCTGCTGTTGCTCTATGCAAGTTACCAGGGCCCACTATTCCCTGGGGCAGCTGCCCTGATGTCAGCAGACTGCACTGATACAAACCGTGGGCCTGATTCACTTTTCACCATAAGTAATCATTTCCAACAGAGCCAAGTGAGTATGAAGTCAGTGCACTAAATCAGAAGGGTAGCATTTTGCACTGATATATATCTACCTAGATTGCAAGCTGTTTGGGCAGGAGCCATTTCTTTGTTCTGTGTTTGTAGCATTCCTAATACAGTGGGACCCTGGCCCATGACTAGCACTCCTAGCTATTACGTAGCACTTTTCATCACTAGCTCTCAAAGCTCTTTACAGGGGAGGTCAGTATCATCTCTATTTTACAGATGAGGAAACAGAGGCAGAGAAAGGTGAAGAGACTTGCCAAAGGTCACCCAGCAGGCCAGTGCACTGTCCAGAATGAAACAGGCTCATAGTCCGTATGGCAGTGCTAAGTGCATAAACATGGCTCAGTCACAGTTGTGAGGTGGAAAGCCTGCTACGCAAACACGAAGTGTCTGTTATTACTGGGTCAGAAGCATGTCAAACTGGTTACAGGAACACAGTTGTATCTGTACTGTGAGCAGTACCAAAATTTTACTATAAATCCACTTTATTTTTCCTGAGGGAGAGTCCCTTTCTGCTCCTCACTCTAAAAGCACAGCTGTAAGGTTGCTCAGTACTATTTTACTGGAGAAATGGAAATTTCCTTGTTACAGGGGAGCTGCAAAAGTTTTATGAGAGTTACTTTCTGTTGTGACATCACTTGCTACAACATTAAGAACATTAGGAAAACGCACAGAAGCAGTTGGGTTGCAAATAACCAAGTTTAGTAACAATATACAAACATACAGGCCTAGCTTAAAATATATACTGCTTTTCTGGCAGGGTTCTGGGAGTTTTTGCAATGTAGAAAGCAAGGAGGCCCACTAGTGGGTTCCCAAATTATTTAAAGGGATATTGCCCAATTACTATACACTGCACTTTATGACAACATACCAAAAAAATAGGGGGAGGAGCATTTGGCTGCTGTTAGCTCTGAATTTTAACAAAATTACTTCTTTAAATTCCTGAAATATCCCTTCTGACAGAGTGAAAGGCATCACCAAAAAAAAAGGGAGTAGAAATAAGGGTTTACAACTCAATGTCTCTTTCAGTACTTTGTTTATAGTATTTGTCATCTCACTCCGGCCAGATATTTCACAAATTCATTTCCAGGAGATAACAGTTGACTCATTGTCTCAATTTTCATTAAAAGACCTCAGAGCTAATTACGCCCTGATCGTACGCTTACACACGTGCTTAACTTTAAGCATGAGCGGGTCCTATGGAAGTCAGCAGAACCGCTTGTGTGCTTGAAGTTGAGCACGTGTGAGGCCATGGTTACTCTACGGGGCTATTCCAGCATAATCCTGTAGTGTAAACACAGTCTACGATCGATGGAGGAGGCTTTTCCCATCAGTGTAGGAGCACCACCTATCCAGGCATTGATAGCTAGGTCAATGGACGCATTCTTCCATCAAACTAGCTACATCTATATTGGGGATTAACTCAGCATAGCTATGTCATTCAGGTGTGTGGATTTGTCACGCCCTTGAGTGAGATAGCTAGGTCTCTCTAAATTTGAAATGTAGACCAACCCTAGCTGAAGAGCAGGGCCTAACATTTTTATTCTTTTGATTTACAAAAGGTGCCTAGAGAATCTTTTTTTTTTTTAAGAAAAGTTTTGCCATTCACGTCAAACATTATACATTAACCACAATCTATTTTCAAGCACTTATGAAGCATCTTTTCCTAACTTTGAGAAAATACTATCAATTGACAAGAGGGAAGCTTTATTTTTAAGGACTATAATAATCATTGGCATTCTTTGATGGATGGGAAAGAGAGGCTTTTCTTCTCTTTGTTCTAAGTGAATATTACACATTCATTACAGCTTAATGTTCAGGGTAAAGGTCCCAAAACAAATATAAAGTTCCTATTCTCTAACAGATTTACAAGCTTAACACTAACGATTTCCCTACAACAACTCTCAGTGGAACAGCTTTATATAATCCCTGGGCTTCAAAGAGCTTCTTGTAATTACTCTGAGGCTTTTGTGAGAAATTTAGGAAGTTTTAGGGCATCAATGAGCAGTTAGCATCTGTGGCTGCCTACTGAGTTCTGAGGTTTAAATCAATTAGTGGAACTGGGACTGTTTGCAATGGAGTTTCATGAAGAACAAGCATATACCAGAATTTTAAATTAAATATTTAATCTCCTGTGGAAAGTGTCCAGAGTTCATTCTTTTTTACCTAGTGATTTTGACTCTGTCCCATACTGCTAACCTGATTGAGTTACTGATGCATTGTTCTTGGTAGAATCTATTTCTAGTCTTTTTAAACAAATCCTTGAACTAATCACATTTGGAGGAGCAAGTGGATGATTTTTCTTTTTATGCTTTGGATTTCTCAACATCATACTGTTTGTGTTCCACTAGGAACATCTGAACCAGAATTTATTAAATGTAAAGAAAGAATCCACCTCATTCTGTGAGGACTAAGCTGTAGAATTTTCTCATACATATTAAGGTAATAAATCAACTACATCAAATCACACCCTACTGTGCTATATGCCATTTTCATACAGGACCATAAAAAATGCTAGCAATAGAAAGCAAGCAC
Source organism: Mesoclemmys tuberculata (assembly GCA_007922155.1). Taxonomy (NCBI): domain Eukaryota; kingdom Metazoa; phylum Chordata; order Testudines; family Chelidae; genus Mesoclemmys; species Mesoclemmys tuberculata. Next base: position 71,542,053 of record ML675604.1, on the reverse strand, counting down.
TGTTAAGCAAGAAGTGAGAAAGTAAATGTAGAATTACATGGTGTAGTTTTCAGTAAAACTGCTAAATTTGCAATACCAGCATTGTACCAGCCAGAAATGCTACCTAAAAGGAGCCGACCTCCTGAAAAGTCAGAGAGAGCTAGGAGTGACTTTCTGACCTGCTTCCTGTCCAGCACAGCAATGGAGAAAAACACAGTATCATCTTTCAAATCTTTAGAGTAAACAATACTAATAGGACTTGATTTTCAGATGTATTGAGAACCTGCAGCCCTGATAAAATACTTTATAATCAATTGATTAAGCCTTACTGCATCGATGGACATTAGGTAAGTGTTATTTATCTGTTTTTACAAATGGAGAAAGTGAAGTACTGAGAAGGTGACTTGCCCATATTCTGATTAGCCTCGTCTAGCAGTTTAGGAATTCTGCCACCATTTTACTTCCCCCAATATGGCTAATATACATGCAATCATAGCAAGGCAGTCAGCAGAATCCAGAATAGAATGCAAGAGTCCTGACTTTCAGTTCCCTTTTCTAGTCACCAGGGTAGACACAGGGCTGTTAAGAAGTCCACAAGTGCTGAATAAAGTCATTCCCTCCTGACCCACTCCACATTTTTCAGTTTATTCCATGGCTCTGGAAATAAAGCATTTAAAGTGATGGTTACTTTATGCCACATACAGTACTTTTATAGAATCAACAAAACACATAATGGTGGGGTTTCATATACAATTCTTACTACTTTTATGCAGTGTGATAATCTAGGTCCCTCAGGGAAGAGCAGAAGGTTTAAATCCCCAAAATAAGCAATTAAATCATATGATTGCATACGGTGTTATTGTACTATAAAAGTCTATTGAGTAAGGTCTTTTATGAAATCTTGAAAGGTTCTGACTTGAAAGACATTGCAAGAAAGGTATACAGACTATGGTTATTATGAATTTATGTACATAGAAAGTTGCGCTCAAACTTCAACTCCACCTTCCCACTGTGAGAAGGTAAGCTGGGAGGGGCACCTCCCAAGTCAGGTGTTAACACAAAACTGGCTTCAAATAACCATCCATTGTCCAACCCAAGAAGAGACCATGATGGACCATGAGAGTTAATGGGAAGATGTTGAGAGATCCCTAGCTATCATGTCATGGAGGAATGTCCCCAGTCTGAATAACCATGAGTCAACATGCTCAGAGGAAAAAGAGAAAAAGCCTTTTTAAAAAGGAGTTTGAAATGGAGGTTTTTCACCTAGAAAGCGAGAGACAACCTGTAGGCAGGAAGCTGTCTGTGAATGCTGGCTCTCCTCACAGCTAGGGGGTACACTGGGAAAATGTTCTAAGGCGATAAGTAACTTGTATTAGGAAAAAGCTTTTATCTAATATGAAAGTGGAAAGCCTGAGTTTGAGTCTATGCTCATCTTCTGTGTAAGCTTTCCCTTTCTATTTCATCTTTGAATTTGTGCAGGTTTTTTAATGAACAAGTTTTTAAATAAACTTTTTTAAAATCTCAACCAGGTCTGATGTGTAAATTGTGTATACCGCTGACAGAGTTCTCCACTCACTCCTGGGATAGCACCTCCTCCTAGCCATTCTGAGGAATTGGCATTGACCTTGTCAAGCTCTTTCCCTCTGTTGCACACCATCTCTCTATCTCTCTGGGCCCGCAGCTCCTCTCTTGCTCCACAAGCTGCTGCTGCCTCTTCATGATGCAGCCCTCCAGCCCAGTCCCTATGTGCATTTTCTCCTTCCAGGCTATCAAAGTCTTTCTCCATTAAGCTTAGGCTCTTCCCATTGACTGTCCCATTGTGCCACTTCCTCAGTCATTGGCCGGGGAACCCAGGTCCACTCTCTAATCCAGGGTCTGGCTCAGGGACCTCTAGTCAGCAGCCAAGGTTGATTCCCTCTTGGACCTTAGTGCCTTTCCCTGAGCACTTTAATTACCCTCTAGCACTCCCCCATCCCTGGCTTTACCAGCTTCCTAACTCCCTACTCCCAGAGAGTAACCAGAGACTACTTGTCTCTGCAGCCCCCAAACACTCAACCCTTCTCCCAGAGAGTGATTGCAGACTTTCCCAGCAGCCCACCTTCTGAGCCAATTTCCTGTCTTCATAGTCCCAGCCCAGCTCCTTCCTCCTGAGCAGGACTCCCTCACTCAGTCAGCGGATTACTTAGCCACCTGCTTCTCCTCAGCTTGTGGCCTGTCAGGTTAATTAGCCCCCGTCTCAGTCTGCATTAACCCTTTCAGGGCAAGTGTGGCGTAAACACTCCATCGTGATTCCAAAATGAGCTGGTAACTGGAAGGCTGGGTTCACATCTTTAGGGATGATGACGAATTGGAAGGGAAGGTTGAGTTTCTGGTAATTAAGAACACAGGAAGGACCTATATGGGGAGACCCAGGACTGGAAGGGCTGTTGGTATCATCTTGCAAGGAGGAACTAGGCAAGGAGTGCCAGGGTGATACCTTATGCTTGTGGACTGGCTACGGGGAATCAGGAATCTGACCCATAGGTGCATGGCACCAACATACCACGAAGTAGAAGGGCAGGTGGTGACAGAATCCCTTGCCTATCTGAGTGACCCCAAAGTGTCATCCTTAAAAACACATTTATGGCTTCACTATTAGGGGCGTTGTGATCACTCTAAACTCTTGACAATGAAAAAGGAATACCATACCATTATATATTTTATAGAAGTAAAAATGCTGGGGAGAGTCTTCATTTTCCCTGCTCTATTGCATCTTTTCACCCATGGTTATTCAGCTGTAACTTGGCCAGAAGCTGACAAAAGTATTGTAGCCTGTCCCATTTTCACTACAAAATGAGTAAAGCTCTTTAAGAAAGCCTGTAAGAAAAAGATGTAAGAGGGAGACTGTTGATACAAAAATGGCTATTGCCTACCACAGCTAAAATTGAAAAATGAGCAAAAATCTCTATTTCCATATTGTTACACCGACAAAGGACTGGAAAATAAATACCGCCATGGCTGGAAAAGGCCAATAACTGTAAAACAGAAAAATAATTTTAAACGTAAGAAAAGAAGGGAGATACTTATCTTCTGCTCAGGTCAATGAACACTATCAGTGCAGTTAGAGAGCCATTTCTCCATAACAAAAAGGGTGATGATAGCATCGTGTCCTCTCATAAAGGACAGTGTCTGAGTTGGCTTAGTAACTGTAGCCTGTTTCGGAGTCATCAATTTGATAGCTTCAAGGTTCGGGTCTAGAGTTAGGTAAATGAATATATATGGAAAGCAAAGACATCCAATACCAAAACAAACTGAAAATTTTCAATACAAACATAAGAACATAGGAATGGCCATACTAGGTCAACCAATGGTCCATCTAGCCCAATATCCTGTCTTCCAACAGTGGCCAACGCCAGGTGCTTCAGAAGGAATGAATAGAACAAGTAATCATCAAGTGATCCATCCAGTTGGTCATTCCCAGCATTTGGCAAACAGCGATTCCTGCCTATCCTAGCTCATAATTCTATTAGCTAATAATTCTTTTTTTTTTAACCCCTGTTATAGTCTTGGCCTTTACAACATCCTCTGGCAAGGAGTTCCACAGGTTCATTGTGTGTTGTGTAAAGGATTACTTCCTTTTATTCGTTTTAAACCTGCTGCCTATTAATTTAATTCGGTGACCTGTAGTTTTTGTTAGGCGAAGAATTAAATAACACTTCCTTATTTACTTTCTCCACACCAGTCATGATTTTATAGACCTCTATCAGATCCCCCCTTAGTCATCTCTTTTCCAAGCTGAAAAGTCCCAATCCTATTAATTTCTCTTCATATGGAAGCTGTTCTATACCCCTAATCATTTTAGTTGTCTTTTTCTATATGTTTTTTCAATTCCAATATATCTTTTTTGAGATGGGGCGACCAGGTCTGCACACAGTATTCAAGATGTGGGCATACAATGGATTTATAAAGAGGCAATATGATATTTTATGTCTTTTTATCTATCCCTTTCCTAATGATTCCCAATATTCTATTAGCTTTTTTGACCCACTGCACGTTGAGTGGATGTTTTAGAGAACTATCCCCAATGACTCCAAGATCTTTCTTGAGTAGAAACAGCTAATTTAGATCCCATCATTTTACATGTATAGTTCGGATTGTTTTCCAATGTATATTACTTTGCATCTATCAACATTGAATTTAATCTGCCATTTTGTTGCCCCAATTTCCTGAGATCCCTTTGTAACTCTTTGCAGCCTGCTTTGGACTTAACTATCTTGGGTAGTTTTGTATCATCTGCAAACTTTGCCACCTCACTATCTACACCTTTTTCCAGATCATTTATGAATATGTTGAACAGTACTGGTCCCAGTGCTGACTGCTGGGGGACACCACTATTTACCACTCTCCATTCTGAAAACTGACCATTTATTTCCACCCTGTATTTCCTATCTTTTAACCAGTTACTGATCCAGGAGAGGACCTTCCCTCTTATGCAATCCATGAAAGGGTGTTGAGGGAGTTGACTGATGTGATTGCAGAGCCATTTGCCATTATCTTTGAAAACTCATGGTGATTGGGGGAGGTCCCATATGATTGGAAAAAAGCAAATACACAGCCCATCTTTAAAACAGGGAAGAAGGTCGCTCTGTGGAACTACAGACCAGTCAGCCTCACCTCAGTCCCTGGAAAAATCATGGGGCAGGTCCCTCCAGAAATCCATTTTGAAGCACTTGGGGGAGAGGAAAGTGATCAGGAACAGTCAGCATAGATACAAGAAAGGGCAAGTCATGTCTAACCAACCTGATTGCCTTCTATGATGAGATGATTGGCTCTGTGGCTGTGGGAAAAATGGTGGATGTGATATATCTTGCCTTTAGCAAAGCTTTTGTTATGGTCTCCCACAGTATACTTCCAGCAAGTTAAAGAAGTAGGGTTTGGATTAATGGACTCTATAAGATGAATAGAAAGTTGGCTAGATCATTGGGCTCAACGGGTAGTGATCAATGGCTCCATGTTTAGTTGGCAGCCGGTATCAAGTGGAGTGTCCAAGGTGTCGGTCCTGGGGCCATTTTTTTTCAACATCTTCATTAATGATCTGGAGGATGGGGTGGATTTTACCCTCAGCAATTTTACAGATGACACTAAGCTGGGGGGAGGTGATAGATATGCTGGAGGGTAGGGATAGGATACAGCGTGACCTAGACAAATTGAAGGATTGGGCCACAAGAAATCTGATGAAATTCAACAAGGACAAATGAAGGCTCCTGCACTTAGGTTGGAAGAATCCCATGCACAGGTACAGACCAGGGACCAACAGGATAAACAGCAGTTCTGGAGAAAAGGACTTGGTGGGTTACAGTGGACAAGAAGCTGGATAGGAGCCAACAGTGTGTCCTTGTTGCCAAGAAGGCTAATGGCATATTGGGCTGCATTAGTAGGAGCATTGCTAGCAGATCCAGGGAAGTGATTATTCCCCTCTATTCGGTTCTGGTGTGGCCACATTTGGAGTATTGTGTCCAGTTCTGGGCCCTCCACTATGAGAAGGATATGGACAAATTGGAGAGAGTCCAATGGAGAGCAATGAAAATGATTAAGGGGCTGGGGCACAGGACTTATGAGGAGAGTCTGAGGGGACTGGGTTTATTTGGTCTGCAGAAGAGAAGAGTGGGGGAGGGGATTTAATAGCAGCCTTCAACTACCTGAAGGAGGGTTCCAAAGAAGATGGAGCTAAGCTGTTTTCAATGGTGGCATATGACAGAACTAGGAGCAATGGTCTTATGTTGCTGCGGGTGAAATCTAGCTTGGATATTAGGAAAAACTTTTTCACTGAGAGGATGGTGAAACATTGGAATGGGAGTTGGTGGAATCTCTATCCTTAGATGTTTTTATGGTCCAACTTGACAAAGCCATGGTTGCGATGATTTAGTTGGGATTGGTCCTGCTTTGAGAAGGGAGTTGGGCTAGATGACCTCTTGAGGTCCCTTCCTACCGTAATCTTCTATGATTCTTCTATAAATCAATGATCCTATGACCATTTACTTTCCTTAAGACCCTGTGGTGAGCAACCTTGACAAAGGCTTTCTGAAAATCTAAGTATACTATCCACTATATCACCCTTATCCACATTCTTGTTGACCCTCTCATAGAATTCTAATACATTGGTGAAGCATGATTTCCCTTTACGAAAGCCATGTTGACTCTTCCCCAATAAATCATATTCATCTAGGCATCTGATAATTTTGTTCTTTACTATAATTTCAATCAATTTGCCTAGTATTAAAATTAGGCTTACCAGCCTGCAATTGTCAGGATCTCCTCTGGAACCTTTTTAAAAAATTGGTGTCACATTAGCTATCCTTGAGTCATCTGGTACAGAAGTTGATTTAAATTATGTTACATACCATAGTTAGTAGTTCTTCAATTTCACATTTGAGGTCCTTCAGAACTCTTGAATGGATGAATACTATCTGCTCCTGGTGATTTATTTCTGTTTAATTTATCAATTTGCTCCAAAACCTCCTCTAATGACCTCCTCTAACTGTCCTCAATTTGAGACAGTTCCTCAGATTTGTCACCTAAAAAGAATGGCTCGGGTTTGGGAATCTCCCTCAGATCCTCAGCCATGAAGACCAATGAAAAGAATTCATTTAGGTTTTTTTGCAATAACCTTATCTTCCTTGAGTGCTCCTTTAGCATCTCAATCATCCAGTGGCCCCACTGGTTGTTTAGCAGGCTTCTTGCTTCTGATGTACTTAAAAAATTGTTTGCTGTTACTTTTTGAGTCTTTGGCTAGCTGTTCTTCAAATTCTCTTTTGGCCTTCCTAATTATATTTTTACAATTCACTTGCCAGAGTTTATTCTCCTTTCTATGTTCCTCAATAGCATTTAACTTCCACTTTTTAAAGATGCCTTTTTGCCTCTAACTGCTTCGTTTCCTTTGTTATTTGACCTCAGTAGCACTTTTTTGGGTCCTTTTACTGGTTTGTTTGTTTGTTTGTTTTTAATTTGGGGTATACATTTAAATTGATCCTCTATTATGGTGTCTTTAAAAGGTTTCCACACAGCTTGCAGGGATTTCACTTTTGGCACCTTACCTTTTAATTTCTGGTTTTTGAAAAGTCTCAGACACACAGATCTCCTATGCAAGGCAGAATGAAGTACACAGGGATTTAGTCAGAGCCTTCCAATTAGGGATATTAATGTTAAACGGTTAATTGTTTATTAATGGTTAACCATTTAGTTTTAGACTTACCATTAACACATCCCTAGCCTTTCCCGCACTTTCATTCAAATCCCAGTGGCAAACGGCCAGCGGGGCAGATGAGCAGAAGCGTGAGGGGATACTGAACAGCCATTCAGAGAGCAATGTCCGGAGGCAGCCCCAGCTACAGAAGCTTGCATGCTGAGCCTGAGGAGCAATTGGCCCCTCACGGATAGAGGTGAGGGCAGAGCAATGCCAGACAGCTAGTCTAGCCCTGAGGGGTGGTGGCTCTGTCCCGCTGCCATGTGGGCTCAGGGCTCCCCCGTACCATCACAGTAGTGCTGCCTGGGATGCTGCCCTCCCCCCAGTCTGGCAGCCACCTGGCAGTGGCGGGTGGGTGGTAAACATGGGGGGGAGGAGGGTAGGGGCCTCTCTCTGGATTCCAGCCGCCACTCAATCCAGCCCAGCTATGAACTATTAAAATGATATCAGTTAAACAGTTATCCAATGTAATTTTAATAGTTTAAATGGGTACTTTTAAAATATTATTTACATCCAACACTCTCCTCACTCCCCTTCTTAGCCTTGTCCCCACTGGAACCAAAGGCACCTCCACAGCTTCCTGCCACTAGCATGCTCATTCTCTTCTGAAACCTGATCCTGGGCACTTCCCTTCCCCTTCCCTATAACCATGAGTTGTTGGTCCCCCTTTCTCCCACTCTTCTCTGACCACTGAGCCATTTAACCACTTGAATACACTCTCCCTGCTCCTTATTCTCTTTCTTCTCCATCCTTCCGTCTCTCACCCTCAACTTTCCTCTCCTTTTACATATTCCCCTCCTACTCTCGCAACTGCAAACGTCCCCATCCGCTATTCCTCTCCCCCACTTCAAGCCTGACTCCTCCTGACAATAAATAGCAAATATTTCCCTAATCCCAACTAAGCTTTTATAATATGAAAAGTTAAAATAATATCCTGCTCACCCTCTGCTTCCCCTATCTCCAGACGTCAGACACAGGGACATCAGGTCCCAACAACACAGCGCCAAAACCAGCGTGTGCCTCCCCACCGTTGGCTGCCTCCTCTACAGCGTGTTCCAATGGTGGGGCTCTGACAGCAATGGCGAGACCACTGCAGCGTCATCCCAGACTCTGTGCTTGCATGCCCCTCAGAACAGCCATGTGAACCAAAAGGCTTCATTACCACAGATATGTTGTGGTCACAGGCGGTTTAATGTACAGCTTTATCACTAGAGCTTTTTGAGCACCCTGTCCTGCCCCTGTGGAGCTAAGCACAAACAGGCCGCCATCTGGCTGTGGACCGCCCCCTTTCTCATCCTGGTGGTAGATGGATGCACTTGACAGCTCTGGATGAGGCCATAGGGACAGAGTAGTTACATGACTTACCCATTATCTAATTCATTGCTTGTAATGTCAGAAGCCATATGCCAGAAGAAGTGAAGTCAGAACCTGCTTTATTTCAGCACAGGCAGAATAACAAACAGCTCAAGACTTCAGCTTCCATTAGGAACAGCCAATGACTTTTTTTTTCTGGCTGCTCCTGCCATCTGCTTTACTTCACCATTCCACTCTTCCTCATTCTCCTGAATTTATCCTGCCATTTGTCACTATGCCTTTGTCTTCACAACTCCTCCTCATCTCCCTGCCTTCCTACTTCCACAGTCCCCTCTTCCCTCTCCTGAGCTTTACTCCCTTAAAAGCTCCCGCTAATTAATGTACTTTAATTTCTTTACAGTGGTAATGTCTACATAGGTTGGTCATTTTAATGGATGCGCAAGACCTGTGTGACTAACTGAATTACATGATACTTGTAACACTTGCACTCCTTCCCTCTCTCCATCAGGTACTCTGCCCTGCCCCTGTTGTTTGTTCTCACTTGGTTTGTCTTGTTATAGATTTAGATTGTAAGCTCTTCAGGGCATGGAATGTTTCTCTCGTCATTGTTTGTGAGGCCTCTAGCACACTTTGAGGTGCTCAAAAATAAATACTAGTAGTTCTAGCCACTGAGGTTGATAAGACTTGTTTCCCCCCAGAGCTAGAGGACACAGTGCTGAAAATGGGCTCAATCCTACACTCCACTCCAGCCAGAGTAAAGAGACCGGAAAGCAGCCAGCTTCTTCCAGGCACCCAAGGAGGGAGTTTCAGTATATCCAGCCTTCGATGTCGAGTATACTGGGACGTTTCCAGGGGCTGTGGACGGCTGGAGCACACTGCACTCCAGCAATCCAGCTAATGGCTTTTCTGGTCCATGCCTAGCCAGATGTAGTTTACTGATTTTGATCTGGATCTGTGACCCAGCACAACCCTACCCATTTTAAGCCTTGCCTGTACTATGCAGTATACACATACATGGTATCCTCATGATTTTTCCTGCAGTAATCTAATTTAGTTCCATACAGCCAGTCTCGCTTTTGCACAAGGGTTGCTGGACACTGCTCTGGCAGTGTAAAGAGGTATTAATTGAGGAAAGGAGGATATACGTTACAGTTAAACACACTTTAAGGATCCTGCTCTGACAGGGGATGGCTGCCTTAGTGAAAATGAATAACAGGTCCATAATCTTCCAAAAGTTTAACTGTAAGTAGATTTTCGCTAGATTTCATACAAACAGGAGTTTATGGCAGCTATTTCCATCTTGCTTCCTCATGGCCATGGCTTATTTCCTGAGCACTAAAAACCCCCGTATTCATATATTTCTCACTATGAAGCTTCTGGAGGTGATGTGAGATAGTGTCAAACTAGAAATTGGACTTTCATAAATCTTGTACTGTGTTGCTTTCACAAGTCTTGCATTTGTGTTGGCTATCTTTTAAAGCCAGATTTGCCTTTACTGTTAAAGAAACAAATGTGTTGGTATTAAGATGCTCATAAACTTGGGCTGTTGTATTTTTCTCTCATATCAACCTACTTGACACTGATTTAATGATGTATAAGCAAATCACCTTTACATTTATACATTTACATGTATTGTTCATTATATTTTTATTAATGTTTTCACTTGTAATAAGCCTTAAATTCTTTTTTCCCATTGAACAACACTGAGCAGATATTAACTGATTTCAAGTGTATTTGAGCGACTAAAGGTGACATAACTGCTAATTAATCCCCTTGTTTCTCACTAAATATTGTTTAGTACATCAGGAGTCCATATGAGGGTTCATATTGTATCTCCTTTTTATTAGCCTCTCATCTATGGGCAAGTTTTCAAAATGGTGAATGAGTGCTGATAAGAATCTTTATTACAGCTGGTTCAGGAATTGATGATGTTTTCATAGCTCTTAATATGGCTTGAGTCACCTTACTGAAAATAAGTGAAACAGGGGTACATTAAGTATCAGACCGCCTGTACTTAATTTTAAAAAAGATATGCAAGGATATGCAAATTGGTGTCTTGCTACCCATTATGCCACCCAAACACTTGCAATAGAAAGCCTGGGGAATTTAATGCTGTATTATATACCTTATAGTCTATATATATAATATGGCTACATATCAGTAGCTGTTAAATGCTGCAGTATGCTTTTCTGATGTCCACAGAAGATGTTTGAGGTCATCTATGATGCTGAGAGCTTGAGCCACAATTGTGAGGGGAGGAGGTTTATCTCTGCAAACAGTGGCTAGAACCACTATGTCTTCAGAGGCTAAGAGCCCATAAAAGGTATTTTGGGGAAAGGTATAACATATCCTCCACCCAGTCAAGGTCAGGCCTCCTCCCTGTTGTGAGACATTTCCTCAAATAATGAGCACTCTCAGCTATGCTAGCACAGCCCCCGACTCAGAGGGCAGCCAGTTGTATTATGGCTGCTTCTTGAGTGAGCCTGCTAGATGTTGCATAGGAAAATTGTAGTACCAGCAAGTTAAAAGAGAAGGATAAATACTGAAAGATTCACACACACACACACAGAGTTAGGATAAATGATATAATATACAAGATACAACAGGATACACATATATTTCCATCTTTTTAGTGATATTGACCGTTGCTGGTTTTTCATTCGAAGTGTACAAATACAGTAATGGATGGTCTGGGGTGATGACTGGTAAGCTAGTTGTACACCAACCTAATCTTATACAAATCAATAGCTGCTCCAGTACAAAAGAATATAAAAAAAAAATAATGGAGGGTAAGATACATCCACTTTTCATACTGAGGCTTCAATGTATGAAATGGAGATAGAAAAAAAACTCAGTAAAATTCAAGTGTGCATTAGAACAGTGACAATGGAACAGTGCGAGGCAGCTATAAAAAGTATCTTCCTGAAACCTGATTATTTTCAACTTTAGCATTTGGTATTGCTAGAGTGAAAGGCACATACAGTAGAGGTGCCATGAGAAATGCTTTGCTGGCATAAAAATGAAGGTCCAGTCCATTTTGCATGTGAATTCAAATAAGGTTAAATTTTTTTAGTTTAAAAACTCTGTGCCCTTGGGATGTTCCATTTCCTTTGTTTCCTTTGAAGCTTTTAATATCCTTCTAGAATGGGTGATGGGTGAGTGACAGCAGAGCTGACAGTTCTATTAGCTGTAGAAACAGGACTGGTCAATCAAAAGATATCACACCTATGGATAATGAGATGGATTTCTGAATGCAGCCTAGATTCTTGCAGGATAGGCTACAATGTGACTGTTAGTAGTAGACGTAGCAACACATTTTCAAGCATTTGTTTTATATCTATGATCTTAATTAACATGCTTGCTATGTACAGTCCCAAGAGTGGAGGGATGGTCTTGTGGCAAAAGTCCTGGATGGGGCCTTATGAAATCAGAGATCAGATCCCCACTCTGCCATAGCCTTTCTATGAGACCTTGAGAAAGACACAATCTTTCTGGTCCCTAGTTCCTCGTCTAAAAATGGAGATAATACTTCACAGGAGTATTGTGAGAATAAGTATAGTATTTGTGGGGTGCTCAGAGGCTATGACGATGAGAGTCATAGGCAGATAGACTGAACTGCGCTAACTTAACTGAGCTCGTGTGATAGCCTGATGCCAGTTTTCACATGCAGCCGTTGCAGACACACCAGTGAGCACAGGGTTCAGCATATGATCACGTAGGGTTTCTTGTTGTTGCAATCCACTGTGGTCAAATAAGGTAGGACAGAAGTGGACAGGTTTAAAAATTTTTCAGCTTTTTGCTGTATTGGTGTAGTGGGGACTCTCTTCCCTAGTCAGCTGAAGAAACTGTTTAGAGCGTGAGTGTAAGTGAAATTAAAGCCTGCAATAAACTTGGTTCTGGATATTTTGTTTGCTTGTTTTCAGAACACCTAATCCATAATGTTTATTTCAGAGCCACAGATTGTTAGTATGTTGCACTCAGACACTTTCCTAGTCCTAGATATGCACAACAGATCTGTCATAACAGATTGCTAGTATGTTGCAGCCAGACACTTTCCTAGTTCTAGATATGCACAACAGATCTGTCATAACTGTTTGGGAATGATTGATATTCAGTGCATTGACTTCGTTATTGAGATGTTTAAATGCACACTTGGGTCATAGATAGCTGCCTAGATGTGTACTGTTTTTAAACCTGAACCAAAATAATGCCTTTTTAGTTCGGGGGGTGGGGGTAGTGGAATTTAAAACAACTTTTTTTTCAAAATTTCCCCATGGAAAAACATTCAGCTGGGAGGCAGCTGTCTCTCCTTTATTTTCATATTTAAAAACTGAAAAAATGTTCATGGTGTGTTTGCGCACACTTGTATCGTTTTTGCAAAAGATGTTAACATTTTCCATTAAGTGAAAGGCAATTTTCTGTCAGAAAAATATTGTTCATGAAAGTTTTTCAGCTTTAATTGGTTCTCTAAAACAGAAGCAGAAGCCAGAAAGGAGGGCAGAGGATTAGGCTCTATACAGACATCTTGTGATACAATGAAGCAGAGGAGAGATGCAGACACACACAGAGTAACTTCAGGGACAATACTGTTTTTCTAATTTGTAATCATGCTTCTGGTTGGTATCAATCTGACTCTTTCTTAGTTTCTTTTCATTTGTCTCATGATGAACTGTAAAACTAACTCTGCACCTTTCACTTCCTTTTATTACAAGGGTGGAAGACGTGGTGCTACAGGAAAAGTAATTTTCATTGTTTAATTGAGTCTTAAGCCTGTAAAAAAGAGCCTCAGGTATATGTAATGGTGAAAGCAGATATAATGGGGCTGCAAGAGGAGAGGAGGTTATACTTTTACTATTCTCTTATTCGGTGTATTAATTTTACTTCTCAGAAATGTTTTCAGATGGAGACTATAGGAATTACTATTATTCCTTGAAAAAACAAGGGAAAAAATACATTGCCCTGAGCACAGAGTATGTGGCAGATGATCACCAAATAGACCAGAGTGAGAAGAATTCCAGAAACTGCAAGATATTAAGATGTATTGATTTATTAACAAATATATAATTTAACATGCTAAACTACTAGAGACAGGCTCTTAAAAACTGCTGTTTGAAGGTCGCAGTCAAATGTAACATATCTATTTACTTAACCACATAAAGTATCTAACTGCATGAATTAGGTTATTTTTACATGAACTAGGAAAAAGTCCACACACTACACTCCGAGTAGCAGTTTTTAAGTTTTTAATTGTCAGATTCTTCCATATAAATAAGAGTGATTTATACATTGTAATTGGATCAGTTAATCTCATTAAGTACTTGCAGCTTCTCAGTTTCCTCTTGCAGCATTCAGTGGATTTACATGTCAGACATAAATAACAAAGGTTTACTGAAACCTGGTTATCTCTAGTAGAGGTGGGATCCTTAAAGCGACAGTCATTTTTTCCTACTGCTTCGAGTTGTTCGTTATTCAGCAAAAGAATTAAATTACGGTAAGTCTCCGAAAAGAATCCTACATAGCAAAGAATTTATTTATTGAGGGCTAGTTTATGATCTCTGTTTCACTGGTGTACATCCCAAGTAACTCAATTTAAATGAACAGAGTTACTTAATATACCAGGATAAATGAGAGCATAATTTGCCCCTAAATTAGTAACTTCGGTCACAAAGGGTTTTGGGGAGCATACAGATAAGGTGGTGCCCCTTGAACACTTGATATTTTTTTCTTACTGGAGGATTTGCTTACTTTTCAATATGAAATTATGTGATTTTTTTTAAATGAAGCTTTTAATTTAACTTTCTAATATATTTAATTTTTCTGATTTTATAAAGTGTTCTTGAATAGTGCCTTCCAGATATTTACATTGGCATCAGCTTAAGTAGTGCATGGGGAACCACTATATTATTCTAAACAAATATTTTATTGAACTTTCTACAAAAATGACATAATGGGATCTATGTTTATTGCCTCTCCCTAACTTCCTGATCCATTATGAACAGTTTCCCAGATGTTTTTTCTAACTGTCAGCCCTGCAACCTCAGCCTGGAACACAAAAGTCAAGCTAGGCAAAGAATACCAAGAACAGATTTTACGTGAGAAACTATTTAACTTGGCTGAGAACATGTGACCAGGAGGGACTAAATCTGCCTGCACAATCTCACTGAAGCCGTGCACATTGACCATACACTAATCCCTATAGAGGATCTACAGAAAAGTTAATGCTAACGCTACATTACGTTCTCTGGAACCCTCTCCACACTATCAGTGTCCTTTGGGAGAGGGATTCCAAGGGAAGCCATAGTAAATCTGTATGAAAAGGACCGTGGACCCAGATATGTAAGAAAAGGGGCTCTTAAGGAAAGGAGCTGTGCCTCCAGAGATGTGTAGACTGAGAGTGATTAATTGCTTGCTCATTCCACATGGAACAGACTTTGCTCCCAATAGACTACTCTAATAATCTGTGCATGGGGAATCCCAAAAGATGAAAGATCAAAATAGACTTGTAACACCATCAAATTGAGCCACCTGACAAAAGCACTCAGGAATTTAGGGCCAGCAGGGGGGATGTTTTTAAATCAACACTTACAAAAGTGACAATCACAGGGGTTTTGTACATCCAGACTGCCACTTGGCTTCCTTGACTTACCTTGCGTTTATGCACATTTTTGGATTCCTCAGAATTGGGAATATGATGCTCAAAATTAGAGTTCACAAGCTTATTTAGCAATTCTATTTCCCACTACTATTTTTAAACTCCCTTTGCAATCAGTGCACAAGAGATTTAGTCTGAAGGACATTTTCTGCTGAGAAGAGGGTTTTACTCCTGAATATGCAGAACACAGAACTCTGATGTCTTGATATTGTTCTCCTGCTTTTTTTTCTCCCCAAAGGTCTTTTAGGTTTGCTTCACTGTAGCTGGATTTTTAAATTGTGTTTTAAGATCAGTGCAATAATAATGCACCATACCTAGAACTAAATGGCCAGAATAATGACATAGTGAAGTTGGTGTTTCTTTCTGAGGGCTTATCTTATTTGTATATGATATTTGATCATTCTTAACGGCATTATTGATCTTGATGAATGGTTTGCACAAATACAAGATTATTGGAGTCTGCAATTGTGAAGAATACAAAAAAAAAAAGAAAATCCTAACAGCTATGGAGAGTCACCTTATAATAAGAGTTCAGGCAGTTTGGTGTGTTTCACTATAAAGCACAAATTTTTGTCTTTCAGGGTGTTTTACTGAAGATTTGCACATAACTATCCATTGTTAACTCTGTAGCTCCCTCACCCTGGCCACTTTCCGCAATAGCTTTTATCACCCATTCAAAGTAGGCAAATGGCACAGGAACATCAGGAAATGTGACAAATCATTGTAGCTTGGTGGAGGACAGAGATAGGGTTTTTTGCCTATGATAACTATCCATCCTAATCACCTTTAGGTGGGATGCACGTTGTAGATAATAAACTAATACTAATCTTACATTTTATATAACATCTTTCATTGTACAGGAACTCAATGTGCTTTACAGACATAAACTATCATACAAAATATACACAGGGAACACAACTGAAATACAACCATATCTGGCATATAATATGGCAACGGTTCAACATTGCACAAAAATACTAAAGTATAGTTTCTGGCAAGAAAAGAAAACTGCAAGGTGAATACTAGGCAAGAAGAATGCAGTTATATGTGGAATCTCAACTAGACTTCAGGGTTAAAAAAACCACATTCTCGTGGAAATCCCTTGGGATCTGTAATGACCGTAAGTGGCCGGGACCTCATACGTGGACAGATATATAAATTAATGGTTATAAAGGCCTTTGTGTTTCTCCTACCTGAGATATTTAGGGATCAGTGATGTCTCTCTCAGTTTCATAAGGGGAGGGAGGAGTAGTGTATTCCGATACTGAAGTAAGCAAATACTTTCTGTGAATACTGGGGTGAAGCCTCTGTCAAATTTGCTGTAATATTGGGGGAGGAGGGGGGAAGAAGGAGGGGGCTTCCTGTTAATTTCTGTGAATATTCATGTGAACAAATTTTTGATGGTTGACAACAGAAGCCTCACGAATAAACACCCATGTGAATGTGGACTTGCAATGGTGTTTCTTGGTTTTCCAAAGGGTGTAAAGGGAAGGGAAAGAAATGCAAGTGAACAGAAGCAGCCCTGAGGAGGTGGGGCTGTGCCTGTAGGGAAGCAGCAGGGGGCAGGGACACACCTGGCAATTTGGCTGAGTGCCTGGAGTACAAGTATGTACTGTACTCTGGTAGGAAATGAACTCCGTGGGACCCAGGCCTCCAGAATCACCTGGAAAGATGGAATCCACAGATGCTTGCCACTTGGCATCCAGGGTAATCATTACAAAGGGCCCCTAGACCCCGGGCAACCACAGCACCAGATGAGAAAGAGAGAGGGAGGGGAACAACAGGAGCACTTCAAGAGGAAGTGGGGGGAACAGCAGCAGGCAGATGTGGCAGAGAAGCAGGAAAAAGGCCTCCTCTGTTGCATCTGATGCCAACATCCACCAGGTGCTCTCATAGGCTAATAGGATTTTAAAAGCTGTGGTTCAACTTCATTTGTAGCGGCACTGGTTCTACTTGTGGATTGGATTGTACACTCTGAATTACAATGTAAGCTCTTCGGAGTGGTGACTGTTTCTGCCTCTGTGTCTGTGCAGCATCTGAATGGCTACTCCAAGCACTACCTCAATAACAACATTGGCAGAGATCATTCCAAGTCATTTGGAAGCAGTTATTTTGTTGAGCAAAGGAATCACCCAGAAATGCTTCTTCAGGGTTTGGGCAGAGTAGCAGGAAACACTAGCTATCCGTCCACATCAGGTCATTGACAGACCCGTTATATCTTGCCAGTCCCTACATCGATTCAGTTGGACCCCTGCGCACATACATGGGACAGGCATAATTTTACCTCTTTGATTTGAATGGGAAAAGTAGATTTGCAGCTTTATACTTTACCTAGCTCTTTTGCTTAAAAAGGGATTTTCCTAGCCCATCATCAAACCAGGACGTATAATGCACAACATACTAAAGTACTTAAGACTTTTTACTGAATGAGAGGGAAAAAAGAGAACAAATGTTAAAAGCACTGTTAAATATATTAATTCTAAGTCTGTGCAAGTAAATATAAGATGTTGCAAAATATCCAGGTTGCTCCCAAGAGATCAGTCACTTACACACTAAAATGAGTTTCAGTCTATGAGTCAAAAGCTGACCAAGTTAGAGTAATCCGTCAATTCTAAAGGTCTTCCAGGGCTAACCCATGTCAAGCAGCATGGGGATCTCTTTGCTTATGTTTAGGAATCTTTGCCCCTCAGAGTCCAGACAGCATAAAAGAGAGTCAGTTTCCCCCTGTCAGGGATTTTTATCCCCTCCATCTCAAAGTCCAAACTGATAGGATGAGTTCATGTGTGGGTCTTTCCTTCCTGGAGGGAGCTAGGAATGAAGACAACAGGGCCTCTGTCCTTTAAGGCTACGCAATACTTCCTTGGCCTTCAGTGGGCTATCTTGTGTGCAGGAGGAGCACTTTACCTTAATTAATGTTTCTTTTTCCTATTTGGGGAGTTACTTAATTACACAGGTTTACACACTCAGTATAACTATATACCATGGGCTATGGAGGTTATAAGTGGGATCAATCCATGCAGTATCCTACAAATATTTTATGAGTCTAAATACTAAACACATTCTTATCAACTTAACAACCAATATCTGTTTTGATAATGCTAACACATAGGTAAGCAAGACTGGTTTTCAGCTACGCATTTGTAAGTGTAAGTGCAAATAGGCCTAAATATGTCTACAACCTCCATTTGCTATAGAAACCTTGTTATTTCCTTGATTTTAGGAACAGCATAAACTGATAATATCTAATGTCACCAAGATCCCAGAGTGTTATATAAAGGGAGACAGCAGCTATTGTTAGAGAATTCAGACATATCAAAGTAACAAAACGCCTCCAAAAAAAATTAAATACCGCCATATTGAAAACATTCTCTCAAAAGACATTATACTGGGGATTGTAGTGCTGAAGATTTAGCTCTAGTCTAATAGTTTTGGCATACACCCAGAACCCATCCACTCCCAGGTGTAGTGCTTCAGCTTTTATTTGTAGTTTTATAAATCACAGAGAGTATAAACGCATTACAAGTTAAAAGAAGAAAATAATATCATTTCCTAGCAGACACTTGGAACAGAGACATTCCAAATATGTGCCCAAATGCCCAGCAATTGTTAGTGGAGGATAAAAGAGCGAGACTGCGTAAAAGTGGATAAAAGTGTACTGTGAATTAATGATTTATCTATTTATTGTATGTATAACACCTCGCAATCGTTAGTGTATTTTATCCTCACACTACCACTATGAGTAGGGAAGTACTAATAGTCTCCCATTTTACAAATGGGAAACTGAGGCACAGAGGGGCACAAAACCAAACAGCAGGTCTCTGGCAGAGCAGGGAATCAAAGTAAGATCTTCAAGTCCCAAGCTAATGCCATAACCACTGGACCATACTTCCTCTCTGATCATAAAAGATGCTGGATTGAGAGCTTTGGAGGATCATGTGCTTCCCATCTTCAAGTGAGATAAAGCAGAGGCCAGATCATGACATTCTTCCCCACACTGGTCCACCAATGAGCATCATCTCTTTTATGAAAGAACCATGTCTGGGGATGAAAAGGAGTGTTTAAGTCTCCATGCCCCTTCTATTCTTGATCTGTCTGCTGATACCGTCAGTCAGGGTAAACCTTATTTATTTAGGGGGAAGCAAATTATCCGTATGATTTAATTTGCCATATACATACATTAAAGACTAGTTTCGTCTTTCTTATCAAAATGTCCCAATTCAAAGAGCATGTATAAGGCTGCCCCTTTTCAATCCTGATGGAAAAAATTAAAGAGAAAGAGAGAGATCAAGTGAGTACGAGTATATTGCATAGCTACTGGCTCTGTTTAATAGAAATAGAAGTTTTCCAATAGGTGGCATGAGACCCTATGCCACATGGTACACATGAAAAACATGGCAGCTAGCCGTGCCCTCCAAATAAATTGCCATGATAACAGTGTCCTAGCTCAGCCATAAAGCACATGCATGGCTTTAAATCGGTGGCACAGGATGTGAGGTTATCTCCTAGCGGGTGCTATTAAGCATCAGATTAGGATAAATTTGCTTTGACAAAAAAATTAGCAGTTTCTGAGTCCTTGGCATGCACAATCACTAAGGAATTTTAAAACGAGACACCGTATATTTGAGGCCTTGAAAACCAACCAATAATATTTTCATCAAAATCATGGGGAGAGTAAAAGATTGCAAAGGTTCAGATGAGATTATTTTTAAAGTTTATTTGGCTCAAGGAGATCATTAAAAGAAGCTACAGCAGCCAAGGATGAGAAAGAAGATGATCTGATGTAATTTGACATTGAAGGAGCGCTGAAGATTAAAGTTCACAGATATTTCTGACAGGTAACTGCTCCCTCAAGGTGGTGGATATACCTGAAACTGGGTGACCGACAGATTGTACAACATTCACCACCGTGTGCACATTCTATGATTACAAATCAGTTTTTGTTGACAGAGCTCATTTTTCACTGCAGGATGTTGGTCTCCAAGCCTGTGCCAAACTGTTTTAACTTCATCAGTGCAGTCGGGAATACACTTTACAAAATTGCCTTTTGCTGAAGTGAGAATACCAAAGCAATGTAATTCTGCAAAACATTAAAGGAAGGGAAGGAGAGAAGCTAATCTATAGAAACTAGTGCAGATGCTTTCAATTTTCTAATAAAACAATCCAGTATCATGGTTAAGAGACAATAATTAAGGTAACAGGAACAAAAGAAACCTTATTTCTGACTGTGAGCAGCTATGACACAGGACTCTCGTTGTTATGACAATTACGTTACAGAAGATACTGCTGAATTATATATTACTGACAGTGTTTGGTTGAAATGGAAACTAGTGACATGTTGACTGGTAAAATCATTGACAATAAAGACCCTGATTTAGCAAGACTTTAAGGAGACTACTCATGTGCTTAATGTTAGGCAAATGTTGAGAGCCTTGCTGAACTGGGACCAAAAACTATGAGAGGGGAAAAGATGCAGATTTTAAGTGCATCATCATAAAATAACTGGGTGTTTTCATATATTTGTGAAATAAATTAGTATATTTTAAAACATGCTCCCCTGTCTCATGGTGACATTGAAGAATCACGTATATGTATTTCTATTCACAAATGTAACCCCTCACCCCACCTCATCACCACTACCAAAGATTCTTCACAGTACCTGTAGCCTTCAGGAAAAAATTTGCAGGAATAGGCAATAACTCCCTTTTCAGAAAAGTGGTTTAGTTTATTCTCCCTTTAGGCATATTCTGGAACCTGCTGCTGCATCATGCTTACAGGTATACTACTGGGTTCCCCCATGCCTTGTTTACTTAGCTAAGCAGAGAACTGCATAAATGCCAGGATCCGTCACAGCTGTGTTTGCTGGACTGGAACATTGCTCTTTGTCTATTGAAGATAAGAGCTCACACCAGCCAAGCAAGCCATGTTTGCACATCACAGGCTCAAAACAGGATTTTAATAATTATCCCGAATCAACTAAAATAATGGCTCAAACCTTCTAATAGCCATTTATTAAAAAGATACTCTTAATTTAGTGCATTTTCAGTTTGCTTCATCAATTCTGTAATATGCATTCCAGTAATTTGATGAAAATGCTTTTCTTCTTAGCAACAAAGCACAAGCTGTACATTGTCCCATACCCAGGTTCCTTTCAAAGTTCAGACAAAGGACTCTGCTTGTTCTGCTCTTACTAAGTCCACATAAATCAAAGCCTGGTAAAGGGCAAGTCTGGTAATCTGAGAAAACAGCCTACACTAACTATACAATTGGATTACTGTGTGTCTCATCCTTCATATTAGCCCCAGACACAGTGCAGTGGCTGACAAAGTTTCCAGAGAAGTTCAGAGAAGAGCCATGACATGGCATGAATTTGTAAATTTAATAACCACATTAATCCAGAACTTAATTGTCCAGTGTTGAAGGGCATTGACTGGATTTCTCTCCCCCCTTCCCTTATTTTATAGTCAACACCTTTCTAGTGCGGTCAGTAGTTAAGATCACACTTAAGCCATGCCTACACCTCATCCACCCGTTTTTTATTCTGTATTGTTGAGGGCAGGAAAGAGGGAAGAGTAAAGGCTTGTAACTCATGTCTATCCAGCACAGAGGAGCTGGTTTGGGGGACAGAGCCTCAGACGGTATAAACTGCCATAACTCCACTGGAGTCAAAGGAGCTATGGCAAGTTTATAGAACTGAGGTGTTGCCCCCTACTGCTTATCTTCACTTGTGCTTGTATTAAGTCTCCCCCCACACTTCTGCAGATAGGAAGCCACCTTGTCATCCCGACTCACTATCCACAACAGGGTCAAGACTTCTGTGATGCTTATAATGGTTGTAAAGAAGAACGTAGTTTCAAAGTATGAATGAAGCTGGACACATTTTTAAAGGACAGGTTCAGAAGATTTAGATACTATTTTGCAGCTCTGCTAGATAGTACCTTAATGTTTGCAAAATGCACAGGAATCCTCACACGTAATGAAATATAAAAGGACAAAGTGGCTTTTTACAATTAAATGAAAACCAATTTTATACATGTTCACACTTCAAACACTGCTTTTATCTATTTAATCTAAGTAGTGAGTGGGAGCACACATCTTATAGGACATAATATACTGAGCTGCACAATCAAGAGGGGCTTTTCTGAATGAGAAAATCTTGTGCTGACACCTATTAACTAACATGATATTGAACACAACACGTTAGCATTCAGAACAGACAAGTACTAACATATTTAATATCAGGTCACCTGGTTATTAACCATAAGAGTCACCGTCCACAATGAATTCTATGTCATATTTAGCCTTGTGCTAATAAACATGTATGCTAATATGATGCAATTTCCAAGAGTAGACAAAGGCAGATAAGGCCTAGCAGGATATTCTATTATTTGCCCCAGTTATAGATTTTGCAGTGTTTATACAACTGTGATGCTATCGTTGCAAGAAAGCCTATATGAGAAAACAAGTAGATCCAGTAGAGATTTAAAGTAGAACTTCAAATGTATTTATCTGCCACTTTCAGTGGACCAAGGATAATTGGGGACGCGGGGGTGGCTTTAAAAACAAAACAATAAATTGATGTATTTGAATGGAATATATTAAGTATTGAAAGATAGCACAACATGGAAAAGAGAACTGACAAAAGCATGTTAAGGTATTTCTACACTGCAATAAAACACCCTTGGCTGGCCCATGTCAGCAGACTTAGGCTTGCAGGGCTCAGACTGTGGGCCTATAAAATTGCAATGCAGATGTCCAGGCTAAGCTCAGGTATCTACACTGGATTCCTATTGCTCCGCAGCTGTAGAGTAACATACCCTTGAGTTTAAGCCAAAATGCTTATCTACAGAATCATTATTTATTTTAAACAAGAATTGAAAAACTTCCTTTTATCTTGTAACTAAGGGCTTGTCTACGTGGGAAAACAACTGATATAAATGAAGGTGTGAATTTAAACTGATACAGTTAAAGTCTTTATGTGGACACTCTTATTCTGATACCAGAAGGCCTTTTTTCGGTTTTGCTTACGTCACGTTGAAAGGGGTTTAAGCTAACCTGCAAAAAGCCACTCTTATTCCAGAATAACAAAAGTTTCCATGGGAAATTATACCGGTGTAACTGTATTGATTTAACTATACTAGTATAATTATACCAGCCTAACTGGTAAAACTTTCCTGTGCATGCAAAACCAAACGTAGTACAATAATCCTATAGCCAACCAGTGCCAAACACAATGCTGCTGCTTTTGTTTACTGAGAGAACTTCGATAGTCTGATAGATAGGTATACTTTATGCACCAATTAGCCATCTATATAGCTTCATGGCATAGTGGAATAAAAGCTGACATTTTTAATTTCTTCTTGTTGCCATTCAGTATTTGGAAAGTTATTACAAAGCATATCTATCTCAATTAATGTAAGTTGGAGATTTTTTTAACCATTACCATCAATTTTTTAACATATTACCATCAATTTTGGACCAACAATGTGCTTTACACTGTAGAAATTAAGATTGTTCCTGCTGTGAAAAGGGTAGCATTTAAAAGACAGATACATTAAACAGAAAGGACTGGAAAATCCAGAAGTGGGAATAATTATTTATATGCGCGCACACACACGCTCAACTCACTTCTTGTAGGTATTGTGGAAACATATTTAAAAAAATTTTGTCCATGTGTATGAAGTCTCCTGATGTGCACCCTGTATAAACTTGAAAAATAAACATTTGTTATGCACACACATCAACATGGAATTTATAAAATGGCATTAGATTTACCACTAATTGTGAATGATCACAAGGATGTTGTGACAAGAAGTAATGTGCAAAAATAACCTTCCCACATGAAGATTGCCACATGCCACTTTTTACAAAGCATTATAATTAATGAGTTTTAAAAAAGGAGACAACTGAAGCCATCGGGATTTAAATACCCTCATGGCTACGAAAAAAGATCAAACAAAAATGCTGAAAGATTTTTTTAAAAAATAAAAAATTAGGCAACTTGTCTATAAAACGGTTACTGACTGAATAATGCAACACCTGTCATCACAATGAATCCTCTTCTTTTCTCTCCTTCTGAATAGTGGCAAATAAACCCATTTTCAGACAAGAACACTTCTGATATATTTATACGTGAGCTGACATTTTTTAGGTACCTGTGCAAATAACTTAATATTTGCAGGAAAGATAACCCAACCAGAACCAGAGCTGCTTATCTTTGACAGCTTACATCCCCATACCAAAGACCAGGCAACAAACAGATTCGTGAAGAATATGGCTTTGTGAGGCTGCACTTTTGGCCTAATCCTTCCTCTGTTGTCTCCCTTCCTATATACCTGCCCTAACACACTAGAAGCATCACATTTCATTGTGATCTTCTACAAGATTTTCTGAGAGTGATAAACTAGCCAAGAAGGATTTGATTTATATTTATTTATAGTTCCCCACTTCATGCAGATTTTCTCTTCTGTTTTTCTGATAAATTAACGATTTGCTTGGACTAGCCATCTCAGAACCTCATTTGCCATTAGAAGTATATTAACTATTGATGTCCTCAACACCAATTTATGTTGGAGAAATTGACAAGATGATAGATTTTAAACATACAAAGCATAAATACTCTTTGAAGCAGATTGCTTTACTGATGCAAAACCACAACAGGGGTCATTTAAATAGGATGAAAGTGGCTTTACAATCGCAGTGTAGCAATCTGTCATTACTATGTTTTCCCTCCTTGACTGGCCTAATTATATTCTGGAAAGCAGAGACCAGCATATAACAGAGTAAAACAGAATTGGAAAAATATTATTAGAAAATTCATTTTATTCCTAAGAGAAATATCAAAATAATTAACCATTGTTCTACAGACAAATTATCGTGCAAGTAGGAAATATAGCCCCAGAATATATATGTAGAAAATCCCACACTTCTGCTCTTATTTGAATACTCAAATCTACAGTAATGAGGAAAAGTAGGATGAGACATAGACTAGTTGCTGAGTGGTCTTAATCCCCCACTGATATCCCATACCTCACAGAAGATGTTCAGCATCTTGCAGCATGGCAACCATGTAAAGGAAATGCTGGCTTCTCCTGGAATCCCAGGGTTTTAAAAGGAGCTCTTTGTAACAAGGATTTCTCTCTCTAAACCAGTTCCTCTTAAAGAGTTGTCCTTTGACAAGCTCACAACTTCCTTGTTCCTTGTTTGCAGTGTAGTTGTTGCTGTGTTGGTCTCAGGATATTAGAGAGAGACAAGGTGGACGAGGTAAGCTCAAAAGCTGCCTCTTTCACCAACACAAGTTGGTCCAATAAAAGATATAACCTCATCCACCTTGTCTTTTATTTCTTGTTTAAAGATAGGTATTGAAAAAAGCCAGCCTTTACCAACAGGATTTCTTCCACTATTTTCAGTAGAAATGCTTCTCCAAGCGTCCTAGGAACATAACAACTGCAAGACTGGATCTGACCCCATGGTCCAGCTAGTCCAGTGTCCTGTCTCCAAAAGTGGACAGCACTAGATGCGTCAGAGGAAGGCACAAGACAGATTAGAAAGACGAGGGATAACCTGCATCCCACATTTGGTTGCCTCCTCCTAACCCCTATACTTACAGATTAGTTTACAACCTGAATCATGGGGTTTAATGATGCTAATCAAAATGAATGGTGGCATAAATTAGTATAACTCAGGATAGTCTAGTTATCCATATAAACGTGTGATTGCTTTTTGAATCTTGTGTTTGGCCCCAGTGTAAGAAAATGATTACATTACTTTTACAAAATGGACAGGGTTCTGAATATGTGCTAATACAGAGCTCAGATATACAGTATAAAAGGGTATAAAATCCACAATAGGAATTTTCTTATACAGTTCAGCTATATCCTTAGCTAAGGCAGAGTACAGAATGGCTGTTGAATTATGGTAGCAGTGGTGCTTATGCAGAAATGAATAGCTCATCTTTCCCTCCACTGCCCGCACATATATACAAATCCTCTGATACTCTTTCTGCACAGCAGAGACCAAAGTGATCACTGACACCGAATGAGAGATCTACTCCAAAACTGGAAACAGTGCAAGGTTATTTGTTCCACATGGAATGCAGTTGATGGTATCAGTCCAATTACAATTAGGTAAGTGTCTATAACACAGAAGCTGCCACTAATTCCAATCAGCACTAACTTGCTCGTCAGCCTTTGCTGACGGTATCATAAGAAAAGAAAGTATTGCATGCAGGGGCCTGTAGATATGATTCCTCCAAGCCAGGGTTGATGTAGGAAGGTGTAGGAAGCGCTGTGTGGGGAAGCTTATGCTGTCACAATCTGGGATGCACGTGCTTCATAGACAGAGGATTACTGTCTCTAGGATGGTCAATCCAGCAACTTCTATAAACCCTAGATTCACATACACATTTCTTTTTATAGGATCATTTCTTTCAAGTAACTTTTTGTTGTGAGCTTTAACCAAGGTATTATCAATTTCATTCAGTTTTACATAGGGTACATGCATGAAAATATTATCTTCTCTCTTGATTAAGAAGTAGGATTTATATGGAAATAATGTATATGCTACAGACATAAGGTAGCTAGAAAACAGCAGTTTACATTTTACAGTTCTAGCCATCTGATGATCTCTGCCAACTCAAAAAAGTGAATAACATGGTAAAAGTTGCATATACATTTCTTAGTTAGAATTCACTATCTTAAATATTGTATACCCTCTCCTGGCTGTCAGTTTTCATTTTCTACATAAGATAAATAAGTCACTATCAACCACTGCTCTATCAAGATAACCGACTTCTCCTTTGGTGATGAAGAGGTCACCATTACAGACATCCCAGCCTTCTGACATAAAACGCTCTCAGAATTCCAGTCTTTAATGTATATCTTCCTCAACCAACTCTCTCTGGTTTTGGTTTTGCGCTTTCGAAACGGAAAATCCAATAAACATCAAGCTAAAATAATTAAATACAACGTTGAGCTTTTGCACCCCAGTGACTCTTTCTAGAAAGTTATCCCAATGGAAATTATCTTTATATTTCTGAATTGTATTTGAAGGTTAGCTTGAGAAGAATTTTCAATGAATGGGTCCGGACTCTTCACATCTTCAAAAAGGCAACCTGTAAGAGAAAAAAAAGAAAACAAAAATTGGTTCATCTCAGCCTGGCGAGAAAAAGCATAAAGGGCTCCTGCAATTCAAAGAAATGGTGTACTTGTTATCACTTCACAGAAAAGTACTTTTACCTAGAGCTGCACAGTATTTTTCCCAAAGTACACATCGCTAAATGCTGAAGATGATTCTAATATGTTTATTCTGCTTTTCTATTTATCCCCTTAATGTCCTCAAACCCATTTTTCAATGCTTGCTGCCGAATTAAATCAGCTGTAGGACTTATAACAGTTGCCGCAAGATTCTCTGGTCTGTATTTCTGTGACGGAAAGCCGTGCATATACATTTTTATCCTTGCACCTGAAATACAGTTTTTTTTCTAATTTAAGACGACATTTGACAATATTCTGAAACTTTTTTAGATTTTAATACCTGATATACTCCCCATTTTGCCCAAAATATTAGCATGTTTAAAGAATGCTGTCTCTATCTGCAAAGAGTGAAAACCTGATTCACTAAAAGTTAATGGAAAAACTCATTCAGATTTCAAAATGATAGGAAATAGTTAAAGACACATCTATGATGCTGTATAAAAAGGAAGATAACTAATTACACTAAGGCTGAGTCCACACTGATGGCAGCAAATTTGCCGCTGTCACATCAATTGCTCTGGATCGACTGAGTGGTCTGTATAGATGTGCTCAGTCAATCCAGGAAACGACGCAGGAAAACCACCTCGTTAAGTGGAGTAGTGCTGCGTCGAAGGGAGTGCTGTTCCCTTCGACGCAGCGCAGTATGGACGCTGCGCAGCGAAGACGCTGCAAAGTCAACGGGAGATACGCAAGTGTAGAATCGCAAAGGTAAGTGTAGACCGGGTCGAACACAATCATCACTGTGACAAAGTTGCAGTAAATCTTGCACAAAGTATGTCATGTAAGACATC
Source organism: Mesoclemmys tuberculata (assembly GCA_007922155.1). Lineage (NCBI taxonomy): Eukaryota > Metazoa > Chordata > Testudines > Chelidae > Mesoclemmys > Mesoclemmys tuberculata. The sequence goes on along the minus strand of ML675604.1, from coordinate 71,513,844 downwards.
AATAGAAAAGTTATATATTGCTAAGTATTATTATTCTGTTTAAATCTATGCATCATCTTTGTATCTGAAGTTATTAATATTGGCTATGTGTTTGTATTGCACAAACGCCCCACGACAGATTTGCATTTAGACTACCAGTCAGCTTGATGGCCAATTAAGGACAATCAGCTCATCCACTGAGCCCCTCCTGAAGCTGTTTCAGAAAGCACTGGAGCATTGGCTGTTCTGTCATTCAGCAAGGCATGTAAGGACATATGACAAAGATATGTGATCTAAGACTCCATCTTTTGCCAGTAACTTTTCCAAGCACCTTTCCATGCACTTGGGCTGAAAGTATAATAAAAGGAGACTGTAACGTCACTTCTTTGTCTTTAATCCTGCTCCACATCTCTGGATATGATTTTTAACCAAAGGAAGCTTTGAATAAGGGACTGATGACCCCCAATCCACTTGGGTGAACCAGAGAGACTTATTACAAACTAGCAGATTTAAAATCACTGCTGTTATCCTGACTTGCAAACTCTGCAATCAACTGTAAGGTATATGATTCCTTTAACCAATTAATAACTCTCTTCTTTTCTTTTTATATTAATAAACCTTTAGTTTTTAGTTACTACAAGCATGGTATTTGGTAAGGTCTAAGTATATATATTGACCAAGGAGAGTGGCTGATCCTTTGGGATTAGAAGACCCTTATATATGATGAATCTGGTTTTCAGTAACCTCTCATCATAAAGACCAGATGTCTGGGTGGTGATAGGAGCTGGATTGCCTACAGAGATTGTATTTTGGCTTCTTTTTAACGAGTGTGCTGATTACGGAGCTCACTTCCGTTACTGGCGTGGTGAAATGTAAACAGGGCCGGTCCTAGACTGAATGGTGCCACAGTCGAGGAGTGTCTTCAGTGCGCCCCCTCCTTGCTCAGTTGTTATACTTTTGAGTACCTTATTTTTTATTGATTTTTATAGCCTCTTTCACAACTTTGGCACATGAATTGCATGCATAATTTATCCGCCATATAAGACGATAAATTTGTACACTAGGATCTGTAAATCTGTATTTATACCATGCCATATATAAGCACAAATAAAAAAGTTTCCTCTAAGCTTATAGAAACTTATTAATTTTAAAAGGAACTGAAATATGCTAACATCAAGAAATTGAACTGTACACCAACACTGGGTAGACCACTTCAGTTCTTCTTGTATCTCACTGACTGGCAATGCTCCACCCTTTATATACCTACGAGTGCATGGCTGACAACATTCAAAGAGGTTTGAGGAAAATGTAGTTCTCAGAAAGTTGGAAGGTTCCATGAGATTCTACAAAGGTCCAGAACATTCTAGGGGGTTAGTGCAAAATGAATCACATACAGAATACCTGAAAGTTTTTATGTCAAACATTCTATTTTCCCTTTTGTCACTGACAACAAAAATAGCACCCCCAGTGTGGCGGCCCCCAATCCCAGCACCCTAGGCAGTTGCTTCGGTAGCCTGCTCCTAAATCCGGTCCTGACTCATGTTAGAATGGCCACCAGTTTCAGGCTGTGTCTGCCATATTTTTTATCAGGCTGTCCTGGATGTGGCACTCTCATCTGTGACCCACACCAGGCACGATCTACATCATCTTTCTGCAGAAAAACCCTGGAAGGAGGAAAACTACATGATAAACTCTGTATGGAAAATTATCCATCTTCTTCCCTCTGGTGTACAGGACTATGGCAATACAGAAGGGACAAGGAGTGTAACCTGCCAAATATAAAGAGCCCAAGAATTAGTGGGAATAAATGGGCCCAACCTATTGGCTACTGGGTCATCTGCATGTAGTGGCTCTCCCTCCATATTCTTTTCAGCCTTCCTCAGAACTGGCAGCATATACAAGCATACAATTAGAATGTGAAGTTAAACAACTGTGAAGAAAGTATGAGCAAAGTGAAACTCCCAGGGTAAGCAAAAGAGCTAACTATTAAACTGGGGAAGTTTAACACTTTGCCGATCAAAAAGGTAGTTCAGAAAATGCATTGAAGCCACTATGGAAGGATGAAAAAGCCAATAGGGCATTTAGTTTATTGCTGAAAACACCAAGGGAACAGAACTGATGCCTCATACAAACCCAGCAAGAAGAAAAGTCATTAGACACATGCTGCCCTTTTTCCTTCATGCTCTTTCTAACTCCAATATATCAAGTACACAAGCAATTACAGTCCTAATACAGCTCAGGCTTATAGCCTATTAGACTACATGTATGTGGATGTCATGCTGATCTTTAATCACCAGACTGTGTGATACTGTATTTATAGAATGTACTAAGTATGATGAACCAGCAGGGATTGAATTGCAGATAAAACAGAAACTATATAAAATGAATTGTAAAAATATAGAGCTGAACAGAATAAAAGATTGCTTTCCAATCAGATGGCCAAAGGAATACTTAAGAGAGAGTCAAATGTTTGTTAGAGAAGATGCAGAAAACTAAGTGTCTTTAGATATATGTAGGGGATTTCTCTGAAAATTGCTCTAGGAAAGGATTTGCATCAATAATAACCTGAGTATAGACAAAGAATAGCCCAAGACAATGGCACTTTTTGGCTATCATGGAAAAAATCTGAATCCCAGCATTTCAACTATTCAGTATCTACTTGCTGTCTGCAGCAATTAAAATAGGAGCACACTTGAAAGCTCCACATGTCCATGGGCTTTACTACATGGGGGAGCTGTACAGAAACTGAAAAACATGGTTACTTACCAGTAACTGTTGTTCTTCGAGATGTGTTGCTCATATCCATTCCACTTAGGTGTGTGCGTGCCCTCGTGCACGGTCTCCAGAGAACTTTTTCCCTAGCAGCCCCCTGTAGAGGCCGGTCTCGGCGCCCCTTGGAGTGCTGCCCTCAGGCGGCTGTATATAAGGTGCCGCCGGCCGCTCCCCTCCTCAGTCCCTTCTTTCTGCCGACTCTGCCGGCGAGGACGGAGGGTGGGTGTGGAATGGATATGAGCAACACATCTCGAAGAACAGTAGTGACTGGTAAGTAACCATGTTTTCTCCTTCGAGTGATTGCTCATATGCATTCCACTTAGGTGATTAACGAGCCTTACCTGGAGGCGGGTAGGAGTCAGCGGCGAGCTGCCCTCAGCACAGCTCTGCCAACTTGCGCATCCTCCCTTGACTGCTGGACAACAGCGTAGTGCGCAGCAAAGGTGTGCACCAAAGACCAGGTGGCAGCCCTGCAGATGTCATCCAGGGGGACCCTTGCCAGGAAGGCCGCCGACGCAGCCTGGGCCCTTGTTGAGTGCGCTGTCACCACTCCGGGAAGCTGGACGCCTGCGCGCTCATAGCAGAACTTGATGCAGGCAGTGAACCATCTGGGGATGCACTGGGTGGAGACCGGGGATCCCTTCCTCCTATCCACCACCGCGATGAAGAGCTGCATGGTCTTCCAGAACGGCTTCCTCCTCTCCAGGTAGAACGCCAGGGCCCTCCTCACATCCAGGGTGTGTAGTCTCCTCTCCTCCTCCGACCCGTGTGGTTTAGGGAAAAACACGAGGAGGAAAATGTCTTGGTTATAGTGGAATTGGGAGGAAAGCTGGATGTGGCCTCAGCTGCACTTTATCCCGGAAGAACACGGTATAGGGGGGCTCCGAGGTCAAAGCTCTTAGCTCATAGGCCCTCCTAGCCAAGGTAATGGCCACCAGGAAGGTCACCTTCCAGGACAGGATAAGCAGGGGGCAAGTGGTCAAGGGCTTGAAGGGGGGCCTCGTCAGTCTAGTGAGGACCAGGTTGAGATCCCAAGGAGGCACCGGGTCGCGGACCTGCGGGTATAGCCTCTCAACCCCCTTGAGGAACCTCACAGACATGGGGTGGGAGAACAGGGACTGCCCCTCCAACAGCTGATGGAAAGCCAATATGGCCACTAGGTGCACCCTGAGGGAGGCTAACACTAGACCCTGGAGTCTAAGCTGCAGCAGGTATTCGAGGAGAGTCTGCACAGGGGACGTAACGGGGGTTATGCTCTGCAACTCCGCCCAGCAGGTGAACCTCCTCCACTTGGCTCTTTATGCGATCTGCGTGGAGGGTTTTCTGCTTCCCAGCAGCACGAGTTGGACCTGTTCCGAGCAGGTTCTCTCCTCCTCGGTCAGCCAGAGACTCTCCAAGCCATCAGGTGCAGGGAGTCCAAGCTGGGATGCAGCAAGCGACCGTGGTCCTAGGAGAGCAGGTCCGATCTCCTGGGGAGCTCGATCGGCGCAGCGACAGAAACGTCCTGCAGCATGCTGAACCAATACTGCCTCGGCCATGCTGGGGCAATCAGGATCACGTCCGCTATGTCCCTCTTGATTCTCAAGAGGACCCTGGGCAAGAGCGGGATGGGTGGGAACGTGTACATGAGGGTCCCCGTCCATTCAATGAGGAATGCGTTGGAGAGGGAGCCCGGCTCGCGACCCCGGAGTGAGAAGAACCTCGGGCACTTCCTATTCCAGGACGACGCAAACAGGTCCAGTCGGGGAACACCCCACTCGCGGAAAATCCTGGCCGCTACCTCCGGATGCAATAACCAGTCGTGTTGGGGGATAAACGACCTACCGAGGCAGTCCGCCTTGCTGTTCCTGACCTCCGGGAGGTGAGAGGCGGTTAAACAGAAGCCGTGCCTCACAGCAAAGTCCCAAAGTCGAAGCGCTTCCTGGCACAGCACCGAGGAGCGCGCCCTCCTTGCTTGTTTATGTAATACATTGCTGCGATGTTGTCCGTCAGCACCTGTACCATTTTGCCCAACAAACAGTGGAGGAACATTTTGCAAGCTATTCTGACTGCCCTCAATTCTTTTACATTGATGTGGAGGGCAGTCTCCTCCTGTGACCAGCGGCCCTGAGTACTCAGGCCGCTGCTGATGTGGGCCCCCCAACCAAGGTCCGACGTATCTGAGATCAGGGTGACCAAGGGGGTCAAGTCCCTGAACGGAACCCCTTCCATGACTGTCCTGGGGTTCATCCACCATCGCAGTGACCCCAGTACTGTGGGGGGCACCGTCACCACTCTGTCCTGAGAGTGCCTGCTGGGCACATACACCGTGGCCAACCCACCTTGGAGGGGCCTGAGCCTGAGGCGGGCTAGCCTCACCACATACGTACATGAGGCCATGTGGCCCAACAGCTGAAGGCACTACCTGGCTGTCGTCGTGGGGCATCTCTGAAGTTGCAATATTATCGCTGCCATGGCCTCAAACATGAGAAGGAGGCTCTGGCCTGAACCGAGTCTAGGGATGCCCCTATAAACTCTATGTGCTGCACCGGAGACAGCGTCGACTTCTGCTTGTTGATGAGCAGCCCCAGAGCATTGCAGGTGACCTGGACGAGGGAGACCTCCTCACACACCTGAGACTTGGTCTTGCCCCTTATCAACCAATTGTCCAGGTAGGGGAATATCTGGACCCCTCTGCGCCTTAGGAAGGTCGCCACCACTGCCATAGACTTGGTGAACACCCTGGGGGAGGAAGACAGGCCAAAGGGCAAGGCCGTAAATTGGTAGTGGCCCCAGCTACCATAAACCTTAGATAGCGCCTGTGGGCGGGAAGGATGGACACGTGGAAGTATGCATCCTTCAGGTCGAGGGTGGCAAACCAATATCCTGGATTCAATATGGGGATAATGGCCACTAGGGACACCATAGTATAGAAACTTCAGTTTCTTTACGAACCTGTTTAACCTGCACAGGTCCAGTATAGGCCTGAGGCCTCCTTTGGCTTTGGGGACAAGGAAGTACCTCGAGTAGAACCCCTTCCCCACCTCAAGCGGCGGAACTGCTTCTATGGCCCCCTTGGGCAGGAGGGAGCGGACCTCCTGAAGGAGTAACTGCTCATGAGATGGGTCCCTGAAGAGGGATGGGGAAGGGGGTGAGTTTGGGGGAAAAGCCATCAGTTGGAGGGCATAACCCCGGCGCACGGTGTTCAGGGCCCAGAGGTCAGAGGTGATACCCTGCTGAAAGGTGGGGGAGAATCCAGGGGAGGAATGCTGGTACCACCCTTGGGCGCATCGTCAAAATTGGTGCTTTCCCTTGGAGCCCTGGGAGGGTCCTTTTTGGGAAGCCGTGGACGACACGGGGCGGTCACGCTGTCCGGAACCCCTGTTCCTATCCCTACCCCTTGCGGGGCGAAAAGCCGAGGCGGTGGCCTAGGTTGCTGCTGCTGCTGCTGTGGCTGCTGGTGAGTCTGTAATCTCGCCGCCTGAGGGGTATATAGTCCCAGCGAGTGGAGAGTGGCCCTTGAATCTTTGAGGGTGTGCAGCTTGTCGTCTGTTCTCTCTGAGAATAGGCCAGCTCCATCAAATGGCAGGTCCTGAGTGGAGTGCTGAACGGAGACGTCCCGTGCCGAGGCACCTGCGGCACCGGTGGAGCACTCTGCACCAAGAAGACGCTCGGTGCCAAAGTGGTCCGCGTCGGCTCAGATGCCGGGCGCAGGGTGGACTCCATCAAAATGGCCTTAAGCCAGATTTCCCTCTCTTTTTGGGTCCGTGGCTTAAGGCCTTACAAATGCGGCACCGATCCTTTCGGTGCTGCTTCCCCAAGCACTTTGGACTGTGGTCGTGGGGATCGCTGACGGGAAAGGCCTTCCCGCAGCCAGCACAGGGTTTGAACCCTGGCGAGCCTGGCATAGCTGGGTCGCTAGAGCCCTAGGGCTCTTCCTACTCTAACTAAGTATCCTACACTAACTGAAAAACTAACCGAGTTCAGGGAAAACTGCTAACTAACTACTTACAGTAAAGGGAAAATACTTGTGAAGAGCAAGAGTTGTTCCCGACGACCGTCACGGGCAGCAAGAAGGAACTGAGGAGGGGAGGGGCCGGCGGTGCCCTATATACAGCCGCATGAGGGTGGCACTCCAGGGGGCGCCGAGACCGGCCCCTACAGGGGGCTGTTAGGGAAAAAGTTCTCCGGAGACTGTGCACGAGGGCACGCACACACCTAAGTGGAATGGATCTGAGCAATCACTCGAAGGAGAACTTCTGTTCTGTGGAAAACTTTGCATTAAAAAAAGTTTTGCACCAAAACAAAGTTGAAAATGCTAATTTTACAATGGAATAGAAATTTTTGAAATATGCCAGGCAGATACCGGGTCCACCACCAAGCTGGGTGCCCAGATCTGTCTGCCTGCCTGACTGGTTTCTTTCAAAAGTGTCATCGCTTCCACATGCTCCCATGACATATTTTGGTTCCGTTGAACCAGCATTTCCCAATTAAAAAAACTGTGCTGTGGGAAAAATTTTCAGCAGTGTTAGGATTTCCACAGAGCCTGGAAAATATTAGCAATGAGACATTAATCCTCTAAACCACTGACCCCCTGGAGGGAGAGTAGTCGGGGGAACTGGAGAGTATTCACTGGAGATGGGGGGTAGTGTCTCATCCTATCATGGTGGCAGGGTGGTTGGGGCCCAAGCCCAGGATACAGTGACAGCAATCTGTCATTGCCTACCTGCAGGACCTGCTCCTGGGTGGGTGGGCAGAATCCAGCAAATGTGGCAGCAAGGGAATGGACCAATCAACAGCAGATGCAGGGGAGGGCCCACTTAGGAAGCGGATCAATTGAGGCTCTTTCTGAGCTGCAATGTCTGCACTGCAAAAATCCTGGACATTTGCTGTTATTTGAAAAATTTGAGGATGGAGACTCAAAAGAAGATTCAATGTACAGGGAAACATGGATGTATGGTAACCCTGTTGTTTTGTCAAGTTTTTGAAACTTTTGCCTTAATTTTTATAAGGGATTGGGGTGTTAGCTGGGGATGTCAGGGGTAATTACTGGGCCTTTTAATGTTCATGGTTGTACCTTTTAAAAAATTATAACAATTGAGTGCCAATATATGTGTTTTAGATGTAGTTAATGTTAGCAATACAAGAGTGTGTCTAATAAAAATACCAGAAAATAATACTGTAAAGGTATTCCATAGTAAATAACTTAAGCATTTGGGCACAGCAGGTCCGACGAAAAATTAAGAGGAATAGGTGAGGGAGAAAAGTAGTTTTTTATTAGAAAAAGTTTGAAAAACAATGGAGACTCAATGAGCTGGATAGATAAAAGAAGGCTGTTCCAGATGGCAGAAGCTGCTGGAGAGAAATTTCTTTTCACATTATTACCATTTTGGATGGAACTGATAGAGAGGATGTCTGGTGTTAGATGACCAGAGGAAAGGCTCAAGCTAGATGAGAAATGTTTAAAAAAAAAAACCAAGATCTGCATATTCAGAGTATATAGACAATTCTGTAGAGCTGACAGTAGATACAGGAGTATGAGAAAAGTTAAAGGTCAAAGATGATGCCGAAGTTAAAAGCAGTGGAATCAAAGGGGAGGTCTGAATTGAGGGAGATAAAGAAGATGGAGGTGTAGAGAATACCCCTCTTTGCTAAGAAGAGGATAAGCAATTCTGTCTTTGAAATAATCCACTTTACGAAGCACAGATTAAGCCACGTGCCTATTTCATCAAAACACAAAAACAATGAAGGTGTCAAAAGCTGAATTTCAGTATACAATCATGGGGATCTCAAACTTTTAAACTGCTCCAACTTTTTACTCACTCCAAAGTGCTGCATAAATGAAGGTGACTGTGTGCTTTTAAAGTTTAGGGACACAGGATTTCTACTACGCATCTGTAAAAATACACTGGTGTATATGGCACGTACCGTACAACCCTATGCATTATCACTACACAGGTGGAAATGTACTTACGTTCTCTCTCATTTAACTACATCTGTAAAGTTAAAGCAGAATAACTTTTGCGTATAAGCAAGGCCTTAATTCTATCTGATTCATCATAACATTTGTGCTCAGTTTGCACTGGCATAAGATCAAGGTAGACCACAAAGTGGGTGGAGCAAACCATCTGCATCTTGTCCCGAAAACATCTCCATTAATAACTGGCTCCTCGCTCATCCTTCTCTCATCAAAGTCCTGAGGTTCCAAACCCTGTCTTTTCAAACAACTGAAGCAGAGAACGAAGGGATCAAGAAGTACTCCCTTCAAACATGCATTATAATCCCCCAGTACCTCCACGGACAAATGGGTACTATTCATTTCCTGCATCACTATCAATAACAAGGCAACCATAGCTTTATGGCAACCACAACTAGCCTGCAATATGGATTAACAATTGTGGGCAGCGATTAACTATACTAAACACAGTCAGACCACTGGTCTGCTCAGTTGGCTTCCATCTGCCTGGGTCACATGTTGACTCCAAACTTTTGGATGAGAACCAAGTCCACCAAGGTGCAATCCACAATACTTGTTCTGGAAATACATTTGTAAAAACAAAACGAAAATGACTTTGAGGGAATATCTTTTGTAATGCTAAACCGGAACATATGCCCACTTCATTCTGTCTCCAGTGAATGCATTGCCCCATAAAAACGTGCTACCAGGCAGTTATTTATTAGCTCAGTATCTATGAAATTCCTTCCCTAGGGTCTGCATCTTGGCATGGGGGACGGCTTGTGTGTTCCTGTGACCTTGAGAACTATGCTAGTGGATGTTTGAATTCCTCACAGGGCCACCCACGACAGAAAGGTCAAAGGGTAGGCACAGCTGGAAAAGCAGCCCATGCTCCTCCAGGCTTGGGATTGAGCAATAGGCCAACTGCCTGTCCTCATAAAAAAGGTAAGCTATAGACACACAACACGGCAACTATTCTGGCAAATAGCATGAACAGGGATGGCAGAGCGTTGGTCATGCCCTACGCAACATGTGATGGCTTGGGAAGGATTCAGTTCTTTACAACTGCTTTTTGGAAGCGCACAGATATTTCTAGATGTGAGCGTTACCCGTTGAAAGGAGTGGGGCATATCCAGCACTAGGACAATGATAATAATGTAGTAATCAAACACATGCCTATGGTAACAATGGGATTACTTTCCACAGGACAGCCTCCTGATAGCGTGCAGAGGTCCAAACCGAGATATACCAGCTACAGAGCTGCACTAAATTGTGCTGATGCTTTACTCTTGTTTTGCATTCTCCAGGCTCTAGGGGGAATAGGCCTTGCTATGCCTCCCATGGTCCCCTATGCCAGAGAGGAAACAAGCAAGTGATAAGAGTGCCCTGAGGTCCCCTTTCATACCTGATGTATCATAGACACAAATTATAACCCTCTGAGGAGAACTGCTCCAGGGTTACAATCAGGTTAGACGTTTCATGGCATACTTTGAACATAATGCACTGATGATTCAGGCCCAAGTATATACTGTATCTGAATATGAAAAAGTTCTTTACATAATGAATTTTCCATTGACCCTAATTTCTGGCTTAAGCAAATTGTAGAAGGATCAGCTTGCGCACGCAGGGCCTGCTCCACTGACGATGACAGGATTGTGCCCTTAGCTTGGTAAAGCCAATCTAATTACTTTATTAACAACAAACAGAATTTCAAATGCATAAATATTCCCGGAGGATAAGATACCATGTAAACCTTCATGAAACAATCTCACAAATCTACTAAGAAGCATGGCTATTAAAAGGACACTGTCAGTTTCAAAGGACTTCCAAACATTGGATCTTATAAAAAACATAGTTTTACAAAACGTCGGACTAATAGAAAAGTATGAATACTCATGATGATTACCTTTTCATTCAATGCAGTTGAGTACTTTAACAAACCAGGCTACTGTCCTGAAGTGTCAGAAAAGCAAACGTTACAGCATTGTGCTAGTGCAGGAAAACAGAGATGAAATTAAATAGAAACCAACTAGAAAGAGAAATGATGGGACTAAATAGCCCTGATGGGTTACGAGTCAGGGAAGGAAAACCCAGATCATTTGGGGTTGCGAGTAGGGGAAGAAGGAATGATGGCTTTATGCTACTGTTCCACCATTCGTCCCCACAGTAGCTCAACTGGCACTTCAGACGTTGGGGAGGGAAGGGAACCTTCTGTGGGATCCCCCATACACCAGCCTCATGGGAATTTGATAAGTTAATGCTGATTTTATCAGTTACACTTTAGGCAATTTGGCCAGCAGCACCTGGGGGAACCCATAACAAGTATGTTTTTGTCAGAGCTACACTGTCATGGAGGCCTGGAGAGGGATTGGAGACAGTGCAGAGCCATGGAAAAAACTGGGCCTCAATAGACTTGCTGCTAAGCAGCCAAATTCCCTGCTGCTTCTGTGAGAAGGGAAAACTCCACACCCCACTGGGAAAGCCATGAAGGGAATTCCACAAGTGCAAACTTGTGTTGTTTCCTGTCCCCTGCGCACGGATAAACCGTGAGTGAGACAGTACGACCCAGAGGGACTAGTTAGTTCCACTGTCCAAACTGGGGGACAACTAAAATGTAAACAAACAACCTACTGGAAAATAAAATAGATTTTAGTTGAAATTTCAGCAAGAAATTTTTTTAAAGTATGATTTTCACCCTGACAGTATCCCTTTAAAATTGCAAGAAATAAGCCAGTCTGTAACTAACATATTATGCTTTCATCTTATCCCTCTTAACAGTATTAATTTCTCCGAAGTATTGAGTTACACTAGGCTGTTTGTACTTGAGATGTAACAGAGACAAATGCGAAACAGAGAACAATGCCTTTGAAGTTCTAGGCTGTGCTTTTTGCTAATGTAAGAGCAGCATGTCAAAGCTTGACCAAACTTTAGAAGGAAGCCTAAGAAGAGCAGTCAAAAGGACAGAGAAAAGATCAGTGTCTACTGGGTTTTATTTTATATCAAGATGACAAAAGTCCTTTCCGCATACTAGAAAATGTTGCTTAAAAATGTGCATGTTGTAGAGGAAATTGAACAGTGATTTTTTTTAACTCCAAATTTAAATGGCTAAAAACCCTAACAATTTTATTTTGTCTGATTCCCAGCCCCCATTGTTAGTCTGTTCCCATTTTCTTCTCCTCAGCAGCCATTATTCCTGGCAGTATGTTATGCAGAACGGTGGTTCTCAACCCTGGAAGTATTCAAAGGTCTTCCAGGGGTTACATCAACTCATCTAGATATTCGCCTAGTTTTACAATAGGCTGCATAAAAAAGCACTGGCAAAGTCAGTACAAACTAAAATTTCATACAGACAATGACTTGTTTATACTGCTTTATATACTATGCACTGAAATAGAACTACAGTATTTATATTCCAATCAATTTATTTTATAATTATATGGTAAAAATGAGGCAGTAAGGAGCCGTTACATATCTTGTAACTGTTGTTCTTCGAGATGTGTTGCTCATGTCCATTCTGACTCAGGTGTGTGTGCGCGCCACATGCACCGGTGGTGAAAGATTTTCCCCTAGTGGTACCTGTAGGGCCGGCTTTAGCTCCCTCTGCAACAGTGAACATATGCGCTCATATATAGGGTGTTGCTGGGCCCCTCCCTTCTAGTTCCTTTTTGCTGGAACTCTGACAGAGGGGATCGAGGGTGGGTTGCGGAATGGACATGAGCAACACATCTCGAAGAACAACAGTTATGAGGTAAGTAACCGCTCTTTCTTTTTTGAGTGCTTGCTCATGTCCATTCTGATTTAGGTGACTCACCAGCTGTGTCTCTAGAGTTGGGCAGGAGTTCATGACCGTGAAGACAGCAGTACCGCTCTGCCGAATCCCGCGTTGTTCCGAGCTTGCTGCGTAATGGCATAGTGGGACGTGAAGGTATGTATGGATGACTATAGTGGCCCGAAAAACATCCTGAATAGGCACATGTGCCAGGAAAACCACTGAAGATGCCTGGGCCCTTGTGGAATGGGCTGACAGGGACACTGGAGGTGTCACTCCGGCTTGTTCATAACAGGAGTGAATGCAGGCTGTAATCCAGGACAATATTCGCTGTGAGGAAACAAGTTTGCCTTCGTCCTGTCAGCAATCACTACGAAGAGTTGCGTGGAGCGGCGGAATGGTATGGTCCTATTAATGTAGAAAGCTAGAGCCCTCCTTACACTGAGTGAGTGCAGGTGACTCTCTTCCCTAGAGCTGTGAGGCTTAGGGCAGAATACCGGCAGGAAAACGTCCTGATTAACATGAAAATGGGAAACGACCTTCGGGAGGAACATAGGATGAGACTGGAGCTGGGCCTTGTCCTTGAAGAACACTGCATAAGGTGGATCCGAGGTCAGGGCCTTAATCTCTGACACCCTGTGTGCAGAAGTGATTGCTACTAGAAAAGCCACCTTCCAGGACAAGTGCATGAGTGAGCAGGAGGCCAACAGTTCGAAAGGTGGAGCAATGAGCCAGGACAGGACAAGATTCAGGTCCCACTGGGCTCTTTAATCTGAGGGAAGAGCCTTTCCAGCCCATGCTGCCGAGTCCACCTCATCTGAAGCTGCCAGCAGGGAGGCTCTGGCCACAGTCTTACCCTCTCCAGGATGGCCTCGAACTCTTGTTTGGAGGACTGGAGAAGGGAGTCAGTAAAATCCTTGAGTGATTGCCAGATGTTAAAATGGCATCACCCCAGCAACGCCTGCTGGTTAGATACCCTTAGCTTTAGGCTCGCTGTTGAATAAATTTTCCAGTCACATAAGTCCATTTTCTTTGCCTCTTTGTTCTTTGGAGTGGAGCTTCTTTGCCCCTGCCTGTCACGCTCGTTAGCTGCCATGTCCACCAGTGAGCCCAGAGATTGGTGTGTATATAGATATTCAAAACCCTTAGTGGGCACATAGTACGTTTTCTCTGCCCGCTTGAACGTGGGGGGCAGAGATGCCGGGATTTGCCACAAAGCCGTAGCCAGCTTCACTACTTCCTCATGTACTGGGAGGGACTGTGACCAGTGCTGAGAACCTGAAGAGTGCCTCGTGGTCGGCAAACAGCAACCAGCTGACGAGGGATGAGGCTATTGTGCCAACGTTGGTGTCCCTTTCAGTGAAACCCCCGGCCGAGGATTCCGCTCCTTGGTGCACAGGCCTACCCTCTTGAGGTATAGGGGCACCAGCATGGCCAACACGTCCTTCATCACCTGGAACGCCTCAGGCATGGAAGGGACCAATAGATGGCATGGGCCTTTGCTGCTTCCTGGAGTTGGCAGTGGTGTGAGTGCCGGACTCAATGTCCGTCTGGGTGGAGACCCATTCCAAGCTGACTCCGGCTTCCCTGAAGTTTTCTTAGCCGTCTTTGGTGCTGGCAAGCGCTCCCTCTCTAAGTGCACCTTCTTTTTGTGCTTTTTCAGCACTGGGGATGACGAGCAGTGCCGGGTCAACTCCAGAGCAAGAGGTGTGCTTTTTAATGATGCTACGGTATTCAATTCTGAGTCCGATCTTGGCTCTGATGCTGGTCTGAGTGCCGCCTCCAACAGAAGGGCTTTAAGACTTATGTCCCAGCCCTTCTTCATTCTCAGGTGAAAGCTCCTACAGATCTTACACTTCACAGAGAGGTGAGCTTCTCCCAAACACTTTAAACAGCTCTAATACGGGTTGTTCAGTGGCATAGGCTTCTTGGAAGAAGTGCAGGGCTTAAATCCCAGGGAACAGGACATGCCTCGACCCTGGGAACTTACTTATTAACTAATGGAGTAACTACTAAACAACCAACTTTTTAAACTATGTACACCAAGAGAGCTAGAAATCACTAGGAAAACGGAGACTTGTGAGAGCAAGAGAGTTGTTTCAGCACCGTCACGGGTGGTAAGAAGGAACTGGAAGGGAGGGGGTCCGGCAGCACCCTCTATACCAGCACCGCTGCAGAGGGCACTAGAGCTGGCCCTACACGTACCACTAGGGAAAAAGCTTCCAGAACCAGTGCATGTGGCACACACAGACACCTAAATCAGAATGGACATGAGCAAGCACTCAAAGAAGCAGCAATTTTTCAGTAATAGTGTGCTGTGACACCTTCATATTTTTAGGTCTGATTTTATAAGCAAGTAGTTTTTAAGTGAGGTGAAACTTAGGGTACGCAAGACAAATTAAACTCCTCATGTAGTGAGGCAACAGTATTTACCTTTGATAGACAAATTATTACCTTTGTCTATTTTCTTTGACAGACATATACAAACGATGGCTATAGACAGATATAGATGGAACTTGGTGCTAATGCTGTATTGTAATTACTGCTCTTAATCCAACCAGAATAATAATAATAATAAAAATCCACAGAATTTAGGATTTTCCTTGTTAAGACCAGATGTTTTTTCCTTTACCCTTTGGCAATTACTGTTATGAACTGCAAGCCTCAGCTAATCAGGCAAACTCAAGCAGCACTTATTTTCTACGGCAAATGATTTAAACTGCCATAGAAAAAAGTTTGCCCGAGGACACAAATGCTTGGGTAGCTTGAAAAGACGTTTAACTAAGGCTCTGCTGAGTCTCAGCAGCTCTAAGCCAAGTATCTTGTGCACCTTCTGTTTTAGTTGTCCCACAGGATGGATACAAAAGCAGAAACTGATCTCCTTTTTGAGGGCTGTTTCAGAAAGGGGAAGATGGCAGCTCTTCTTCTGCTGTGATATTTAACTCTGTCTTAATGGCATTTAAACACGCAATGGAGAAAGGAATGGCAGCTCTGAACAAGAGACTAGACATGGCTCAGTCTTTTTAAAAGAAATGGACGAACAAATTAAGATTTTCAAATTCAACTGATGGATTTAGTGTGGAGACCCTGGGCTAAATTAAGGATTTGTATCTGTCAGAATTCCTTTGTGGCGTCAGGCCTCTGTCTCCTATCTTGCAGTGGGAACCCTCTCCCTCCAGACCAGGAATTTAGGCTGCAATTCCTCTTGCAATTCACTGCGATCACCTGAATAATTCTAAGTTTAGTTTCGCACCTACCTCCTATTCTCTTTTCGGGGCAATGAGAGAGTTAACCAGTGATCAAACAGCCTTCACAAAGCAAACCATTTAGAACAAAAGCTTTACAGCAAAAACATGTCATAAAAGAACATACAGCTTACACGCATTCTTTATGTGGCCATACTGATCATACCACACAGGACCTTGGTAGGTTTCAAAATCCTTCAGTCCTTTCTGCAGGGCATGTGCCTCCTGTCATGGTGCCCACTTATGCAAGAGCTAAATTTAGCCCCATAAGTAGTGACAAGAAGTTCTCTGAACTCCAGCCCAATAAGGAAAATAAAGCTCTTCATGGCAATATCTCAGAGAATGTAGACTATGCTGGTTATCACTGCTTTCTTTGTAAAAGTAGATACCTGACCTTGTTGGGGCTGAGAGACTTGGAATCTATTAGTCTTATTTTTTTCTTGAAGGCTACTATTTAAAATTCCACTAATAAAATCAAATCCATGTGGGTGGTTTGTAAAACACTGACCATGTATAATAGTATCCTCAAAAACCCCAGGATTAAGAATGTGGTATCCTGACTGCCTCTTCCCTGAAATGCCAGAGGGGATGGTTTAATGGTCTATGCATCAGGTGTGGATATTAGAGGTTTAAATTCCAGCAGGGTCTCCTCCCCCTCCCAGGTACATTGAGTAGGATGGGTGCTATGCCTGGGAGTCAGAGGAGAGATGTAAAACCAGCATGCTATAAGCTTTGTACAGACAGCGATCCCATTCACTTTTTGTACAAGATTGGGGCTTGCCCAGGTGAGCTGTGCATTGTGGCATATGTTGCTTATTTGCATGGCTACTACTCTCTAACCCAGATGTGGGTGCCATTTGGTGCTACTGGGTGCATACAGATTGTGAAGTATTCTAGGCTCCTCTGCATGAAAACTGCTAACTAAATGTCATAATTTACTGTCACTGTATTCTGCACCCATCATGCCTTAAAGAGAAAGAAAGCTTTCACGTGTGTGAAACCGGAAGCTGGTCTTTTCCTATGCAGTGAAATATCCAACTAAACTCCAGTTGGAATTTGCCAGGCACACTTTCGTGAACTCCCCTCCCACCCTGTTCCGTGATGAAGCCCAATGTTTAACTTTCTATGTCAGAAGGCATTGACACAGATTTTCCAGAAAGTGAAGCTGAGGAAGGGGAACAGCAGAACAGCCGACACCAACCATCAAAAAGCCCAGAAAACTAATTCACACATAAGTTGCACAAAATGTACATTGACATTTGCATAAAACTCGCACACTCATTGCTACTCCTCCCCCGCTCCCCCAGCCGTTGTCTCTTGCCCTTCCCCCTCTGTTTCAGTCCCTGAGCAGCTTTCCTCCTTGTGCTGGAAGGCACAGGAGACAATTTGTGAATATTCCTTCATCTAAGTCAAACACCTGCACAACACAACCGTCTCCCTCTTCCCACACAGCCCACCACCCATACACCATCAACTCTCTCCTGTCAACAAAATCCAGTCATCCCAGCTCCATAAACTCAGTTCTCCCTCCTCCTGCCCAAAATATCAACCCCCCACATATTTTTCTTCTCAGAATAATCAATCACCCCACTAAAAGTCAGTCCTCCTCCATCAATATCCATCTCCCGTACCTCTTAAGACTCGGGCACTTCGTCATGTAGCATAGGCTCAGTTCACTGGCAATACGCCTAAGAGCACAAAACCAGGGGACACTGCTTCAAATCACAACTGGCCCTGCAAGATCTTCATTTCCTGCTCTGCAGCCCCAGCTTACCAGTGGTGGGTAGGGGCTGGGAGACAGAGACCCTTCTTCAGGGCCAGGAGGAAAAAGACTCTTTCTATTAGTTCCCAATTGTGCTTTGTAACCTCCCTGCAGCAGCAGCAGGCGGCTCCAATTCTTTTTGTTTTTATATGCAATCAGCGAGGAGGCTGGAGATAGCAGGGGATGGACTGGCAGTATGGAAACAGAAGGAGAAAGCTGAAGTCTCTTGCAAGTAGCTGGAGTTTAGACAGGTCTGCAAACTAGCTCAACTTGAGAGTTGGGGACTAGTCACTGCATTATCAAGACTCATATGAACTAGAAAAGGGTTTTGTGGTTCCTCAGACTCTTCACAGCACATGTCCTTTCAGTGTTAAATTAATCCAGTTATCAGCAAGGTGCCGCACTAGCAATACATCAGTTATTTGATATCAATGTTTGGGGTCAAAGTATTTTTGTGTTTTAACATTAAATGAAAATCTCTCTCTCGCCTCTTGGCCTCCCCTCCAACTCAAACTATTTGTCAGAAGTTCATTTGTTCAGGGATGCACTGAGGACACTCGTGACACCATCTTATCATCTAGTAGTGATGGGCACTACAGAAAAAACCTAAGACAGATAGGTAACACAGATGGCTTTGATAGTTAGCAGCAGAGGTCACACCCAGGGCCATAGCATCTTTAGATTTTATGTTAGCCAATCAGTCCTTTCAGATTATGCTAATGTTGAGATGCATATATAAGAGAATCTTAATAAACTTGTATGGGTGGATTTCATTTTATTTTTTCCACTTATAATATTCTAGCAAATATGTTTACATCAATTAAGATGTTTCTGTCAGTTGCTACCTTCTGTCTTTCATTTCCTCACCTTCACATAAATCTGAAGGCTCAGAATATGTACGTTTATCTCACTTGTTCCCTGTTCAATCTGACTGTCAGTAAAAGCTCTAATAAGGGGCAGTGAGATATAGTGAAGTGAAGAGAAGCTGTTTGGTTAATATTCTACCTGCTGTTGGCATGATGAGAGAAGGTCTAGTTTATTTTTGTTTTATTTCCCACAAGGTGTCTCATTTGCGTCTGAAATGAAACTGTGTGCTAAACACTGAAGAGCTCAATAATAGAGTAACATCTCATCTGTTCTTATTTCTTTGAGAGTTGGTGATGCTTGTAAATGTAATATAAACTGAAAGTTGTAAAAGTCTCTGTCTGCTACATACAGAAATATTTTATATAACTTTTGCTAAAATTAAAACTATTTGAAGCCATCTGTGCTATTTGCATGTAGCCCAATTTTTAAAAGGGGCTCTTAATTGTGTGCACCTCAGTTTCTGGATGCCAAATTGAGACACTGAAGAGCTGATTTTCAGAAGTCAGGAGGATCATTGCTAGAGATTAAATGTGGAATTTCACAACAAGAAGTCAATTTTTATAGCACAACCATGCTTTGAGTAGAATGGGACTGCCTTCTACATCATGATTAGAAGGCAGTTCCAGGTATAAGAAGCAGCATGGAAGAAGACATAGGCAAGAGAGAGGAGCAGGATACAAAGGGAAAGGTGCAGTGTGAGGCACTGGCAGAGGAAAGGGAGAGCGCAAGGAATAGAAGAATATAAGAGCAGAGGAGTACACAGGGATAAAGTTGTAGAAGGACAAACCTATCTTTTCCATACTAAACCAAACATAAAATTAAGTTCCACAACTAACAGAATATAACATACTAGAAAAAACACTCTTATGTACTGTGAATGTGACTTACTGGAAGAAGCTTGTATGAAAGGAAAAGGCGTTGAAAGACAAGCCACCACAGATTCCTCTTCCAGATGCTTAGGTATTGTGTCCATTCAGTGGGCAGCCAATGACACAGCTTAAAACTGCCTTTTCATTTTATACTGCCACCTATCCCTGTAGCATTTAAGCATCTTCCATGTAAAAATCAAAAGCAAGAGCAAAATCCCTAGTGGACTTCATGGAGTCTCTGGTACTTCTTTTTGGGAGGTAAAAACTCTGCTTGGAGTAGGCTTTTTGTTCTTCAATTTTATTAATTTATTTTTGTTGGTGGTGGTTGGGCATTATTAGCTAGTGGGTTGTGAGTGTCATTTTTACAGTGGAAAGGGCTTTCCTAAAATTCAGGTTTTGCCCCATTTCTCCTAAAGATGACCAGACTCTGGATTCACTTGATCTCCTTTAGAAGTTTGTTCAATAGTTGGATCCCCTTGACTGAGAATGCTTTATTCCCCACTCACACACACTGGTCCTGGACTTGTGACCTCCATTGTCCTAGAGGACTGCAGGTGTCATGGCAGTTCATTGATTTAAGGGACACTCAAAGTTGCACCAGGATGGAAGATCACCTCAGTTTCCTTTTGCAATGAGACAATGCTCTGCCTGTGCTTCTAAGATTGTACTTCAAGTCCTCGCTGCCTTGCTAATAGGGTCATCCCACATCTGAGTATAATGAGCTAATTCTCCCATAATGTACATAATGTCCCATAATGTACTTTCAAGAGATGCTTGGAGAAGATGCACCCTTAAACAAAATGAAGTCAAAGATAATTATCTTAAAAGGCAAAAGTCATCCATCATGGACAACATAAAATACAAATGTAATATCTAAAAACTGCATTACTAAACTGCCTAATGAGCCATTCCTCATGCCTCTGAAAGTTTTTTTAATAGAGAATGATAAAAATGATTTGAATAAAACTTCAGTACCCGTTCCTAGAAGTCACAGAGAATTCTGGCTCAAGAGTCAACATGTCTGTTCACACAGGGAAAGACAATGCAACAGACAGGGACAGATGATTTCCTATGTGTTCTTTTGGAGTAGGTTACAATTTTACTGAAAATGCCACACCTACTTACTTCATAAAAATAAAACATCAATTTCTGCAACAGCGAAATACTGACAGATATAAATATATCCTGCCACACTTCCACCCCATCAAAAATTACTCTTTAAAATACAATGGTCATACACACTAATGCTGCTACTCCTGTGACATGTCATACCACTAAAGTGTCTTAATAACAGCTCTTTCAGTTGTTCTGGAACTGGACACTTCCCCCTCCTCTCTAGGACGTTGTTGGGATATTTTGCTTTGTAATATATTTGCGAGCATTTGCTTTTCATTCTGATCTTCTCATTCTTAGCTGGTCCCTTTGTTGAGGGAAGGCTTTGCTAAGGAAATGAATCTTGTAGTTCATTCTGAAGGCTGCAAGGCCAGTGGTTATTTTTACCTCACTCCTGACAGGAGCTCCCTAGTCTTGAGTTTATTGCTGAGAGAGCTCTGTCCCTTGTTTTCATGAGTTTGAACCTTGAAGTTGACAGTTTCAGTTTTCCTGTTGACTGTAGCTATCAAAAGAAGTCCTGGGTCTCTTAACTAGCGACGCTCTAAGTAATGAGATCCATTGCCACAAAGGACTCAAAGAAAAAGGATAAACATTTCCTGAAGTAATTTAGGAGCCCAAATCTCATTGAAAGACAATGAGATTTAGGAGTACAAGTCATTTAGGCACTTTTGAAAATTTTACCCAAGGCTCTCATCTTGATATTAACCTGACGCCCTATGGGCATCCAATACATAACCAATACAGTCAGTGGAGCACTAAGGCTATGTTGTCAGGATATCAGCTGCTGCATTTTACATTAGTTGTGGATTCCCCCCCTGCTTAAGGTTGAGACACTTATTCCCAAATACAGGGAACTGAAATAATCCAGGCTGGAAGCCACAAAGGCATGTCTGAGAGGTCACAATTTCGCTACAGAAGTGAGGAGGGTAAGGAGGCTCACAGGACACAGCCAGCACTAACGATAAAACTGTAAAGCTTGCTCTGCTTGGAGGGAGGGAGTCTGCCACAAGAAAGGGTGATGACTAGGGGGAAAGACTGCTGTACTTTGGAGATTGCGGGCTACAGGGACAGATCAGTGATGAGGAAAACAGTCACAGACCCTGCCACCCCTGAGACTTTATGGACCAGGTATAAAATAGGGGATGATCAAAGGAAGGGCTGGAGGCAGACCCTACCCATGACCAAGGACATTAGAACCTGCAGATAAGCTGATTGTCAAAGAGGTGACCAAAAGACTGCTTGTGGGAATGACCACTTTTGCCTTTTTCTTTTTCTGATTCTCCCTTTCCCAAGAGATGGAGAGGGGAAAAAAAAAAAAAACCTTTGTGTTTGTTTGTAGAATCCCTTGTGTGTCACAAACAGGGGAAGGACTCCATAAACAGCCCAAATTGTGGTCTGGTGGAGACTCAGGGAGGGTCCCCATCACCCACCGATCACATTATGGATCATTATGGCAAATGGTTGGACGATAAGGGGGAATCTTCTTGCCAGCTGCAGCTGAAAGAAGGTGTCTTTGGCAGTTTTAGCTCTTTGCATATCCTGAAGCAGCAAAGAATCCAGAAGAGCTCCCTGACTCTGGACTGACTGAACTATTTGAGGGTAGATGCTCCATAGTTGGAGATAGTAGAGTAAATAGACAAGGTGCAAAGCGATGACAGTTGCTCATCCTAGCGAGAAAATGTTGTGCTAAATTCTGCACAAGGGGCAAATGATGATGAAGTAAGGCTGGAAGCGTTGCCAAGAAGAAACAGTAAAAACTGAGCCTCATGGTTACAAGACATATATTACTGTGTACAAATAATCCGTGATATAAAACCCTTTTTGAGTTCTAAAATTTGAACAAACAAGAACAATACATTCTATTCTTACGTTGGGGTTGCTTCAACTCTATAGTGTTGCACATGCTGAGGGTATAACTGATCGTCATATCTGGGGTGGGAAGGAATTTTTTCCCTAGGTCACCTTCCTCTGCAGCACGGGGCATAGGTCACTTGCTCTTTGAACTAGAGTAAATGGTAGATTCTGTGTAACTTGACATCTTGAAATTAAGATTTGAGGACTTCAGTTACTCAAGATAGTCATAATATGCCTATTGCAGGAGTGGGTGGGTAAGGTTTTGTGGCCTGCAGGAGGTCAGACTAAGTGATCATAATGATCCGTTCTGGTCTCGAAGTCTATAAGCCTAAGTTGAACACTTGGGTTACTCTTCGGAGGGTTATTATGGGAGGAGGGGACAGTTATTTGGACGTTTGGGACATCTATATTTCAATGCTAACAATGAAATACAGTACAGTTAACTCTCATCTGATAGTGAAGTTAGCCTCAGCCTTTCTATTTTCTCTCTCGACGGTGTGTAGTCACTTCTGTTCTCACTTTGTCTGATTTAATTTAGAATATACTCACCTTGCAGCATGGAACATGCCTTTATTTTTCAGCAAAATTCCATGCACAAATATAATTTATAATAAAATAATAATAATAGCTGATTTTCCATGATTCATTGAAAGACCTCTGGCAGAGTCAGGATTTCCTGGCTCTCAGTTCTACGCTCAGATTATGCCTCTAATGTTACCGATTTACAAATGCACTATTAAGATTTTCAGATAAGCCAATTGAATAAAATAGACACCCAGAAGAAAAGCAAGAATTCATTCTCTTTTTGTTTTTGGCTGACTGATGTTGCAAAAACAGTTACATTTGTTTGAGAGTTAAAATCTGTTTGTAAAATGTGTAGCGTATAGGATGGGAAAAGACATGAACCAGGTGGAAAGACAAGAAAGGAAAAGAACCCAAGAATTTTTCACAGCATCCTTGCTTCTTAATCTGGTTGTGAACTTGAACAAAAGTGATTGAGTTCTTTGGGTTTTCTTAAGGAAAAAAGAATTGAATCTCTGCTTTACAATCCTGGAAATGAAGCATTCAACTGGGAATAGTAGTGGAGGGGAACACTGACATGCCTGAAGAGTTAGATTTGGGATGCTTGCATTTCAGAGGGTTGCTAGATGTTTGCAACAACACCCCAGAAATTATGCAAAAATCAGCTAGGCCATAGTTAACTGTTTCAGTGTCTGATTTGACAGCACTTCAGACGTACCCTGAGAGTATTCTGCTTTACAATAGTCTGTTTAACTGGGAAAGTCAGTTCCCTCAAGACCACCTATAATTAGCAAGGAATGATGCACACTAGGAAGACAAATATAGACATTGCAGAGGTGATGCATCACAGCTTGAAAATAATTAATGTTCATCCTAGTAATGCCACCTACACCAAGAGACTTCGGAACAGTTTACTAGGCCCATAATGTCACAAAGGAATGGGGAAATCATTTTTCAAATCCATAGAAATAGGTCACCATAAACATTTTGAAAAAGAATCTGAGTGAAAATAAAACAGATTTTGTGACAAGCTGTACTCATTTATCGCACAAAGTAAGACTTGCATGTGGGCTTTCAAGGTATTCCAGCCAGCCGGCTTCAAACATGAAACAGTCTGAAACAAAACAGATAAAGCAAAGTGATTATACAAATAAACATTATATTATTCAGGGACCAAACAGCTCAAAGATAGTGGGCTATGTAGGGACTGTTGCCTCTAGGTTACAGGTTCAAATCCAACCCAACACAGAAACTACCCAAAGTCTTTACTATTTGTTCAGCAGTTTATTATTATTATTTGCATTACAGCAGTGCCTCGAGGCTCGGACTTATATGTGAAGAACATCTGTAGTCGCAACCTAGCTCTTGGGGGATGTGTGTCCAACTCACAAAACAGCCACCATCACAAACGGCAACCTTGTCAGCAGTCCCAGAGACCAAGAGTTGAATGAATCCTGAGGTCTGAAACATTTGTTCACCCTTATAGGTGGTCCCTTTCAGGTTAGCATTGAAGCAGAATTAGCAGGTTAATGCTTTGTTTACTTGAAAACAGTTTTGCTCCCTTAATTTTAAATGCTCTTTAAAGTGAATTGGCACATTTAAAAACCTGGTTTTTAAAAGTATCTCAAGGTACAGGAAGTAAAAAGTTCTGGAGATTCTGTGAACACCAAAACATTACTGAGTTCATCCATATCTACTCACATTTTGTCCTTTTTTATTAGGATCTTACATAACTCTAGAAATTCCAGCTACTCCCTCCAATTAGTTCCCTAACTTCCTTTCCACACCAGGTTCTTTGATTTATTAGAATGATATTCTGCTTGCTTATTGGACAAAAAATAAAAAGCCTCTAAGTAAAACACTGCTCTGTCGTGACAGCCACCTTGTTTCGTAGTCTCTGTCTCATGTTTTGCCCTTACATTCTAACATACTCATGAATGTATTTTTCAGCTCACACACTGCTGTTCTTTTCCCTCTTCTTAAGTTTTTCTGATTTTCTTTTTTTCCCCTCTCTTCCCAGCAGTTCAATTTCCTTCAGCTTCAGGCGATGACAATTACATCTCACCATTCTGTGACCACTTCTTGAACTGATATAATGCTAGAAATAGTATTATTCAGAACAAAGCTAATGTTTCTCTTTCACGTGGGATCTTCCATATTCATTTTCATCTTCCTCTTACAAAGCATTAACGCTCTTCAAGGAGAGTCAGTTTTTCATGGTTTTCTTTCTCTCTTTCTATACTCACTCTTATTTACTGCTTTTTGTACCCAATTTATCACTCAAGGACAAGTATATAATGAGTAAATTGTACACCAGTGTCATAATTCCCTGGAGGTATCATTCTCCTGCCTGGATTATTAAACTGCAAAACAGGGACTTTGTCAAAAAATCGTTATAGTTTGTCTGACTGACCTAAGACATCAAAAAGACCAGGTAAAACCTTTTCCTTAGAGAGAGATCACTTACAAATGCACTATTAAAACATTATTTAACAATATTAAGCGATTGAACATATTTTTTAAAAAATTCAATAAATGAATAACATTGTATCAATAAGGCCCTACTTGAATTGCGTGATAATTGTCAAAAAATTGTGGCTGAGTTGCGGACGAACCATGGAAAATTGAGCTAAAGTAATAATGGACCTTGTTATGTGCTGTAATAAAATCCATTATTACTTTTCTGTGATTTTCCATTGTCAGTCGCTCATGCTGAGAGCGGGGTATATCAAAATACATATCAAAATATATATCATGTATATCAAAATGTATATCAAAATACATATTCTGCAGGTATACACAAGTATACCTACCAACAATCCATACACTGGCACTGCAACCTTAGTGATTTCATGTTGAATGTGTATGTGTACGCACATTTCCCAATGGTATATAAAAATACATATTCTGCAGGTATATACAAGTTAATCTAAATACACAAATCAGCATATCTTCTGGCCTTTCAATCAATATAGTCAATGATAATTCGAAGGATAATTATTCCAAGAACCACATGTTTATTAATTTAGTTTGCAAATTTCAAGGCCAAATTCTGCTGCTCTTACTCACATTGAGTAGTACCTTACCCTGCAATGTCAGAGTAGATATTACAGAGTAAAGTACTACGCTCAGTATGAGTAAGGAAGGATGGCAGAACCGTCAAATATTTTCAAGGCACTTTACCTTGGTATTCAGACACGAGTTATGCTTTTTAAAATGTATGTATCAACTAGAGTAAATCTAAAATACTTATTTGCCATCTATTTTCAATACATATGTGGCCCCTAACACCACAGTATCCCAGCACCTCACAATCTTTAATGTATTTATCCTCACAACTCCTTTGTGAGATTGAGAAGTGCTCTTATCTATTTTACAGATGAGAAACTGAGGCAGTGAGTCTAAAGGTATGTCTTACGCAGCAAATGAAGTCTGGGCTCTGACTCAGGTTTGAGTGCAAACCATCCGTCTGTCTACACGCAACTCCGTCTGATTTGGGTCAATAAGCACACATGTTCCAGG
The DNA here is from genome assembly GCA_007922155.1 of Mesoclemmys tuberculata. Lineage (NCBI taxonomy): Eukaryota > Metazoa > Chordata > Testudines > Chelidae > Mesoclemmys > Mesoclemmys tuberculata. Next base: position 71,487,635 of record ML675604.1, on the reverse strand, counting down.
TTGTAGGACCCTTCTAGGAGAGTGGATCAGAGCCCAAGTCCTGCTGAACTTTGGGTCCAAGCTCTGTCAGCTGCAGATATGAATCAAAAGGTATGGAAAGTGCAATCTGGATGTGTTAGCATGGCTGAGAGACTCAGGTCTAGCAACTGTAAAACCAGGCTTACAATGCAGTGTGGACAGTCAAGTGTGGGCTTGGAAACACTAAGCCCAGGTCCCACAAACCCACATTTATAATGCAATGTAAACATACCCAAGTGACTTGCCCAAAGTCACCCAGGAAGTCTGTGGGGGAGCAGGGACTTGAACCTAGGCATCTCAAACTCTAGGCTACTGCCCCAACCACTGGACTATCCTTCCTCTCCACCACTTTGGTACATTATATATTCTTTTGCACAACTGCAATAAACAAGGGGCCAGATCTGACCCCTGAATAGCATATTACTTCAACCAATGGGATTCTTTATGGAGTGAAGTATTATTCAGTAGAAGGGTATCAGAATTTGGCCCAAAGCTATGTCTACAGATTTACATTTTTTTGCTAGAATATACTAAACATATACGAAAAGACTCCCCCCACTGAATATTTACACAGCAATTAATTGCTCACCTTGAATGCTTGCCAATTTTTTTACTGGTTTTATACCATGAATTTGTTCACCTCGAAACACAATGCACAGTATTGTCTACATACACCCAGAAGGACACACATCTGTGGCCTCATCCTGAAAACACTTTACATGCATGAGTATTCTCACTGAAGACAACGGGACTACTTGCATGGGAGACTAAAGGATGTATGACTTTTTAAGTTCTCTATAATCAATTTTTTCTCATTGGCTTTCTCTTGCTTAAATCTCAGAAGAGATCATTCCAAATATCCCTTGTTAATTTTTTTAATTTGTTTTATTATTTCTCTAAAGTCACAAATACATTTTTATATACATCCACACAGGCATATGCAGTATGCATTGTACTGTGCTTACTTCTTTGTTTTAATACTTTGGTTGATCTACCACTTTCCAATAATAATAATAATAATAATAATAATAAAAAAACTGTTTTCAAAAAATTAAAAACACAGAGAAGTGAAATTAAATTAGTTAACTGCTAGAAGCATGAAGCATTAATAAAATGAACTAGAGAATTTTCCCCTTATGAGGAACATTTATTCAGTGTAATTAAATTCCTTTTATTCAAAATCTGTACTTACCCAAGTGTAAAATATTACGTCATACCAATTCCTGCAGAGTGTAGGCAAGTACTGAACTGTTAAGGATCTTTTTTCTAATAGACAGAAGACATCAAATCACCATCGCTGTTTGAAGTGTTCAAAGAAGTGATGGAAAAAAGCTGCATTAACCAACAACTACAGCTCCTAATTCATTTTTCTAAAGACTACCCACCTTTCACAGATTAGCTCCAAGCATTTTCTTGCAAAGTTCATATTCAGCGCTATTGATGAGGAACTTTCAGAGTCAGTAATAACTATTTCTCCTCAATATAGCCTGCTGGCTGGTTTACTCATTTGCACCTGTTTTGCACCACTGAAGCCAAAGGGAGTTTTGACATTAACTTCAGTAAGGTCAGGTCCTTGGCTAGAATGTGGGGATAACATTACAAACATACTAGGTATATTCCTATACTGCTGTACATAAACAAAGTCAATTGAAACAAGATCAAGTTATTGCTCACAGCTCAGATTTTCAAACCTAGAAGCCTAAAACCAGGTGCCCAAATCTGTATTTGAGCACCAAATAGGATGCCCAATTTTCAAAATTGCTGAGAACCCCTTGACTTCAGCGGGAGCTGTTGGTGCTCTGAAACAGAGACAAGTCTGGATTTGCCATTCAGTTTTGAATATATGGGCTATTATATTCAAAGCTGAGATGGCACTTCTATTTGAAATGACTCTGAGTCATTTATAACTTATTCTAAATTGCGACCTTTTGGGCTGAACATTTTCACGTTTGCTTTCAGTCCAGAAGGGAATGATTCTGGAAATTTCCATAACCTGAAAAATGGTTCAACAGATTTTTATCTCAATGGTGGCGGGAAAAGAGGGTGTGTTCCAGTTGCTACATTTTCAAATGCTTTCTTTTGCACTTTAACTCCTACACAGAATAGCTAGAAACTTGGTTTCTACATAATCCTGTATTAACAATATGTGCTTTGCCTTGCTGAGGAAGCTTGGTTGTGAAATAATGAGATTATTGATATTTGAATACAGCACTCTCACTGGCTGCTCAACTTCCAAAGCCTGTACCAGGGTACATAAAATAAAATATAGTATCTAGTTCTTTTATAGCCTAATATTCACTCCTGTGCAGAGGCCAGTAAAAAGTCTAGTCACCACTTAAGTCTCACTAAAACCTTATTTTTTTTTATCTTGTTCTCCATTAGCTTTAAAAGTGTATAAACTACTGCATGGATGACAAGACGAAGACTTAAGAGGGGTTTAGTTAAAGAGAAAGGGTACTGAACTCACCTATGCTGTGTCAGTGTTTTACGTCCTCCCTCCTTTTTAGTACTTTTAACTAAACTCCAGGAACATAGTGGATCAGGCCCATGGTCCATATAGTCCAATACCCTGCCTCCAACAGTGGCCAGCTCCAGATTTTTCAGAAGAAGGTTCAAGAACCCTTGCATTAGGCAGATGTGGAATAATCTGCCCCCCACTTTAGGTCTTCTAATCCTTTAGTCAGTCTTAAATCCTGAAGGGGAGGTTACTTACTGTAAATGATGGTTCTTTGAGATGTGTGGTCCCTATCTGGATCCCAGAGTGGGTGAGCATGCGTGCCATGCACTGGAACTCTTGCAAGCAGTGTCTGTCGACCCACGTGCACAATTTGCATTGCCCACATGGTGTTTCCGAGGTGCGCAGGTCAACACCCCCTCAGTTTCCTCTTATACCCAGGCATCGAACCCTAAACAGAGGGGACAGGGGGCAGGACTGGAAGCCAGATAGGGACCACACGTCTTGAAGAATCAGCAGTTGCAGTAAGTAACCTCTCCTTCTTCTTCGAGTGATGGTCCCTATATGGATTCCATCATGGGCCCGTAGCTAGCAGTAACCAGTATGGAGGCGGGGCTAGGGCTCCGTAGATGCCAGAGTTTGTAGGACTGCAGTGCCCACTGGTGCATCAGTAGACATGGCATTAGTCAAAGCATAGCGAACCGTGAACATGTGTAGGGAAGTCCAAGTTGCTGCTTTGCAAATATCTTGCCATGGGACGTCGGTGAGGAAGGCCGTTGCAGTTCCTGTGCTCTTGTGGAGTGTGCTCTCATACGAGATGGAAGCTGAACTCGACAGAGTGAGTAGCATTCCTTTCTGCAACAAACGATCCAGTGGGAGATACCCTGAGAAGAGAGCACATGCCCCTTGTAGCGGTCTGCTATCGCCACAAACAGTTTTGGGAAGATTCTGAAGGGGTGAGTGCATTGTAAATAAAAGGCTAGTGCCTGTCAGACATTGAGGGATTGTAGGGTCCTCTCCCTGCTAGAGGAATGTGGCTTATGGTAAAAAACAGGGAGGTGAATAACTTGGTTGAGATGCAAGTGGGAGGCTACTTTAGGGAGAAATTTGGAGTGAAGCCTCAGTGATACTTTGTCCCTGTGAAAGATGGTAAAAGGAGAGTCTGCCATCATGGCTGCTAGTTCACTAACATGTCGAACTGAGGTAAGAGCCAAGAGAAAGGTTGTCTTCATAGGTAGAAATGGAAGGGCACAGGAGGACAGGGGTTAAAAGGTAGCTTAATAAGTGTGGAAAGGACAAGGTTCAGATCCCATGCTGGAGTGGGGTCCCTGATAAGTAAACCTTTCTTAAACCTAGCAACAGTTTGATGACTAAAATCAGAAGAACCCTCCACAGGTGGGAAGAAAGCGCTTATGGCTGCTAGGTGAACTTTTATAGAGGAATGTGAGAGCCCTAGCTCTTGTAGGGAGATGAGGTAGTCTAGGACAGTTGGAATGCTCATGGCTGATAAGAGGTGATGGTTATTTGAAGCCCACTGAGTAAAACATCTCCATTTGGCCTGGTAACAAGCCCTGGTCATGCAATGGCAGCTGTATGTGAGTACCCGTTGCACTGGGGAGGAGCAGGCACTGTCTACCTGCAAGCCCCATCCAAATACCAAGCTGGGAGGTGGAGTGGTGCTGGGTTGGGGTGCTGGATGTGGCCGCTCTGTTGGGTAAGTACGTTCGGTAAGAGGGGGAGAGGTACTGGAGGGTGGGTCGACAGGTGCTGTTGGTCTGAGTACCAGTGCTGTCTGGCTAAGTAAGACAGCTGATAAGTATGATGTACACCTGAACTTGTTTCAGTTTGTTGAGTTCCTTAGGAATGAGAGGAAGGGGAGGAAAGGCATACCAGAGGTCCAGCGTCCATGGAATGAGAAAAGCGTCAGCCTGTGACCCCCATCCCAAGACACTCCTGGAGCAGAAGAGAGGAAGTTTGTTGTTTGTTATGGAGGCAAAGAGATCCCACTAGCGGAAAATAGTCCAGAGAGTGAGATCATGGAGTTCCCATTCGTGGGAGCAATGGAAGGAGCGACTGAGCTCATCCGCAAGGACGTTGTCTGTTCCCAGTAAGTATGTAGATTGTAATGTTATATTGTGCCTCATGCACCAGTTCCATAGATGGACTACTTCCTGGCATAGGGACAGGGATTTGGCCCCACATTGTTTGTTTACATAATATGCCATCGACATGTTGTCTGACAGGAATTGGACGTGTTTGCCCTGGAGTAGAGGAAGGAGGGCGCTGCATGCAAGTCAAACCGCTCTCATTTCTAGGTTGTTGATATACATCCTCGCCTCTTTGGGGGACCAAAGTTCTTGAGCTGTGTTGCCCTGTACATGGGCCCCCCAGCTCACTAGAGATGCATCCGACATTAGGATCGTGTCTGGTTTGGGTTGGTGGAGGGTATGCCCACCAAAACTTTGGAGGGGTCCTGCCACCATGTCAGAGAAGCTAGCATTTTTGGTGGGAGGGAGACCCATTTGTCCCAGTGGTCCTTGTTCGGGTCGTAAACCAACAGTTACCAATGCTGTAGGCAGTGCATGTGGAGTCGGGCATACAGTGTGACTGAAGTAGATGCTGCCATGTGTCCCAGGAGGGATACACATAGGTGAACATGTGTGCATGGGTGACATTGCACGTGTGCAATAATGTTTGTGAGGGTGGTGTAGCAGTCTTTGGGAAGAAATAGCTGTACTACCTGAGAGTCCAGTGTGGCTCTAATGAATGTAAGGTTTCTTGTAGGAACAAGTGTGGACTTGTCCCTGTTGGTACAAATGTCAAGGTCAGTAAACAGATTCTGTAGTGTTTGGATCGTGCAATGATGCCACCAGTAATCAGTCGTCTAGGTAAGGAGAGAGAGAACGGCCTTGTCATTTCATGTAAGCTGCCACAATGGTGAAGACTTCTGTGGTGCCATAACTGTCCCAAAGAGGAGAACATGGAACTGATAACGAGATAGCCCAACTTGGAAACAGAGGAATTTGCAGTGGGCTGGGTGGATGTCTATATGAAAATATACCTCTTTCACATCAAGAGCCGCGAATCAGGCTCCTTGACTGAGGGAGAGGGTGATTTGTGGTATCGTTATCATCTGAAAGCAGAATTCGTGGATGAATTTGTTTAACGCCCGTAAATCCAGACTGTGCCTGAGATCTCCCCCCTTTTTTGGAATGAGGAAACAGGGGGAGTAGAACCTACGGGTGCTGTAGCGAGAAGGAACTTGTTCTATCACTCCCTTTTTGAGTAGTGTTAGAGTCTCCTGGTATAGGAGGTAGATTTGTTTGGCATCCGCCCTGGTTGCTTGTGGTGGGCGGTGGGAAGGGAAGGTGTGGAACTCTCTGGAGTAGCCTTGTTGTACAATGTCTAGCACCCATTGGTTGGTGGTAATCTTGCTCCATTCATCATAAAAATGAGCCTCCAAATTGAACAGGTGAGGCCGAGTTTGGTTTGGGGAATGATTCACGGTTCTCTTGCTGAAAGTCAAAAGTGCTGTTTTGGGAGTTGGTGTATGGTAGAGTCCGCAGGCGTGGTAGCTGAGGAGTAGCGAGGCTTCTGTGATCCTTGCCTTCAGCATTGTTGCTCCCGAGGTCGTGAAGGGTAGGATTGAGTGGCCTGATAATTGGGCCTTGGTTGATATTGAGACTGATAAGCTTATTGTTACTGGAATCTGGTGGGACCAGGGGTATACAGATCCAGCGATCGAAGTGGATCGAAGTGGCCTTCAGAGAATCGAGACTCTCATCTGTCTTGTCACTAAACAATTTTTGATTATCAAATGGTAAATCTTCCAGTGTCACTTGAACTTCCTTTGGAAACCCTGAGGTCTGTAGCCAATAATCACATCGTAGAATAAGTCCCAATGCAAGGGATCGTGCTGCTGTATCCACTGCGTCAACTACTGCCTGGAGGGCGACTTTGGAGACCAACTTGCCTTCCTCTATAAGGCCTTAAATTCTCCACCTTTGTCCTCTGGCAGAGAGGTCTGGAATTCCACTGGTCTAGAATAAGACTGGAAGTCATATTTTGCCAGTGTGGCTTGGTAGTTGGCTATACGAAACTGTAGGCCTGCCAAAGAATATACCTTGTGACCAATAAGAACTAACTTTTCTGCAGCTCGACCTAGAGGGTTGGCTCTAGGGTTTTGTTGCCTGGCCCACTGTACCGTGGCTTGAACCATCAGTGAGTTTGGCAGTGGGTGCATAAAAAGGAAGTCAATATTCTTGGCTGGTACCAGATATCTGTGTTCGGCCCGTTTGGGTGTTGGCACACAGGACGCTGGGGTGTGCCAGATAACCTGTGTATCTGGTTGTAAGATAGCCTTATGGATTGGTAGCGCTGCCCTAGCTAGACTCGACAGTTGAAGGAACTCATCCTGCGACTCTGTGATGTCTTCTGCTGTTAGTTTTAGGTTGTTGCCCAGCGCCACAGCAGCTCCTGATATTAGCCCTGATTGTCCAGTGGCGATGCAGATGGTGAAATGATGACGTCCTCTGGCAACGATGAGGCTCCAACAGGGGGTGGTGGATCCATCGGTCCTGACGGAGTCGAACGGTACTGGCAGTACCGAGGCTTCTGTGTATTGCCCAGATACTGGTGGTGTAGTATATACTGATGGAGGGATGAGAGGTTGTTGCCTGGTCATAATAAGCATCTCACCATTGCAAGTGGGGTCTATCTGAGCTTGCATAAAAGTCCTGCGGATATCTAAACCATTGCTTCTGTGGTGGCATCTGTGGAGACGCATAATGCCTTATTGGGCTGCACTGTGGGGAGAAATGTGCTCTGGTTTAGATGACGAGTCAGATTCTGACAGTTCTAGTAGTGGCGATGCTGTTTGTACATGTGGAACTGGTGGAGGTTACAGAGCCTGTAGTGGCTTTATTGTTGGCTGAGGTTCCAGGACCATATGTGGTTGTTGGCCCGGCGGTACCAGTGGAACCATAGGATATGTTCATACTGGATGCTGATGCAAAATAAGTGTCATCGGTCAGAGACGGTGGCCGTATATTATCCTGGGGGTCCTTGTGAGCTGAGCTCTCCACAGGTCTACAGAGTTCCGTTGTGGGGGTCAAGGGGGATAGCCATTCCAGAGTGCGAGGTACCAGGTCCGCTGAACTCGTGGATAGTCCATATTCCATTGGGGCTTCAGATATGGATGGGCTGACAATGTTTTGTTTTCTTGTCAGCTTTAGCGGTTTTGGGCACTGAAGTTATCCATAAAAGCATTTACTCCCTTTCTGAATCTTGCTAAATTGTTGACCTTAATTACATCCTGTGGCAATGAGTCCCACAGTAAATTATGTGGTTGCATGAAAAGTCATTTCCTTTCACTGGGTTTCAGTTTGATTTATTTTCATTCATTTAATGTCCTCTTTTTTCTTGCATTATGAGACAGAAAGAACAGAAGCTCTTGATCCATCTCCTGTAGCTCATTGATTATTTTATTTATTTTCATATCCAATCTTATTTGTCTGCATTCCAAAGGTAAAAATTCCAGTCTCTTTCATTTCTCTTCATGAGTTTTTCCTATTCCCCTAATCATTTTCATTACTCTTTTATGAATCCCTTCTAGTTCTGCAATACCCTTTTTGAGATGAGCACACAATATTCCAGATGAGGCCACATTACTGCCATTTAGAATGACTTTCTTGGCATGAGGGCTTATAAAGGGCTTAAGGGGCATATGGACCCTGAGCTGCTCCTCTGCATAGAGGTGAATTTCACTCGTGCTTTGATCCTCACAGCACTATACAAAACATTTATCAATCTTCTCCTGAGCTCATTTCACGCTTTGGTGTAACTCCAGTATGAATTTGGGCCAATACGATTATCCTCTGGGATGTTCATCCATTTGAAAGATCACTCCTATAGTGACCGCACAGCCAGAAGTGATTCAGTTAAAATGTACAGAGATGTCTGAGGGCCCTTATCAATATAACAATGGAAAGTACTGACCATTAGTCTTTTCCTATCATTTTTATCCATCACTTATGTCTTCATTTGATCGCGTACACAATAGCTGCTTTTTATGCTAATTCTATGACAGACTTAAATAAATGTATTGTAGATGTACATGTTATATCAGGGATGGGTACATTACGGAAGTAACGACAGAGAACAAGTGAAGGGACTGAATCTTGATGCTTGAAAGACGAGACATATTGGTCTGAATATGCCTCATCTGATAGCAGCTGATTTTTACAAACAGATGTGTGTGATTTTAATTGGCTAGGAGATCAGCAGGGCCAGATTCCTCTCCCCCTCCAGTGACATTTCACCCCAGTTGTTTGAGATTGTGCTGTAATCAGTCCAAGGAACCTACCGCTGTGCCAAGGTAGGATTTACTGCTGCATCCTCACATGAGGGCTCAGAAGTACGTGGCACTTCTGTTCTTTCATCCACTTGATAATAGAGGTAGGTGAGAAAAAGCTTAACTCTAAGGTCTGGTCTGCACTAGAAAACTAGGCTGTCAGTCAGGGGTGTGAAAAATAGCCGCTCCTGAGCAGAGTAGTTAAGCCATCCAAAGTCCTTGTGTAGACAGCACTTGGCCAATGAAAGAATTTTTCCATTAACCTGGGCTCTCAGGGAGATGGATTACCTATGCCGATGGGAGAATCCCTCCCACACTGAAGCACTAAGTGGTGCAGCTGTGCCACTATGGACGAACCATGAGTTTTTGCACAATAAGTCGCAGCCTTGAGGCTTCATTTACTATTTGGCACATAATATGGACACATTAAATGGATTTAAAACTAGCTAATTGTCAGGTCTCAATGTAATTAAAATGGGGACTCATCATTGAATGGGTATGTTTCTAGGTGGGATCCCATAGGGTTCAGTTCTTGGCCTTATGCAATTTTGATCATTGACCTGGGATAAAACATAAAATCATCACTGATAAAGTTGGCAGGTGACACAAAAATGAGGAGAGGACAGGTCACTGAGGTACATCTACACAGCCCATGGCAGCAAGCCTCAGCACTTGGGTTGACAGACTTGGACTTGTAAGCTCAGGCTTTCAGCCTTGAAGTAGCTGTGTAGACGTTGTGGAGCGGGTTGCAGCTCAGGCTCTAACACCTAGGGAGGCAGGTGAGCTTCAAAACCTGATCTGTAATGTCTACACAGCTATTTTAAGTGTGGAAGCCCGAGTGTTGACTTGGGCTCTGTGATCTGTTGTGGGATGTGTACATACACTAATCCAGAGCTACCCAGATCACTTGGTAAGCTGGGTGCAAGCAAACACTCTGAATTTTAATACAACCCAATGTAAATGTATACATCTGAGAACAAAGAATGTAGGCTGTACATATGAGATGGAGGACTCTATCCTGGGGAGCAGTGACTTTGAAAAAGATTTGGCTGTCACAGTGGATAATCAGCTCAACCTGGGCTCCCAGTGGACCACTGTGGCCAAAAGGCTAATGAGATCCTTGGATGCATAAACAGTGGAATCTTGATTCATTTCTGATATTCACAACTGGAGAAGGTATGGAGAAGAACCATGAGAATGATTAAAAGACTAGAAAACGTGCCCAATAGCAATAGACTCAGGGAGCTCAAACTATTTAGTTTAGCAAATAGAAGGTCAAGGGGTGACAATCAGAGTCCAGAAGTACCTACTCAAGGAACAAATATTAATAAGGTGCTCTTCAGTCTAGCAGACAAAGATATAACAAGATCGAATGGCTGAAAGTTGAAGCTAGACAAATTCAGATGGGAAATAGAGTAATTTTTTTGACAGTCAGGGTAATTAACCATTGGAACAATTTACAAAGAGCCACAACACTGGCAATTTTCAAATCAAGATTGGATTGTTTTCTTTTTACAGAAATGTTCTAGTGCAAACTGGAATAATTTTGGGGAATTTATGGCACGAGGGATACAGGAAGGCTGACTAGATTATCACTGTGATTCTGTCTGGCCTTGGAATCTATGAATTTTATTTGCTGGTAAATAAGTGTTCTAAAAGATGCTGGGGCAAATCCTAGGAGTTGATAAAACTCCCGTATGGAGCTTTATCAACTCCTAGGATTTGCCCCAGCATCTTTTAGAACCTGGGTGGGACCAGGTTTTAGCCCATGTTTTACAATATGCTGAAGAAGTGCACTGTTTCAAGGGGAGGGATGCAAGGTAGGAAAGAGCTACTACACAGAAATATTTCTAACACAGCAAGTTTTATAACTAATATTTAGCCAAATTCTAAGTATCACCTTTAAATAGGAAAAACAGCTACTCCTAATGGAATATATCCCCAGGATACCCATAAGGAACAGACATTTGTGATTACTTTAACTAGTCACTCGCTACTGCTTTACAAAAATACAGCTGAAAATGCATTTACTTTCTGTGACAGTTAAGATTGCAACTTAAAGTAAGAAGATTTTTGTGTGTGTTCAGCAAGTCTCCTACACTAACTTTTTTTTTTTTAAGTAGTAACATTGGTTATCAGTATCAAGGTATCAGTAGTTTGAAGGAACAACAAGCACAGAACATTATATCCAACACTAAATTACCGGTATTACTTAATGGTTGATGATATAAAAAACAAGATTAGGGCAATAATCAACCACTATGACTAAAGGTAAGGCCCACCTCTCTGGAGAACATGATCCCAAAGCTTCTGGAGCCCTATCATTTCCAGCATCACTTATCACAGATGAAGTGCACTGCGATCTGGCTCAGATCCCAGGAGTGGGCAAAGTAGCCAAGACAATTACATGTAGTATTCATGATTCATGATTAAGACTACATTTTCAGTTACTTGCTTCAATAGGGCAGATTCTTTTTCAGGGAGCAAGGTATTTAAAAAAAAAAAAAAAAAAAAAAACAACCTGTAGATAATTTCCTCTTATCTAATTTTCAGGACCAGAGTTCAAGTTTTATGTTTCTCCAGCAAGAGTTGATAGCATCACTATTACTGAAAACGGCATAAGGAATACAGCTCCCTGATCTGTTTGACCATTTTGTTATTCTTATAAGCACTGGTATCATACAAAATCTGGATTAGAGTCTCAGCAGGTAGGAAAAAAGCATCATAGACTCAAACTTTAAGGTCAGAAGGGACCATTATGATCATCTAGTCTGACCTCCTGCACAATGCAGGCCACAGAACCTCACCGACCCACTCCTGTAATTTACCCCTAATCTATGACTGAGTTACTGAAGTTCTCAAATAATGGTTTAAATATTTCAAGGTACAGAGAATCCACTAGCAAGTGACCCGAGCCCCATGCTGCAGAGGAAGGTGAAAAACCCACAGGGCCTCTGCCAATCTGCTCTGAGGGAAAATTTCTTCCCGACTTCAAATACGGTGATCAGCTAAACGCTGAGCATGTGGGCAAGACATACCAGCCAGAAACTCAGAAAGAATTCTCTGAAGTAACTGAGAACCCACCCCATCTCACGTCCCATCACAGACCATTCGGCACATTTACCGCTAGTACTCAAAGATCAGTTAACTGGCAAAGTAGACTGTCCCATCATACCATCCCCTCCATAAATTTATCAAACTTATGTTTTTTGCCCCCATGGCTCCCCTTGGAAGGCTGTTCCAGAACTTCACTCCTCAGATGGTCAGAAACCCTCATCTAATTTCAAGGCTAAACTTCCTGATGGCCAGTTTATATCCATTTGTTCTTGTGTCCATAGTGGTGCTGAACTTAAATAACTCCTCTTGTTCCCTGATATTTATGCTTCTGATGTATTCATACAGAACTATCATATGTCCCTTTAGCCTTCTTTTGGTTAGGCTAAACAAGCCAAGCTCTTTGAGTCTCCTCTCATGAGGTAGAGATCCTCATGAGATCCTCTCCATTCTTCGGATCACTCTGGTAGCCCTTCTCTGAACCTGTTCCAGTTTGAACTCATCTTTCTTAAACATAGGAGACCAGAACTGCACACAGTATTCCAGATGAGGTCTCACCAGTATCTTGCATAATGGTACTAACACTTTCCTATCTCTACTGGAAATACCTTGCCAGATGCATCCTAGGACTGCATTAGCTTTTTTCACGGCCATATCACATTGGTGGCTCATACTCATCCTGTGATCAGCCAATACGCCCAGGTCTTTCTCTTCCTCTATCACTTCCAACTGATGCATCCGCAGCTTGTAGCAAGAGTTCTTGTTGTTAGTCCCTAAATGCATGACCTTGCACTTTCCACTATTGAATTTTATCCTATTTCTACTACTCCAGTTTACAAGGTCATCCAGATCTTGTTGTATGATATCCCAGTGTTTCTCTGTATTAGCAATAACTCCCAACTTTGTGTCATCCACAAACTTTATTAGCACATTCCCACTTTTTGTGCCAAAGTCAGTAATAAAAAGGTTAAATAAGACTGGTCCCAAGACTGACCCCTGAAGAACTCCACCAGTAACCTCTCTCCAGCCTGACAGTTCACCTTCAGTATGATCTGTAGTCATACTGAAATTTGTAAATTATCTGTAAAGTTGAGTCTACCAAGAGATTAGTTAATAATATATTAATAAGAGTTTTGGTATTTATTTCCTTTCCAAAACACAAAAATCAGTTCATCTTTAATGTATTAGGCTACTGTTAAGCAGAGCAAGAGGAAAGAATGTTAACCCAAATGCCCTGGCAAAATACCAACAATTACATTCTGTCTACCTATAACTCTCCCTACCTTTTCCAATGGCTATGGCTTTCTTAAACTGCTGCACGTTGTTCCGTGCACTACTAAATAGTTGCCAGGCTTCACCTTAGATAGAGCAGCATTTCTATTTAGAAATAAGTAATCCTTGTGCATTAGTATGCTGTGTTAGTACTTAGCAACCCTATTCTCCTTTCTTGCAAAAAAAACCCATGGAACCTCCTCCCCCCCCTGCCAATGTTCCAAATGCTCATTTGATAGGCCTGTAAAATGAATTTGCTCTATTGAGGTACATCTATCTCCTTTCCCACCATTATGTATAAAAGCCTTTGAATTAAAGAGTCATTCTACCTTCTCTTTTGATGCTGCTGTGTGAGAAGCCATTGCATTTGTAATTTTCCATTACTGATCACACCAGCATACCATTTAAAGAAGAGGAGATTAGAACCCAATCCTGTTCACAGTGCAGTCTGTGGGAGTTTTGCCATTTACTTCAATGGGAGCAGAAATAAGCCACTGGCAAGGCAGCATGGGCCACCTCATCTCTTGCATCTTTCTTCAAATCATTCCCTCTCACTTGTTGGATGGTCAATTCCTTTTTGTGTTTCTTCATATACTGTATTTTCCTGACTGCAAACTTTAATTTGTTTTCTAGCATCATCCACTACACTCATCATCATCAACCAACCACAGATCAAGGATCAATGATTTAAATGAGGATGACGTGATTAGATGACAATTTCCTAAAACTGCAATGAATGATGGGCTTGATTTCTGATGGCAGCAAGTTATATGTATGTCACTGGAGGCATTCCTTCAAGGCCTTGATAAGAAAGACTCAACTGCAGAGACATCTTCAATTGACAGTCAAGAACACAAAGAGACTTAATAACCCATCTTTCTTTCACAGTGCACTTCAACAAAGCCAAATTGCTGCTCCATTTCATAACAACTACAGATGATTCTTTGTTTTATGCCCTTGTAGTTAGTACATTTCTCCATTTGATTCTTTGAAGACCTGTCCTTACCACTTCATTCTCTTTAAGATTTTGTGGTTTCAAACTCTTCTGAATGCCTTTGTCTAGCTGCCTTGCCTGGCAATACAACCCTGGAGTTGAGCAGCAGCTTCTAACCAAGACACCATTTCCCAAGGTCCTTGAAATCTATGATAAAATATGCCCCATTATGAACTACAGCTACAATTTGATATGGTTGCATACCTGTATTTTCAAAGCATGTTTTATTCTGTTCAAAAATACTATAATGAACACATCTCTTCTCCATGTTCTGGAACACCCAAACTCTTAAAGGAAGCAAACAGCAATATAGTGTAAGCTTCTGCAAAGACTGTCATCTACAAAGCAAATATCAAGAAGCATATGAAACATTAAGGAGAAGCCTTTATTATGGAGTCATTGCTTTATAATCTAAGAATGATTCATTACTCCCTATTATTAAATTTATGACTGAATACTGTATTACATATGGATCTCATGTCAAATCTCAGTGCAGTGTTGGCGGGCAGACTGTAAAATACCCCTCACTTAAACCAACCTATTAATTCTGAATTGCCCAGAGCTAAAACTAGCTTATAGGAGGCAAACTTCTGGGGATACAACCCAAAAGAGAAATAAATTATCTAATTCAATGGAACAGGTACCACACTGCTTCATAGAATCATAGAAATGTAGCTCTAGAAGGGACCTCAAGAAATCGTGTAGTCCAGCCCTCTGTGCTGAGGCAGGACCAAAGTATGCCTTGGCATGATGGGGTATACAAACCCCACGCTGGGCCTGAAGGGGATAAAAGGTAATATTGGGCCAAGTAGCCTGGCTGGCTAGGCCTGCCAAGCATGCACTGGCTGCAGGAGTGGATTAAAAGGGAGCTCAGAAACCCAGGCAAGGGGCAGGAGAAGAGAATCCTTCTCTGTGAAGCCAGACAGAAGGTTGAGCCTGAGAAGGGACCACAGAGTGGGTAAGCCCCTGACAGCACATTCCCACTCTCCACCCTGTTTGAGAACCTGCAGGTCTTGGGGAGCCCTGCTCCTTTGGATTCTGTTTGTTGAGAGACAGTTTGGACTATTGGGGTCATGTCCCAAAATAAAGGACCTGTTGGTAGGAAGTAACCCAAGACAGCCAACTTGGACTTGCTGTAGGTAGGACCCTGCTGATGCTGTTTTTCACAGAGCCCTGGGCTGGGACCCAGGTCACCCTACCACTCTCTTTTAAGGGCCACAGCCTAGATGTGGGTGGAAAGCTGGAGATTCCCAGCTTAAGGTCAGGAACAGGCATTTCTACAGCCTGGACAGAAGGGCAAAAAACCGTAAGCCGTGTGCGCTAACCACTAGGATGCCTGGTCCACCAAGTCCCCTATTACACTTTATTTTAGGTCTCTTAATTTTAAAGCACCTGAAACGTGCAAGTGAAGTTTTGTTTGTGCAGATGTTTATGGGAAATTATGTCAACATTCTCTGAAACGTAGATTCTATGCTTTGTCCAAATAAGACAGTTTCTTTGCAGTAGTTCACAAAATTCTGCAACTAGCAGAAGCATGAGGTTGTGACGATGAAGCTATGCTAGTCAAGTCTACGTTAAGCCCCATACAGGCAGCATGCCAGAGTCCTAAACATACCTTTTTGGAGAGTTCCTTTCTCATAGTTTCAAATAAGACAATGAATAGTTAACACAATAGAGACGCAGCAATGTTTAAAAGTTCCTTAGTACCTTTGATATGAATACTCTTATTTTATTTATTCAGATTAAGATATAATATGGAGAACTGACTGAATGCTTTCCAATTAAGACCACACATATACCAGCACATGACAATTTTCAGTACTTGGAAAGATAATGGAGCAAATTATTAAGCAATCAATTTGCAAACACTTAGAACATAATAAGTAACAGCATGGATTTCTCAAGAACAAATCATGTCAAACAAACCTAATAGCTTTCTTTGAGAGGGTAATAAGCCTTGTGGTTGGGAGGGAGGGCAGTAGCTGTGGTATATCTTGACTTTAGTAAGGCTTTGATATTGTCTTGCATGTCCTTCTCATAAACAAACTAGGGAAATACAATCTAGATGGAGCTACTGTAAGGTAGGTGCATAACTGGTTGGAAAACCATTCCCAGAGAATAGTTATCACAGATTCACAGTCCAGCTGGATGTGCATATTGAGTGGAGTCCCACAGATCAGTTCTGGGTCCAGTTCTGTTCAATATCTTCATCAATGATTTAGATAATGGCATAGACAGTATACTTATAAAGTTTGCAGACGATGCCAAACTGGGAGAGGTTGCAAGGGCTTTGGAGGATAGGATTAAAATTCAAAATGATCTGGACAAGCTGGAGAAATGGTCTGAAGTAAATAGGATGATATTCAATATGGATAAATGTAAAATACTCCACTTAGGAAGGAAAAATCAGCTGCACATATATAAAATAGGAAATGACTGCCTAGGAAGGAGTACTGTGGAAAGGGATCTGGGGGTCATACTGGATCACAAGCAAAATATGAGTTAATAGTATAACTATTGCCAAATCCCCTTCCCCCCCCCAAATCATCATTCTGTGATGTATTAGCAGGAGTGTTGAAAGTAAGAAACGAGAAGTAATTCTTCTGCTCTACTCTGCGCGGATTAGGATTCAACTGGAGTATTGTGTCCAGTTTGGGGCACCACATTTCAGGAAAGATGTGGACAAATTGGAGAAAGTCCAGAGAACAGCAACAAAAATTATTAAAGATTTAGAAAAAACATAACTATGAGGGAAGACTGAAAAAATGTGTTTTGTTTAGTCTGGAGAAGAGAAGGCTGAGAGTGGACATAACTGTTTTCAAGTACAAAAGAGGTTGTTACAAGGAAGAGGGAGAAAAATTGTATTGGTTAACCTCTGAGTACAGGACAAGAAGCAATGGGCTTAAATTGCAGCAATGGCCACTTAGGTTGTACATTAGGAAAAAGCTTCCTAACTGCCAGGTTAGTTAAGCACTGGAATAAACTGCATAGGGAGGTTGTAGAAGCTCCATCATTGGAGATTTTTAAGAGCAGGTTAGACAAACACTGGTCAGGGATGGTCTAGCTTATACACAATCTTGTCTTGATTGGAGGGGTCTGGACTAGAAGACCTCTAGAGGTCTCATCCAATCCTACACTTCTATAAATTACCATTTGTCCATGACACTGATGAATGGTGATGGTTGATAGAAAATTAGATAGTGCCTACATATTATGGGCTCTTCTGTAATACACATGCTAAATAATTAGGGGCATACCAACTACCTGCAGAGATGAAATGTGGGGAAAAAACTAACAATTAGAACCTTCACAATGAAAATGAATATGAAACTACATCAGTTCATCAGATCTGGCACTTCTTTTCTCTGTAGCTGTGACATCGTTCTTTATTGTGCCTCAGGTAACGAACTCGAATCAGACTAATCCACATTGGATTTTCACAACCAAACCTATACTATTCTTCTCTAAAGAACATTAGTACTTTTTTACATGTATTCTGAGAATATTGTTCTGGAAGATACCACCAGATGACAAAGTTACACTTTATCTGCCAAATTCTTTTTCTTAGTGTGCAAACAAATATTCAGTCTTGTGAAGACATGCTGTGTGTTGTTTTGTTATAAAAGATTCTGGGTAGAGAGTCGGGAGTACGGTAAAGAGAGTTGGAGTCTTTACTGAATTAGGTAGAGGGAGCAAGCAAGTGTGCAGCCTGCCTTGGTCTCTGACTAGAGTTAACTCTTGGGGCAGATTTGCTACAAGGGAACCAGGCATTTGTGTTAGGCTTAGATTTCTAAAAAAGAGGATTGCTTGTGTGCTTTTGGTAACCACCTCTTGCCCAGGACATGTCTAAGTAAAAGAAATTTTATTTAGAATATATCCAAACTCCGTGTCACTGATTTCTCCTCCACTGGAAAGCTGACCTTTAAGACCATGGACATGTGGTACAGCTTGGCAAAGGGGTGACACTATAATGTAGTTCCTGATTCTCGATCCCAGTCTAGGGTTTTACTACTGTGTTCTGAACCTTGATTCACTATTATCATCATCTCAAGTATAAAACAAAACATGGGCTTAGCCAACTGGGGACATGGGGGGCTTTAGCCACCACAGAGATGGAGAGTTTGCATTAATAAAGCAAGAAAACATTGAGCCTGGAACAAAAGCTTGTTCATCTCACTTTACGAAAAGTGCACAAATTTAGTCATGTACAAAGCAATTCATTAAAGCAATATTCAGCAACAACTTTTTTTTAACTCTAGGCTCTTCCCTCAAATAAAAAGTTGTCTATGTGCCTGGAAAAATATGTTTTACATACAAAGTAAAGTTACACGTTAAAAAAACGACAGATGTCTCTAACAGTTGCTCAAATAAATGTTATGGCAAGTATGATAAAATGACAGAGGCATAAAAAATAACATAATAATCAGTTAATTGAACCTGGAAACCTTTCATTCTTCACAGAAATATTTAAGAGTATAATTCTTTCAGTATTGCTTGTTATTTCTAGTGGTGGCCCATCATCACATTATTTTCTATTTATTCTGAAGGGATTTTATGTAGTTATTGCTATTCCTTAATACAGTAATAACATTTTATTTTTTTAATAAGTAAAGCCTTTGTAATTGGACTAAACTGCATATCTCCTGATGCTTGTATGAAAGATATAAAAGTGGGGGTAATGAGGTAGGATAAATCACCATAAATGTGAAATAATCAAACTTAAAAAGAGAGTACATAAGTATTATCTAAATCCTCATAATAAAGAATTTATTTGCAGTTGTAATGCGAGAGAGAGTTGGGTTTTTTGTTTATTTTAGATCATTCACCACAGGAAATATAGTGGTTTAAGAGGAAACAATATTATGGTTCTAGACAAGATTAAATCTTACATCATACTCTTTGATACTGATACTTTAGCAGAATTAGCTGAAATCAGCAAATATTACTACAGCAGAGGTTTCCATGCTAGGTTCCTATAGTCAAGATAATCTATCTGGAGCAGCCAAAACAGACTGGCACTGTTATTGTGATTTCTCACTTTAACAGAGACTTTAGCAAAAATACAGTCACTTCAAGGAAACAAAACTGAATAAATGTATATCAATGAAGCTGTGTTCTGTGTATTAACAGCAGTTTCTCCACTTTATTATCAATGCTGGTTGAGAATTTCAAAGGAAGTCTTAACGTCTAGGCGATTTAGAAATGGAAATTAACGGAAGATGTGTCTAAATCCCCTACATAGTTTTGAAAATCTCAATCATTTTCTGAAACAGAATCAAAAGGCATGGATCCAGATGTCTGCAAAATATAAACACGCACAAGTCCATACATAAAAGAATACATCTCCATTCCATTTTATGGGAGAGCCTCAGTAGACGCCTTGTAGGAATTCCCAATTTTTGAAACCATTTTTTTTAAACAAGAGGTGCAAGGTCTTTATAAATCTACTTCATTTTTCTTTCTGGTATGGGTGAGTCAGACACTCATTTTTAAAGTCAATGTCATCTTCCTCATCTTGTTCCTTTCCCATCTCACTGCCTGTCAACCACCGTGAGCAGCAAGTAGCAGCAACATCTTCTTTCCCTGTCTCTAATGTTACTTCTCAAAATGTTCCAAAGCGGCAGCAGAATCAAATTTATAAGCATAAGGATTAGTTCACTTCTGCTGCTCAGAATGCTCAAGGGGAGAGGGAGGACTGAAACTAACCAGAGCCTTCTAAGTTTTACTCTACTGTTGCTCCAGAAAGTACCCACATGTCCTCTCAAAGAATTTTATTATTTGTGGGAGAATGTGCAAGTGCTTTTTACAAGCTTCAGTGATGGGAAGCCTCTAATATATCAAGGCACAAACTTCTATTCAGCCCCTGTAATGCATATACATTACAGAACACAGTAATTCTGTATCTTAATCCATTCTATAATAATTGATGTGCAAAATGGAGTTATCAAGCTACAATGAATGATTTAAAAAATTCTGATGTTCCCTAAGGAGCTTGCTTCTTGATCTACCAAATGTTATTGTGCATCAAATTATGGATAAAGAATACTAAATATTTTCCCTATCAACTGATAATTCAAAATAGTTACAGGTTTAAAATAAATAGATACAAAGGTTTTTTTTTTTTTTGAGGACAGGAACCTCTTAGTCTGACATCTGGCATGACATAGGTCATAGAATTTCACCCAGTAATTTTTGCATCCAGCCCATAGCTTATGGTTGAGCTTGAGCATATCTTTTAGAAAGACATCCAATATTGATTTAAAGACTTCAAGTGATGGAGAGCTGCCACATCCTTTGATAAATTGTTCTAATAGGAATGTATTCACAAGGGAACCCTGCTTGTTGAATCTTAACAACAGAGGCACCACTATGATAAATAATGCAACTACCAAGTGAAAGTGATCCTTTTGTACCATCAGCTCATTTCTCTTGTCAGAAATGTGGACAAATTGGAGACAGTCCAGAGGAGGGCAACAAAAATGATTCGGGGGCTGGAGCACAAGACTTATGAGGAGAGTCTGAGAAAACTAGGCTTGTTTAGTCCGCAGAAGAGAAGAATGAGGAGGGGATTTGATAGCAGCCTTTAACTACCTGAAAGGGGGTTCCAGGGAGGATGGAGGTAGGCTGTTCTCAGTGGTGGCAGATGAATGAACTAGGAACAATGGTCTCAAATTGCAGTGGGGGATGTCTAGGAAAAATTCGTATTAGGAAAAACTTTTTCACTATAAGGGTGGTGAAGCACTGGAATGGGTTACCTATGAAAATAGTGGAATCTCCATCCTTAGAGGTTTTTAAGGTGTGTCTTGACAAAGCCCTGGATGAGATGATTTAGTTGGGGTTGGTCCTGCTTTGAGCATGGGGTTGGACTAGATGACCTCCTGAGGTCCCTAACAACCCTAATCTTCCATGATTCTA
The DNA here is from genome assembly GCA_007922155.1 of Mesoclemmys tuberculata. Classification (NCBI taxonomy): domain Eukaryota; kingdom Metazoa; phylum Chordata; order Testudines; family Chelidae; genus Mesoclemmys; species Mesoclemmys tuberculata. The sequence goes on along the minus strand of ML675604.1, from coordinate 71,466,575 downwards.
TGAAAGTACTAGTGCAGCTACAAACTTCCACTGAAATGTTGACATTGCTCTACAATCCTTAAAACATAATTTCTCTCTTTCAATTTCATGCAACTGTAAAACTAAATACAAAACTGTGATCTATTTAAGTCCAAGAACCACTGATACAGTCTATGGCCATAAGAACTGATGCATGGTACTGAAATAAAATACCTGTTTTCCCACAATAACAGGATTGAGTGAAATGTGCTAAACAACTCCATATATCATCATAAGAATTCAATATATAAGACGTTTTCTGTTCAGTGTGCCGGAATTCAAAGAAAAGGCAAGATAAGGTTAGCAAAACATAACAGATTACTTGTCACTTTAAAGCATTTTCCTGCATTAATTGCTTTGTGCTCTAAGTACAAATGTACCAACATATCTGACCAGCTTTTAAGCTCAGAAGTAACAGATGAACAGTTCTATAACAAAGTAGATGACGGGTAAATTGGGTGCTAGCTGTGGGCGCTTGCCAGTTTTATAAATAATATACGAAGTGAAGTTCAACCAAGTAGTAAAGCAAAGTACTGTCAGCTTCTAAGGAAAGAGAGAAGAAAGATCAAATATATAAAGCAGTTCTGTGAAAAATGTAAATGAGCCCAACAAATGAGAGTAAAAGAAGGCTCACTGCAAACACAGGATAGGAAACGTCACTCGTACCTCTGCATTTCATTCCAAACAGGCAGATCATCAGCCCTTCATAAGCCGCCTTTGGATGCCAGAGGAATCCACAGCTGGCTCAGTGAGCCCTAAACCAACTGCTACAGGCCCCCTTGGTGGAGGAGATTGGCCATGGGTTTGATTGTCAGGGGCATTAGGGATCTGGGCCAGAAATCAATTTGTTCTCCAGTAATCCTGGTTGATGAAAGGGCTCCTTGGAAGCAGTTAACCACCAGCTCAAGTTAGAGCAGACCCAGTTTGGCCCCCTCCAGGACTGGGTGAACCAATGTTTGACTTTTTCCACTTTATTCCTGGCACGCACTTGTCTTCTCATGTCCACTGCCAGCTACCGACAACAAAGGCTGTATCTGTACTGGAAGTGCTGCATCACTTCTGCTGCTCCATGGCAGCACTTCTGGTGAAGACGCTCTGAGCCAATGAGAGAAAGCTCTCCCGTCGGCTTAATTACTCCACCTCTCACAAGAGGCAGTCGCTATGTCAGTGGGAGAAGCTCTCTTGCCAACATAACATTGCATACACTGACGCTTCGGTCGGTATATCATACGTCGCTCCAGGGTATGAATTATTCACACCCCGAGTGATGTAAGTTATACCGAAGTAAGTTCCAGTGTAGACAAGGTCAAAGAATTTCAACGTCATTACACAGGAACGAAGAAGATATGACCCACAGAAACCACCACAATGTGGAAACTTGCTGTAGAGTGTATACTTGATCAGTAAATTCACACTGCTAGTGTTAAAATGCCTTCTGGTGTTCTCCTGTTACATGCTGCTTCCGTGATATAAACCGCATTGAAATCTTTTCAGGGCGGCATACCAGAACGAAAAATTATTTTAAATATTAGGTTTCTGAGCACTGTTAAACAAGCATTAGCACACTGCTAGAAAATAAGATGCCATTTATACAAAGCACAGCTATGTAGAGCACTAACCTGGCCCCAGAGAACACTTTTAGAGCACAAAGTAGAACAGCTTATTATGGAGATTAGTAGCAACTTAGCATATTTCCTTTGTGTGCATTTTTATACTCCAAACAATCCAATCCATACTTATGCCAATCAACAGATTGATACAGTCTTCAACATTGTACTATAACATGGAAAGGATTCTATCTAAGAATCCACATCTTTCACACAAAAATTGGTCTCTGTTAGCACTGGGATATGGAAAGGATCATTCTTTGTCCATTACCTCCCAAAACTGAATACAGTAATTGCTACTAAACTACAGATGAAATCAGGTGCTAAACTGTGCCAGTTCTAGGTCACCAATTAGGTATTCAGAACCACGCACTGCACATTTTTTCTAATTCTACACCAGAAACATACATGTGTGATCTGTGAAGAAAAATACTCCTCCAGGAAAAAATGCATTCAACTTTCAATTTGGAATGGCTAGATCAGTTGAAACACCAATTGCAACACCAACTGCTGCTGAGGCAAGAGAAAACACTTTCCAGGTTCTTTTGGGCCCAATTCCAAAATTATTTAATATTTTTAAAATCTGCTCAAAATAATTTTCTAGACTGCTGATAATTATACATTACAGGTGCACTGCAAAGGAAAACAAATTTGGTTTCTGCCCTTTATTTCTTGTTTACAACATTTAAAGTATTTCTTGTTTAACAAAATAATCCAGTTTTTTCCACACTATGTTTAAAACTCAGCATCCTTTTCCCACTCATTCGGGTTATAGACAGACCTGATATTGGGCGTGATATCACTGTTCAAGCCCCGCAAATACCTTGTCAATTTTTTCCATGCAAGTTATGAAAGAAAGGACATAATATTCCTGATATCTGTGATGTGAAGGTGAAAAACACACACACACAAAAACCGGAAAAAAATTATGAAAATAAAAGTTTGAGGTGGACTTTATCCATTCTAAAGAAACAGCTGACATAGGAAGACAAGCAAAGAGCACAGACAAATGATACCTTTAGCATGAAAGACTATTCTTAAACTATCATCAGAACAACAGGGTGGCTGATTGCATCTGCATTTTCATTAGATTTACACACGACTAAGATTTGAACAATTTACTTATAAATCCACCAAAGCACTAAAGCACAAGCTTCCAATTAAGCATGTGAATAATCCTATTGAAGTTAGCCACACACTGGAATGCTTCACTGGATCAGGACATAAAATTAACATACAAGGACCCCGGAAAAAGTTTCCTCACATGCACAATCTTATTTGGAAAATGAATTTAAAACCAGTTCAACCTATAAGTAAAAGAAATCTACAGGCACCTCAGCAAAGAACCTTTGCTAACTCCAAGCACCACAGTGAACTTTGACAAAGCAAGTATAGTATATGCCAAAGCTCTGACCCTGCAAAGAGGCTTGCACTTGTGCCCAGCACTGAGTATCACTGAAATCAATGGGGCCCAAATTAACCACATCAGTGCATTAAAATCAACAGGGCTCTACAGCGACACAAGGATTCTCCACATCATTCTTTAAGGGCCAAGTCCTGCAAACATTTATAATGTGGGTAACTTCACTCACAAGAGTCGTCCTATCAAAATGAATGGGACAACTCATATGAAGGAAGGTACTCATCTGTAAGGGTTTTCAGGTGTAGGCCCTGATCTATCTACAAAAGGGGTAAAATATTTCTTGAATTTACTGATCTGTCTCTCTCTGGGTTTGCTAATCATTTCTCAGTTCCCATCTACATCCAGACAAGTCGCAGAAATCTCCCACTACAGAATCTCAAACACTAGACACCGAAACAGGGCAAGGTGTATCTATCAGCATACAACAACAGACTTTTATTCAAACTATTTCTTAATCCCAAATAAAACTGGGAAGATTTTACCCCATATTATGGGCAGTAAACAAGTTATATGAATGTTCACTACTTAATAGGCAATGTAGTTTATTTAACTGCATCACTGGCTAGCTCAACCAATCTATAGAACATGTAATTCTGTGACATCATTCCGCCAACACATAGTAGATTCCTCAGCTTTCTGATCCAGAGAAGTACAATTCAATCACAGTTCTGACCTGATATATAAAAACACCAATTTGAAATAAACCACAATAACTGCTGTTCAGTTGAGAGTTCAAAAGAATACATATCCCCTTTTCAAATTCACAGAGGATAGAGGTAAATTGAATGCTTAGTTATTTCATAACTCATTGGGCCAGATCCTCAGATGGTGTATATCAATGTAACTCCATTAAAGTCAATAAAGGCACACCACTTTACATCCATTGCGGTTCTGGCCCAATATTTCTTTTATGGGGATTTCTTTTCATTTACTTATTCCTACTTTAGCAATGGTGTTAACATGAACACAATTGGAAAGAAATCTCATAAAATAGAAAAAATAGTGGACATAAATTACAGAATGCAATTTTATGGTAACTGCCAAATCAAACAAAGATTTAGATAGATTTACTGACTTAAACCAATCAGTTGTTGATTCATACACTGATGGATTGAGTCAAGGATAGACAAAGAACGTTTTAAATGAGGCTGAGTTAATACATTTGATTATCATGAATTAAAATGACTATATATTTCATTTCAAAACTGTACATGCTCATTCATAAAGATAAAATTATACAAATCTCTTCCACATTTATTTAGATTAGCTTCTCTTCAATAATTATTTCATTAGAAATTTTAAAAGCCCCATGTCTTTCACAGAAGAGGGTTTGGTGCATGTTGAACAGTAACCTACAATATGACACACTGTGACCACTTCACTCCCATGCACGCACTCTTACTTGCATGAGTGAACCCATCATTCTAGGGAGTGATCACCTATGAAAGTAAGGGTTCATAATCTGCTTTGTTATTAGCACAATTATTTTAATTTTCTTTTTTATAAAGGCTTTGATATAATGCTATGTTTTCATGGAGTTGTACTTTAACTGTTTAGCTACTCACACTTCCTTTTTCAAAAAAGCCCTTGGTGGCATTTATTTAAACATGCTATTTATCTTAGGCAGTTTAAAAATCAGCTATACCTTCCCACCTTGGTCCAAATACTTAAATTCTGGGGGAAACTGAATACTAAAGAAAATTCTTCATTGCTGTATTTAGTATTGCAACTAGATGTGCAGCCACAACTGATAAGCCTTTAATTTGGAGGGTTTTATGGGTCTCAGGGGGCCTGCTCTTTCCTACAGATAACACTTTTATATTGGATGAAAGGCAGTTCATTACCTGGAAAGAGTTCATGCAGCGAAGTGAAGGTGGCAGACAAGCATTACTCAAACTCAGTATCAACAACAATTCCAAACAGGTTTTTGATGGAAATGTTAGAGGATGAACTCCAACATCATTTTCCCATGCATCAGAGAGGCTGGAAAGTAACAAGAAATCCTGTTAATTAATTCACGTAAAACACATATTGCACAAAGGTTCAAACAAATGCTAAAAATACAGTACCGTTTTCTATATCCTCATAGTTCTACCTCATGTACATTGTCCCTTTTGGAGACAGAGACCAGTGTATTTTCCTTACAAGGCTGGTAAATGAGAGAGGTATTTTGCTATTATCACCAATTTTACGAAAAGATACATAATGAGACAAGACAATTTAGCACCCATCAGAACAATTCATCTTTACATTTGTAATTCTAAGTTTTAATAATATTTCTGAATCAGATCTCAACTGTCACTGGCAATTTCCTATCATAGAGTACTTTTGCATATACTATATTGCAAAAAGAACAGGTAGTGTATTATTAGGAATCCTTTTTATTTTTATCTTGCTTCCAGTAGCACAACTGTCACTTAACAGTGATGAAAAGGAGGGCAGGGGTTCTGATGCCAATTGATTTTTGTGATATAGCAAAGGAACAAATCTACACGGACCAAAATCAACCCTACTGTGCTTTATATGGCTTTCTGGTTTGACTATAAAATGCACAGAAATTCTCAGAGCTAATCACATTCAACATAGGAACAACATCCAAAATAACTGGTTTTGTAAATAAATGTTTTTACCAACTTATGCTGAGGAATAACAGATTGTTTCAACAAAATCAACATACCAGCATGATCAGTTTGCAAATGCTTATTAAGCTAGACTCTTCTTTTTCTTGCATGTAAGAACTGTCAGATCAGATCAATGGTTCATTTGGTCCAACCATGTCTCTGACAGTGGCCAGTACCATTTGCTCCAGAGCAAACTGCAATCACAAATTTAAATACATATTTTTATTAGCAGATCAACCACTTCGTTTTTCAGCTCTTCTGGAAGCATACCATCCAAACCTAGTGACTTGTTGCTGTTCAGTTTACTACAGGAGAACCTCAAAGATACGACCGCCTTGGGAATGGAGGTGGTTCGTAACTCTGAACAAAACATGATGGTGCGCAGTGCCCTGCACTCAGTGTCTTCCAGCTGAGGCTGGGCGAGATCTCAGCAAAGGTGGCACCTCACAGCACTGCCTGGTTTGCAAGCAGCTCCCTGCCCCATTCCTGTTTCTTGCCTTTGGGCTGAACTGGGGGGGCCTGCACCCTTGGCACTACAAGCCCCAGCCCTCAGCCGCCTGTCCCCAGGGCTCGCCCTGCTCTGTGCGCTGCTTGCCAGGTTCCAGAGGCAGCATGTGGCAGGGGGCTGGTGCCAGCAGGCTGCCAGTGCCCCTCCCTTCTTGACCCTTGCACTCCCAGAGGTGCTGGCAGAATCCAGGAATGGAGCCATGCACAAAGCTTCGGGCTCATCAGTGCACAAGCTGTGGCCCTTTAAAACTCCTGCAGAGTGCAGCTGACTCCCACTCAACCTCCAGGCCAGACTTTAGCTGCAACCTTCAGTTCCTTGCATCTGGGGAGCTTTCTTTCTGGGGCTCTGGGAGGGTGTGAAAACAGCTTCCCCTCCAAGTGGGGGGACCTTGCACTAAAGGCACAGTATTTGCTCCCCCTTCCCCCTACTGCTGTCTGATTGCTTACTTCTAGTTTCCCAGTGTGTTCGGCTGACCAATCAGTTCATAACTCTGGTGTTCACATCTTTGAGGTTCTGCCATAGTTTGTCCCTCCTTTTTCAACAGCTGAATCTCCCTCAGTAGGTGAAAAGAGCATGTGCCACCCCACCATCCTCTAGAGTGAAGACCAAGGCAAAGAACGTATTCATTTGTTCATGACTACAATATCACTACCTTCCTTAATTGCTTCCTTTATCGCTGGTCCTCTACCACAATATTTCTCAACCAGTCTGTGGACTGGTGCCAGTTCCCAAGATCTCTCTGACAGAGTTTTGGAAGGCAGTGAGCTGGTTCCTGGTATTAAAAGTTTGAGAAACACTATTCTAGGAGACCCGCTGATTTTGTGACAGACTTACTGCTTCTTGTGTACTTAAAATATTTGTTATTTCTTTTCAGTGTGTTTATCTATTTTCTCTTCACACTCCCTCTTACTGCTCCTCATTTCCATCTTGTATTTTACCTTCCACAAGTTACGCTCCTTTCTATTGGATTCTCACAGATAAGAATTTTGGCTTCGAGGGATAGCTGTTTGGTTTGAATAGTCTCTTGAACTTCATATTTGGCCATACTGTTTTTCCTCCCCTTTGCCTCCCTTCTTTCTTTTTTGTTCAGAGTTATGGATAACTCCTGTGGCTCTGTTATATACACAATGCTGAAGTAGCCGCCATACTGCATTCAAGGATTTTAATTTTCTCAGATTTGATTTTACTCATTTTTTTTACTTGATTCTTCATTTTACATTAAATCCCCTTTTTCTAAATATGGCAATGTGCTAATTTTGGGGATGTTTGTTTTCACCAGGACGTGGGGGAAGTTCTATGGCATGTGGTACACAGGAAATAAGACTACATGATCACAATGGCCCCTTCTGGCTTTGGAATCTATGACACTATGGATTTAATTTTATTGTGATCATCATTAGTGGCTCAATTAGGGTTACTTCTCGTACTATGGGAACTCCTGTGTGTTCCATAATACTTAATCAGGAACAACCTCTCCTTTTGTATGCTCTTGAACTAACTGATTCAAGAAAGCACGTTTTATGTTGTTTGAAATTGTTTCTCTAAACCTCCCTCAGATGTGACATTTGACCAGTTTATATGTGGGCAGTTAAAGTTACTTTTTACTACTGTTTTATTAGAGTCTGTGCTTCTTTGTTCTCCTTCTGCTCTCTCACTCAGGAGAGTATTAAAAAATATTTTTCTTCGTCTGTAGTTGTTCTTGTGGCTGAGAGAAAAGCTCCTCTTTGCTAAAAATGGAATATTTCATTGTTTTCTAATATAGTTATTGATTTTACAGGTCCTGTTTTAATTCCACATAGAACAGCTGTCTCAATGGCAATCTAGGAGAAAGCATTTCTTGCTTTTACTTTTCCAGCTCTGGAAAAGGCCCAGTTGTGTGGTGTGAGTGTCTCGTAGGAGGTGCTAAGCACCCGAGGGGAGCAACATACTATGGCCCGGTCTACACTTACCTTTGCGATTTGGCGGCAGTCGACGGGAGATATGCAAGTGACATAAATCACTTGCGTATCTCCAGTCAACTTTGCAGCATCTCCTTTGTGCGCCGTCTACACTGCACTGCGCCAAAGGCAACAGCGCTCCCTTTGACGCAGCGCTACGCCACTTACCGGGGTGGTTTTCCTGCGTTGCTTGCTGGATCGACTGAGCGGGTCTACACAAACCGCTCAGTCGATCCAGAGCAATCAATCTGATGGTGGCGAATTTGCTGCCATCAGTGTAGACCCAGCGTAAGAAGCACTCTTCTCCTTCCAGCCTCAGGTCAAAGATGGCAGTACAGAAAGAGTACCTCAGCAATGTTCATTGCTTGTATTTCCCTCTTTTGACTAGTGTATGCATCCCACTGCTACTTCCTCATCTGCTTTCAAATGCTATACTATGACGGTGAACCCATATTAAAAGTGGATGGTACAGGGGTAAAAAACACAAGTCACTCGTTTGGACTAAGTTTTGTGATGGGGAGAACACACCATTGAAAATAAACCTGGACAGTTGACATGAATCAAGTTTAGAAACCAAACCCCACAGCAAATAAATACAGTAAAATGGTACTCCACAAAAGAGGTCTGAACTAGGAACAGCACACGTCTTGAGTTAAGCAAAAAGGACATAAGTGCTTTGCAGCTGGACACTAAATCCTTGCTTCTACTCTTATAAATTGTTAAAATTCAGTCATGCCTGCCAGCTATTTCCTTATTAGGAAAAGTCTTCCTAGTCAAAAGTTAAAAATAAAAATCACTAACTTTCTTAACTAGAAGCACCATGTACTTTGGATGATACCTGGAAATTCACACTAGGCGAACATCAATAGGTTGGAGTAAACACAACTTAGAAATTAATGAGAATAGTAGAAATTAAAAGAAGAATATACTGTTACCATAGAGATTATCTAGTACACGCATTGAAAATAAAGGCTTACATTTAAAATAGCAACAGCAATTTTCTGAATTAATTGAATATACCGATGTTCACCTAATGTGAATTTCCAGATATCATCCAAAATAAACTCTTCTACTTTACCAAAAAGATATTAATTACACCTAAACCCTCTTATTATAAAGTCTTTGCTTCACAGGTAACTAGATTCCCCATGAACATTAGCGTGAAGGGTTTATTTATATATTTGTTCAAATATAGTTGGTTGGTTATAGCAGATCTGTCTTCGTGTTACATCACTTTTTATGGGAAAGTAAATTTTTTAAAAGAACCTTACCACGGAGCTTAAAAAATGTGTGTCATTACCCAAAAATCAATACAGCATATTCCTCTTAATTAGGCTGTCCAACACTGGAATCTTTCTCTGGGCATCCATGTAGTCTAGCAACAGGGAATGGCACCCAATACTGCTTAACTGGGATAGTATTAGCATGAATTAGCTAAAACAAAAAGCAGCAGTGCATCTCCTTAGCAACACAAGCTACCACAAGTACATCAAACCTGTCCGTCACTTTTCAGCATCTTCCCATCTATCAAATCAAATTTGGGATCTCAGTCCCTTATCTTCAAGGCATTCAATGGTCTGGGCCCAGTACAACTGAAAGATCTCTGAAGCTCTGGGATGAGGACCATAGCTGAAAACTTGGGTCCTCAAGTACAATGAAGCTGTCCATTGTGAGGGTAAAACTCATTTGTGGCAAAAAAAAAAAAAAAAAAAAGTCAGCTTTTTTGGGGGGCCACTCCAATGCAGTGGAACCAACTTTCACAGGATCCAAAAACGACCTCAAACATCACCACATTCTGTGCCAATTGCAAGGTGAACTTCTCTGACCTTGCCTACCCACATACATAGGACAGAAGACATAAAAGAAATAAAATAAAGAACCTCACAGAATTTTCACCTTGAAGAAAACAGTGTCACATGTGACAAATGCTATTCACATTGCTTAATGCACTTCTGGAAGGTGCAGCAATGCTATGGCAATGAGAGAGAATAAGAGTCTGAATGGAAGAGAATTCTGCTTGACTGGAACACGCAAAGCTATTGCTATAAATGCTGGGCTAAATGAGTATGTCTTTCTATGCGTTGACCTTTGAAAATGGAGGATACGAAATAATAAAGATTAAGAAATAAAAAATTAAATTCTGTGAGTAACATTTTACTCTTTTTTTCTGGTAGATTTTTGCATGTTTTGTCTTTCCAGAGTTTTCCCTAGGGGCTGGATTCCTGCAGCAGGGATTCAGGTAGTGATATCAAAATCATGTTACCATAATGGGCTAAAGATACAAAGCCAGGAAAATAATGTTGTTATATGTGTGATAGAAAAAGATTTAAAATAGTATGTGCGATTTTTTCAAAGCTGTCTAAGGGATTTGTCTATCTTCAATGAAAATGAATGGACAAGTGTGTCTAAATCACCGAGATTGCTTTGAAAATGTGAACCGCTATATTCGGACGTTTAACAAATTGATTCTAAAGGCAAATGTGAACGTCACAAAAACTGAAAATGACTATTCAGATTCAACTGGTAGTGAAATTGTCAAAGATTTTCAACAAAAATAGTTGACCAGACTCTTTAGGTAAGCATATCCCACATTCTGTACTCCAGAGAGCAATGACATCATGCCAATCATAATTATGGGTTAAACCATGCATTGCTTTTGAACAAGCTGAGGCAATCCCTTCTCTTTCCAGCTTTCCTCTGTCAAAACTAAGGTTCATTACACTGCCTCTGTAAAAATTATAGCATACATTAGTCTAAGGACTTATCTTTATTCAGACTCTCAACTGGTTTCCCTCCCACTTCCTGCTGGACCTGAGAACAAGTGTATATATTCTTAATGAATAATGCAATACCTCCTCCTTTTTTTCTGTCTGTCCTTCCTGAACAAGCTACACCAATATTCCAGTCATGAGACTTATCTGACCAAGTCTCTGTGATGCCAATTAAAGTCATAATTTAGTTTATGTACTATTTATGTACTAATATTTCCAGTTCTTCCTCTTACCTCCCCATATTCCTGGCATTTATAGGCCTTGTCTACACTACAAAAATTTGTCAAAATAAGATATGTTGACTTTTAGCCACTGTAGCGGTGGCTGATGTCCACACTGTTCTCCTTGGATCGGTGGAGACCACTTCCACCGACCTAAGGGACAAATATGCGGGGAGCTGAGACACCCATCTCTCAGCTCCCTGCCAGGAGCCCACAGTCTCCCAGTGAGCTGCCCCCCCACTTCCCGGACCCAGCTAGGGCGTGGCTGCAGAGCTCAGAGCCAGCTGCAGCCCCCCACGGCTTGTCCAGTCCCAGCTCCCAGCTGCGAGGCAGCCACCCGTGCCCCAGGTTGCCAGCGTCCTGGGCTGCCAGTGGGGCTGCAGCTACCATGCCCGGCTTTCAGTTGAGAGCCGGGAAGCAGCCTTCCCAGCTCCAGATTGCAGCAGGCAGCAGCTTCCTGTGCTCCAGGTGGCAGCCAGTAGCAGCCTACGAGCTCTAGCGAGCAGTGAAATTGAGAAGTATGACAGCCCCTCCACCGCTCTAAGGGGACACAGAGTCTACACTGTCGCTGTGTCGCCCTAGCACTGCCGACAAAAGCCCTATGCCTCTCACAGAGGTGGTTTTATTTTGTCGGAAACAACAGAGCCGTTCTGTCGGCGGGGAGGTCTTTCCTGAATTACCCAGGAATATGAATTACACGAATATGTCATTCACAGAGGTTGGAAGAATATCAGTCTCCCTGACAGAATGCACTCTGTTACACTCTGGAAAAACCTAAAAACAGCAGCAGAGAAGCAATAATATTGCAGCCAACACTTTAAGGGGTCCCCAAAAAAGTGCTCCCCTTTACTCAGTGATAAACTCATTGTCTTACAGATGCACGTGCCCATAGACAGGAAGAGGAAAGGACTGGGAAACGTCTTCATTACTTTTTCCACTTGTCTTATCTCCAACAGTAAGTTATCACTAGTCAGTATGATACAGCAATGCATAAAAAAGCAGGGCTGAACTTCATGACACACAAGGGACTTCAACCTCCATCAACCGGGTAGTGGAATTTTAGCAAGGAGATGCCATACGTTTTTCCAGCACACTGCTATAACACGGATAGATGCTGGAGCAATTCACCAGAGGAGCAGCACACAACGAATGGACCCAAAGTGAGGAACAGTAGATTGCTGGCATCAGTAAAACAGCAAAGTCCCTCTAGCCATCCCCTGCAGCAGTATTTGAGTACCTCACAAATGAGGTAAGAAGGCATAGCCAAAAAAGGCAAAAATTGTAGAAGAATGAAAAACACCCAACAAAACTAGAAACCAGCAAAAATGAAGAAACAACTGATGACACTATAAATCACATGAGTGATGTGAGTACCAACACAATGGAAAGAGGAAAGGCTTCTAGAGGATGGAGAGGAGAGATTTATCCTGCAGTTTTTCAATGTCCTTTTCTAGTTTGATTGACTAAGTCACTCAAGATAATCTCAGGCTTGGTCTACACTGCCGGCAAAACTCAATGGCAGTTGACGGGAGATACGTAAGCTACCTAAAGAAGCAGTGCATCTCCTGCCAACTTCCTAACTTCTACTTACCACGGAGTCCTCACTATGCGGCAACGACAGAAAATGTCCTCCCATTGACACAACGTTAATCTTTTGCAGGGGTGGATTAACACCATCGACTTCCGGATCGATTAATCAGGTCTCCACTGCCGCTCAATTGATCCCACAGAATCGATCCGGCAATGACAACGGGGGCGCTGTCAATATAGACATACCCTTGGAGTCTTTTATAAAACCTGCATTTGCACTGTAATGTGTTCATTGTGTAAAATGTGTGCTGCTTACCGGTTAGCTGCATAAACCAGATCAGACCAGTGGTGCATCTCTTCAGAAAACCTTCAAAAAGTCATGACAGTGGACTGGCAAGTCTACTATAGTTAAGGTTTATGGGTTTATCAACTGGAACGTTACGCAGGTTATCGTTTTCTTTTCCATACCCCATTCTTAGGGGGTGCACAACCAACATGCATGCACATCCTTCCTCTTGTGTAAAGAGTAATCCATATTGATGAATACCATCCCTTTCAGCAGAAGCTCATTATATAGCCCTTCAGAGCCACATGCTTGGAAACCTTGATTAATGTGATCCTTCACAGTGAAGATACAGTGTATTTTACACTGTCAAGGTCCCAAATAAGGTTTCTAACAATGACTTTAGAAAATTTGCCTTTTCTTGAGTGGCTTATACCCTTAAGGCTTTTCTAGCAACTGTGCAGCCTTATGGATTTTTCTCCTGCTAAATAGAAGTTTCAAGTTTGAGAAAAGATTTACTGTGGAATGCCCTGTCCAATGAAATCTGGACATGCTTGCAGAGGTGATGAACTCAGGTTCAAGAGATTGCAACATCAATTTCCTGAATGCTTCAGTAGTCCTGCTGGATGATTACAGACTGGAACTCATCATTTAGCTTTGAAATGTTAGCAGGGGAGATAGATCATGCAATCTTTGTTAGTAAGAAATAGGAATAAGAGGTTAGAGGCACAGCTTATTCTGAAACAGCAAATAGTGGGGGGCGAAAATGGTAGAAATTTACTCCAAAATAAATAAATAAAAAGGAGTGATATGGTGTAGGCATTTATGGACATCAGTCTGCTCCAGAGGTTATTGTTAGGAATAAATAATGATTGAGAGCAAAGGAAGTGGGATTGGGAAGTGGAGGGTGAGGAAGGGGGATTTAAAGTAAAAAAACCCAAAACACATAAATAGTACTTTCCAACAGAGAGATGTCAGAATTAGTGACAGAATAAATCTACTGATTTAAAAATGTGCTTGGAACTTTTCATCAAACTGCACATCGGATTTTTCTGAAGTCCCTTTTTCTAAAAAATCCTAATCTGGGATTTTTCTTAATTTAATTTCATGTCTTTAATTTAGATCAAATTTGCCATTGCCAAGCCCCTGGAAAGGCCTTCATTTCCTAACCTATGTTTGGGATTCTAAGAAAAAAAAGGTGGAGCTCAGAGGCCAGGTTTCCAGTAAGTACATTCCCCTTTAATTCTCCATTCCATACAGGTCCAGCTAAAGAAAGCTAAGGCAGCACCTCCTTCTTCCCCCCCCAAAGGAGGCCCCATTAAGAGATGTGTGAAAGGAGCACCTGCCGTCACAAGCCAAGAGCAGGAAGTAATGGCAAAACAAAGGGGACCCTGGAGATTGAGTGGATGAAGAGAAACAAGTAATTATACAGGAAAATACATTATTCTGCTAAGGCCTGGGACAGGCTTCTTTCTATCATCTGGTTCCTGCCACTGCTGTCTCAAGCAATATCTAGCTTCTTCTTTTGGCAGTGGTAGTACTGTAGTATTTTCCATCGCCCATTCCTCTAACCCAGTGAAATAGCCTTTAAATTCAGGATGTGCTGTCAGTGTCATTCTTTTACAGTAATTGTTAGTGCTTACCTAGGCAAAGGACACTTAGTGGGGGAAAAAAACTTTTCTCTTTGATTTCTGCTACATTTCAGCCAGTCCTATTCAATTCCTAAAACACACTGCATTGTCTGAGGAGGAACTTTGCTTTGCATGGCTAAACACAGACATTTTTTTTGTGTTTAATAAGGGCTTAGATAAATAATCTTAAATCCCAGTGGGTCTCATTAAAGCAACATCATAAAATTTTTACACTTGCATATGAGTGTGGAGGGGTGGGGTGGGGAATGTCTACCAAGCAATTTGAACTCAGGCTGCTTAATGTCGCCTTAGGGAAGTGGTTGTTGAATTGTGTGTGTCTAACTATTTGAAATGGATTTATAGTAGCCAATCATGATAAATCACTGCAGAGGCTGACTAATAGATCATTTTCAAACAAGAGTAAATTTTAAATACACAAAATACAAAAACAAAGTTTAAATAATATTAAAGATGGTAATCTGTTCTTTATGCAAATTGTAAGCACGTACTTCACGCCTTTGGGACAATTAAATGGTAACAGTTTTACTGTCCGATGGATAGATATGTAGGTTCCTCCCACCCAGTAAGTCTATATCTTTTAGTTTGGTTCTTACATGTATTTTAACCCCTCTATAATATCTAAGCTTCCAGATGGAGCCCTGAAGATCCCTTTATTTCTGCCTGTCCCGCCCCTTTTTACACCCTCTGCCATCTTTACCCTCTTCCTAGCAGAGAACTTGAAGAAATTCCTTGTGGATTGGGATCAATTCCAAATTTCCCACATTGCAGGCAACAGACTACTTTACACTGTAAAAACAAAACTAAACTAGTATAACACCGTTGCATGCACAGGTCTGGTAGAGCTCCCTTGGGATTGATACTCATTAGGCTCCTTGTTTGGAGCCCACCTCACTGGGCCCCCTGTGCTTTAAGCCTCTGGAGTCTGAACAGAGCCCATGCGTGGGCCCTGAAATGGGGTCTCTAGACACACTCTCAGAGGACAGATCCTCTGTCTTGCACTACTTCTGAGAGCTGTGACCACAAAATCCATTGCCTTGCCCTGGAACCACTGCGGACCCCTCAGACTCTCCTTTACTTTAAGCACACCCTCTCCCAGACTTCCAGCTATGTGGGCTTTCTGGATTTACTGTTTACAGGGGCACATGATAGTGAAGTAAAACAGACACAGGCAGACTTTTCACAGGATTCTAAAACAAATTACTCCTTACTTAGATAGCAGAACTGTAGACAAACACACCCCTGTATGCATTTCTCTGCCTCAAGTACCTCACCACTCTGGAGAATTCTATGGGTGTGGGCACAATCTTCTGAGGATCCAGATTACCCCTCCTGCACATGGCTTCTCTTCTGAATCATAGAGTCTCTCACTCTCTCTAGCTCAGCTAGCTTCCATCTTCCTCAGCTGGTCACAGAATTAAACAGCACCCCACTGCTATGAAAGCATGTCTCCTTCCTGACCAAGTGTTCTGTGTGTCTGAGGCGTGGTCTACACTTACCCAGCGATTTGGCGGCAGTCAACAGGAGTTACGCAAGCTACGCAGAGTAGCTTGCGTAACTCCCGTCAACTGCTGTATGTCTGCTCTTCACAGTGTCTTTATTGCACTGCACTGACGGGAACTGTGTTCCCGTTGACACACCTCTATGCTACTTGAGGAGGTGGTTTTAGTATGTCGGCTTCCTGATCAATTGAGCGGGTCTACACTGACTGTTCAGTCGATCCAGTTAAGTTGATCTGATGGCGACGACTTTGCTGCCGTCAGTGTAGACATAGACTGAGTCTCTTGTGTTTATAGGTCCCATCAACTACACCTGGTTTTTTGTTCTGCTGATGGGGATTTTCCACTCTGCAGTTCTTCCTCTGTACAAAGAAGATGGAGGAAGTCTCCTAGCTTTAGCCAATCTACTGTCCCAAAGACGTTTCCACATGAAGAGACAACCATTAAGGTTTAACTGTCCCTGGTCTGCAGCCCTGAAAGCAAGTGGTGGAGTCCACTGAATTATATAATGCAGTAAATTCATAACATCAACCAGAATTCATTCATACCTAGACAAATTCCTCATATCATAACACTATTTTAATCCATATATATAAGAGACAGTCTATACAGGTAATTTGGCCATATTTAGTTACCACTGAAAGATGTTGATCAATGCATAAAAATGAAAACAAACCAAGTCCTTGTGAAGCTTGTTGAAATCAGAAATGCAAAGTAAATACACTTTAATTGATTTTTTAAATCTTCACATCCAAATCTCAAAGTTTTGATTACAACGCACACAAGTACTAAAAGACACAGAATTGTCATTTTTGTAAAGTGAAGCTATTCTTAAGTTACACACAAGTAATGAGAGCATCTTAAAATGAAAATTTCAGTTCTCTTTTAAATACTGGTATAACTTCAATAAGGCAAAATAATTTTCTTTTGAAAACTGGCAAAATGAAACAAAAGACAAGATGCAGACTCAGGACACATCTCTGCATTTGAAGTTATAAATACCTAAGGGGGGGGAAGTATGGGTTTGGAGTGAGAGTTGTAACAACAGTACCGACAATACCATGTCCATGAAAACTACACCTATAATCTGTTTAAGGTTACTTACTTTTCCTAACAGCCTCAGTACAAGAAGTCATAACTTGTACTACTTTACACTTTATGCCCACAGAAAAAAAAAAAAATCAAGTGCAGTTCTACTGAAAGTTGGCTATGTAAAAATGGCACCTTCTTACCCAACAGGTTTGCTCTGGGTGTATAGTCAGAGGCCTAGCTGAATGCCAAAAATAAGATTTTACCATTTTTTCTGCGGTTAGCACTGCAGAGGCAATACAACTTCAGATTGCGTGAGCTGGATTCTATTCCTTTCAAGTGCTTCATAAATAGAATTATTTACCAATGTGAGGTCTACACTAGGAGCTCTCTGCTGGTATAGGTATATCAGTATTCTACACCAGCCAAGCTAATGGGGTGCATCCTAAACCAGCACAACTGTGATTTAGCTAGCATAGCATTTTTCCAGCCGTCCTACCCCATTGAAAGAAGCTATACCACCAAAAGTGCAATTTTGCTGATATACAGTACTGCACTGCCTCTACTCTGGTGGCAAATCACTGGTGTCATGTGGACTGGATGGCGGGGGGGGGGGATTTGTGTTATTTGACATTAATATGTCAAAATCATAACGATTCATGTAAGATATGCCATGTCAGGTACTGTCAGAAAGGTTATAATGTGCTGAGAAAGAAGATATTTGTGTTCATGTGTGAGGGAAGTTATGGAGATCTTTGATATACCTGTATTTCAAACTGTGCTGTAGAAGACACACCCCAGACAGAGAGGCTGCAGGACAACAGCCTGCTTAATGGACCATCAAGACCTTTACAGAAGCAAAAGGCACAGGAAGGAACCACGGGCATACCTGAAGAGTTACAGGGATTGGCCCTTGTGACTCCGGACTCCATTTTGGTGCCTGTAAAGTTCCACAAGCTGTATGGCCAGTGACAGAGGGTACATAAGATCAAACCACAGAAACCATTTTGTCTTTGTTCCTGTCCATCTGCAGACACACCTCTGGATCAACACACTTTGCAACTGAACTGAAGGACTTAGACCCATCCAGGTACTGAATGTATACCAGAGGGACTATACAAGCCTGCAACTCGACAATTGTTTTAGAAACCTGATCTATATGGACTTTCAAATCATTTGTACATATCTGATTGCTTTAATCCTTTAACAGTTCTCTTGTTTTTCTTTTATTAATAAACCTTTAGTTTTAGTTACTAAAGGATTGGCTGGCAGCATGGTATTTTGGGTAGGATCCAAACTTATAGTGAACTGGTACTGTGGCTGGTCCTTTGGGATTAGAGGGAATCTTATGAGTAAAGAGCATAGAGTTTAAATGACTGGTCTCTTTACTGGACCTAGTGTCAGTTTGGGGAGCCAGAGACTGAAATGCAGTAAAGGGGGCTGTGTGTATTTGCACAGTGGCTTTTTGATAACCAGTGTGGGGGAATCAGAAGCACCGTTTGTGGCTGATTGGGAAGTTTGACTTCAGAGTCACTCACCAGTGCTGGGAGAATTTGCTCTCCTTTTGCAGCCTGCCCTGACCTTGGCATTATCAGTGGGCTGCCCTTGGCACGGATGGGTCACAACTGGGCTGGGCACAAATCACATTTCAATACATCACATCATAGTTGCAGAACAGTTACACCTCCCAAAATCCAAAAGGATGGAAAATAATCCTGTTTCATTCTCTTGTTACTGTGCAGGTGCCAGGGCTGACAATACTTTTAAATAAATAAGGATAAAAGCAAAAGAGAAGTGTTCCCGTTTGTGACTGATGTCAGCAAACAGGACTCTGAATACATACACGAAGCAGATCTACTGAGCAAAGTGGTGCCATTTTTGCAAAGTTTACTATGATGAGTTATTATTTATATTTCAGTAGTGCTCAGAAGCTCCAGTGATGGACCACAATCTGATTGTGTTATCTGTTGTACAAACACAGAACTAAAGGACATTCCTGTCCCAAATAGTTTATAATCTAACTACAGGAATCACTTTTCAGGGTAGAGCTGCATTTTAATGATTCTCCAGGCACCATGTTTGAGCCAAGTTTCTGTGTCCATGGAAGCTGGGCATACCCTTCTGTGGAGACCACTAGACCAACATCAAACAGTAATGCTTACTTCTCCATACCCAACTAGCACAGTTTATTCAGACAAAATATATTAAGTAAAACTAATTTAAATTAAAAATCAGATTAAATTAAAATGGGACAGGCTGGCTTTATTTGTGACAGAGGGTACTGCAGCATTCATAACCCCCTGTGATCTGAACCACAGCTTTCACCTGTGCTGCCCCAATATACATTTCCTCAGTATGATTATGTGGGTTGTCAACATTAACAATGCCATATTAACATATGACATTTGCATAAGCCCTATAAGACCTTAAATTCCATTCTCAGAGTTTATTATATATAAAACTTTCAAAACTGATTTTCTGGACACTAAAATGATATCATTAGGACTCTGATTTTAAAAACCTACGTACTAGCTTTTCACTTTCTAATATCCATTCCAGAACTTGATCATTTGAACCTAACATTTTTCTGTTATTCTACATAAATATAATACTAATAAAAAGACATTCCAGAACAGTATGTCTGTAATGCACATGAAGAAGTTGTTCTGCATTACAACTGCTAACAAAGCAGCAATCACACTTCATAAAAAGATGACTGAACTTATTGCTTTTTAAAAATTAAATTCTTTCCTGATCTATTGACTTTCATTTAGTGGACAATTCATGTTTAATTATTTGATTACAGAAAACTGCAACAAAGCAAGGAATACCACAAATCACAGAAACAGCTCATTCCGAACATTCACTGACGGCAAAAATCTATTATTTCCAGCCACCAATCCAAAATATTGCCTAGCAAAAGATTTCTTACTAATTTAAACCTTTACCGACACCATGTTCTTCCCTTTCTGGGACTGGGTGTGTGTCTCTGGCCTCTTTGTCTTAAGCCTACTCTTACACTTAAAAATTAGATCCACCTAATTATGTTTCCCAAGGTTGTGAAAAATGTTGCACACTGAACACTGTAATTAGATTGACCTATGTCCCACAGTAGCTGTGGATAGGTCAATGGTAGAATTCTTCTGTCATCCTAGCTAATGCCTCTCAGAGTGAAGAATTAACTGCAGTAATGGAAAATCCCTTTCCATTGATCTACAGTGTCTACACACTATGGTGCTACAGCCGCACAGCAGCAGCACCGTAACTATGCCACTCTAATAGCTGCAGTGTAGAGGTAACCTTAGAATAATGTGTCTTTCCCTCCTTCAAACAGGAGGTTCCCCTCAGTCCTCTTTCTGGAGCTGCCGCCTGCCTTAGGTTAATCAGCTGCAAGGCTTTTACCAGCTCCCTTCAATTGAACACCCTTCCCAACTAGCCTTCTAATCTCAAGGGTTCAGCAGGCCAGCCTTCTCCTGTCAGTGTCTGTCCTATTATGAGGGAGGAGACGGCCTTTATGCTGTTCCCCTTTCTTCCAACTCCTTCTCAATTGGTTACTGAGAGGGGAGGCTTGCCCTACCCTCTGTGCAAGACTCCTAACTGTGGGCCCTTAAACATACAGGAATTGGATTCCTTCTCCAAGCACTTTTCAGTCCGGGAGCTGCTTCCTTCCTATCCCTATCTCCCTTGGGTCTCTATACATCTTCCTATAGGACCTTTCAAACCCTCCAAAAGCCATGCCAGCTTGTGGAGTGGGCTGACAACTAGGCCCTGCTGCTTTTGATGGCAGACTACCCCATCACACATGCATGAACGTCTTGCTTAGAAAGGGTTTCTCTATAAGGTAACTGGAAAGCATGCAGTGACTGGAATGTATAAGCATACATCTATAAAAATCACCCAAGCTAGTGGAAAGAGGAGGTGTGCTTTATTTTTTATGTTCTTACTTTGCTTGCAAAGTATCCTGTACTGGTTTCAATGGGCTCAGAACTGGGCCCCAAGATTGCCTCATACAAAACATCTCAAGATCTAAAATGGGGATTACCTTTTAAGAAAAGAAAAACATTTCTAGGCTCTGTACTCTAGTTAGAATTAAAGAATTCGTCGTATGAAGGTACTAAAACTGGCAAGTATTTATTTTGAAGTAGGCAGCCCTCCTAACCACCAGCAATTGTAAACTCACTCAGCTCACTATTTTCAGACTATGACTTCAATGGCTACTTTAATCAGACCAGCAGAAACCAAAATCAATGCTGAGCAAATAAAAACATACTGCTGCTTAACTCATAGGTCCCAATGATGTTCATCTCCAAATTCACTGCGTTCTCATGCAGTATATTCTTTCAAGTCAACATTTTAAGAAATAAACCATAAGTGAACCATTAGTGCCTCATTTAGATGAGTTTGTGCATGGTGTTTAAACACAAAAGCTGTAGCTCCTTTATTCCCAATTATTCTTAACTTTAAGCAACGTGAGTAGGAAAGTAAGAGAAGTTCATCTTTTTACCCCTTCATTTCATTCTTCAAAATCGGTGCCAAACTGTTTTTAAAAGCAAAACACAAATGTCATGCAAAAGAGCTGGATTACAACTTGGTTCAAGGAATATTTCCTTCATCTTATCTGCACGTCACTGAAGAAAACAGTTGGGGGATGACTGATTCTCGGGTACACAGGAGTCCACGACTGCATAAAGTAAGTCCTACAGTCAATTACCAGGACACAGTTACCTGATTTTACAGTGCTATATAAGTGCAAATTATTATTAACCTACCAGTTACAAGTAAAATACTAGTCAACTTAGAACAAAACCACAGATCTCCAGACACACTTGAAGGACTGGGACTACTAATAATATATCAACAATAAGTACCTCTTATGTAGTAATGCTTTTTCATCAGTAGATGTCAAAGCACTAGCTAAGTCATTGCAGTTTGCTTCCCATATTCATATAACCAGTTCTCAGGTAGGTTCTGGAAAGCTCTAAGTAGGAAGATGTTTCAAAAAATGACTTGGTGGGGAATACGTCCAAGTGTTCCTAAAAGTCAGACAGAACCACATTCTAACAGCTGAGCCTCAGTGGTTCCTGAGCCACATATTCCAAGCCTCAGGACTATAGAATCAATTAACTACAAGTGTGCAATTCACTGCTCTGGAAAACACTCTGGGATACCACATACATGGAAAGTGCTACAGCAAGCATATACAATAAGAACAATTTTGGTCTACATGACAACAGGCATTTTCCACCAGTGATAGGTGTATAGGTATGAGGTAAGTATGAGACTAAAACAAAGAGTATTTCATAATTCCTGGTTTATGGACTTTTGAAAACAGACAATCTTTCTTTTGTCTCTTAAAAATATTTTAATTGGAGCAGTTAGCACAAAAGATGACATAAAGCAGAGGGAATCTGAAGTCCTCAAACAAGAAGACAACAAGCAATAAGGTCATAGTAATATCCACTGAGAATTTGAATATGGAGAAAAGTTCCAGTGGGGTAGCCGTGTTAGTCTGTATACAGCAAAAACAACAAGAGTCCTGTAGCACCTTAAAGACTAAAAAATTTCGGCGGGCATAAGCTTTCGTGGGTTGCAACCCACTTCATCAGATGCATGAAATGGAGATCACAGATGGGAAGCGCGCGCGCGCGCACGCACCCCCCCCCCAGGGTAAGAAACAACAATGGGGAGTGTAAGTGCTAACAAAGTCAATTCAGTTACAGTAGCCCAGAACATATCCGTGCAACGAAACCCACTACCAACTCTGCCTGCACATCGACTCTAGTGACATCATCACAGGTCCTAACCACATCAGCCACACCATCAAGATCTCATTCACCTGCACACCTACTAATGTGATATATGCCATCAATTGCCAGCGATGCCCCTCTGCCATGTACATTGGCCAAACCGGACTGTCACTACGTAAAAGAATAAATGCACACAAATCAGACGTAAAAAATGGTAACATCCATAAACCAGTAGGAGAGCACTTCAATCTCCCAGGACACTCTGTAGCTGACTTGGAAGTTGCCGTACTTCTACAAAAAAACTTCAAAAACAGACTTCAAAGAGAAACTGCAGAGCTGGAACTCATATGCAAACTTCTGAATAGGGACTTGGAATGGTTCTCTCATTACAGGAAGTAACTGTCACTGTTCACACATTCTCACCTTCTAATCAACTGTTGTGAATAGGCCTCATCTACTTTAACTGAATTGACTTTGTTAGCACTTGCCATCCCCATTGTTGTTTCTTACCCTAGGATGTATATATACACCTCCTATTTGTGATTTCCATTTCATGCATCTAACAAAGTGGGTTGCAGCCCATGAAAGCTTATGCCTGCAGAAATTTGTTAGTCCTTAAGATGCTACAGGACTCTCGTTGTTTTTGCTGAATAAGGAGAGATGTTAACAATGTAATTAGGTTTGTATGTTTCGTTTTTCTGTGTGGTTTCTGAAGGGTAATTAGTCATGCTCAGATAAACAAAGTTCTTCTGATTTCAACTTATGCAAAGGGGATAAAAATGATAGTAAAAAGACAAGAGCATAACATTCCTAACTACTGAGCAGCTAAAAAAAAAAAAAAAGAATACAGGGAGATCTTCAGATGCTAGACCCCTAAATGGACTGTGATATTTAAAGTTACTGACATCACACATATTTAAAAAAAATAACCAAAGCAAATGTTCTAATAGGGAAGATAAACTGGAACAATTGTTCACGTTGTCCCTCCTCTCATCTTCCTTCTGCTTTTTATGATAAAACTTCAAAACAATAAGGCCTCAGCTGTTTCTGTCAGCAGAGTCAGAGTGCTAGAGTGCTCTTTCCAAAAAAGCCTCTCATTCCTAGTTGGCAGCCACTGAGAACATGTCTACACAGCAAAAAAAAAAAAAAAAAGCCCAAACCCTATAGCAGCAAGTCTCAAAGCCAGGGAATATTGATTTGGGCGCACACTGTGTGGCTAAAAATAGCAGTGTAGACATCTGGGCTCAGGCTGGAGCCTGGGCTCTGAGACCCTCACTGGGTTTCAGAACTCCAGTTCCAGCCTGAATGTCTACTCTTCTATTTTTAGCCCTTTAGTGCAAGCCCAAGTCAGCTGACCCTGGCTCTCAGACTTGCTGCCATGGACACTTTGTTGGTTTTGGGTTTTTTTTTGCTGTGTAGATATACCCTGAGTAACCCAAAGATAAATGCAAACATCTTCAGAAACAGACTTTCTACACCCAATCCACTAGAGAAAGAGAGACACCTGCACATAGTCCTACCAGTAAGAAATCAAGTCTAGGATGGAGCCTTTGACAGAAAAAGAGCTCTCTCTTCTCTGAATTCTGCCATTTCTCTTTGCCTCTGCATCCATAAATGGGCATTATTGTTTTGGTAGACAGTCCATAATAGGATGTGGACATCAATTGCCAGTGGCCCTAGCTATATGCCCAGCCCATTCCATTGTATTGTATCTGCTTTCAATGACAACGGCCTGCATTCCACTCTGCAGTCCGATCACTTCATTGGGGGTTCGGTCACGGACTGAAATCCCCAGAATTCTTCTCTCCTTCGCCCTCCATTGATTATTAGTTACATCAATAAAAAGATACTTGCTTTGGAAAGAATACTGCCTTTGTCAAATACTTTCTTGGAAGGTTATATATGTGTCCCTCAGTGTTTCCTTAACAACCCCAGAAATGTTTACCTTGGGAAGAACAGTCTAAGGGGGCAATAGGCAGGTTATTATAGCAACGTCCCAAAATCCATCTTTCCGGGTAACATTTTATATCACACATAGTGATATATTTTCCATTGCCTTATAGTGAAGCCTTCTGCATTAATAAATTTAATTATCACCACATCATTCTCTAGGAAGGCAATCTCTCCTCCACAAATTAGCCCTGTTCACAGTGTTTGAGCATTCTTTCTATGAATTAGGTGGACAAATATGTTTAAAACATTCAATATTTGAATTGTTTTTATGTATCTTGGTGATGCAGTCTCTACAGAATCAGTGTGAATATCATGACAGATACCATAAATTCTTACAAATTATTGAGAGATTCATATTTTTCTTTTATAAAATATTATCACAAGACATATTTTCTGGTAAATTAAATAGGGATTAAAAAATGCACCACTTTCCCCCCCCCCAAGAGTTTAAGGGGAAAAAATAAACTCAAACCACTATTCATATATGCTTTCTGTTCTACCGTCATAGAGCCAACAGACGAAATACAAATTACCCAAGAAATCCTACTCTGTCAGCTGTGCAAACACTGAAGTCATTGTTGAATGTAATATTCTAGCAACTTTGTCCACCACCAGTTAGAGGCTTTGATATAAAATGATGCTATTAAAACATGATTGCAACCTTAACCAAACATGACGCTGGCAGTGTTTTTCTTCCAAAATTGACACTTCAGAGCCGGCTAAGTCAAATGTTTTCTTTATGAAAGCTCCAGCAGACTTGGACATAAGAAAAACCAAGCATTCAGTTTGAACTTAAAAAAAAAAATTAGTTTAAAGAATCGTATCATTAGGTTCAAAGCAAGTGATAATTCTACACACACACACAAAATGAACCTGTAAAATCATATTTGAAAAGCCCTTAATTGTAGAAGTCCTTCATATTACTAAATAATCTACCACCAATTTAATATTTAGCAAGAAGAATATGAAGCGGTTTCCTTACACATTTGTGTTGCTCACCCATATTTAGACAAGCAGTGTGCTTATCTACTGTAACCACTTCAGGAAATGCACGCAGGACTGAGGATCTCTCGGCTTAAAAATGGAGGACTTTAACAGACCACATGAATAACAAGGCATCATTTCAGAGCAAAGGATTAACGCTGAAGCGGCAACAGACAGATGAAAATTGCAATTTGCACACACCACGTCCTCTTGGGGTCAGCGGCACCAGAGGGGGGTAGGTTTACCACCAGGGAAGGGCAGGCAGCGGTATCACCACTGCCATTCCACAGGTATTCTCCCCAAGGGAGAGAGAGCAGTTTTAAAATTCTGGGCAGGACACCACAGGAGTTGCGCAGGTTCAAGATAATAAGGAGAAGCTGAACTGGCAAATGTGTGTTTGCCCTGCCCCCGCCCTGGCCAGCTTTTCCCACTTTCTGGGCCGTATTAGCTGGTTCTAGGCCCCCAAATGCTGCAGCAGGTAGTGGGTATCTTGTGCCAATGTGTTTGTCTAACTTCAGGTAGACTTTCCATTTCATGGAACTGACATCCTGGATCCTTCTAGCTTCTGCTGGTGGAAGCCAGGGAAAGAATCAGACTCTAAATGTGTACAGTTAGTTAACGTGAAAAAAGAACAATGAAAAATACAGCATATTATAATTAATAAAGACAAAACAATTCGTTACCTATTTTGTAATACTAATGTAAATCAATTAATAATACAACTCTGGCCCCTACATTTTCAAAGTGGTGTGCAGGAATTTAGCCACCAGATAGTTCTCATTGACTTAACAGAAATCAAACAGCTGAAACCACACGCACAACTCTATGAAAATTTACCCCATTAGTCTGAAGTATACCTAGAAGGCCCATTAGAGAAACAGTGCTGTCCTGGACTGTGAACCCAAACAAAGAACAGAACTTAACAAAAGAAAAGCTGATACTTACTCCTTATTCCTGTTTTTAATGCAGGGATAGTAAAGAACTTTGACTGCATTCCAGGCACCTGAAGAACTGGAATCAGGCTTCAAACGATCTTCAAACAATGTAAAAACATTGCTCGATGCTGAATTTCCCATAGATTCCACCAATAAAGTGTCAGAATTTAAAAGCCACATCTGTGGATAGAAAATAGTTTATTTATAGAATACACCAACAACTTGAATTTGTTCTGTTATTCCGGATTTAAAGCTGACATGCTATGAGTAGGTGGCATTAGGCCACATAAATCATGAAACTTCTTGATGTTTACTAGAGTATGACAATTTAAAACTAGTTTCTAACAAATCTTGAATGGATGTGAACTAACATTTTATGGTAAATATTCTTAAGTGTTTAAAGTGCTACAAGCTCCAGTGGGGATAAATCAGGGGTTGTATAAATGACGCAGGATTCCTTGTGATCAGTGTTACAAGCAACAGAACTGTGAATCTACTATTCCTTTGTGGCAGTAGCATGTTCCCTCTGCTAGAAAAAGACACATCCAAAGACTATTGCTGTAGTAGCTAATGGATGAATTTTCTAATTTTGTATGTCAGTGATGTGTTAAACAGATGGTGTTGAAACAGTCAAATCCTGAAGACAGGATGGTAGGTGAAAGATTTCCTACTGGAAAGACCAAGGAATGAGAATATGAGATATGGGAGAAAAGAGAGAGAGAGAACATTAACACAGGTTGGATGAAGCTAAAACAGAGGGAATGGGTACCAGATTAGAGTTTACTAAAGATGAGACAGGCCCAATTACCAAGAGTAGAAAAGGCTCAAGCCAACATTTATTTGGAAAATAAAACTAATTCAGAGCTGCTAATGGAAATTAAATTTCTCCATACTAATTGCTGGCACAGAAGTGTTAGCAGTCTATATCAATGGAAAATTTTGAAAAGTCTCAATTCTTTGCACTGTAATATTATTATTAATCCAATCATTGAATGTTTGTGTTTTGGTACCACAAGACCCAAATCAGGATCAGGCCCTGTTACACTAGGTACAGGACAAAAACCATTCAGGTCTCACCCCTTTTCTTCATTTATTCACTTGGCCATGGCAGTGAAGAGACATGAGTTGCCAAAATGAAATTAATTTTCACAAGTGAACTAATAGCATTTTTTTGCTCTCTTTGAGGGTATTATTTGTTTGCTCTGTATGTCACTCATAAAACATATTGCTTTGTACTATCCTCCAAGGAATTCCAATTGTTTTTCCCCAAAGACCTAGTTATTCTTTGAATAGGCAGTCAAGTTTAATAGGATTCTTTCCTTAGCTGCTTTTAACATTTCCTTTGATGTATCTTTGGACTGCTATACGCAGTATCTAGTGCATTTGTAAAAGCAGCATGTCAGTAGTGCTGTTGGTTAGTTGGTGTTGGCCTTTCGCTTCTGGAAAACTGGGCGACCTCATGTTAAGGCAACAAATTAAATTAAGTTTGGTGGCAGACTTACTACAGCCCCCACTAATAGAGGTTTGTTCACATCACATAACACATACTATTTGATATAACTGAGCACAGCTACTGCAGTTTGTCAGAGGCCCAAGATTAGAAAACTGTAGCAAGGCTTATACTTTATACTCTAGCTACCGTAATTGTACAAAGACTACCTCTAGCTAATACAAGTCCCTTACAAACACCACGTATGATCCCCCTTCCTAAAGAGTTCTACAATCTTCACAAGGTGAAAAGCATTTTTCACTCTAGCCTAGAGGACACAGTCTCAAGTCTATTCCTTTCAAATAAATAAAGTAAATTTAGAACTTAGTAGTAAATAAAGTAAATTTAGACCTTAGCAATAGTTATTTGACATCCCTGGAAAGCAACATCCTCTGTACTAAAAGAACAGTTAGAGCTGATGGGCAGGATCTCCTGAGAGGCTAAAAAGAGGGGGAAAGGAATCCAAGAGAGCTGGCTGTATTTTAAAGAAACCTTATTGAGGGCGCAGGAACAAACCATCCAGACGTGCAGAAAGAATAGCAAATATGGTAGGCGCCCAGCTTGGTTTAACAAAGAAGTCACTGACGAGCTTAAACACAAAAAAGAAGCTTACAAGAAGTGGAAGGTTGGTCAGATGACTAGGGAGGATTATAAAAATACTGCTTGAACATGCAGGAATGAAATCAAGAAGGCCAAAGAACAACTGGAGTTGCAGCTAGCAAGGGACGTGAAGGGGAGCAAGGGTTTCATGGTACGTTACCAACAAGAGGAAGATTAGGGAAAGTATGGGCCCCTTACAGAATGGGGAGGCAACCTAGTGACAGAGGATGTGGAGAAAGCTGAGGTAGCCCCCGTCTTCACAGACAACGTCAGCTCCCAGACTACTGCACTGGGCAGCACAGAATGGGAGGAGGTGAATATCCCTCAGTGCTGAAGGAACAGGTTCAGAACTATTTAGAAAGATTGGACAGACACAAGTCCATGGGGCCAGATGCATGCATCCAAGGGTGCTGAGGTTGGCTGATGTGATTTCAGAGCATTTGGCTATTATCTTGGCCTTCTATGAAGAAGTGACAGGCTCTATGAACGTGGGGAAAGTGATGGACGTGATATACCTTAATTTTAGCAGAGCTTTTGATACAGTCTCCCACAGCATTCTTATCAGCAAATTAAAGAAGTATGGGTTGGATGAATGGACTATAAAATGGATAGAAAGCTGACTAAGTGATCATCAGGCTCAACAGGTAGTGATAAATGGCTCGATGTCTACCTGGCAGCTGGTCACAAGAAGAGTGCAACAGGGGTCGGTCCTGGGGCCAGTTTTGTTTAACATCTTCATTAATGATCTGGAGGATGGGGGAAGATTGCACACTCAGCAAGTTTGCAGATGACACTAAGCTAGGGAGAGTGGTAGATACCCAGGAGGGGAGGAATCATATACAGGGTGATATAGATAAATTGGAGGATTGGGCCAAAAGAAATCTGATGAGGTTCAACAAGGACAAATGCAGAGTTCTGCACTTAGGATGTAAGAATCCCATGCACAGCTACAGACTGGGGACCGACGGGCTAGGCTGCAGTTCTGCAGAAAAGGACCTGCGGGTTACAATGGATAAGAAGCTGGATATGAGTCAGCAGTGTGCCCTACTTGCCAAGACGGCTAATAGCATATTGGGCTGCATTAATAGGAGCATTGGTAGCAGATGGAGGGAAGTGGTTATTCCCCTCTATTCAGCACTGGTGAGGTTGCATTTGGAATATTGTGTCTAGTTTTGGGGCCCCCACTACAAAAAGGATGTGGACAGGTTGGAGAGAGTCCAGCGGAGGGCAACAAAAATGATTAGGGGGCTGGAGCACAAAACATGAGGAGAGGCTGAGGGAACTAGGCTTGTTTAGTCTTCAAAAGAGAATGAGGGGGGATTTGATAGCAGCCTTTAACTACCTGAAAGGGGGTTCCAGGGAGGATGGAGCTAGGCTGTTCTCAATGGCAGATGGTCTCAAGTTGCAGTGGGGGAGGTCTAGATTGGATATTAGGAAAAAGTTTTTCACTAGGAGGGTGGTGAAGCACTGGAATGGGTTACCTAGGGAGGTGGTAGAATCTCCACCTTTAGAGGGTTTTAAGCTACGGCTTGACAAAGCCTTGACTGGGATTATTTAGTTGAGGTTAGTTCTGCTTTGAGCAGGGGGTTGGACTAGATGATCTCCTGAGGTCCCTTCTAACTGTAATATTCTATGATTCTTCTATGATTCTAAGATAAGCAGAACAAAACCTATTTTGCTGAAGCAACAATGTCATGGGTCCAAAAAGCTTATTTCTCTAGCACAATGACAAATTAAAGTGCGTATTGAAGATATGCCTGGTTATCCTGATCATACCAGAATGAACTCGATTAGAGTATATAAGTATCTACATAGGGAACGAATATTTGATAATGGCCTCCTCAATCTAGCAGAGAAAGGTATAACATAATCCAAAATCTGGAAGTTGAAACTAGACAAGTTCAGGCTGGTGTAAATTTTTAATAGTGATGTTAATTAACCATTGGAATAATATATCACTCATGTGCAGCGGCAGTCAAAAAAAGCCAATAGAATTTTGGGAATCATTAGGAAAGTGATAGATAATCAGACAGAAAATATCATAATGCCTCTTTATAAATTCATGGTATGCCCACATCTTGAATACTTCATACAGGTCTGGTTACCCTGGCTCTTAAAAGATATATTGCAATTGGAAAAGGTACAGAAAAGGGCAACTAAAATGATTAGGGGTATGGAAAAGCTTCCATGTGAAGAGAGATTAATAAGACTGGGACTTCAGAGGGAGGATATGATAGCACTCTATAAAATCATGACTGGTGTGGAGAAAGTAAATAGGAAGGGTTATTTACTCCTTCTCATAACACAAAAACTAGGGATCACCAAATGAAATTAATAGGCAGCAGGTTTAAAAGGAACAAAAAGTATTTCTTCGCACAATGCACAGTCAACCTGTGGAACTCCTTGCCAGAAGATGTGAAGGCCAAGACTATAATGGGGTTCAAAAAAGAATTAGATAAATTCATGGAGAATAGGTCCATCAATGGCTATTAGCCAGGAACTGCTGTTTGCCAGAGGCTGGGAATGGCTGACAGGCTGGATCACTTGATGATTACCTGTTGTATTCATTCCCTCTGAAGCACCTGGCACTTTGATAATTTGAATGATCAACTCCTTTCTCATTTCACTTACACACATAAGTAAACACAATATAACCAATGAATATATGCCAGGAGTTCACAGTCATGGAAGGTTAGAAATGGAATGTATTTCTATATAATTATAAGAAAATGTCTTACCAAGATATAGACTTTTCCATCATGCCCTTGTATTATGAACCTAAATGTGCTTCTGGAAGAGGATAGCTCCACAAGACACTGAGCTATAATGCTCTGTACAAACTGAGACCTGTTTTAA
This sequence comes from Mesoclemmys tuberculata, assembly GCA_007922155.1. Lineage (NCBI taxonomy): Eukaryota > Metazoa > Chordata > Testudines > Chelidae > Mesoclemmys > Mesoclemmys tuberculata. Next base: position 71,434,915 of record ML675604.1, on the reverse strand, counting down.
AATAAAATCAGTCTTCACAGAATGTTTTCATAATAACAATACTTTTCAAAACTAGCCACCGACACCCAGTGAGCCCCAAGTAAACTTTAAATATATGGCATCGGAATTTCTCCATGCTGTCAATTCTACTACAATCTGACATGGAAATGCTGCCCCTAGACTTAAGTCATTATTGTGTGGAGATAGAACAGGTGGAGGTGAAGAGATAAGCTCTGTCTTCCCGTAACCAGAACTGAAGTATTCTTCCTTTTCTGCATACCAAGAATTGCCATACTTGAGCAGACTATTGGTCCATATAGTCAAATGTCCTGTATCTGACACAATCCAATGCTAAATGCTGCAGATAAAGCTATAAAAAACTCAATACTGAACTTTATTCTGGAATATTAGGTGTACATAAAACTGAATAATGATGTACCTATCTGAAAATATCTTCTAGTCTGCAGAATGGAACAGTAACTCTGTTTTATAACATATGATGCAAGCTGTTCACTGCAGGCTGTATTTTATGGTAACCTCAACATATATACAGTAGCCTGGACTTAAACCGGATTGTTTAAGAAAAAAAAATCTTCCAACGAAAAGTACAAGCTTTAGCTGTATTTAAAGGACAGAAGAAACATGATTTAGATTGTCAGATACCGTCTTGAAATTAACAATTATATAAAAGCATTGCATAAATTTAGTGAAGTAACAAATTTGGCATAACTAGTCACCGAAAGTCAAAAAATGTAAAAACAAGTTAATTTGACTTTCCATTTCATCATCTATACTTTATGGTATACAGTTTATAACAAACTGTTATATTGTACGTAAAGCTACACATTTAACTAGAAAAGAGATCACAAGACACAGCAAGTGTACGATATGGCTGTGTTAAGATTTCTTTTGCATTTCCTAACTTTGTTGTTATAATAGTGCAGACTTAATAATACGTTAGCAAAATATTTAATGAAATATCCAAAAAGTAACTATCCAAAAAGCTTAATCTTTATCACTCAACAACATTGTCCCAATAACCAAATCGAGTACATTATCTGATATCTATACCTTGGTATCATGTCAACATTTTTCCCAGATGGCTGAATAATCATCTCAGTGATATAATATTTTGTAGCCCCTAAAATCAGACAGGAGGAAATTTAAAAAACTCATTAAAACAGTACACTTATTTTCCATTGTAATATACTGTATCACGATATTAATAAAACTCTTAGATCAGCATTCAAATTAAAGGGTGGAAGAGATGTTCACATTCTTGTTTTGGCATGTTGTAGGAGGAGCTGGGTAATTGGTAATGGCCAGACGGAAATATCTCTTTAGCTCTTTTTGGAGCTAATCACAAGATCAATATTTTGCCATATATCATTCCCTACTTAACATCAGGCACAACCATTTTGATACAACCATTTCCACATGCACCCCAGATAAATCCAGAGTAGACAAGAGCCAGAACACCTGTACTGATAATTTTAAAAACATAAAATGTTTTTGCTTGCTGATACCAATTAAAAACTTGTCAATTATTTACTGAGCCAACTTTGAACAAGAAACTGAAAATACTTAATGGACTGAAACCAGTGCAACTTATATCAGTACTTCAGTATCCTCTACCAGCCAATAATGCCCCAGCGAATCACAATCACACAGCTCTAACAAGAGTAAACTCAAGGGACTAATTCTCTTCTTTCTTTAAAGAGAGGAAACAATACTCCTCTGTAACAAAGCTAGGCTAACTCAGGACACTGACCCTTTTCGTACTGATACGGAAAGGATCCACACTTCAAGTGAAGACATTTAAAAAAAAAGTCAGAAGAGGAACTGCTTCATCCTTGCAGACATAGCTGCTTCCATCCAGATCATCTTTTTCTTTGAAACTTTTTTGTAGGTACAAAAGAAAAAAATATTTATAAAATACACACAATATTTATAAAATACATTGTATTTTTCAAGCTTTTTGCAGGTTGCTAAGTAGGTGCATTTATTAAGTACCTGATTCCATAAATGTAAACAAAGAGGATGTTTTAAATGGGAAGACTGTAAAAGAACAAAACAAAAACAAACAAAAAACCCCAGTTGCCATTATATACAGTTTTGTACACAAGCAGCTGGTACAATATGGCTAGTTCCAGGTACAAAAACAAGTGCATACAACTGTAATATTGCCATACATCTATGTGCAGATGTCGCACAGCTGGGGTTTCTTGTGGGTAGATGCATGGGATATCTGGGCAGAGTTATTCTGCATTCATATCAGTATCCTATTTCAATGCCTTTATTTGTCCTTGAATGCTAAGGACTAAAATCTAAAGACTTCAGACTGGTCTTGGGACACTGGGATTTGAGCAGCAGTTTATTTCTTCTATTATCTGAAGCCACAATACACGATTTTGGGATTTTGTTTCATGAGAAGTAATCTGGTAATACACTTCCTTGTGGCTATTAATACTCTGAATTAGCATAATTCTTTGTTATGAAGGTTTGAGGAGAGTTCCATAAAACCTTTTGCTTACACCAAAATGTGTGTCGAAAGTTCCAATTAAGCTTTTATGCTTGTGTGACTAGACTATTTGAGTATGTGGGCAGTCCCAAAAAGAGTGTGCACATACCTGGTGAATCATTTGCTCATAACCTCCCTAGCAGAAGGGGGGAGTGAACAGGTTAATTTTGTTGATGATTACGAAGATGTAGAAGTAGTACATGACTTGTCTATTGCAGCATCTTTCAGCTCAGTTTAGAGTTTAGTGATTAGCACTGTAGATCTAACTGTCTAAGCCAGGGGTCCCCAAACTACGGCCCGCGGGCCGCATGCGGCCCCGAGGCCATTCATCCGGCCCCCGCCGCAGTTCCGGAAGGCGCACCTCTTTAATTGGTGGTGAGCGAGAGTAGCTTTGCGGCTCTTCATGTAGCCGGCAGGCAGTGTGCTTCGCAGTGGCTTGCCACTTTAAGAGCGAAGCGTCTCTTAAAATGTCAAATCTCTGCTTTGTGGGCCCCACCCTGCAGCTCTGCCGCCGAAATTGACAAGGGTGTGTCAATTTCAGGGCGGAGACTGCTCCCTGCAATTGCCGCCGAAATTGACACGTCCGAGTCAATTTCACGGCGGAGAGTGGTGTGAAGCGCTGCGTGCTGGGGTGCCTGCCCCACCCCTGCCCCATGCCGGTCCCCAGAAGCAGTGAACTGGCCCCCTGTGTAAAAAGTTTGGGGACCCCTGGTCTAAGCCTATGTAGTGTATCTTTAAGTTAGACACTGGCAGCTATATGTTAGTTCAGTCAGCTGGTAAGAAGACAGCAGTAAGCAGAGATAAAAATTCATATTTCTAAAATCAGATTTTTGGAATTTGTATTGTGCTATTTATTCAAACGATTTCAGGTCTGAGAATTAGGTGAGTTGGTATAAGTGAATCAATTTATTGTCTAGCCACAGAGTCACTGTTTCATAGGAAAAGGTAAAGGGCAAAGTCTGTGATTTTAGTCATTTATATTAGATGAGCCCATCCCCATTATTTCCCTGTGCACTGAAGTACAGGAAGTCCCAAAGCTGTAGAACTCCATGATACACTAGTTAGGTTAGAAATTCTTGTACAGGCTCTTCAGATCATAACTAGCCCTTTTCTGCAGTAGAACCACATGAGGTCCACTACGTCAGAGCCTTCTATGTCTGTCTGTCTGCATCTGTTATCTCATCTCAAACTGTAAGCTCTTTGGGGTATGGACCATCATTTGTTCTGTATTTTGTACAGCACCTAGCACAATAGGGAACTGGTCCATGACTCAGAGCTCCTGGCACTATGGCAACACAATAAACAACACATATTTCTTGCTCCATTCCCTGCGCTCCCCTTGCCTGCGGCCTCAGAACTGCCCGGGGGGGTAAAGGAGGGACGACTTTCTCTGGGCCAGCAGTGGGTATGCAGCCTCCTGGTAGGCTTGAGGAGGGCATGGTGGCTGATTGGTTAGACAGAAGGATGCAACGTAAGCCTAACGGCTCCTCACACACATGGGGAGGACTTATAAAGTCTTGCTCTGAAGCACCAGGCTCTGAGAAGAAAAGTCTCCCCTTCCCTGACTTTGGGATTAGAGCAAAAACAGATTTTGGGCCCTGATTTGGGCATCATGCTAGTCACTTTTTTGGGGTGGGGAAGGAATTTACTCTCACTGTCGGAATGGCTTGGCCAGTGTGTGTGGGGGGGGGCGGGGCGGGGGGTTCACCTTCCTCTTAGGCGCCTTGGGGTTCGGAAGGTAGGTGAGGTGGGAAAATTTGTTTTGTCACAACTTGGCAGGTGTCCAATACAGGTACTTAGTCAATAGGGTGTCTTGTTCCCTGATAAACCAGAACTAGAAGCAGATTAGAAGAAGGCATCTCCTAAAGAAGGTGAGGGAACAGGGCTGGGGCTCCCAATATCTTGCACTGTGAGGAGATAACCATCTCTTTTCCACCCCTTTAACTCTGGTACAAAAGGAGGGTAGTGGAGTGGGAGGGGGGCTGATGGTACTCCTCTACAAGCTGGAATGGAGGAGTAAGGGCACTGAAGCCGCTCTCTATCAGGATTATAAAGGATGGATGACCTGCACTGGATGAGTTATTGCCAGATAGCTCCCAGATATGTTAATTAATAAAAGTCGTGGCCCAGTTAAATCACATATCTGGTGTCTAGTCTTTCTTTCACTATGACTGGGACAATATATTTGTAAAGACGTACAATTGACTGAGACTTAAAATAGTTGGTACCAATATTGTTATCCATGTTGAACAGTTCTGGGTGCAAATCAAATGACAGACTGACCTAATCACAGAACCAGGTTGATGCAGAAATTCTTTTAGGGTAAACGAGCTCTGTTTTTGAGACACACTTATTCTACATTTAATGCAGTACTGACCTTTCTTTTCTTTTTATATTTGTCAGTCCCATTGTAGGAAACAAAAAGCTTAGTGAAAATAATAAACAACAAGTCTGCCACACACTCCTCAGGACACCAGGAGATGAGCCCACCAACATAGAAAGTAAAATTTGAAAGTAAATGTGAGGTACAGAAACTGAAAACAGAAGTTTTATTTTACATTTATCCAAGGTGATTACCACTGGATTTTTACTAATGATGAGAGAACTATGATGGAACTAAAACAGAGGACTCAGACAGCAATTGAAGCTGTCCTAAACGCATTTAGGATAAATATATTTTAGAAATAATAGAGCATGTAGACTGGAGTAGCTTAAACTTCTAGTTTAAACTAGTGCTCTTACACTGAAAGTATCTAATGGGCAGTAATGCCTTCAGTCTGCAGAATGTAGCATTGTAAAGGTTTAAATAATATATTGAAAGTAGGAAAATTTTAAAATTAAAAAAAGAAAATAGGTAAGGATTAAAAATCAAGTAACAAAAATAGTGGCAGCTAACTAAAGAAAAGTAAGTACTAACAATGGCTAGGTAACTCCTATTATAAACATGAAGATGAACATCTATACATTTTTAATGGACCAAACAGCTATCACCCTGACCACACTGCTTATATGACTAGTCCTTTTCTCCCACCCTTTCATCTGTCTTTGTTTTTATAGATTTTTAAGTTCTTTGGGACTGGGGGCCTTATCTGCCTATAGATCTGTACATCATCTTGCATATTTTATATTCTACAGTAATATAAATAAATTATACATACCACTTCCATGCAATAATCTCAATTCAAATATTTATATATAAAATTACAGATCTATAGATATACATACCAGTATTAGCAGGTAGTCTAGACGCATGCATTATGAACTCCTATTTTAAGGTACATTCTTGCAAACTTGCATATATAAATTACTTCTCTATACATTAAAATATGGTCTACAAGACTATTAACCTAAAATTGTTCAGTAAATATTTTTTAATACACTAGGATCAAAGACCACAGTAATTCAATGTTAATTTCTTATAGATTGATCAATTAAGATGACTAGCAAATTTCAAATGACTCAACTCCACAAAGTTTTTGCCAACTTTTGGGCTGTGAAACTTTTATAGCCTTTTCTTTTGAATTAGTTATAGTTGATAGGAAGTAGATTTTTGTTCAAAGAAATTAACCTCTGCACATGATCTATAAAAAGTTTATTCTACCCTATTTTATTTAAAGGGGCTATTTTACCAAAGATGAACTGCATACTTTAGCTTATATTAGGTTATATAGTTCAGACCTAACTCAATACACTAAACAAAATTTACTAAGGTACACAAAGTATGTCTTTCAAGATTAATTGTAAATTTGTCCATGATACTCTAGGTAGCCATCTTTTTAAAACTAAACCTAAATGCTTGTGTTCATATTTTAATCCCTAACCGTTATTTCCAATCAGAGTTGTTCATATCTCAACTCTGGGTCTGTGCTACAAATCCACTTTACAATAGAGCAAGAATCATGAGTGAAACATCTAAAATGGAATACATTCATCTTGCTAAGTGTTAAGAGAGAACAATATGGCCAGATGCACTACATAAACATAGTTCTGACAGTGGAAACAATAATCTCACCCCTTCAGAAGTGATGGGGAAGAACCCATAGGAATCAACTCAGCATCCTATTGATAAATTATTTTTCTCCAGAACTTTTAACCTCTAGTGTTTAGTGAGTGAGCCAGCCAAGTATGGTTTTGTTTTTGTAATCCATACCTGATGATACGGTCTCTCCCAGCATTGCCTTGCAGCGCTTACAAATTACTCTGGTATTTTCCTTTGATTTCTGTAGAACAGAGAAATGTCATTTAAATGCCATTCAGCTCTTCTGAAAAAGAATGTATAATTTTAACATACACTCCAGAGCGCATAGTGAACTTTATACTTCATTCTACGTTCCTCAGAATGTTTACATATATAGAGATGTGTCTTGACTATCTCATTCACTGCAGCTTTTTAAGCTTTCCGAGTTACTTAAATTGAATATTATTTAAAACAGTAGTTCTCAACCTACAGCCCGATCAGCACACAGCTACGGCCCATGGTGACATTCTCAGGGCTATACAGGTAGTATATACATTGTATGGATGCAGTCCACATAACATATAGAGAGCTCCATATGCAGCTCACATGGTAAATAGGTTGAGTACCACGGGTTTAAAAGATATAACTGAGCACACCACTTACCTTAATTCATACTATTTCATTAGCAAGATTTTTGCATCTAGTATCTGCACAATCAATGTTATGCCTGTTCATTTGGGATGCATGTGCAGTATGTTTGACATGGGCATTTGTATAGGTTCAGTAAAGTCTGAAAAAGAACTTTCAACTTGAAAAATCATATTGAAGCCTGACTAATTTGTACCTAGACAGAAAAGTAACACCTACAATTATAATTAAAACAAGTTAGTGGAAAAAGAAATCTTTTCCCATTTATTGCGTCCCTAATTAAAGATTATTACCATTTTCCTTTGTTTCCAACTGTAATAAAGCCACTTTTTCCACTAAAGGCAACATAACTCTCAACTTTAAAACCTGCATGTTTGATACAAACCACCAAAATGTATAACAACTGCGTTGCTGTCTATAGTACCATAAATGACAGATCATCATATTTTTTCATAATAAAGTCTTTTTTTAAAGAATGTGTCCTCACTGAGTGATGTAAATATAATAATAATACACCCAAATCAAAGATCATATACATAGGAACAAGGAATGTAGGTAATACATATAAGATAAGGGGACTGTATCCTAAAATCCCATGGCTTCAAAAAAGGACTTGGTAGCAATGATAAATAACCAACATGAGCTCCCAGTGTAATGCTGTAGCTAAAATGGTGAACATGGTCCTTGAATGTATAAGCACAGGAATATTGAGTAGGAGTAAGGAAGTGGTATTACCTTTATGTAGAGTACTAATGTGTAGGGTTCCCCGGCCTCCGGCCACCCCTACCCTGAATATTGACTGAATGGTCAAAAGCACTGGCAGGAATTTGTCTGGTTTTGGGAACCAGTAGTATTAAGTAGGGGGGTTAAAAGTGCCCCTGCTTGGTGCTGCTGTGTTCTTAAGGCTGGCTTCTCCTTTTTCAGGGGTTAAAGGTGTCCCTGCTTGGTGCTGCTGTGTTCTTAAGACTGACTTCTCCTTTTTCAGTTTTTTTTCTTCCCTTCCCTTTTTTCTTTCTGGCCCTCGTGGTTGTTAAATAACATAGGTTTCTGGGTTAATTTATTAAAGAGTACCTGTGTTGTTTGGCTATCATAGGGGCTAAGGAGATACTTATTAAGAATATTTAGATTTGTTAAGAAGATTTTAAGTGACATAAATGCTTGTATTGATTCAAATAATTTAATTAAGTAAATTGTTAAACAGTTCATTTGGCAGCTTGTTTAGGAATAGTAGTAGGTAAAATTTAAATAGATGTTGATACTAATCTAAGTGAGGGCAGTTACTAACCTGGTTGGGATTTAGAAATGCTTATTAAAATAAGAATCTGTTGTGTGTTTAAACTTAAATAAAAATGTTTAAAGATATTTAATAATTAAGGGCTAAAAGCAGAAGTTAGACACTTGGGCATAAATGAACTATAAAAACCCTTACTGTCTGGGCCAAAAAGGGGAATATTCGGTAAACTCTGCAATTCCGCTTTTAAAGGTTAGGACACCGCTTTTAAAGGTTAGGACACCGCAATGTATAAGGTCAAACTCAGTAAGGAACTGAAACCCCCCAAACTGGGTAAACAAGCTTCACAAAGGGGCCGGAAAACAGTATAATAAGGCCACCGATTCAGGAAATTTTGGGCCTGGAATAGTCTCTCTTGACTAGACCTTGGCCTCCGCTTTCTTGGGCGGATTTCTTTGAGATAAGTACAGTGCTTTGGAAATTCGTTGGTATCCTCGTGGCTGTTCCGGTAGCCCGAGCTCGGCCCTCGAAACAAAGCCTGGGTCTCTTTCTTTTCTCTTACACCTGCCAGTCTTAGCTGATACTAAGACTGGGCTTTTCCTCTCTTATCTGTCTCACTGAAATTTTCAATAGCCTCTACCTAGTGGTGGTTATCCACGCTACCCCCTCGGGGGCTCTCCATGGAGGGACCCCACCTAGGGGGCCAATTTTTGGCTTTTAACAGTCTCAATGAGTCCGTAGGTACTTGTGGCCTCGGAACGAAAGAATGGTTTTTTTCTCTTGTCTCTCCTGTATAGTCTGTGTGTGTCTGCTATCTGTCTTGGCCAAGTTAACCTTGTGAACGCCTTGTAAGACCCTTACCAGGGGCATAGGTACCCTCCAATTGCTGTAGGGTGGTGCCGGGCAGTTGAAGGGATCTAACAGCTCAATATTGACATAGGTAAGATCAGTTCATTTATGTCAAATGTCGAGGCTTCTGTTTTAATTAATATACCTCTCCCATATACAAGTGATGAGAAGAGACGTTTGTCTGTTTATCTATTTGCAATTTTTGTTTGTGTAACTTGCATAACAATATTACTCACAGGAGTAGTAATAGTCTTTTTTAATAATCTGCCACTAATCCTTGCTTTAGTCAATTTGCTGTTTGCTGGCTTGGCTTTTGCAAGCTTAATACAAATATTTAGGGCATTACCTGATAAATAAATTCATCATTGAGAATCAAATACATTGGGTGTGGATCGTTTTCCTTACATGGTTTCTCTTCCTATTTTTTGTAATAATTGTCTGGTTAATTTGGAAGGGGATTCAACACCACCACCTCCTCCCTGAGGAGGTACCGGGCCCCTTAGAAGGGGAGCCGGCAGCTCCGGAGGAAATTGTCCTACCTCAAGAGGTGGTCGCACTCCTGGAGGAGGTACTTCCAGACGAGTGGTTGTGCCCCCTGCGGACCAAATAGTACCCCAGGAACAACTAGCTAATCCTACTGCCACCCTCGAAACTCACTGCTAAAAAGTACAAAACACTACTTCTATAAAACACTATTTTTACTAACAAAATTGAAATTACCTCAACATACCCCTTTAATCTTGTTTAACACTACCCTCACCCTTTTTCAACCTTGGCACGCTCGCATATTACTCCCACTATCCTGGGGGAGCCCACCAGTCTCCCGGTTCCCAGCCTGTCTACACTGACTCATCCTGTGAAAGAGGAGGACATAGGGACGGTCAGCATATTCTTTTTATTTGGAGGAGTGGTAAATTACCTAAATAACAGACAACTAGGTAACTCACCCAGGCCTGCTAAGCCCAAAAAAGGAAAACTGCCTCCTCTCTTCACCTGTTACCTTATCCGACCGTTCACCAGGCTTAGCCAGACAACAGGGGCCACGGACCAAAGAACGTACACTAATAAGACAGTTTTTGGAATACTGTGTTGAGTTCTGGACTCCATACTTCCAAAAAAGGATGATGAAAAATTGGAAAAGGTTAATACAAAACCTATAAGTACGATTTGTGGTCTGGAAAACATACCTTATAGTGAGACTTATGAAGCTCAATCTATTTTGATTAAGAAGTGACTTGATCACTGTCTACAAGTATCTACATGAGGAAAATATTTCTGACAGTAGCTCTTTAACTAGCAGAAAAAGACATAACAGAATCCAAAGGATGAAAGCTGAAGCTAGACCAAGTCAAACTAGGAATAAAGTACAAATTTTTAACAGTGAGGATAATTAACCATTGGAACAACTCACATAGAGACATGGTCGATTTTCTGTCACATGAAGTCTTTAAATCAAGGATCAATATTTGAAAAATATGCTATAGTTCAAACTGATGCCAGAATTACTAGGTAAGGTCCTTTGGCTTGTGTGGTGCAGGAGGTCAGACTAGATAATTATAGTGGATCCATTCAAGTCTTAATATTGTACCAAGCTGGGAATATTAGAGATGTGAGTTCTATTCCTAGCTCTGCTAAAAAGAACTTTGTGCAATCCCTCAATTAACTTATTAGTCAAATGGGATTACCCTGAGTCCAAAGGTAGGGCTGCACAGAAATATTAACAGTGTGAGGTATAGATGAGGTTTGAATACATATCATCTTGGCTCCCAGCTCTGTGTACCTTCCCATGGTCTAAACAATATTTTGATAGAGATCTTTCTCTGTTCCCAAAGCGGGAACCGTATTCAGCTCAAATGTGGCAAAGTTGAGAATTCTGCTTGCCAGGTAAAAGTAAGGTTGCCGCTAGTAAGAATGGCTGCTTATTGGCTCTTGTTTCTAAAGAGACTGAATCACAGCTGCCCTCAGTAAAGACAGCTACTTCCTGTGATTAGGAAACTGAGGAGATAATCTATATTGCAAACATCAACTGAGCCAGGAAACATCAACCAAGATTCCAGTGGGAACTCCAGGGTTCGGAATTTTCCAGCCACTTCTGATTTAAAAAAAAACACCCCAACCTTAACAGGATACCTTAGATCAGAAAAGAGAATCCCATTGTACTGGAGTTAGAGTGGATAAAGTCAGCTCCACTATTTAGTCAGCCCACTTTCCCAACTCCTGCCCCTTACTCCCTGCAAAAAGCTGTGGAGCAGAACTTTCTTTCTTTCTTTCCGACAGGCTGTAAAGACACTGGGTTTCTTTATACCCAATATTTGAAGGCAGGGGTCAGGGAGGTACAAATACAGTATTCCTCAGACAACTACTATTTGAGTACTCTTTTCTGCTTAAAATTTACATGCTGTGCTGAGAACTGTGAAGTCTGATACCTAAAAACTCTGAGAACTCAGTGGTAGCACTGCTTGAACAAAAAGGATGATACTTTTAGTCAGACTAATTAAATCAATATATCTATGTGACAACTTGCAGCCGCTGGCAATCTGCAGATGGAGGTGGATCCTCTAGGTTTTTTTTTCTATTTCTATTTCTAAGATCCTTGATATTGTCTCAGGAAAAATATCTTCCCCAAGAGATACTATGACCATGTGACATTTAGAATCCATGTTACATTGTTAGACTAAAATGTGAGCAATATGTTTTCCATGGCAGAACACTGTCTTGGTCCCACAAGAGGCTGAAGAGGATTGTTTAAGTATCTCTGAAACTACTGTTTTGGTCACAGACAAACACTCCAATGACTGCTATGCAATTAAAGAGGAATTTTCATACTTGTGCAGGCTGCATGAATACACTATAAAATGAGAACATTTGTGCCAACAGCAATTTCTGTTGCCTGTAACTTTCAATAACTCTCCATATTACGGAAGAATTTCGTATTTCAATAAGAATTTTTCCGTGATTAGTCCAGTTTCTGCTTGATCTTAAAGTTGTGCTCATTTCCTTGGAACTGACCGATGCTAGAAATCAGTGAATGTAGACATTACAATTTCAGTCCAAGTGTGACACAAGGGTTTTCAAACAATCTAGTAAGAAATCTTGATATCAAGACAATTTGTACAAAGTAAATATGGAGATTCATCATATTCAAAAAAATCTGTGGGTGCCTCACCACTGGAATGTTGTCTCATTTCTAATGGAGCTGGCAGGACTACACTGATCTAAATAGCAGTGGTGCAGTGCATCTAAATAAGCCTTCTTGTTTTAGGTGCACCTGCAAATGTTTCAGCTGCACCCTCCACCCAACTACCTCTCTCAATCCCTTGCACTCCCTGTGGAAGCAGTTGCTCGTGGGAGATTTGATAGCCCAAGGAATCACGCTAGAAGAGTGTTGAACTGCCCTAACTCCATGGGAATCACAACTATTTCTTCAATATATTCCAAATACAGAGGCCATGCTGAATAGTCTGAGCTTACTCTTTGTTCAGAGAGAGAACTTTCTGCTAAAAGTCCTGAAAATGAACCACCTAGCGTCTCAAGAAACCCAGAAGAGGGCATGAAAGATGTTCAATCTAGCATGGGAAGAGGCAGAGCCAGAGACCAGCAGTGCATGGAATCCATACAGTGACTCACAGAGAGAGGCTCAGCTTGTTCAATCAGAGCCTAACAAGCTCTGTAAGTTACTTGAAGGCAGTATTTGCCAGGCAAGTGCAGCTTTTGAGTCAGAACCATGACAACAGAATGTTGGGACAAAAATATTCTCCTGACATGGATCCATCTTCCCATCACTGAAACATCCTCCCTTGGCTTTTGGGAACATAAATAAATATGATACCTGGACCTAAAACACACCCTAATTTTGACAAGTGTTTGTATAGCCAAACTGTTTTGTTCATATTTACCTTTTAGTGTCCAGCATATTTAAAGCAAATGTATTACTCCTCAATTCCACCCATTCTTAGCTTCTGGGTTTTATTTTGCTTATTATTGCTATTATCGGTATCTTCCTATCACATCACAGGTGCAGGCTTTAATTAACTACCCATCTGATTATACAAAAACTGTAGCAACAGACCACTTTTCCCATTTCACTCAATCAAGGATGATCCAAAGATTTTGCTTCTTCACTTTCAGACGATATGAAATCCCATTTTACCTTACACAGTCTTCTTGCTAGGTGCTAGGTTCTCTGAACAGTATTTTTACAATGTTTTCAACTGTGTTTCAAGGGAAAGGTTTCTGACCAGGAGCAATTCTTCTGGAAATGCAAACCATATCTTAGAATTTAGTCTGGCTCCTAGACAATGGATCTCAACAACTCTATACTACCTGTGAAACAAACCCTGAATTTCACAAAGATCTTTCACAGACATAACCATTCCCCAAAATAAAAGAATCACACTTTGAGATTTATTCAAACAAAATACTTTACCAAGGAAGAGTCCCTCCCAGAAGCAGAATGTTCAGTCTCTGAATGGACTATTTCAGCTCCAAGAACATGTGACTCTCTTCCTGAATTCACCAGAAAGTAAGTGTGTCCAAGAAAACAGTCGTTATTTTGAGGGTGAAGAATGCTGTTGGCAAAGGGATTGGGATGACAGCACCACTCCTCAACCAAATCACTCCAGTTTTCACTTGGTAGGGGAAGAACTCTGAAAAATGTCCTAGTAAAGGAAAGAAAACGAGAGATTTCGATCTACTACAAGGATTTCTAAGGCACCTATCATCAGTGGGTCTGAACATAATACAAAAAAAAACAACCAAACATAAAATTCCCCCTGAAAGAAAGAGCTGGCTTTCCCTCCCTCAGTAAAAGACACATACTTTGAACTGTTGAAGACGACCGGATGAATTCTGAGATGGCAATGGCAGAGTGACTCATAACATGATTATTTGGTAAACACCTGCATAAACAAGTGAGTCTTGCATTATGCCCAATAGGTAGAAAGACTCAGCCTGATCTCCAGTGATTATACTGCAGAAATTGGCATTAACAACTAGTGAAGTGAATCATGAGATAAAAATAAAATACGTCAAGTCACAGTCACGAAAAATATAATAATGTTCATTTAAAAAAATTTTTTTTTAAAGTTCTCTTCTCTTTTACGTCAGATGACCACACAACATCAATGCAGGTTTATCTGCAGTACACACTCAGCAAGATCAGTTATGCATTCCCAAAGCCCTCCATGCACAAGCCCATCCACTGCTAAAGGCCCCTCCCCCAGCCTAAGGGGAGGAACAGCAGTTAAGAGGTAAGTAACCATTCTTTCTTCTTCGAGTGCTTGCTCATGTCCATTCTGAAAGTAGGTGACTCATCAGCTGTACTTCAGAGGCAGATGGAGTTCATGGCCGTGAAGATTGAAGAACCGCTCTGCTGAATCCCACATCATCCCAAGCTTGCTGCGTGATGGCATAGTGGGATGTGAAGGTATGCATGGACCAACAAATATCTTGTATAGGTACATACGCCAGATAGGCCACCAAAGATGCCTGAGCTCTAGTGGAATGAACTGACAGGAATACTGGAGGTGTAGCCCCAGCATGTTCATAACAGGGGCGAATGCATGCTGTGATCCAAGACGATACTCGCTGCGAGGAAACCTGTTTGCCCTTCATCCTGTCTGCAACTGCCACAAAGAGCTGCGTGGAGTGGTGGAAAAATCTGGTCCTATCGATGTAGAAGACCAGAGCCCTCCTTACATCGAGTGAGTGCAGATGCCTGTCTTCACCGGAACTATGAGGTTTACGGCAGAATACCGACATAAAGATGTCCTGATTAACATGAAAGTAGGAGACAACCTCAGGGAGGAATGCTGAATGAGGGCGGAGCCCGACTTTATCCTTGAAAATCATCATAAGGCAGCTCTTAGGTCAGGGCCTTAATCTCCGAAACCCTGCGTGCAGAAGTGATTGCTACCAAGAACGCCACCTTCCAGGACAGATGCATGAGCAAGCAGGAGGCAAACGGTTCAAAGGGCAGAGCAGTGAACCGATACAGGACACGGTTCAGGTCCCACTGGGGAACTGGTGCCCTAATCTGAAGGAAGAGTCTTTCTAGCCCCTTGAGGAGTCTAGAAGTCATTGTATGAGAGAAGATCGATCTGCCCTGAATTGGTGGGTGAAACGCCGATATTGCCATTAGGTGGACTTTCACCGACGAAAAGGCTAAGCCTCCCTGTTTCAAAAGAAGCAGGTAGTCCAGGATCGTCTGTATAGAAGACTTTGTTGGTGACACCTTGTGATCGGCTGCCCACCAGGGATAGCGCTTCCACTTTGTTAGGTAGGATGCTCTAGTGGAAGTCTTTGTGCTTTCCAGCAGCACTCTTGGGACCCGGGCCGAACATTGTTGCTCTTTCCTGCTCAGCCATGCAGCAGCCAAGCCGTCAGATGTAAGGAGGCTAGGTCTGGGTAAAGCAGCTGCCCTTTGTCTTCAAGATCTGGACACAGCAGTAGAGACCATGGCCAAGCCACAGAAAGTCTCGCAGCATCCCAAAGCAGTGCTGGCAAGGCCACTCCGGGGTTGCCAGAATGACTCAAGCTTTGTCTCTCTTGACTTTCACCAGGACTTTGTGCATTGGGGGAAAATGCATACACGAGACCCCTGACTAGAAGAGTAGAAACGCATCCGACAGGGAGCCGTCCTCCAACCCCAACAGAAAGCAGAAGCAGGCAAATTTCCTGTTCACCCTAGTGGCAAACAGGTCCACACGGGGAACTCTCCACCTTTGGAAGATGCGGTCAGCTACCTCCTGGTGGAGTGACCGCTCGTGGTGAGAGCAAAAGGACTTGCTCAAACAATCTGCTAGGGTATTCCTCAGACCCAGCAGATGGACTGTTTCCAGGATAATGTTGTGCTCCACACAAAAGTCCCAGAGACGTATAGCTTCCTGGCACAGGGCTGGGGACCTGGCTCTTCCTTGCCTGTTGATATAATATATTGCCACTGTGTTGTCCATAAGTACTCTCACTACCCTGTTGGACAATGAAGCCAAAACACTTCACAGGACAGCCTGATGGCTCTGAGCTCCTTGACATTTATATGCATGCTCAGCTCCTCCCTGGACCAGTGACCTTGCGTCCTGAGGGTCCCCAGATGGGACCCCCACCCCAGGTCCGAGGCATCTGAGACCAGGAACCGCATTGGACTTGGGGCCATGAAGGAAATTCCTGCCAGTACCTGACCGAGGTTTAGCTACCACATTAGAGAGGTAACGATCTGGGAGGGGACTGTGACCACCATGTCCAGGGGATGTCTTGATGGGTAGCATACCATAGCCAGCCACATTTGGAGTGGCTGCAAGTGTAGTCTAACGTGGTGGACCACGTAGGTACAAGCCGCCATATATCCTAGCAGGCTGAGGCATACCCTTGCCATAGTAACCGGGTAGTGCCTTACGCTGGCTATAAGCTTTGTCATTGCCTGGAATCTGGCGGCAGGCAGCAGTGCCCTGACTTGTACAGAGTCTAGGACCGCCCCCATGAACGCTATTCTCTGAACCAGAACGAGTAACGACTTCTGTTAGTTTATTAGTTGAAAAGATGGGAATGAATGTGAAAGTTGTAAGGTGGATAAGGAACTGGTTAAAGGGGAGATTACAGCGGGTCGTGCTGAAGGGTGAACTGTCAGGCTGGAAGGAGGTTACTAGCGGAGTCCCTCAAGGATCGGTTCTTGGACCGACCTTATTTAATCTTTTTATAACTGACCTTGGCACAAAGAGTGGGAATGTGTTAATAAAGTTTGCGGATGACACGAAGCTGGGGGGAATTGCTAACACGGAGAAGGACCGGGATACTATTCAGGAAGATCTGGACCACTTTGTACGCTGGAGTAATAGTAATAGGATGAAATATAATAGTGAAAAGTGCAAGGTCATGCACTTAGGGATTAATAATAAGAATTTTAAATATACGTTGGGGACGCATCAGTTGGAAACGTCAGAGGAGGAGAAGGACCTTGGGGTATTGGTTGATAGCAGGATGACTATGAGCCGCCAATGTGATATGGCTGTTAAAAAAGCAAATGCGGTTTTAGGTTGCATCAGGCGAGGTATTTCCAGTAGGGAGAAGGAGGTGTTAGTGCCGTTATATACGGCGCTGGTGAGACCCCACCTGGAATATTGTGTGCAGTTCTGGTGTCCCATGTTTAAGAAGGATGAATTCAAACTGGAACAGGTTCAGAGACGGGCTACTAGGATGATTCGAGGAATGGAAAATCTGCCTTATGAAAGGAGACTCAAAGAACTTGGCTTGTTTAGCCTGGCCAAAAGAAGGCTCCGGGGGGATATGCTTGCTCTATATAAATATATCAGGGGGATTAACGTTAAGGAGGGAGAGGAATTGTTTAAGTTTAGTACTAATATAGGCACGAGGACGAATGGGTACAAACTGGATATTAGGAAATTTAGACTTGAAATTAGACGAAGGTTTCTAACCATTAGGGGAGTGAAGTTCTGGAACAGCCTTCCGAGGGAAGTAGTGGGGGCAAATGACTTATCTGGCTTTAAGACTAAGCTTGATAAGTATATGGAGGGGATGTTATGATGGGATAGTTTAATTTGAGCAATTGATTTGGATTATCGGCAGATAAGTCTGCTCAATGGTCTGTGGGAATGTTGGATGGGATGGGAACTGAGTTACTGCAGAGAATTCTTTTTTGGGTGTTGGCTGGTGAGTCTTGCCCACATGCTCGGGGTTTAGCTGAGGTCTTCAAATCTCACTTTTGAGGATTTCAATAACTCAGTCATGGGTTCGGGGTTCTTAGAAATGTGTATGGGTAGGGTTTTGTGGCCTGCCTTGTGCAGGAGGTCAGACTAGATGATCATATTGGTCCCTTCTGACCTATGAGTCTATGAGTCTATTAACAGGCCCAGCAACTGGCACATGTCTCTCACGATCTGCATGTCTCGACGGACCTGTTCCCTCGAGTGGCCTCTGATAACCCAAATCTTCTGGGTAGGGGAAGACCTGCACCCCCCTGCACCTGAGGTGGGCTGCTACCACTGCCATACATTTGGTAAAAACGCAGGAAGCAGTGGAAAGGCTAAATGGTAAAACTGCAAATTGGAAATGCTGCACTCCTTCTGTAAACCGCAGGAACTTCCTGTGCCCCGGGAAGATAGCAATATGGAAGTAAGCATCCTTTAAATTGAGGGCAGCAAACCAGCCGCCTGGATACAGCGAGGGAATGATGGCTGCTAAGGAGACCACCCAAAATTTTAAACTTTTGAGGAATTTGTTCAGGGCCTGCAGGTCTAATATGGGCCTGAGGCCCTCTTTCGCTCTGAGTATCAGGAAGTACCTTGAGTAGAACCCTTTTCCCCCTCAGATTGTGAGGAACCTCCTTCACCGCCCCTAACTGTATGAGGGCTTGAACCTCCTGGACAAGGAGTTCCTTGTGAGACGGGTCCGTGAAGAGGGATAGGGAAGGATGGTGGGAGGGCAGGACTGAAGTGAACTGAAGGATGTAGCCAGTAGCCACTGTGTTCAAATCGGAGCAGTCCGACCTAATCGCTCTCCAGGCTGGGAGGAAGGGGGCAAGGTGGGAGACAAACAGGCGGGAGACTGGATCTCAGGCACACCTTCAAAATCCTTTCTTTCTGCCTTCAAGGTTGATGCCAGCAAATTGCCCCAGCAGCACTTATAACCTCCATTTCATCTCCTATAGGGCTCTCCCCTGGACTGTCCTCTGAATGTCTGAAGTGCCTTCTTGATTAGGACGAAGTATAAAGGCCCAAAGATAGCAACATGGCCCTAGAGTCTTTTAGACCATGCAGCCTGAAGTCAGTTTGGTCTGCGAACAGAGCGGCGCCATCAAACGGGAGGTCTTGGATGGAGTGCTGACCTCCATCAAGAGACCAGATTACAAGAAGGGCCTTGTGGCTCCAGTAGACACCACGGAGGCCATTGCCTGTGTCGCCGGGTCTGCTGCATCTGAAGCTGCCTGTAGTGAGGCCTTGGCCACAGTCCTACCCTCCTCTAGAATGGTCTCGAACTCTTGCTTTGCGGGCTGGGGTAGGGAATTGGTGAATTTCTTGAGTGACTGCCATATGTTAAGGTAGTATCGCCCCAACAATGCCTGCTGGTTAGCTACCCTTAGCTACAAGCTTGCTGTTCAATAAATTTTCCGTCCAAATAAGTCCATCTTTTTTGCCTCTTTATTTTTTGGTGTAGAACTCATTTGCCCTTGCCTGTACCACTCATTTGCCGCCACGACCACCAACGAGCCTGGAGCTGGGTGGGTATACAATATTAAAACTCCTTAATGGACATGCAGTATTTCTTTTTTGCCCACTTGGATGTGAGGGGCAGAGATGCTGGGATTTGCCACGAGGCCTTAGCCAGCTTGACCACTCCGTCATGCACATGGAGGGCCATTCTAGAAGGAGCTGCAGATACCAGGACTACAAAGAGTTCACCAATGGTTCTTTGAGCTCCTCCATCTTAAGGCCCAGGTTAGCTGCTACTCTTCTCAGCAGGTCCTGATGTGCCATATAATTGTCCAGTGGGCCTGTGAAGGGCCTGCTACTATCTCGGCTGGGGAGAACAAGGAGGAGGTCAGCAGTTGAGGGGGTGCAGGCACCTCTTCCCGAGATGGGGTAGCCACTGACGGGCTGCTTGACAACAACTCCTCATGGTCTGAGTCAACGTCTACAGTCGGTGCCGTGGTGATGTCCTTTGAGGAGTGTGGCACAGAAGCTCCCGTAGAGGAGAGTGGATATGGCACCCGGGGTGGGAGAACCCTCAGGGGTTCCAGTACGGCCAAGGCCCAGACCACTGTCCTTGCATCCATTCCACCACCTGTGGGGGCATGCACAGGTGGCTTAATAGCTTGTCTCCTCGGGGGAAGTACCACTTAATCTCCCGAGCTCGAGGAAAAACACTCCAGTGACCACTGGGGCGCCACCCTCATTTGCTTATCCAACTTCTGGCACTGAAGATCCGGTGCTGGGGAGCAATGACTGGAGGTGGATTATTGTTGATACCGTGATCCCATCTTGTCCTTGGGTTTCCTATAAGGACTCGCGCAGTGCCGCGGCTGTGGTGCCCGACTGTGTGCCAGTGATATATTATGTCCGGGGCTTGGAGAACTTCGGGACCCCAAAGAGTGCCGATGCTCAGTGGATCAGTGCCAATGCCCCAGGGACTGGTGCCTCTTACTCTGCGACCAGTGTCTCGACCTTGATCTGTCCCGGTGCAGCTCTGGTGACCGGTGCTGAGAACATTACAAGTGCCTGGAGGTTGGCGAAAGGCAGCCCATGGAGGAGGACCGGGGCCATTGCGCCGATGTCAGCGTCCCTCTCTGTGAACTCTCGGTTGGAGCGTCCACTCCTTCGTGCCCTGCCCTATACTCTTGCGGCGTAGGCAACACCAGCGAGGCCAACAGGTTCCTCATTGCCTGGAATGCCTAAGGTGTGGAAAGGACCAACAGGTGGCGTGGGCCTCTGCCGCTCCCCGGAGTTGGCAGTGGCACAGTAGCCAGATTTGACACCTCTTCAGACAGAAACCCTTTCCGGGCTAACTCCGGCTTCTTTGAGGCTTTCTTAGCCAGCTTCAGTGCCAGTGAACGCTCCCTCTCAAAGTGTATCTTCGTCTGGCACTTCTTTGGCACCGGGAATGAGAAATGGTGCCAGGGGAGCTCCGACGCTGGCAGAGTGCTTTTCACTGAGGCCGTGGTTCTCAGACCTGAGTCTGATCTCAGCTCTGATGCCAGTCTGAGTGCCGCTTCCATCCGAAGGGTCTAGAGTCTTCTGTCTCGGACCTTCTTGGTTCTTGAGCAAAAGCTCTTACAAATTTTGCACTTCGTGGAGAAGTGGGTTACCCCCAAGCACCTCAGACAGCTCTGATGTGGGTCACTCAGTGGCACAGGCTTCTTACAAGAAGCGCAGGGCTTGAATCCCGAGGACTGGGGCATGTCCCGACCCTGGGAGCTTCCTTAGCTGCAAACCTAGCTAACTACTAACAACTTTCTAGAACTTTGAAACTATATACACCAGTACTAAATAAATAGAAAACCACTAGGAAGACGGAGACGTGCAAGAACAAGAGTCATTCCAGCACCGTCACGGGCAGTAAGAAGGAACTGAGAGGGAGGGAGCCGACAGTGCCATATAAGTGAGTGCATATGTGCCACTGCAGAGGGCACTTTAGCTGGCCTTGCGGGTATCGCTAGGGGAAAAACTTCTGGCACCGGTGCATGTAGTGCACACACACACCTATATTCAGAATGGACATGAGCAAGCACTCGAAGAAGAACCTGAAGTTAAATTTGAGTCTAACTTGCAAAAGCCACACATGCCTCAGAATACCTTGGATCATGAAATAGAGTCTCAAATCCAGACTATACACACACCACTGTATGGGAACAATTCTATTTGTCTGAAACACCTACACAATATTTTCTTCAATACAGTTTCCGCTTGAACATCTGACCTATGAAAAGCAAAACTTCAATCTGCTTTTTTTTATAGTTACTATTTTCTTATTTCTCCTCAGTACATCCTTTTACGCCTAAAAAGACAAATATTTGAAATATAGTAGTTGCTCCTTAAACCAATAAAATCCAAACATGGATACAAAAAATGTTTCATAACATCTTTTTGTTTTTAAATTGTCATATTACCCACAGCTTCCTAAGCCTGACCACAATTCCCCAGTCTCTAGTTCCACGGATGTGTTGTTCTTTTTTAAGGGCATAGAGCTATCACTCATTTACAGTTTGCTTTTGCCTGCATTTTCTAGCAAAACAGTTGTACTTGTAGGAAATTCTGCACTTTTGCCCTAAT
This sequence comes from Mesoclemmys tuberculata, assembly GCA_007922155.1. Classification (NCBI taxonomy): domain Eukaryota; kingdom Metazoa; phylum Chordata; order Testudines; family Chelidae; genus Mesoclemmys; species Mesoclemmys tuberculata. The sequence goes on along the minus strand of ML675604.1, from coordinate 71,412,950 downwards.
GCTGGACAATGGCTACATGCCAGTTCACTTCCACACTTCCCATGTCATTCTCTAGGCCAATGGTTCCCAACCTGGGGGGCAGGCCACCCTTGGGGCGGGCACCAAAGATTCCAGAGGGTCAATGAGGCGTCCGTAATATTGAGTTCATTTAGCATCCCAAGCTCTGCGCCAGGCATAGAAGCCTCTGGCTCCAGGCTGACCAGGTGCAGCCTCCCCCCATGCTCTGCACTCGCCGGAGCGGAGAAGCAGCCCCGTCCAATCCCGCACCGGCCAGGCACCTGGCTGGAGAGGAGCAACCCTGGCCAGCCTGCCAGAGCCTGCCTTCATTACTTTCAGTCCATAAGGGATGGGAAGAGGCAGGGCCACATGGGGTGCGCGGTGGTGGCTGCACCAGGGAAGGTTTAGCTTCTTACGCAGGTAAGAGTAATTTATTATGATGATGTAATTTAGTGTTGTTATTGTCATCATATGTGTTCATAGGGGTTATATGTGTTTATGGCCAGTGAGGTGGCAGGGCCGGGGGTGGAGATGAGTGCACGTTTTACTTAGTGTTAACTAGTGGGGCTTTCACTCAAAAAAGTTGGGAACCACTGCTCTAGGCTGTGTGTTGCAAGATTTTGAGGACATTCTTTGGGCTTCCTTGTGTGTTTTCCCCTCATGCCTATCTTTCTCATTCTGCCGCCTTTTATGCAGTTTCTTGACTACTTAGTTAAGGCTTGAACTTGCAATTTTGCCAGCTCTACCACTTTTTGCAAATGCATGTGGATTTTTCTTAAATTAGCGCATAATCTCTGAGCAGATGTTCACATATTTTCCCAACACTGCATTCCACCACCATGCCTTTTGTACTCTTTGTGCAAAAGTGAAATCTTTCATAGGTTCTTTCTTTCTAGATAACACAATATATTTCAAATTATGTTAATATCCTATCAAAATCAATACTGTCTGTAGATGAGATCTGAAAATTATTTAAAATATCTGGGGCCCTGAACCAGCTACAGTTCTACAAGGTCACTTCCTTGGCACCACCCACTGTCTGTATTCACTGCAGTCAGATGTAACAAGAATTTCTGTTTGAGACACTTCCATGGTCCCTCCACATTGCTCCAAACCTTAATACTGGTGGTGGGTTACTGGTCAGCCATCCTTACAAGTTTTGCAGTGTAGTTCTGACAAGACTTGACAAGCCAGTTAATTGACTGCCTATTATTTGACTGCAGTCAAATACTGTCAAATGTTCTAGCCAAGTATGCCTTGATGCAGACATAGCCTACCTTTTTACTGCATCATAGTGCCTTTGTTTCATTTTTTATAACTTCATTTAATTGTTTGGCATTTTTCTGAGTTAAAATAACTTTGTTAAAAAACTATTTTTTTTTATAATTAGGCATAAGTATCTTTCTAAGGTTAAGCCTACTGGAGACAGAGAAGTCTTACTCTGTTTTGTTACTGTTCTAAGAAATTGATGCTTTAAAATATTTGACCGCTTTCGACATTAGTTGACAATATGCAGCCAATGTGTATCCGGTGAACTGACCAATTATTTTTGGGCTGGTCAAATGCCCAATCCAATCTTCCTGATTGCTCTCAAATCTGTCACTCCTGTTACCATGTGATATTCTTCACATTACAGCAATGAGAGCTTTTATTTAACATCTATGTTCATTTTATTCAAGCATTATATAACACAGAGCAACAGAGCCTGCTGTAAACTGGGACCTGTCATTGTATGATTTGTGCCTGCAGCCCAGAGCTGCCACCTTGCCTTCTCAGATAAAGACCTTTGGTCTCCACCGCAGCACCCCACATCCTTACATAACAGCAGCAGCTGGAAGAGTTTCCACCGAGTTTGTCTCAAACAGAGGGCTACAGAGCCCTCCTAAACAGACCACCTCCCCCATTGGTTTGCCCATCCTATGCCAGAAATGCAGCTTTTTTATTACATTGTGAGTCTTGTGCATCTGTGAATCGGAAGCCAGGATCTGGGCCCTTATTTTTCCCAAAAACTGGATAAATGACATCAAACTAATGCAGCACTAGTTCAGTTTTAGAAGATTTTGAATTGTATTGAGCAATGATTTACTCAAGCCCATCTAACACAACAACATGGACTAACGATGGGTCCAGTCTCTCAATGGGACTCCTCACTATTGTAAGGCTCTACCCACCCAGGGTCCTATATTGGAAGAAGACTCCGATTCAGGTTTTCATCTCTCTTTTAATTTATATTAATACCCCAAAACTGCAGTCTAATATTAACATTATCTTTAGAAAGTATACCCTCTACTCAAAATCTATTTGCATTATAAATTTTAAAAATAAAATAGGAGGACTTTAAAATATTACCTTAAAACCCTCTCCCCACCAAAAAAAAAACTTCATTGAATTTGAATACTATACCTTTAACATAAACTATATAGTCCTATATTTCTCTATATAAAACTTGGAAATTCAGTCATAAGAGTAAATGTAATGCAATAATTCTATTAATTAAGAGACACTCCATTCTGCATTTGATTTTTCAATGCACATATAAAGCACTTGTGTAGCAAAATTAATTTTTTGGCCTAATGGAAAGGGCAATCTCCTTAAAAGATAATGAATGAAAATTAATTTAAATTACATTCTGCTCTGCTCTCTGAAAGCTACTGAATAACAGAAGCAAAGCCTTGAAAGGCATGTTTTTTGTCTATAACCTTCTCTTCTACAGTATAATCAACAGGAAAGAAAGAAGTATCCGGAAATCTCTGCAGCTTTCAAGCCATGGAAAATCTGATGATCTTCCTCCCATTGGGTAGTAGGGAAGGGGAAGTGGGGATGATTCTGTATCTCTGCAAAGCCATGAGGCTCATGGAAAGAATCAGGCTCTAACGCAATGGATTTTTGATCATCTGCAAGGAAGATCTGCCCTCCACACAACTCAGTAGCCTTCCCCCGCCCCCAACATCTATGTTATCTTAAGCTATCTATCATACACCTGCATGCTACCCCTCTCTCTCTAGTGAGGCCAAAGCCAGAGAGAGCTAATATTGTTTCTAACAGCATTAACTACAAAACTAATTTCAGCTGGAAATGAGGCAGCGTGAGAAGGGAAAATGCCAAGTAAAGTGGCAGCTACCTTGCTTCACCCTGTCATCCAGACCGCTGTAGCCCACCAAGCAGCTTTCATAGGCTCCCTGGAAGGAGAAAAGCATGGTGGAGAGCCATTCCTATGCCCCATACTCTTAACTCTTTTACTCCAATTTGATCTCCTGTGTGCTCAGGTGTGAAAAAGAGTGCAGGATCCATAGGCAGTAACATTCATATGCTTATAATAAGTGAATTAAAAATTTGGAACAATATTTATTTGGGGATGGAAATGTGCTTTCAACTGGAAATATCACAAATGCCACTGACTTGAACTTAACAAGTTCTGATCATTCTTTAAATATATAAAAATGAAACACATATTAGGTGCTAAAGTACTCCATAAGGAAAAACCATGGAATCATCATGTGGTTCCATTCAAGTTAACTCATAAATCAGTAAAGTTGCTGACAATATAACAAACATTTAGACTGGATTACATTTGAACGGCCAATTTGCATATTAGGAGTGACACAGATCATAAGAGATTGCAAGTACGTCTGTTAAAATGTGCACGTGTTCAGCTGAAGCTGTAAAATTGCTCATCAAAACAGCTAGACAACCCAGCAACTCTGCATTAAAATTCAAATGCAATCTGCAGACTTTGTAAGAAAGAGAGAGAAGGCAGACACACAAAGTTCAGGTACATCTTACAAACTTCTGAAGGTTCAGGGCTACTCAAATCTGGGTGGAGGGAGGGATCAATTTGCCTTATTTAGCAGAGGAATCCAATAAAAAGTTCAGCTCTGGATATGGACTTTCCCAAGTTTGGAGGAGTTTGAATATAGTGTTTGGAAACCTTGGGAGCAGGAAGAGTGTATCCTATCAGCTATAGATTTTACTGGTCCTGGGCCCCATCCTCCATGTGCCAAGTTTCCTGAAGCATAGGGTGCTCAGCACATCACACAGTACTGGTTCCACAGAAGCACACTGACGACTACAGAAAATCTCTTTAGAAAAATTGTATTATACCTCTTTATTATGGATCTATAACTTTCAGGCAAGAATTAATTTCACCCTTTCCCTGGGAGACAAAAGGTAGCTTTCCAACAACATCTACTCTGTTGGTCACACTTTAAGTACAACCTGCTGATGAGGGTGAATTTATAGGGCAGGATTCCTGAAATTCAGAAAAATACAAAAGCATATAGCCTAGTCCCAAATTTTTCAATTTGTATACATTTACATTTAAAAAGTCATTGTAAACCATGAATATTTCTTTTAAAAATCATGGAATAAAACCAAACAAAACCTCTATGACTTAAACTTTCCCCTGCAATACAAAATATTGCGGAGAACCAGAAAAGGAAACTGACTAATACATACAGCACTAATCTCTTATCTATGAATGAAAAGTCCTATACCTCAAAACACTGAAGAGGATAAGACTCATTATCCTCATTGCACACAGATGGGGAGACTGAGGCCTCCGCCTCAGGTGAAACAGCTTGTCCACAGTATAGTTCAGAGTCAGGAAAAGAGCCTGGATCTCCTAAATTCCAATCCAGCACCCTAACCACTGAAACACATTGCCACCCTAGTCGCTATAGTCCAAGTTGAGTGACATGCCAAAAGTAAAGAAATAGCACAAATGGCAAAAGAGATTTGTTTTAGATAATTTTACTTTTAACCATCTACAGCGTATACAAACAACAGGTGAGGAGACTTTTTACAAATATGACTTTTAGCCTGTCCTTCTTAGTGCATAAGTAACATGAATAGCAACCACTGCAGCGTTTATTAATATATAACAGCATTGCTTACCGTTCTTTTATTATGATTTCACCACAAGTTTGACAGTAAAAGATGCAACTCTTCTGCGCCTTCAGACTTTGAGTGAAAGTTGGAATCAATTCTACAGGTATCAAAGAGGACATAATAAACAGCGAGTTCCTGTTTTAAATATACATAAATTTGCATATAAAAACCTGGGTATCCATTCATTAGCTCCTGAAAGTGTAGGGTCTAGCTACTACAAACAAGATAAAATACTGGCATGCCATACATCACATTCCTTGTACACTTCAACATCCTTCCTGCTTACAAGAAGAGAACAGGCAGTCAGACCTGAGGAAAACACAACCCATATGTACAGTATCTAACATTTATTGTTATGTATACATGCTTTATTTGAATGGTCATTTTAACAATGTTGCAAGCTTCATGTTGGAGGGGCTAAAATTTTACCAAAGTCAACAGGATTATTTTAAAGTTACGTTTAGGGAAAATTAAATCTTAATCCTGTTAATTTTAGCTCTACTAAACTCTGACTCTGCCATGTGGTGGTGTGTCCTTTAATAATTTATCACACTGGATAGTTGAAAAAAAAAAAAAAAAAAAGAGTAAAATTCTAAACTGTCAAACAGATAGAAGCTGTGTATGTAATAGCAACAAAATATGCTCTCTCTCAAAGCAGAAAAATGACAGACTCCAGTATAACAATACCCTCTGCTGGCCAGCAAAGTGAAAACACTCCAACTAAAGCCAGTTCAGACATTTCTTCCCAATTAAACAGAGAACTAAAAATAGTCAATGTATGTGACTTTGAATCAGAACAAAGCTACTAGTGTACCACTGTGAACAGAAGAACTTATCTAATGTGATGCAAAAGTACACATCAGATGCCACATTTGGCCACAGTGAAAAAATGGAAACCTGCATTTGTGTCACACACACACATTTTACAATATTAGCTTATATTAGTTACTCAGTTTGCTTGTGAAATTTTGGATTTTATGCATACTTTTGTGGATGCAACTTAACTTTTGCAAACTCAACACTATGAATACACTGTGGGTTTTTACGCTAAAACTTCACACGCAAATTGAATAACTGTGCACAGTAATACAAACTAGTATTTAAAAATACCTGATTTGTGTGTGTGTGCGCGCACAGAGTCGGCCAACTTAACCAATGCAAATTTCACTTTTTACTGGTGCAATTTGAGATTGACAATTTGGTACATGATGTTTACTTCTGCATCATAATGGATCACTTCTGTTAATAAGAGACAAATATTACATGATTTTTCATGCAATTCAATTGTTAAAACACGTTTTAACATGTTAAACCATTTAATTGTTAAACCACCTCAGCATTCCACAAAACAACCTTAGAACTCCAGTTTTTTCCAGGGTAAAACTCCACTCCTGTAATCTACACATATACAGTATAGCTATAACTAGTATACCAGTATACCTTAGTAGGAATAGTACTTGTTTCTAGTTAAATTTTTAGAAATTATATGATACAGTGTGGTGTCTTCCCATTGTGTGTCCTGTGAAATGTATCTCAATGTTTCTATTTCTGGCCATTTTAGCTACCAAATATGGTATATGAAATAGAAGGGAAAAGAAAGAGCCCAATTTGTCATGTCTTACCCATATAATACTTGTAACATATGAAATCAGCATCCAGACAGTTAGAAAACAAAATTTAAGGATCTGTTTTACCACCTTGAAAATGCTGTATAGTTAATTGTGCTATTTTAAATAAGTGGTACTTAATTGCTGGAACACTGAGTACTGCAGATCAGTGCAATGACATAAGAGACAGCAATACAAGACCGTGATTCTTAATAAGCAAGTGATTAGTGACATCCCTTGTCCAACAGCCTGGAATAAATTAGATTTTTCACTTTGGCACATAAAGTAGGAGTAAAAATCAAAAGAAGAAATTCACAAATCAGATGAGGAGGGAGGAGTGAACATTGCAGAACAGAGGTATTTTTTGGGAGGAGGTGTTTTTTGCAGTCGTGTTTTCCCTTTTTATTCTCTATTTTGTTACTCTATTTTTTCATTTTTGTCTGTCAAAGTTGGAATGGATGTTTGTTTTAATCAATCAGATTGCAGGGAGTCAGTTCCTACATAATTTTTAATTCAATGAGAATGAGAACCTTAAAAAAATCCATATGACTTAAGTTCTGTATATCATGAAATCAAGTTAATTTTCTCACCACAGAAAATAAAGCTTTGCCTTTTTTCTCTCATCTATTTGAAATAACTTGTAAGAAGTCTCATATTATCCCTAAACATAATTATATTTTCTAAACAATGGCCTAGATCTTCTTCCTTTCAAGGAATTTGGCATGCATTGTCTAAATCAAGAGAAAACAAGATAACTGGTCACCCTTACTTGCATTTGAACCTGCTTGAACTTGCAGCCTCACATGTAAACCATCTCCAGCTATGTATTGTAGTCCTCGACAGGACGAAGGAATAATGCTGACCTCTGCAGGAAGGCTGATCATCTTGCAGGCTTGACAATTTTTTATCTCTAATGATGCTGGAGCCACTGAAATATCCACTGGCAAGTTTCCTGCTTTTGGCTCACTAGAGATTTAACACACACACACGAACACACTCCAGTTAGAAAGAAAGCTTTACAATGAGGGTTAAGTCATAGATAAGGTTGACTTGTTTAAACAAACTAAAATTCTCTGAAAGATTAAATGCTTCTGACTTTTTTGTGGCTGTGGGTGGTGCAATTTTTTGTTGAGTCCAACATTAAGAAATGCATAGGGATTAAAAACAAAAAGTAATGCACGCTTTTCAACAATCCACAGATATCTGTCTCCAAATGAGTACACACCAAATTTACTTATTGAGAAATAAGACAGCAATTTAACTGTTTTTAACCTAAAACCATGAAACAAAATGTGAAGGAAAACAGTTTTAATGTTTTGTCTACAATCCCAGTTGCAAATCAGAGTTAAAATTACACAAAAAGGAAAGACAATTAAGATATTTACATGTTAAAAAGATAACGTGGGAGGGGCCACAATTATAAATAAAATGTTCAGTCTTGTCTTTAAATCCCTTGCAAAATTCCCATTTGGATAGGACTGGGTCCAAAGGATCTGAACCTAAATTCCTTGCACTTATAAAATTCCCACTGAACCTTCAGAGTAGATTAAAACTGGAAGAGGTAATGGAGCAGTTAATGCAGGTAATGGAGAGTTCTTAATGTTAATAGCTGCCTGTGCCCAGACCAAACAACAGATGGCAGGAAAAGAGACTTTTGTTAACCAGAAGAAACCAACACATTTAAAGGTGGAAACAGGTATCTTTCAGAAATTAATTGCAGAAGTCATAGAGGAAAAAATCACTTTCAATACTTTCTCTATAGGTTTGATAGGCCTCTGAAATTCACGGGGCCAACTTTTTCTGAGATTCATAGCAAATAGTGTGGTATGCATATATTTGCATCCACATTTTACACGTTTTATTACACATGCCATGCATTTTGCTGATTTCTGCAGTCAAGATGCTGAACTTCACCAACCAAGTGCAATGCCCAAAGAGTGGAAAATACTATTGTTGAACGTTTGTTATGTATTTGTTGAGGGAGGGGAAGTCAGATAAACAAGTTCATTTGCCCAATGAAGTTTGTAATTCGAATAGATGAAACAGAAGCAGATAAATGTGTGTTTCGGTGGACATGCCATGATTTTTAAGATTAGAAGTGACATGCATTAGAAACGATTGCTACTTTGGGAGATTTGCTATGGCAGCACCGCAGCTGTGAATTCCCGATGGCAGTGATGAAGGTCTGCGCTTAGGTGACCACCAGCGAAGCCACAGAGGTGCTGGGTGGAGCAGGAGTAAAAATGCCAACAGGACAGCAAAAGCTGGGGGGCACGTTCTTGTCACCCCCCCCAAGCCCACGTGGCTGCCCTGGCAAGACCCTAGATCTCCAGCCTCTGCCAAAGCCAGGCTCGCCGGTGCGCTGCCATCCCCACCGCGCTCCCCCAAGCCCCGGGAGCAGGAGCCGCCGAGCGGCAGACGCAGGGGGCAGCAGGCGAAGGGGCTCGCCCCAGGCGGGGCAGGGACCAAGCGGTACCGGATAACCAGCAGCCCGCTCTGCATCCGCCGCCTGATCTCCAGGAGAACGGACTCCTCCATGGGGCCGCCGGCTGCAGCGCTCTCCGCCCGGGCCAGCTGCCCGCCCACCCGGCCGCTCAGGCTGGCGGCGAACCGAGCCACGTGGGGACCGTCTCAACCCAGCCCAGGAAGCTTCGTGACCAAGGAAGGAACAAGAGCAGAGCGGGTTTGTGCAGCTCCTTACCGCCCCGCGCCGCGCCCTGTGTAACTGCAGTGCCCGCCGCGCACCCCCCCGCCAGTCTCCTCTCCCCGAAGCAGAGAGCGCGCTGAACTTGCTCCCAGCAGCCGGCCTTGGGGTGCCACCGCCCATTACTCCGCTCTGCTGGTTATCCAGCTCTGCAAGCCCGGAACAGTGCGCTGCTCACCCTGCTCGGGAAGGAAGGGTTGGCAGGAATTAAATCCGTGTTTGGTAACGCCCCTTGTAATTTGAAAGCCTTTGATGTGTTTTAAAGACAGTTACATCGCAATTTGTTTTTAAGGACACTGGGAAGAGAAGGAGGTGAAGTTTCTTCTCTGCCTAACAGTGTAGTCTGCTAATTATTTTATGCAAATAATGCATGTGTTTCGTGTTTTTCTTAAAGCACTGTCTCCTAGCTTTTATTTAAAAACAGAAAACTGTCTAGCTCTCATGGGTGCAGAGAACAATTTGAAATCATGGACCTTAGAAAACCAGCAGGCAAATTTGGGGGTTCTTTTATTTATTTATGTTAAATGATGATTTTAAAGCCAATGTCATGATTTTGGAGGGCCTGACTCATTATTTTTAAAAGCTTGCGACTGAAAATACTGAGAAGGTGGCTGCTTTTGTGGGGGAGGTGTAAAAGCATAATCTTACGTAGTATCTGTAGGGCAGAATGTGGCAGGTGGCTGTCAGCCAGTGTGAATCAATTAAAATTATTTAGTGTTTTTATAATATACAAAATCTAATATTATAGAATGCAGGCTGTTTAAACCCCCCTTATACTGTATTATAATTAACTAGTTTTAAAAGGAATGATAATGACTTAAAGTTTGTAAAGCACTTCAGAATGAAAGACTGTAAACTAAGTGGCACAACTGTGCATATTGTTCCATGCAAGCAGATCCTTATGTCCATATAGAATCCCAGCAAAGTCAATAGGGCTCCTCTGTGGATCAGTTTGCAGGATTGGAGCCTTAGGTCCTGATTCTATAAGTGCCTGCACATGTGCAAAAAGTTGTGCATTACTGTGTTTTCAGAATTGGGGCCTATACGGTTAGAAAACTTTTTTTATCTCTGTGCAGCCACCCTTGGGATGAAATGTTTAATAGCACAGAGAAAGCGCAGAATGGTTTAATCATTGGTTAGTCAATTTGAACTGCAAAAGGATCTAAATATAATCAGTTAGTTTCCTAAAATGGAATTTAAACCTCAGTCTTGCAACTAATTCTGAGAATGGAGCCCCACATCCTTGTGGAGCCGGATTGATTTAAATTTCTCACGTGGAGCCAGTTGTAGGCCAGGACCCAAGGGTTAAGAATTAGATCTTCCACTGATTTTTGCATGACTTCATCCAATGAGTGTCAATTTCTGCTTTAAATGAAAAATTCAACACAACCTTAATGATGGACTCATAACCAGTGTCTCCATAGTAACAGTGGAAATTATGACCCTGTCAGATTTTCAAAAGGAGACTCTTGTTGATCCATGGAATCCTAACAGCGTTTTGTGTGGGATGAGCAGTAACTCTTCTATATTAGCTCAAGTCTGGAAGAAAGTTCTGAATTTTTAAAATTTTGACTAGAAATAGTCATTAAATCATAGAATGAGAACATTGTATAAAGTAAACTTACTATCAGAAAAAATAATTATTCCCATTTTTTCCACTTTTCTACATTTATCAGACAGCTTGTGGGCCAAGTCCTGCTCCCTCTGAAGTCAATGGGCATAGTATTGTGCCCTGTTTTTACTACTTCTGGGTTGTCTTTTTTTCCCTCAGAAGATACTTTTACTTATTTTTAAATATATGATTTTATTTAAAATACTCTTTTTAAAAATCCTTTTCCTTTTGTGATTTTTACTTCTCCCATATTCATCTTCAGTGTTCTTTCTTTCTTGCCAGCTCTGAGGACTCAATCCTAAAAACATATGAACATGAATTATCTTTACACATGTATTGTAATTCCATTGAGCTGATCTGAACTACTCACGTGTAAAGTTGTTCACATGCATAAATACTTGAAGGATGAGAACAATAGTCCTCTTTGCTCCATTTTGATCTTACCAATAACATTAATTCATCGAGACTAAGGCCAAAAGAGACTATTTCTACCCTTACCTCCTGTATATCACAGGCCATTACATTTCACCCCATAATGCATGTATTGCGCCCAATCAATAGTTAGAAAAAGCATAGCTTATGTTTGGCTAAAGCATATCTTCCAGAAATACATCTAGTCTTGATTTAAAGACCTCATGAGATGGCAAATCCACTACTTCCCATGCTAATTTGTTCAAATGTTAATCACTCTTACTGATAAAACGTGCCTTGTTTCTAATGTGAATTTTTTCTGGCTTCAGCTTCTGGACATTGTTTTTTGTTATGCCTTCCTTTGCTAAATGAAGGAGCCCTTTAGTATTTTATTTTGTTTTCCCATGAAGATACTTCTACATTGTAATCAAGTCACGTTTCAGTCTTCTTTTTGATAAACAAAACATATTAAGCTCTTTAATATCTCACTGTAAGGCATTTTCTCTAGTTCTCAAATTATCTTTGTAGCTCTCTATTACACCTTTTCCCATTTTTCAACATCCTATTTAAGATGTAAATGCCAGAAATGGACACAGTATTTCAGTATTTTTTCCACCATTACCATATACAGAGGTAAAATACCTCCCTAGTTCTACATGCTCTCCAAATGTGAATAATAAAAGTACTTGAGAGTGAGTAGGTCAAAGATTGCATTTAAGCTTCAAATGCAGGTGAGTTGATAGCAAGTAAGAATGTAATTTGTAAAATAGAAAGTGGTGATCTATTTTCCTTTCCGGAGGGATAATAGGTAATCCAAAAGGGAAACTCAAGAATCTTCACCAACGTTAGCTCTCTTTCTTAATTACTTCTCTGCTATTGCTCTTGCCAAGTACAAAACCTGATTTGTTTATGTCATCCATGATCCATATACATGTTTTGTGTAATTCAACATTGGTGCAACAATTTTGTTCCATCTATGAGAGAATGGACTACAGTTCACATTTGTCAGTGGTGGTAATTTGTGGAAATATTAGACCAAGAAATATACTTTATATATAAATATAATTTCATAAATGCCAATATGGTAATTGTATATGTTATTTCATGTATGCAATTAGGACCACACATTATCACAGCTGCAGTGTGTTCATGTGCCCACTCCTGAAGCCCCAATACAAATCCATAGAGCAAAACCATAGAAATCCGTACCTGTCCATATATCTAGTACAAATACATGTGGAGAAACTGAAGCCAGGTCTACAGATACAGCAGTGCTGGACATACACATAAAAAGAGAGAGTCTGCAACTAAGCTTTTTTCACACAAAAAACACACATGGGCAATACACGCACCTCCCTACCTAGACGCACAGTCTCTTACGCACAAATACATGCATTGCACTTGCCCACAGAGACACTTTTTCATAGTTTCTTATGCATACACACCTCCCCTCCACGGACACAAAACCGATGCACCATACACAATAGTGGACACACACACACACTTCCCACACAGTGCATGCACACGCCCCTCTAAAGCCACGCGCGCACGGAGTGCATGCATGCACCCTCCCCCCGAGACACGCTCTCCTACACATGCACGCGCTCCGCCCGCAGCAGCCGCCAGGGGGCGCTGTGGCGCAGGCGGTCTGCTAGGAGGGGGAGGAAACGGGAAGCCGCGCTGCATGTTGGGAGCTGTCAGCGGCAGCTCCTCCGCCGTCGGCCTCTTCCGGCTCGAGTGTGTCGCCCAGGTAACCAGCCCCCCGGGCCGGTCGCGTTACCGGGCTCGGCAACCGCGCGCCGCCTCTCGGCCCCCTCGGCGGGTCCTGGGCCGGCGGCGCGCGGAGCAGATGGAGGCCGCGGCGGCCCCTTCCGCCTCCCGGCCCTGCGTCCAGGGGAGAGGGCGCTGCGGAGGTAGCGCCCGGGCCGGGCCTGCCAGCCCGACCGGGGGAGGGGTCTCTCCCGACATTGCCCTCGAGCGCCTGCTGGTCCCCCCCGCCCCCACTGCCTCCGCCGTGGGTGTCCCCGACCCTCCACTCCCCAGTCTGGGTGTCTCCCCGTCTCCCACCCCGGTCCGGGTGCTCCTCTGCCCCACCCGTTCGTCGCGTCTCCCCCTTTCCTTCGGGGCCACATGCTGACCCGCTCCCACACACACACTGTGGGTGTCCCCAACCATCACCACACCCTGATCTTCGTGTCAACCCCCTGAACTCCCTTCCCTCTGCCGCTCCCAGGGGCTGGGTGTCCCCATTGTTGTGGGTACCTAAGAGTAAATGGGGGAGGGCAAGAAATCCAAAATAATGCAATAATCTGTGAAAGGGCTCCTCCTGTCCCAGTGATGCATGCATTGTTTTCAATTCTTGTTTCTTTCTGCAATTCAGGGCAGTGGTTTTCATTTGTAAAGACCTTTATGCTTTCTGATTTATCTCCCTTCCCAACCCCCACACCCTTCTGTACTTTTGCAATTGCTGAGATCAACTCAAGTACTTAAACCCCCCCCAAGGGTGCTGTAGTACTTTAAAGACTAACAAATTTCTTCAGGCATAAGCTTTCAGGGGCTCCAACCCACTTTGTCAGATATAAGGTACTTCTGCTGACGGTCCCTGGATTTGCCCACTGCAGTGTGTCTTGAGAGTAGGATGCCTAATGGAGAAATACTTGTGCTGCCAGAAATGGAATGTATTAACCTTCAGATTCAGAGCATAATAGTGCAAAGTGCACAAACCTATATGCTTGTGGATTTTGGTTGTGGAGGTTTTTTCTGGCGTGTTGGAGCAATAGAGCGCTTTGTGGTCTGGTGTGCTTTTATTGCAAGCTGTTTAAATTTAAGATTTGCACCTGGATGCTAAAGTAGGAGATGCCTGCAAAAAATCCATCAAAATACATTTAGTATTAACTTTAAATTTTAAACTTTGTTCTGAAAGAAACAGCATTTGTATAGTTGTAATCAGTCACTTGTTTTGTATTATTGTTGCAGTAGTGTCTAAACTGTCTAAAGACAGTCATTTACTTTGAAGAGTTTACAGTCTGAGGGACTATACCTTTATTGTAATCCTAGCATTTGTTGAACTTGCTTTGTCATTCATTAATTATCACAAACCTTAACCTTTGCACTTCTCCATCTGTTTGTGTGAACATGATAGTTTAAGATGAGAGTTGTAACATCTGCTACTTAGAGCAATACTTACGTTTTCATTCTTAGACAAAATATTGTTTAAATAGCTGTCTTCTACCTCATACAACATTTTCAAATGCCTACATGATCAAAAATAATGTCCTGAAATTATATTGAAAATAGGACTTAATTTTGTTTTTAAATTTTAGGCAGTGTCTGTTCTTATTTTAAATACGCACAGTCTGTTTGGTGTTTCTCATGTTCTGCCTTGTAGCATTACTAATGATTTTCCATTCAAGTTGAAAAAATGTCACCTACATATATCAATAGAGGAAGGGGAGAACTTGATGGGGGACAATCCCAGCAGCAAGGGAGGGAACACTTGCCAAGGGAAAATAGGTAGCTCCTTCCTAAGGAGTCTCTGACATCCATTAGCCAGCTGGGGGAGAGAGGTGCTGACTGGCCAGCATTCCTCAACTGCCAGAATTTAATTCAGTGCAGGGTCATGTGGAGCCTCTTTCAGCTCCATTCCAGAAGGCACCTGTACTCCCTTGAACTAGGAATGGGAACCAGGCCTGAAAGATGCTGTGGGTCTAGCCAATCACCTATTTAGAGTATCAGGAAGGAATTCTTCTCTCCTGTGAGCCAACTGCTAGAGGACCAAGGAGGTTTGTTTTGTCTTCCTTGCAGCATCTTCAAACTACAATGGGTGAAGTAGGAATGCACTTAGTACCTGATTGAGGTCTGGGAGTGAAGTGGTTTATTCATCGCAACTTTCGGCCAGTTTCCTGCGCAGTTAAGAGAGAAAAAAAAAAACTGGTTCCCAGAGGTAAAATATTTGGAATTTATATAGTCAGTAAGGTTAAGATTGTCAGTTTTTTTAATAAACTGAATGGACAGGTCAAGGGCAATAAACAAATTCAGGGAAGCCAATGACCTGTCCCTGACTTTTACTAAAAATAATGGGGCTGGGGGGACAACTGAAGCCTGAGCAGGAGGTGGGGGTGAGAGCCTGAACCCTGCTGCATGAGGAGAGGAAGGGTTCAGTACCCACCACCACCATGGCTGTCCATCCCAGGGCCCCCACTGCAGCCCCAGGGGCTCAGGCTCCCCGGCAGCTTAGAACTGTGTAGACTGCTGACGCAGGGTTTCCCCACAGCCCATGACAGGTGGAAGCTGCAGGGCCACCCATGGCTCCTGGTCCCCCTACTGCTCACAGCAGCTGAGAGCTGTGGGGCCCTCACCTCCTGCGGCTTGGAGTTCCAGGACCTCCATTGGCTGACTGCTCCAGTTCTGCCTTCCTGAGGTGGAAAATGTCATGGAGGTGTCTGGAAGTCATGGAATCTGTGACATACACTTATCCTTATTGATCGGCCTTGGGCTTGAGATAGGGTGAGACCTTAAGGCCCTCCTGAGCCAAGGTTAGACCTTGTGGCTCTCATGGGCTGAGGTCCCCACCCTGCTGCACTGTGTGTCCTCATGGAAGAGGACTGGTTCTAGGTCTCAGAGAGCTGAGTCTCCCCCATGTTATGGGTTATACGGCAAGGAGCCCTGTAATCCTTGCACTGGAACAAACTAAATGCCTGGTATAGGAGAGTGGAGTAGGGTGATGGGCCCCCGTGTTAAAATTTAATAAAAATTGCATCCTGCCAGTTAATTCCATGCATGTGTGTTCTCATTTTGCTGCTCCATCCACATCTGAAGGCAACATCCTTTTTTGCAACTGAGGTTGCATCTTCAGTATAAGTACTACAGCTGCACATATGCTGCTGTAGAATAGGTGCTGCTTACATGAACTGAAGGGTTTTTTACATTGATGTAGTTAATTCACCATTCCAAAATGCAGCAATAGCTCAACTGAAGAATTCATCTGCCAGTCTACCTGTGTATATAGTGGAGGTTAGGTAGATCTAACAGTGCTCATGGCATGAAATTTTTCACAGCTTTGAGACCAAGCCTTAGAAAAAAATTATACCAGTTGAGATATAAAAATATGTAATGGCCTTCAAAATTATGCAGTCTTTAAAAATAGTATCTCCCTTACTGAGGTTAACTCTGTTGTATCAGAGTTTGTGATTGATGAAATGTCAGCAGCATAGTGTGTTTGATTCATTTTCCTGTAAATGGGAGTTAGCATTCTGTGAATTCAGGGAACCTAGAAATAAGTGGAGGAAGGTTTACATTCCTAACTTCCTGCCTTGGTTATCTGTGGCATTCACCACATTGTTTAATGATACACTAATGAATGTTTATATCATGCAAAACTGCACCTATCTTACCTCTTTCCTGGCCCTTTCATGCTAGAAATTATAAAAGATAATCACAGTAACACCCAATGGAAATTAATTCATGCTTATTTTGTTTTGTTCTGCTTCTGCCTAGCCAGTGAAAGATTCAGTTCACTGAATAAAACTGTTAGTCTTTGCCAATTTCACTCTGGTGGAACAGCATAGATCTTAGATATTCAGTGATCAGAAGAGACCCAAAAAGGGTATATTAAGAGGAGGAATACAATCAAAACCAATTCCAGGAAAGGTGTGAGGAATAGGGAAGTAAAGAAGAGAAGGTACCAGAAGTGAGGAGTAGAGAGCATTGAGGGGAGTGGAGACTGATTTTCTTTTGTCAGCCAGATTAATTTTGTTAACCAGATTAACAGATGAAAAACTTTTAAAAGTGTAATTTTTATTTTCTCCATTTGAAAGTTTGAGAGAGGAGGAAATGTTAGATCAGACTTATTTCCCTGAATAACCAAAAATGAAACCAAGAATGAAAATAAAGCTCTGAGCCATTCAAAAAAACGAGTTTGGCTATCCCCACAGTATTATTTTAATTTTTCTGTTTTAAATTGTTTAACTGTTGATTCTCTCTCTCTCAATGCTATGACCATCAGACCTCTGCAGCATGCTTATCTTTTACAGAGATTTTAGAACAAGTGGCAAAACTATTTTACTGATTTGTGAAAGACCTCAGTAGATTTCCCACCAGAAAGTTCTGTTCCTTTAGAAAAGGAACAAATGTTGAAAATATACATGCTCTATTTAACAGTCTTTAGTAGCTAATTGTATAGACCCTGATGCATCAAAGCATTTAAGCAAAGCCTTGACTAAACATGTGAGTAATCCAGTTGTCAGGATTATGCATGTGCCGGAGTGCTTTGGTAGATTGAGGTTATAGTATCACCTGTTAAAATGTGAATTTAACCCTAGTTAGTTTTGCTCTTCTTTCCTATTGGGTTCAGTTTTGGAGGGGGATAAAAAGTGAAATTTGTTTGCCCAAATAGTCAGAAGAGGTCAGATAGAGATTTTCACACCAATAATCCCTTTATAACCAGGAGTAGGAAAATGTTTAGGAATATGTAGTGTATGTGATATAATTTCTTAATAAAAATAAATGGGTTTGTAATGTTTTGGCATAACAGAGATATTAAATAGAATGTTGGACAAGGTATTTGTCCATGAACTCTTTTGAAGGTTCCAGGAACACCGAGGTTTTTCTTTTCTTGTGTTTTTAAACTACTGTGATAAAATAAGGCTAAGAGGTGATGACGTCTAACAAAATTTACAAAAGTGACAGTCAATGTGGGGAACACACTGCTCAGGAAAGAAATACACTTGCCCTAAACAAATGGGGAAAACATCTATTCTGCCTCACTAAACTTCATAGATTTTTTTTCTGTGATGCATTCACTGGTTTGCATAAATTGCATATATAGAGAAAATGACTGAACACCAGCTATTTAGATGGAGAAGAAGTTATATGGCTGCTTTGAATACAAACTTTAATGTGATGTGGATGAAAATCTTTAAATTGTATTGATTCCCAGTATGACTTCATAGTTTAGATTTATGATACGATAACATTTGTATTTCCTTAAACAAAATAGGAAAAACACCTACAACTTTAAGATACAATACCAATATTTTGGGGATAATTCTAATGACAATAAAATTGGACAAGAGAATATTTCTGCTTTATTTTCTTGATCGCTTCTTGGAGGTATTAGACATTCAGAAGTAAAAGGTGAAGTGGATTTGTGCAAGTTCCGTAATGGATTGAAAAAATATTTTTTCAACACTAGAAAGATATCAGCCTCATTTTAAGAAGGGTTAATCTCAGATCTACCCAGAGATGCGTATTATGAAAATTCACTGATTAAAAAAAACTTTGTTAATGCGGAGTTAAGGTTGCCTGTGATATTTCATGTCCTTGCAGAAAATCATTTGCAAAACTCAAACTTCTGAAAAGCAGGAAATAGAGTTCATGCCAATGCACCCTTAACTCTGCCCTCTGAGTGGTGCTGCAGTATGCCTACTACACATACACTTGCATTCTGCCTTTGCAGATGGTGCAGAACACTCAATGAATAGGGCACATGACTGTTGTAGAACTGAGTCTAATTCTGTCTCTTTGCTAAGGCAAAAATTTGTGTTTAGGTGAGTGGTACTGAACAGGAGTACCTGTGATCTGCCCTACTCCCAAATGCTTAACCTACTCTTCTGAAACAATACATCTGCTAAATTTTATATCCCCTTCATCCCTTTGAATAATCCTTTCACATTTGTGCACAGGATTCCAGCTAACACTATGCTTTCAAATACCCATTATTAAACCCGGAGACCACTCATCACATCTTGCTGCTGATAGTTCCTGTGGCAAGAAGACTCTGGTGCACAACCAGATTGTTTGTGGGAGCCAATGGGAAGGCAGTAACCAGAGCTGGGTGGCAGATGGTGATGAAGAGACAGCAGTTCAGAGAGATAGTTAGGTCAATGAGTGACATTGCGACCAAGTGCAAGGGCTCCTTCCATTCCCATGCTGTGCTGTGTTTCTCATCACACAGGTGCCAGCTCTGTTCCATACCATCCAGCCCTGGTTATTATCTGTACCTTCCCATTGGCAAAGGTGTTGTATTGCCCACCCATTGCTTGGATGGCATTGTCAGAATCTAATTGACTGTTTCCAAACAATCAGCCAATGGGGAGGTGGTGACTGGAACTGGGTGGCGTGGAGCGGAGCCAGAGCCTGTATTGATGGGAAATTGGAGCCGAGTGGTGTGAGGCAGCAGCTTTATTAAAAGACTCTGCTTCTCAGTTTTTTGGGGGTTTCATTCACCTCCTCCTTACCCGTATCTTCACTTTAGGCACTGTGCTTGATGATCAGATTTCGCTGGGCCATGGCCCACCCATGGCTACAACCCTGCTCAGCCCTCAAAGAATATTTTCACTAGCTGTCTATGGCCAGCAAGGTCATATGAAACCAGGATGACTCAAAAACCTGTTATCTACTCTTTCTGCACATGCACATTGAAATCTGTTTAGCACATGCTAAAAGTTCATGCTTGAATCTAGGCAATATAACTCTTCCTCTAATAATGATTTCAGTATTGCTTCCTGAAATGGACTGTGGGACTAGGTGAGCCAAATGCTGAGTAACAGATGAGATATGGTTTGAGCCCTAAGTGTGCCCAAAATAATTGTTGGTGGAATCAGTAAACTTTGTGAAATGAAGGTTTTTAATGGGGAAGGGACCCATATCTTGGCAATCTCTTGCTCAGAGGACTCAAAATTTGGTTCACTAACCCTGTTCTACACTTTCATGAAGCACAACAAATTTTAAGACAATTTAAGTAATCATGCAGAATTTTGGGCACTGGGAAGAGGAGTCCTTTAAACAGGAAGGGATTCTCAACCTTAATTATAGTTGAGCTGGTGCTGTGCCACAATATTATGTTGAAAAGGTAGAATAAAGTGCAAAATTTCAAAGAATTATTTCTAAGTTATATCAAGAGTTAAGGGTAAATAAGTAAAATACGAAGCCACCAAAACTTTGTTTTATTTATTTACTTCAGTAAATATTTAAATAAGAGCAATGTACAGGGTGTTCATCTTTTTCCAGTGCCAAAGCATGGGAAGATACTTGGAAATGCAAAAGTGAAGTATGGATGGACAATGAAAGTAACAAATGACTTTTTGTTTACAAAGCCAAAGTACTCATGAGAAATTCAAGTCTTCCTATAATGCAAGGTGTAGTACAAGTTCAGGCATAAACATAGATTTGGAGCGGTTCTGTAATAAATTACTACTACATGTTGACCTCGTGATATTTATTGCATAAATATATTCATTTATTCCAGCATTGATGTAGCTATATTTATTCCAGAGGAATAAAGATACAAGGTGGGTGAGGTAATATTTTTTTATTGGACGAGCTTCTGTATATGTAAGCATGAAAGCTTGGTTCTCACTGAGCTCTTCTTCAGGTCTGGGACCCTCCCAAGCCCTGCAAGCCCAAGTCAAGTGACATTGGCATTTAACTGCAGTATAGACATACTGTAAAACAGGGGTTCCCAACCTTTTTGGCTCAAGGGCCACAAATATCATTTTTATAACCTTGAAGGGCCAACTTTATCAACTCATAAAAAATGTGTTGACGTATATACCATTAAGGACTACAAATCACTACATATTTAAAGTAAACATTTTGATGCTACTGTGCTCATTTTTACAGTCATTATTTTATACGTACAAATTATTCACAGTTTGTCACACACTCATATACAAAGCACTAGTATAGATGAGTGACTTACTACACACTGAAACACATGGCCTGGCAACTAACTGGAAGGCACTGATTTTTAGAGTCCTGTCCCTCCTCAAGCACGGCAGGTCCTAGCTGCTCCACCAGCAGCCACCTCTCTCCCCCCCACACTGCAGCCAGATGGGAGGCAGCCTCCTCGCTGATTTCCCGTCCCCCTGGCTGCATCAGGGAAAACACATGCATCCTGTAGCCCTGTGAGCTCCACCTGGGTCCCTAGGCACTGGCTCCCATCTGCAGCTAGGGGTATGGGAGATCAGTGCTTCCCTTCCCTCTGGTTCCAGCAGGGACCCCAGCGCCTATGGACCTAGGCAGAGCACTTTGCTGTGCTCCCTGCAACAGCCAGGGGGAGAGGAATGCCGTGAGCCCCATGGCAGGGGAGGGGAGTGCTAGCAAGCCCTGCGGCAACACACTGCTTTGGTCCTTAGTCAGCAACTCCCTTCTGTAGCCAGCAGGAGGGGAGCTGCGGGCCACTTTTGGTCCCAAGGCCGGGAGTTGCTGCTGTAAGAGCTTTGTTCCTATTGTTAAAACAACAGTAGTGTTTTATTTAAGAATGCTGTCTGCTCTCAGAGCAGGGGACAGAAGTGCAGCTAGCCCTGTAAATATGACATGGGTGTGCTTGCCCTCTGCCCCCTAACATTCTGATGTGCTCTGTAACCAGCAATACTTGTGTGTCACTTGGAGATCATAAACACAGTCTCTGGCTATGCTAGACAGATATGTTCCTTGTTCTATACCAGTTAGCATAAATGACAGCTCCCCAGTTAACAGAGTTTTATTGTCTTATAAACAAAGAAATGATCCATTTATGGGTAGCATCTGCCTTTTCTTTATTCCAGCATCAGATTGTTAAATAGTGGTTCAGTATAGAATGTTAGTGGGTTGTTCCCATCCATACACCAAAGTCAATGTTTCAGCTTCACAGAAAAAGGTATAGATCAATTGTTAGCTGCTGTTCCATCAAACAAGGACCAGTGATATATTAAATTATCTTAAGAAATTTCTAAGTATGAAAGTCATGTTTATTCTTCCAGAAGCATTTGTCTTTTTTTTGTATTTAATGTTATGCTTTGTCAGTGGAATTATTAGGACAGCATCCTGGAGATTTAATTAGGGGGATGTGGAGGATTACACCTTTTAAGAAAACTGTGGAAAATGTCTTTATAAAGATAAAGATATGTGATAAAGAAGGCATTTAAACTATATTAGTAATATAAATTGTAGCAAGATGATAATAATTATGTGAGTTGGGATGAAGAGAAATTTAGGGGGAAAAAGGCATGCTAAACTCTCAAAATAGACAGATTATATCCTGATTCTTCTTCCTCGGATGTATAATTCTATGAGAAGGAAAAAAATCCTACTCTGAATCTGATGGTTTGAATATAGATACTCAAACAAAACAGCCACACAAGAGTAAAAAAGAAAAAACATTTAAAAAAAGAGGTAGAAAAGGAAGACAGGTTCAAGCAAATATTTCCCATTTAGCTGTAAATTGTCCTTATTAAAAGGAGATAGGAATTTCCAAATAAATTCAGAAAAAACAAACAGGCATATTTGCCTAGGGCAAAATCTGAGATAACAAATTTGAGCATTTATCTTTTTTTCTGTCTGAAATAGATGTTGCCATTTCTGCAGTAGGAAAAGATACAGTAAACTCAGCAAAAAGATAATTTGTCACTAGAGAAAAGACAGGGAAAAGTATGAAAGATCGTTAAGTGCTGGTTGTCAGACCCAGTGAAAATGATGGCTCAATGCAAACTATTAAAATTACTGAGCAGAGCAGACAAACTAATCGAGAGAGAACCTTCCTTAATATGACATGGTGGCTGTTAAATGGAAACCTATTGGTCTCGAGGAAAAATTACTATCCTTAAAGGAAACACTGGCATTGTGAAAGAAAATTTAATCCTAAAAGAGGTCATGCTATTCATTTATTGGACTTCCTTCGAGTGTGGATGTCTTCAAGTCTTAATCATAGTGTGATAAAAGTTTCAAGTGACATTACTGGGTTGTCATTAACACAGATACGAAATTAACTTGTTTTATTCATTTTTTTCCACTTCCTAATTTATTTTTTAAATATGATGTTAAATGTGGTGACAATTGTATGATTTGGATTCCATGTCATTATTTTTAACAACATTATTTTTTGTTACAGTAATGCTCAGAGGCCTTGGCTGGGATCAAGGCTTTTTCCTAGGCACTGTTACATACAGTAAGAGACGATACTTGCATTGAGGACCTTACCCTCTAAGTAGAGAAGACAGGCAAGGGGTGGGAGAAAGGAAGTATTGTTGTGCCCATTTTAGAGATGCGGAACTGGAATCAGGTTTTCAATTGGAAAACTAATGTTTTCATTTTATTCTTTACTTTTATTTAATAAAGTGTATAATACTGTTTAATACTATCCAAAAATTTTTAAAAAGGGGGAGGAGCTGGTTAAATATCACTCAAGTTTCACAAATCTTTTTCTTCTGTCTTTAAAAAGATGACCCCTGGAGACTTCTGGATTTCCTACCTCTAGTGAGAAGTCTGTGGACACTTAATTTGAGTGGGAAATGTGCTTTTTTTTTAAAAAATGTAAAAATTATTATTAAATCTCTGAACATTTGCTTTCTTTTAATCATAAAAGTGCTTTGTGAAGGTAGGAGTAGAGAAGTTGGTTGCTGAAAGTGTTTGAAATATTTATTTTCATGTGAGCTGCCTTAAACACACTGTTCAATTAGGTATTTAATTAGTTATTTATTAGCCTCAGTGAATTCTTATCTGTTAAAACCTTGACTCTGGACCTCGTAAAATAGGGGTGGTTAGGAGGAAGGGCCATTCTTTTACAGCTTGTTACTTACAATATCTCTAATTTTCTTTAGTCTTCATAATTGTGGAATATATTTGATTTAGTCAGACACCATTGGGATTAAACTGTTATGATGAATTAAATCAATTGGTATTCCTGAAAATGGGATTGAAATGCAATTTGGGCCAACCAAGACAGTGTCTTTTCAAAGGGAAAATCAACATAATTCTTGTGTGAATGTTAAGTAGATAAAATAAACATGCAGTGAAGTTTTTAATATTTAAAACCATGTTAAAAAAGGAGGATATTCTACAATACTACAGAGAAGTGACAAAATTAGGGTCAATAATAGTTAGAAATACTCAGAGTTGTAAGAGACACATGCCAATGAGTTACATTATTGTACATAACCAATTTAAAACAACCCTAGTCTGTAGAAATTAAAGCTATCGGTTAAATCACAAATTATTGTAGATAAAAAGATGGCTGCTCAGAGTTGTGAGTTACTTGAGAAATAAATTATGGAAACTAGAATCAATTGGAATCCATTGCAAAACCTGCAACTTTGTTGATAGGAAAGTAGGTGCTTCCAATATCAGACTTGGATCTTTCAAGACTAAAATCATGCTACATATATTTCCACTCTTCTTATTCATGCTTTGTTTCATCCCATTGGACACACAGATCCTATTGTTTATATAGTCTGGCTTGGAGTTTCTGAAAATGCCTTTGTCCCCATGTTCCTCCTCAATGGATTTGAAAAACTTGGTGGGTGAGGTAATATCTTTTATTGGACAAACTTCAGTTGATGAGAGAGAAGCTTTCAAGCTACACAGAGCTTTTCTTCAGGTCTAGGAAAGGTACTCTGATGGCTAGTCTAAATTTAAAACTTACAGCGGCACAGCTGTATCAGTACACTGTAAGAGCGCTTCTGTAGCTGCATTATGTTGATGGGAGAGAGCTGCTGACATAATAAAATCACCTAAGTGGCAGTAGCTATGTCAGTGGGAGAGTGTCTCCTGCCGACATAGCGTTATCCACATATGCACTTATGCTGGCAAGACTTATTTTGCTCAGGGGTTATTTTTTGTTTTACACCCCTCACTGAGAAAAGTTTTGCAGGAATAAGTGCTAGTGTAGACAAGGCCTGGGTGTCACAAGTAAATACAAGGTTGAACTGATAGTTTAGCATGACTAGTTAGCACATATTTCAAGGGACCAATCAAGGTTAAGTGGCCCATTTAACACCTCTTGTGGTCATAGGACAAAAAGGGGAGTTAGTGGGTTACAGATTGTTGTAAAAATAAGTCATAAATCCAGTGTCTTTATTAAAACCATGGTTTTTAGTGTCTTGCAAGGTTATGAATTTAAGCTCTCAAACTTGTCTTTTGAAAGTGTTATGCAGGTTTACTTCAAGGATGAGGAGTGATAAATCTCAAAAGCTTGTCTCTCTCACCAACAGAGTTGGTCCAGTAAAAGATATTGCCTCACCCATCTTGGGTCTCTGTTAAAATGTGGGATTCTTCCCTACCTAAATTTCAGAATGGCCTTCAGGATTAGTTCTAGGTAAAACACATTGCAATAATACAAAATGGATGTGAAGACTGTATCAGACAGGGAAGGGAGTAACCCAGCCTCTCGGTGAGCCAAAGAAATACTTTAGCTGCAACTAAAGAATCTAGGCCCAGTCAGAAGTTGAACAACATTAGTATTGCAAAACACTTTCACAAACAAACCCTTAAAAAAGGAGAGCACAGAACTCCTGCTTAACTCTGCAAGTTCCTTCTATCTGTCAGCATCATATAAGGATTAAACTTAAGATACATACCTAGAGGAAAGCAACCTATATTGGATAACACACTGAGAAAGCAAGGAGACTATTAACTCTAGGCTTTCTTTCATTTTAGCAGAGCTAGGAAAGGAGAACCTAGTACATAATACCATAGCATATCTCCTTTAATCAGGTTTCAGGACAGGAGTAATTACAATGAACAGTACATAAGGTTCTTACCTCAGGACCATGGTTCAGAGCTCATGAACTTATTCATCAAATAAAGTCTCCTGGATCCTGGGAGAGAATCTCTCCCTTGCCCAGCTTCCTGTTTAAATAGCCCATCTCTCAGGTGGGGCAGGGCCTCATTGATTACATACCAGGTGATACATCCCTTCACACTCACTAAGTAGTGTAACTTACACACTGAACAGTGATAAGATGGGTGTGATGGTTTGCAGGGTATCTAGTACTGTGAGACACTTTGTTACCTCTAGCCAGCCAAGCACTCTCCTTTGGACTATGTCAGCCCTTACTTTACTTTGGAGATTAACAGTAGGTGCACCCCAGGTGAAATGTTTCCCTATGATGTCCAGCTCTTAATCCACTGGATACTCATAGTAATACCCTGTCTCCAAGGGAACAATATACACAACAGCTTGTATTATTCAACCCAGGATCAGCATATTGCTTCATATCACAGCACTTATATTAATTGTGAAAACAAGAATACATTTATTACCAAAGATTCAAGTGATAGTTAGTAAGGATATTGGAAACAAATGGTTAGATATAAAACAGAATCGTAACATGCTTTCTAGAGACTAAATTTAACTAACATATTAATCTCCTGTCTCAAGTAGTTTTATGTAACCCAGTGTCATCTTCAGCTTTCAACCATAGCTGGCTGAGATCCCATTTTCATAAATATAAATGCACACTGTCCATTTACTTCCTAGGTGTAGGTTACAGGGCTCTCGTCTTTGTCTCAGAGATACAACCCCAAAGTTTGTCTTTGTACACAGCCATGATAACCATTCATGGTTTGCTTTTCTCGTGTGCTGCTTTCATGTAGAATCCATGTCTCTTACTAACTTCTGACTTTGTATGTAAATGGTTATCCATTGTTTGATCTTACAATGCTTAATTTACATTTTGACAGATTTGCATTTCTTACCTCCTCTTTGAGAGAGAACCTGTTTTTTACCCTACGTTGATACAGACTTTAAAACCATGTTTTCAGTATATAAACATAACTCCTTACATAGTGTTTGTACATATATTTTACCATGATATTAAAGACCAGTGTAATCCTGGCTTTTATTTAAGGCCTCACGTGACATTCTTTTGTGAACCACGATATTCATACCAGAATCAAGATATTCCTGTAAGCCCCTTGCCAAGTGGCATTAAGGGGATTTGGGGGTAACAATGGGACACTATAAGGCCCTGTGTCTGAAGGTTCTTGGGTGGGTTCAACAGTGGTTCTGAAAAACACCATGGTTCCTCTAAAACAGCCATGACTGCCCTTACCAGGTTTTGCAGGAACCCACCTCAACAACCAGTGGTAGTAAGGGATGCTCACTAAATAAATAACATAAACCTAACACCTGTCTGCTATTAAAAGGTGAGTGACAACCAAAGATAACTGTGGGTTTCCTTGTCACACTGACAAAAATCTATAGGCATCTGTCAGTTTTTTTGTTAATAACTTTCCTCAAAAAGGGGATGTGGGTAACAGGGCCATAGTCAAAATTGTTAGTGTCAAGCAATGATCACTTGAACATACCCTCAAACTGTGATTTGTAGGTCTACTTGGCATCTTGCTTTCCTTAAGAGGCATTAATAATTCCCAGTGATAAGGGGCCCAGGTTTTTTCTATTGACAGTTTGGCAGCCATGGAGTAGAAGTGGGTCTGTTTAACAACTAATTGAACAGACTTATATAGAATCTGTGGAAGACTGGGTGAAACTTGATTCTGAAGACTGCATATGTACCTCTCTTGTCTGGATGCTGCACCCACAGAAAGAGACAGATTGCTCTCAGTGTGAAGAATCATAACAGTAAAGTAATTAGAAAACTCTTCACAGAGATAGCTGGCTCTGCTAATAAGTGAAGAATGTAAGATTTGTTCACCATCGTACATATGTGATGGTACAACAGAGAAACCAGAAGTTTTTCTGAAGTTATTTGAGTTTGATCCATCAAATTTAATTATATATTTACTTCAGTTAATTTTCTAAGTTACAAGCCATGGAGAAAACAAAACATGATATTGAAAGGGAGAAAGTTTCTGTATTAATAATGTGAATTAAACATAAAAATTGTTTTATGCTTTTATCACCTGCAATTGTGAATTCTAAAAGACTTAGTATTTCACATTCAAAGAGATTTAACTGTCTCCAAACATTTTGGCTTCATTAAGCACTTATAGGAGGCTAATTTTCTTAAGTAGGGAATATATGGAAATGTAGGAAGTTCTGCATCAGATATATTTGCTCCACTGTTGCATTTTAGTAGATGATACCATTACTGAGCTTTAATAATGTTGTACTGAATTACTAGAACTATACAACTTGAGAGAATTTTAGTTGCATCTTCACTTTAGCTGAAAATCAGTGCAAAGAATAGTTGTTAAAGTACATGATAGAAATGAAAAATAAAGGTTAATAATGACATTCTGACACAAGGCCTTCATACTGACAAAAACAAATGGAAGAACAAATAGAAGAACTTATCTCACGCATTGAAGTGAGTCTGTAACATTGTTTTTAATGAGTTCCAGAGGATGCATGAAGTGGGTTTCTGCCCTCAAAAGCTCATGCCCAAATAAATTTGTTAGTCTTTAAGGTGCCACAAGACTCTCGCTGCTTTGCTAAAAATAGACTAACACAGCTACCCCTCTGGAACTCATCAGCATGAGACTAAAAAGTCACTCTGGGAAGTATTGAACAAACTTGAATATTGTGGGCCAAATTCTGTACTGCCTTAAGACCTGTGCAATTCTACTGAAAGTCAGTGAATCGCAAGGGGTCTAGTATTTAGTCCCTTGAGCCTAAACCTGCCCAACAAAATTAGATAATTTTTAGATACGTTTTGTTTATACCCTTTTCAAGTTGAATTGCAGAGGGATAAGGGTGTTTGAGCGAAAGATGAATCAATTCCACCGTCAGCCAATTTAATCTAGTAGGCAGTATGAATGAAACAGTGCTTTGGATAGCTTTGGTTACTTCCACAAAGGGATTGAAGATGAACTGAAGCCTTGAGCAGGTTATCTAACAGGGAGCCAATATAAGGAATGGGGCCCTTGAGTGATGAGCTCTTGGTGTCCTGATTTGATAAGAACATGGGCTGTTGCATTCTGAACCATCTGGACATTTTTGTAAAGCCAGTAATTTAATTCCTTTGCACTTGTTAATGCCAGACTGGTTATTTCAAATACATAGATCACCAAGTTGACAGGACAGGGTGAAGTCACTTTGCCAGCAGAAGTTATTTCCATACCCAGCATCAGTGAAATGTGAAGGAGGACACCCAGGCTGCAGATCTTTGAAGGAAGAACCTTTTAACATGGGGTGGTGGTGTTGGCATCAAGCTCTTTTGAAGTGCTTCCCTCTGCACACTGGCATCATCTCTTAAGAGCAACTTCTCCACATTGCACCTAATACAGCCTTAAGGGGTGGATTCTCCATTGACCACTGCAGCATAGAAGCAGCCACAAAGGAGTTTTACACACCAGAGTAGGTTCATAGAGAGATGCTGCATGTGTGAAAATGTCAGTCTATTTCCTTCATAACCTTCTGTACAGAGAATGTTCTCAGCTGCATGCTGCCAGAGTTTGGGTTGAGAATATAAAGGGGGAAAAATGATTGTGGCTGAAGACAAATTTCCCCCATACTTGACCCTGGAGCGCAGGACTGGGTAGAGAGCACCAAGTTTGTTAGATGTTTGTCAGATGCAAGAATGTTTGCTGAGGTACAGCAACTAGAAATGTGTATGTGAGGTGATGAGAAGGACACAGTAAAGCTGCTGTTTATCTGGCACATGTACACATCTCCCTCTCTCTCTGACCATTCTTGATCTGACCTAACATGATATATTAAAACAAAGTCACTCATTAAAAGTAATCATTAAATGACACATATGCACACTGTGTAGCATAAGGCATCCTATACACATATTATTTCCACTAAATATGGATTTAGGTGTCTAGATTTAAGGTATAGATTTAGGTGTAGGGTTTATTTTCCAGCTCACATATGAGATTCCATGTTAGCTAACGGTGACTGCACTTCCAGATGTGGAATGAATGCCTTCAGGTTCCACTTTCATTAATGACCCAATGCAATTCAGCTGTAGTCAATGGAAAACTGCTCGTTGATTTAGTGGAAGCTAAATCCAGCCCTATATTATCAACTGTAACTTAGGGCTCTACTTTAAAAAAAAGTTAAGAAAGATATTGCACCATTTAACATACCGTTAACTAAAAACAAAGTAAATTCTGTTTTTTCTTCTGAGAAGGTTTAATTTAGTATGCCCTTTGGTGTAAACGATTTGTAAGAGATTAATCACACTTACCTCCTACATAAGGGATTTACTTTTACTCCATGATACATGGACTGGAAGATCAAGACCAGGCAACACCCACTAGTAAAAAGAGGAGTGAACGGGGTGTGTGTGTGTGTGTGTGTGTGTGAGAGAGAGAGAGAGAGAGGTGTCTTCCACTTTTGTTTTCATCTGACTGTCATCTCATTGTGATGAATTACTGATGGTTCTCAGTGACCAATGCATTTTCAAACGTACTTGAAGTAAGCTGAATTCAGCACCAGAAGGCAAGCTATAGGGCATGCAGACAACTTTTTACTTCCTGTATTTAGGTGGAGTGGGCCAGGAGTCACAAAGAGTTAATCGGGCACTGGTGTGTCTCTCTAATCATTATCTCTCTAATACAAAACATGCATTCATGTTTGTGCATATCGGGTATAGACCAATCACCTCTCAGAGAAGCACAGTTGCCTAAGGACTGAAGCAATGGGCGCAAGGTTGGAATTGCAGTAGCACCACTTGGCAGGCGTTGCATTACTAGTCATGTACTAAAACTCATTTACCTCTTCTAGTCGATTTATATGATGGAGATTAGAGAAGGGTTAACCAACCTTTTATCTGTCTGTTAAACTTGACAAGAACTGGGATCTTGCAGCTATAATCTCATATAATTCATTCAGTGAACAACATTTCCCTGCCCAGTTTCCGCCTGTCCGCCCTCCCTCCAGCATCCCTAAGAAAAGACTCTATCATACTGAATTGATTTTAGAATTATCTAAGAGCTAATTACAAATCTTGTCCTTCATGGCTCTTACCCTATGATGAATCTTGGTTTTTATTTAATGTTTTCTGCACTAGCAGCAGTGTCACATCAGGCTCTCCTCTTTGCATTACTAATTCTGTTCTCTCTTTGATCAAAGGCTGGTGGCCTTTTTTTTTTTAAGAAGCAGTTAGGAGTAATCCCAGCATTGGTAAGGAACATTATGGCTTAATTTTCTTTTTTTGGTCTCTGAATCCTGATTGTGAACACTTAGGAAAAGAAAATTACACATCATCTTATTTATTACTATCCCTTGTGAGAATATGCTGTCATTAGCCAACAGATAAACATTCACTGTGAAAAATATAGACTCTGTATAAGATCCATAGTTTCATTTCACTGAAAGCAAGGATCTGACATTTATAGTTTATAAGGAAAGAGGAACCATACAGCTCTCTCAGCTTCTGGTGAAATGGTGGTCCTGTCACCAGCTGAACGGATATTTGCTGTGTATTATCAAACTTTCATTAAAAAATATATAGAGAAGTTTTCCTAAGCATATGACCTCTGGTAGTCCTCATGATACTGAATAGCCTTAATAAAATAATAAAATATTACATCCTTTTAACCTATTTAACTTAATGGATTCAAATTGCTACTTGGAGGGCTAAATTTCACTGATTTAACACAATAAATTTATACAGCCACAAGAAGATGAGCACTTAGCAGAGTAATATCAGTTAGTTCAACTATGCTTTTAGCAGGCTATCTCAAAAAATGGAGGACTTAAATAGTAAGAAAGTGGTATGTAACATAAGGAATAATAATCATTGCTGTTCATCTACATAATACACTGTTCTGTCTGCTTTTCTTCTTTACCCCTTTGGTACTGGCAACAAGTGTCTAATGTATTTATGTATGAAAACTCCATAAGGCAATGACATCACATTACTCAATTTGTCTCCTGTGTACTCCAGAAAGTCAAAGGTCCCAGAAGAAAATCAAGTGACCTACTCTGAATTGAAAATACTTTCCAACACAAAGAAAATCAAAGATCCATTTTTTCTCTCTCTCTCTTTTTCAGTTCTGACAAACTAATTTGAAACTTCAAAACACTCTTTGGCCCTGGTTTTGAACTAGTCAATTGAAAGAAAAAAAAATGCCAAATGCTGTCCGAGCATGAAACTTAATGGTATGAGATTTCTCTGTTAGATGATGTTTCCTACACTGATCTTATGTTGCCAACAACTAAAATACCTTTTAATGATTTCTGGCTTTCAAAGTATAACACTGCCTGGGCTACATATGTTTACCATTATCCACAGAATCATCAGACCCTTTATTTTCAATAGAGGCAGTTGTGGACATGGGCCAGAATGGGCAGAAACACAGTTCCAGTAGTGAAATTAGCGACTGGACAATATTCCCAGAGAAGTAGTCCTGTTTTCTGTTCGTTTCTGGAAGAAAGCCCATTTCTGATACAAAAATATCCCTAGAAAAGAAATTTGTGTGGAGAGTTTCTGTGTGTACCTGTGAAATTATTACACATCAACACATACATCAAACACTGCATTTAGTGTCTTTCATGTGTAGCTCTGACCCCTTTACAAAGTTGGAAAATATCGTTATCCCCATTGCACAGCTCAAGAAACTGAGGCTGTTATTAAGTCATACAGTGAGTTGGTGGCAGATCTAGGAACAGAAACCAAGTACTACTCCACAGGTTTTGGTAGTATCCAGGTGGTAAATTGCAGAACTATGTGACGGATTGAAATGATCACCTTACCTACATTCTGTCCAGTGATCCAGCTCCCTTGTGACTTATTCCTACATTCCAAATACTGGAGCAGCTTCAATCATCCACTTTTGTTTTTCATTAAACCACCTGCTGCAAAGAATGTTTCCTTCTATTCCCAGAAAGTGGAATATTCACCCCCAGATTACATTTACCGAGTTTTGGCATGTGCAATATTCAGACCTGGGGCAGTGATAACCAATTAAAGCTAGAAACAAGAGATACATAGTGAGAGAGCTTCCCAGCTTTCCAATGGGATAAACAGCATTTGCTGGTTTCCCTGGAAAAGCTCTAGATTAGATACGCTAAAGTCACAATACTTTTCGTTTTAGAAGAGCTATGTTAGAGCACTTTTAGTGGTGCTCTACATTTATTAGTTCTGATTTTCCCACCCCTGAGTGCTCAACAGATTGATACCTGATAATGAAGGCAAGTGGGCCTACAGATGAAGTGATGCAAGAAGTAATCTCAGTACATTTCTAAGGTTCTTCTAAAACGCCTTTCCTGTTAAAGACAGCATCTCCACAACGTGCCTGTGTCATATAAAGGTTTTACTGATGCTCATTTGGGATGGCCTGTAAAACAAGCTTTACCACTCAGTGAGCCCAAACTCATACCAATGAAAAGGTAAGACTATGCCACACCGTCATGCACTGTATATGTACAAATAGGATGAAACAGAGTAGTGAACAAATTGGAGAGACGTGCTCTTTAATATCATGTAATAGAAGATAGATAAATGCACACATATCACTGCCATCTTGGGGCCAGGTGCTACTCAGAGGCGGTGGAGGGTAGAGCCTGAGCCGCTGGTACCCAGTCCTGCTGTAAGGTCTGTCAGTGACCTTACTGCAGCAGAGGACCATAACTGAGGTCTGCTCTGCCATGCTTCCTCCGCCACCCATGATACACTCCTCCCTACTTTTGTGGTAGGGGCAGCCAGCACAGGAGCTGTATTGGCCAATTTCTGCTCAGAATTCCCCAGAAAAGTTGGAAATTTACCACTGACTATTACAGACCAGTTGAAGTCTGCTTTATGCACTCAAGCAACACAAAGTACACTTCACAAACTGGGGGGAATCTCTGTGAACTCCGATGTCTCTGGCCTAGTGAAGTGCCTCTTCACTCATGTCTAGCCTAACCAAAATGGGGCCACTAACATTGTCTTTATAACCCCTTGATCTGACTGTCACTGCATCCAATCATGCTTAATGTTCTTGATACCACCTTTAAAACTTTATATAACCCAAGCTTCTTATCCAGCTTGGTCTCTTATTTCATGGGCCTTCACATCCTATCCTTTCTACCACGGATCTAAGTCTAATCACCTCCATCTCCCAAAAGTAGTGAATGCTCTTCCAACGTGTCTTTCTTAAAGACATATTCTGTGGCTCAACCAGATATTGTGTGCTGGATACAGGAATTAATGTGTGAAATTTTGTGGTTTCTGCCCACAAAAGCTTATGCCCAGATAAATTTGTTAGTCTTTAAGATGCCACAGGACTCTATTGTTTTTAATGTTATTTTTTTCTCCTGTTGCACATGTTGACAGATTACTTTATTTGAAATCATAGACGTTTCTTTTAAAAAAACAATAAAGTTTAATCATGGCTACTGTATGCAAGTTTATGACAAGAGCATGGTTACTTTTGTTATAAATTAGGGTATTTTAAAAACAAATGATACAGGGAAACTGGGGTCTGTGATTGAAAATGTTATGAAATGAAAAAGGTGTAGCTTCCTTATGGGAAGAGTTGGTTTCCGTTACTTTAATGGCTTGCAGGTATTCTGTAACATGCCGGATCAAATGTCCTGGAGCTGAAACAATCCTTTCAGATCACTTTATAGTTAAACCAAGCCTTCTCTTGAATTTGTATTTATTCTCAGGGTAGATTCATAGAGGGATTTTTGTAAAGGTACACTGAAATCTAATTCGTTCTAGATGCAGAAGACATTGTCACACTGCATTTTTCTGTACTGACACTACATAATAATGGTGATACTGTACAAAACCAGTTGTACATAAATCACACAGGGTAAATATTTTAATAATAATAATAATAACACCTACTAGCTCATTAATAGGTGAAAATATTTATTATTTTTATTGTTAATTTTTCAGAAGAAATAAATAAAACTCAACATTAATCTAATTAGTCAAATTTATACTGGGCTGAAACAATAATCTCTATCTAATACAGATTATTTTTGATAAAGGATACGCTCGTAGAGTAGTCATCTGGACTAAAAGATCCCAATAGAGGATACATATGGAACCTTAAGGAAACTTAAATGGATTTTTTTCATAGTTTTGATTTTAAAATAATTGTGATTAAATGTAGTGCTTATAAAAGAGACTGGATTTACAGCATTGGAGGCCATGTGTTTCTTTATCCACAGAACATGTATAGCACATACAATGGTTAGAAAAAGTTTCCTCACATTGACAGCAGGGAAGTGAATCTCAGGCTAGAACGGAAAGTGGTTCTATTACTGAATAAGATAAAGTAATATGCAATCTATTTCGTATGTATTTGCATAGTTATATTTGCACTGTTACGTTTCTTCATTTGTAATTACAGAATACTGTCATTTCATTACTGTCATGTAGTGGGCACTTTACCAATTTCTAAATATGAAGGTTATTTAATTATAAGCTACTACTAATTGTCATATTTGTACAGGGAAAAGAGCCAGGAAAATATCCTGAACTGTTAATATTTGTCAGGAATAAGGCCTCCAGGAAAATAGTCACATTGTTATTAAGTAATATTTAATAGTCCCGATTTTCTGTTTCTAAATAGGGGTCCATATTCTTGGTGAGAACTCTTTCACACAAACATTTGGGCGGGATGGGGAGGATGGAGGGAAGGCCCCTCTCTCCACCAAAATATAAGTGCCTTTGTTGTACATAACATGTAGCTGAATAAAGAAGAGATGCTGAAATATTTTTAACCTAAGAAACATTTATTCCCTATGTCAGTTTTTCTCCATTCTTATGTGCTCGTGCTTAAGTCTGAAAAAATAAGAATCCTGCTGCTTTTGTATGTTTGTCCTTTCTTGTCTTTTACTGTTATTAATATTTTATTTCATGCTTGGAGATAAAACATTGTCAGTCATTGTACCCCTGACTTTTTAAACAATCTGCTGGGCATTCTATTCTCCGTGTTAAATGGATCTTTTTCTGCATTTAATTAGAAGCAAAGATTGTTAAACAAAATGTCATAAAATTAATAGAATTCAAGCCCTTAACTTCAGTGGTGAGTCCCAGAATGCATCAGTTTGACACTCTTGTTGAACATATTTGCTTCATTAAATATTTGTACCATACATTCATCTTCTGTCCTGCCATAGAGAAAGTAAAGGACAATCATCATTATTGTTCCATCTATGCAAAAGATTTTTGAATCCAGCCTTTGTATATAGGCCCCATCTGTCCCATGTCCCTTCCTTCCAGCTGATTTGCTTTCATGGATCTAAAAGCATATGTCTGTTTTTTTTCTTTCCTTCTTCCTCATTCTTGTTTTATTTTCTAGGATAAAAAGAAAAAGAGAAAAAAAAGGAGGCGCACAAAAGAAAGACAAGGAAATGGATAAAGCATTCCAGTGATCCGGAGGAGAAAAGACAGGTGGAGGGGAGTGTGGTGAAGACAGAGAAGAGAGTTATCTCTCTAGGTACATATTTGTTTAATTTTATGGCCCTATTGCCCTACTATCAGAGGTCAGTATTAGAGTCCTCCACCTTTCACCAGAGTTCTTGGAGGAATGGGGCAACACCTGGAAGATTTCTCATTGTCACCAGTCTTGCCTTTCTCCTGGGTGTTTGAGTGGAGTGCTATCTCCTAAATTGCAGTGAAATAAGAAATCTTGGGAAGACTAACTCAGCTCATATCTGTTGACCTCAAATGCTTTGTCAAAACTGACTGGCTCACCTTGACTGTATCTGTTACGTTCACTTGGTTCAGCTGTTGAAACCCAAAGCCCTGTTTAGTGGTGTCTTCACTGGAAACTATAATGAAAGCTTGAGAGTACAACTTTCTCCCTTTCCCCATGGTTACTGAAAGTGCTGATAAAATTGACTGAGACAGAGGTGGTGATATTTTTAGATATTGGATGGACTCACCACTCATGTTTTTCAGGCTTGATGAGCATGGTGATGAATCTCACTATATGTATCTCAAAATACTAGATCATCTGCCCTAGGGCTTTGTTTTCTTCAGTCACCCACAGCACCTCAAGTAACTGGAATAGGGTTCCATCGAATAGGGTTTCTTGCTGATGTTGCTTGGTGCCTGATGAATGGCAGAAAATTCTCCACATTTTGTGTGACACATCTTGGACAATAAGAAGACATTTATCAGATAGTGTAATGCAAGAAGCATTCATTTTCTGATTCCTTTAGTATGTTTTTTTACTTTCTTTTAATAGTATCCAAGGATCTGCACCTTTCCTGTCGTCTTCATCTCTATATCTTGAGATATTGCTTTCCACCTCTACATTGACTTTTCTGCTCTCTATTATTTCAGAGGCGTTTACTGTAATATACCCCACAGTAACTCAGGCTGGGTCTACACTGACGGCGGCAAATTCATCGCTGTCACATCAATTGCTCTGGATCGACTGAGCGATCTGTGTAGATCCGCTCAGTCAATCCAGCAATCGACGCAGAAAAACCACCCCAGTAAGTAGTGCAGTGCAGTGTGGACGGTGCATGGAGCAGATGCAGCGAAGTTGACGGGAGATATGCAAGTGATTTACGTCACTTGTGTATCACCTTCTGGATTCGGTGACAGTCGACGGGAAAGTGTAGACCAGGCCTCACTCTATTACTTCTCAATGGAAGCTTCATAGAAGATAATTGGCTAGAAAGTAGGTCACACGTGGGAGATCCCTTTAAAGCTTTTGTCTTTCAAAATAGCTTTTTTTGTTGCAATCGCGTCTGTTAGGCAAGTTGGTGAATGGAGTTCTTTTATTATTACTTTTCATTTTCAGTTTTCTACATGATTTAGGTGTTGTTTTGCTGTCTGCTGGACTTCAACCCAAAATTGAACATGGAACTACACATCAAGCAACTCATTGTCCTTCCCACTCTTTGATCTTACCCAAGACAGAAAACTGCATTTGTTGGTTGTGAAATCTATCATGTAGTTTCATTTATCTTATTTGGAGGAATTTAGAAACCTGAAGTATTTGTATCTGTTCTCTGAGCCATCAAACAGGAAAGATTGCTGCAAAAGCTACAATTGCCAGGTATGTTAGAGTAGAATAACCCAACTATAAATTGTAATTCCCATATGGTTTGTGGATGGTACCAAAGGAGCAGTGTAGGAAAAATAAGGTTAAGGAAAACTAAAATATGGATACACAATTTAAGTCCTGTACTGGTGTATCACCATATCATTGTAATCAGAGAATTCCACCAAGTTCAGTGATGACTAGTGCGACATGCTGCTAAAACTTCTCATTACAAAATACTATTAACAATAAATACTATTGTACCTGTGTGCATGTACTTTCTTTATACAAAGCAGTCCTTTTAAAGTATAATATATGGATGCAGAGCATGACAAAAGTGTCACTAAGTTGGAAGACCAAATGTGTCGTAATTAAATGTTAGGTCCCAAAGGCACTTCTGAGAACTATGCAACTGTGTTGCATATATATGTCCTTCATTTTTTTCTTTGCCTTGGGATGATTCAGAAAGATGGATCACTTCATATAAAGTGTGGTGGCAAAAGGTTCCAATGATGACTTAGAAATTAAAAACAAAATGCAGAAATACAATGATAAATCCATAATGTGTGGCTCTGCATTCATTGATTTGAAATTATGGTATATAGCATGTTCTGAACTGCTGGCGGCCAAGAGTATGAAGCTTTCAAACCTGTTGCATTATTTAGAATTATAAACCCGAGTAACATTTTTGGTGGACAAGCTTTGAATAATTAACTTTACTTGATTTTCAAGCTGACAGGATGAACATAAACTCCTTTCAAGAAACACATTAATAGCTGTACAAAATAATATTTTTGTACACAATACACAGATTTGTCCTAATTAGTAAGCCTAATTTTATTCTCACATATCTGTAAAGTCTTCCACAGGGAGGGGATCTAACCTCTATGATGATCAGAAGCTCTTTGCATGAAATTTTGTATCTAAAATTATTTTAATATTATGAATATTTTGAAAAAAAATGCTCACTCTTTTACAGCTAATGCTTTTACATGAATTGCAAGCTGGTCTCTAGTGGGGACTCTGTGGGAGGATGAACACGGAGGAGGTGGAGCTACTGAGTGACTCCAAATATAGAAACTATGTAGCAGCAGTTGACAAAGCACTGAAGAACTTTGAATATTCCAGTGAATGGGCAGATTTGATATCAGCCCTTGGAAAGCTAAACAAGGTATGATAGTAGCACGCTTCAGAAGAAGCAGCAGGTGTATGGAGGAATAAAGCTTTGAGGTTTGATTCATATATAACATAAAAAGATACGGTTTCAACAGTTTTGAACCTAAAATATTATTAAATTGTTGGAAAAATAGTTTAGCAGGTTAACCTCTCCATAGGTTAAATTACTTAATGTACAGAAATTGCTGAGGAACTGACAAGCTCTTTGATGATGAACACCACTTTTTCTTAGACATTTTTAGACTCTTGTTTATGTGTCTTCTTTCCTCCATTCTGGGATCATCCCTATAGTTCCCCACAATTCCCCTAATCATAAAGAGAAAGGTAAAATACACTAGGGAGGACTCTTTCTTCCTTACCCTGAATATTTGTTCCTTTATGCCGACATCTCTCATTTTCCCAGCCAGATAAAGATGGTCCCTGATCTTGCACAGTAGCCCCATTTAGTTCCCTGCCTGTTATTCTTCCACACATACTTGTCTCCTTCCAAACATTCCTTGTACAAACATTTTTGGTGCACTCGTGAAGCATTTTAACTACATTTTAACTACAAAATCACAAATTTTACTATATGGCTATGATATTCCATGGAAAGGGATAGGATGGTGCATCTAGAAATTGGGTTTATAATGGGAAGTTAGGTTCAGTCCAATTAGTAGTTAATTTTCAGTAAGTAATACATGTAACCTAAATCTCTTGAAAGAATTTAGTATGGAGTA
This sequence comes from Mesoclemmys tuberculata, assembly GCA_007922155.1. Classification (NCBI taxonomy): domain Eukaryota; kingdom Metazoa; phylum Chordata; order Testudines; family Chelidae; genus Mesoclemmys; species Mesoclemmys tuberculata. The sequence goes on along the minus strand of ML675604.1, from coordinate 71,373,227 downwards.
TGAAATATTTTGTAATTTTCAACTAATTTATATATATAAAAGCTTGCAGGCAAAAGATTTAATTTTTTCTGATCACTCTGAGGGTAATCTTGGACCAGAAAATTAGATAAGAAATTTTTATACATTTTTCTAGTGATTTTCAGTAGAAACCATTATTATGATAAGTGAGAAAGAGAGCGCACCACATTTTTCACAGAAGTACACTGAAAATCCTTCACTTCCTCTTTTTTTAAATTGATGTAGCTTTGTTTATTTTTAATCCCATCATTTCTAAACTTTTTAATTAAATGAATACTTTACTGTAATTTACATTATTGGACCAACCCTGTATTCCTCCTGCTCCAAAAAACTACCAGTGGAAGTTTTGGATCAGGCCAGGATACAGGATTGGACTCTGAACATTGTTACTGCCTTGTCAATTAGAATAAAATATGTAATAGCTCAGTGGATTTACATGACACTGCACAAACATAGGCCGCAACTTGCAAGAAGCTCCATGTGGGCATCCCCTTGTGCTCCCATGGAGCCTCACTGAGTACAGTTGGGTTCATTTGGACCCACAAGTCAGCCCATATGGAACTCTTTGCAGAATCAGGGCCACAAACTAACTTGTCTGAAGCACTTTTGTTTTGCTTACTATGTCCTGTGGAATATTGAGAATTTGGCAGCATTAATATGGTGGATGAGGAGTACAGAGTAGTCAATTTGTATATAAAAGCTTTAACTTTATTTTTTAAAGTTGGTTATGGAATTCTCAGTATATTCTTACACTACATAGTAACGAAAAACACTCAAGAATGCAAAATAATTGAGTTCCAATCTCAAATATAACTGAATTCAGTTATGGACAGTTCTACGGTTTTTTGATTTGCACACTGCATCAATCTATGCTTCTTAAACAGCAACTGTTAATTTTTTGCATAGAATAATTTTAAAAGGGATCACAAACAGTCCTTTTTCTGCTGGTAACTTGTGAGGGAAGCCATAGAGTTTTAATTTCTCTCCTGAAATACCATTGTGGTAGATGTGGTATCAAAACTGAATAAAATAGAATAAACAGACTTTAACTGTGGACCCTTGTGTAAGTGAAATTGTACGTATTTAGTCAACTTCACTTATGACAAACACAGATGAAGTGCCTCAGGGTAGAAGACAGCAGGGCAATTTATTAAAATTGAGATTTGGGGCAGTTACGTTGAAATACATTATAATTCCCAAGTAGGCCCTACCACAATGCTTGGGAAATAAATAGTAAAATATGTAACTGGCAATAACTAATTGTTGGATATTTTTAATTGATTTACATTTTTCTTGCCAGGTTTTACAAAACAATGCAAAGTACCAAGTAGTACCTAAAAAGCTGACCATAGGCAAGCGTTTAGCGCAATGTCTTCATCCAGCCTTGCCAGGTGGGGTTCATCGGAAGGCACTTGAAACATATGAGATTATCTTCAAAATCATTGGACCCAAGCGTCTGGCTAAAGATCTTTTCCTGTACAGGTAAAAATAGTGGAAATGCCATTAACTTTCAGATTTTTAGGTCATCTAATGTTGTTTAGAAGATTTTTTTTCAATTTCATATTTTAAACATGTTTTTAAAGATTCTGTACAGATGGACTCTATATGCTGGAGCAAAATGAGCCACTTAGCTGCAGCATCTTGCAGTATGACAAGTTACAGGCTGATGATAAACGCAGTTTCTGGTAATCTAACAAAAAGACTGGCACCAAGGTGCTGAGCATCTCCAGTAAAGGTGGCCTCAGCCATCTAAGGATCAAGACCTTGAAGGACAAGCAGTGGCTTCTAGAGAAAAGTACTGTCCAGAGACCAAGAGGGTATTTGAGGAACAAAAGACACACTTTGGTTGTTGAGAGTGACATAACAATTTTCCATATATATATATATATAATTTTTTTTTTCATTTCTACAGTGTATGAATAACAGACAGTTCCCAGAAAGTTTTCTTTTCATTAGGGATTATTAGGTATCCACTCTGGGCCTCTAGGTCAGTGTGACTCCAACCATATTTTTTCCTAACATATACTGACTATTTATTTATTCATGGTCTGATCCATGACATCAGTGGGTTTTGGATTAGGCCGTCAATGATTCTGAAAAATAAAATTGTGTTCTTTACATTTTTGTAGTAATTTATGAGATTTGGGAGAGACAATTTTTGTTATTTGTTATTTTTGTTACCTAAAAAACCTCTGTTTTGTTCATCAGATTTAAAACTGAATTCTGTTTTCCTGAAATAGCTATAGAAGCAGCAGTTGCACATAGCAAATGTAGAAAATCATGTAAAGACACTGAGTTATAGAAAGGTCAGAAAAAGAACATCCTGTGCGGAATTATAACATAAAAAGGGATCGACCTAATGAAAAAATTATTTTTATATGTAATCCCATGTTTTGAGCAGTAGTCATAATCCAAGAATGAACCATAGCATTAGCAATCTGCATTGTGTTTGGCTCTCTTTAGTATAGATTTTATTGTTTTGGAATGGGGATGTGGAGAGGAGGTATTAGTTTATTGCCCTCACAATGGGAAAAATCCTCATAATGGGAATAACCTATTGTTCTTATACATCCATTCTAATGATCTTTTTCTTATACTTCTAAAATTAAACATTCCTTTATCCCTTTTTAATATTCATACATGAATAGTGGGGTTATTGCTAGTTTGAGGACTTATTTGCAAGCTGGATACGTGCAATGGATACTGTGTAATTTTTAAAATTATTTTGTATCTTATTTGTATATTTAGTTTGTTTGTCCATAAGCTTATTTTTGTAAAGTACAAGATCATAGGTTTTATTATAAGGAAATACTTCTCTATACCTTTTAATTTCTCAAATGAAAAATATTAGTTCCCATTATACCATGTGTACATTTCTATGTTTTCCTTATAAACCTGAAGATGCTTTACTTGTGGTGTTTTTTTCATTTGATAATTCTTTTTCTAGTGTCATGCATTTAAGATTTAATTTTCCAGATGCAGATCAGTTACAGTGATAGATTTTGTGCCCAATCCTACTAAAATAGTTCAGTTTCATCTTGTTATATACTTGTTGCAATTCACATGCTATTCTACATCTTCCTTTCTTGAGCTGAGAATGATAAGACTCCATAAAGCCAACTAGTGGCCTCACCATACCATTCTATTAACCTGGGAAACACTTATCGCCATAGTATCTCTGTACCAAAACAAAACACCAAGATAAAAAGGTATTCTTGTGACATGCTGGGCACTGCTATGACTGTTTGGTGTGATCTAGGTTAGGTGTATCACATAAATAGCTTACTGTATTTTATTGTTTACAGTTCTGGGCTATTTCCTCTTCTTGCCAATGCTGCTATGTCAGTCAAACCAGCATTACTCAGCCTGTATGAGATTTATTACCTTCCTTTGGGAAAAACATTAAAACCTGGTCTGCAAGGATTGCTAACTGGGATTCTGCCTGGTTTAGAGGAAGGATCAGAGTACTATGAGAGGTAAGAATATATTAATATATTTGTCCTACTAAAATGTCTGTTTTTTAACTTTATAAAGTATTGAGTTTTGCTGGTATGTTAAAAGAAATTAGATATTTAAGTAACAGGTTTTATCCAGCAAGTGATGTAATCACAGATTAACATTAAGGTGGTATATTTTTACAAGATTCATAATATTATGTTAGAAGAAAGATAAACTACTAATTAATGACATATATTAAAAGGAAATTAAATCAAGTAGCCCCAAAACAGAATTTATTTTACAGTTTTAGAGATATGTAATACCTTAGAAAATGTATTCCTTGTTTCATTTTAGTGGGTGTCACCCAAAATGATTGTTTTACCATTTATGAACTTTGAAAACAAATATGTGTAACACTCAATCTTGATCCAAAATATAAATCTAAATTAAGTCTAAGGTATACTAATCAAGAGCAATAGGTCCTTCTCATCAGTTTACACACTAAAATTATACCTCTCAGAGTCATAAAACCTGGGTTCTCACTTGAGGCTAAATGTCTACACTGCAATTAAACAGCCCCTTAGCATGTGCCATGTGAGCCCGAGTCAGCTGTCACAGGCCAGCTGCAGGTTTTTAATTGCAGTGTAGATGTACCCAGGGTGTAATACTTCAGTGTCAGCAGTGATTCAAGTATTTTGTGCTGAGAATCAAGTGCCATATTGTAGAAACAAGGTATCTGTCATAAAAATTTAGGTTCAGCTTTTAAACAGGGTTAAACTGACTCTAGTCTATGTGAAAAAGTAGTCTTCCAAAGAATGTACTTTGTAAGTACTTTTGTCCATATAGAAACTGTGAGGGATATATATCTTGTTTTGTATTTCCATTTTTAAATTTTGTGTTGAATAATCAGTGCCAGACACATCTCTCAGTGTTAATGCATTTACCTTTATCCAGCATTTACCTTTATGCTGAAATTTCCAAAGGATTGTGAGATTTTTGAAGGTCCTATAGGATAATATATATTACACAGGGCATTGCTTTCTGAAGCAAGGAATCTCTGGCTGCAATATTTTGCTAAATACTGAACTTTACATTGATTTCTGCTCTGTACATAGAGCCTGATTTTAGGTTTTGTAAAGCAGAAAATGTTTAGTTTCCAAAGGTATGAGCTAATGCAGCCTCCCTGTTCCACTGATCTCTTTTGTCACTTGTGCTGTAGAACCAACACACTGTTGGAGAAGGTTGCTGGTGCAGTCGACCAATCAGCATTCTACAGTGCCCTTTGGGGTAGTCTTCTTACCAGTCCTGCAGTTCGGTTACCTGGAATCACTTATGTCCTCTCCCATCTAAACAGGAAGCTTTCAATGGAAGATCAGCTCTATATAATTGGCAGTGACATTGAGTTAATGGTAATTTGTTCATTCTTTACTGTAAGGCTTATTTACAGCTTCCAGAAATTTTCTGATGTCTTTTCAGTCTTTGAAAATAATCTTTACAGAAAGAAAATATGTACGTTTGTTTATTTTCTAGCACCAGTTAGATTGATATAGTGTGCACGTTAGATTAAATTTCATAATTTAGATTTTAAACATTTCTTAGTGTTTTAAAATTGTGCTGGCCATACATTACACCTTTCAATAAAAATAGCTAAATTTTGTGGTGCTTCTTGGAAAATCTGTAGTGAATTACTTTGCTGATCACGCTAAATCAAACCCGGTGTATTTTAAAGCTTAAATGCTTTCTACAGTTAGTAGAAATTGTGCAAATTATATCTATCTTCCATGTTTACATAATTTCATTTTTTGCGTCTACATTGTTTACATTATATCTACTTTTGAACCAGATTATTTTGATTTAAAATTTTTTCAGATAACTGTTTTTGAGGAATGTGTGTATATTCTTTGAAATATAATCCATTATGTTATTTTAATTACAAGTCTGATTTTAATGGCAATGTTATTTCAGGTGGAAGCAGTAAGCACATCAGTGCAGGATTCCAGTGTATTAGTGCAAAGGAGCACATTAGACTTAATACTCTTCTGCTTTCCATTCCATATGAGTCAGGTAAAATATTAATATAAAATAAAGAAATATATAGCCATGATACTCCTGCATGTATAGATTGTTTTGCAGTCAAGTGCTGATATTAAGTCTATCTTTATTAATGGCTTTCTCCAAAATCAGAATAAATAGACTCTTCTATAAGAGAATATCTCTAGAGTAGCTTGTGTATTGGCATACAGTGATCCCTGTCCTAGGCTGATGATGTTTATAGGTTGACATTTTACTGTATACAGACTGAATATAAGAAAAAACATTTATTCTTTACAGAAACTCTTTTTTATGTTAGAGGTGGGATCTGCCCTATTAAAAATTCTCCCCCACAATTTCTGATTGATTAGAAAACAAGTTATTTGCTCGTTTGTGAGTTTTCAAGTCCTCAGTATTTTAAGAGATTCACAAATTAATCCTTTTAGCAGAGTGAGTGATTCAGAGTATTGGAGAATTCAAAATGAATAATGGTTGGGAATAGTAAGACATCCAAAGTAGTTGGCAGTGGGAAAGAACTTTTCACCTTCTAGGTCACCTAAACAACTGCAGCCCAGTTCAGTAGTGATTGAAATTTATGCTTGCTGTCAATTAGCCACTGTCTGCTCTGAAATGATCTCATGGTCACAATCCTATTCCTAGAGGACAGTTGCTTTGTTTTGTTTTTAAATAAATATACCATCCCATTGGTTTCTTATGAGCACTTCAAAGGAAAAAGGTGATTGAGCATGCATGGAGACAGAACTGCTCCCTCACTCCTAGAGGTGTTTCTTCCACTTCAGGGTTAAAATGGCCCTGGTGCTGGGTAAATTTTTTTTGATGAATAGATTTGTTTTTAGAAAAATGCAATTTTTTTCATGCTCTAAAATTATTTGCAAATTTGGCTCAAATTAAGCAGGAAAAATGGAAACATTTGTGAACAATTTTTTTTTACTTTTCATTTCAAAATGGTATTTCAAATTCTCATTTGGCCAATTTTAAAGATAAACTATCCCCAAAAAGAGAGAGAACCACTTGAAAATAGCCATATAAAAATGAAATATAAAACATTTAATTTTGAGTTGACTGAAACAATTTGAGTAACTTGAAACAAATTGAAAAATCAAAAAACTTGATTTTGAATTGACTTGAAACATTTTGGTTGATTGGAAACCACATTTTATTTATCAGTGCTATCCATGTAGTACCTTTCTTGAGCACTAAAATCCACGTAAGCTAGCACTTTTTAAATACTAATCAGTGAGGAGAATTATTTAAGATTATATCCTCTGGGGTTTTTTATTGCATTTTATTAAGTTTGCTTCTGTGACTTCCACTTGATAAGCAAATTGAAATACATTGTAACAAGGTGATGGACAGTTAATAGAGGGAGTAATTTTCTGCTGTAGTTGCAGTGACATGCAGCACTTTTAATAGGTGGCTGTTGTAAGACTCAGAACTTTGTTCTACTTCACTGCTCTGAATTCAGAGGTTTCAAGAAATTAAATTTTTTTATAGTGGACACTAATTCATTAGCCAGCTACAGATGTCACTTTCTATGGTTAAACTAAGTAATATTCCTAATTTCTTCAGGCAACGCGCCCAGACATGATCAGAATTTTGTCAGCAGCCCTTCATGTAGTACTGCGCAGGGATATGTCACTCAACAGAAGGCTTTATGCATGGCTTCTAGGTAGGTTTGTATTGCATTTGATAATTATCTGTTTAATAGCAGATAAAGGAATGTACTTGGTAAAAATAATGCCAGGTATTGCTAATTGTGAAATCTTATGTAAGTGACTTGATAAATAAAAATCAGTATTGATTATGTTCCTGCTGTATTTATTAGTGCAACATAATGGTACCAATGTATTAGACCACGCAAAGAAAGACCCTGCAAAAGTTGTGTGTAGCAGATTTTGATTTTATCAAATGTGACGTACCAAAAAAAAATTACCTTTTGGTCAGCACAGCCATGTGAAAAAGTCCATGATATCAATAATCCTTGCCATATGTAAATTATTTATAAATTTTCTTATAGTGTGGAACCCACTGGCTCCAATAAGGAATGGGGTCCATTGTGCTGGGAGTTGTACATATTAAAAGTTCTAACAGTGTAAAATAAGACAAGACATAAGTGAGTGTAAGTTACATTTGAAGCAGGAAAGGGTAAGGAGGATGAAGGGAATATTGATAAATTGAAATATATTTGAAAGTAAAATTTATATTAACTCCCAGATTCCACAAACACCAATTAATGTGCTTAACTTTAAATATGTAAATATATACAGGATTGTGGCCTAAATTAGCATTTCTTAGCCTATTTTGGGCAACTGCCACAAAGCTAACAATGGTGAAAATAGTGATGCATTATGGATGCTCAGTGTTTCATTGTATAATACTTTTCATCTTGATATCATGCCAGTTGGTTAGGCAATTCTCCCAAAACTGGTGGTTATTTCTAAAATTAGAGTCACCAAACCAGCAATAACACAGCTTCTAATTGCCTCACTGGTTATCCAGAAGCCAAAAACACAGTTCCCTTAAAACCATCCAGCCTCTGGCTTCCACCCAGGCAGCCAAGTCAAACATGATGGTGATTACTGAAAATCTTGTCTATCATATAAAAACTTCTACCAATTCCAAAGGACCAGACACATTACACACCAGATCAATGAATATTTCAGATCTTACCCAAATACATGTTCACAGCCAATTCTTATTAACTAATCTAATGTTTATTAAAATAGAGAAAGAGAGAGTATTAGTTAAATGATCATTGTACATTCAGATGAGAATAAAGTCCATAGGTCAATTTCAGAGTAGAGATGGTAAGTAAAATTTCAAAAATTATTTCCATAAATTAGTTCATAGGTTCTAATCCAATAGACAATCCATGTGCAACGTCTGTGTGATTTCTTCCATGAGAAACGGGAGGGTAAATCCAGATTTGGAGCTGGGGCCTTAGTCTTATGATTTAAACCTCCTCTGACATGGCTTTAGTAGGCCTAAGATAAAATAGGATCATGTTCAATTTATAGTTTGATCATGTTCCTTTATAGTTCTTTAGCAGGCTATGATAGCCTCTTGACAGCAGATATTTCCTCGAATGGATATTAAGTAATTACTTGTGGCTTTGAAGTAACCTCTCTATTTCCTAGGCACACATCGGTAATTAGCTGCATTGATTAGCATACGGTAACTTTTCATTAAAAGGTAGTTTTACAGTGTGCAGTTACAAATTTCAAAGAGAAATAAAGACAATGATATTATTACACCCAAGTTTCTTCTAAATGTTAATCTCCTCTTTTGATCTCTAAATCAATAGAACACAGCAATAGACAGGAAAAGCAGTTTACTATCTACCAGCTAATGAAATGATATTATGAAAACTCTAGCAGGTAACCACAGACAAATATAATTAGTATTTACTTCTAACAATATAGACTTGCATTTCAAACATTTGGCTAATTAGCCACAAGGAATGACCCTCATTATCATTTCAGTACTTTTCTGATATGTCTTTAAAGGTTGATTTTGGATCATTCAGCCTGCTGGGGCTTACCTCTTTCTGGCTTAGTGTCACAGTATAGTACTTAGATATGTTTTTAACTATTTCTCATCATTCTTCTATCATAATACACAGTTTTATGAAAACTCAATAGAAACAAAAATCTTACTAAACCTTTTAAAATCCAAGTCTGCTCTCCATAGATGTCCTTAATATTAAAGTTTATTTTCATTTGAAACTAAATGACATGCATCATCTTTACTTTTTCTTCTATTTTTATCATTCTTTGCCAGAAAATGTGAAAACCACTTCTGAGAAAATTTGATATGTTTTGAGCAGCTTGCTTTTTGTAAAGCTTTTTGGGGGAACGTTGAATTGCTTTAAGAAAAGATATTAAATTTTCTGAGAGGAAACTAGATATTTCTTTCACATAATTTTTGAATGATAAAGTTGGTTTCCTTAGCATATGAATCTTTTCATAAATGATTTATTAGTTAACTTTGATTTTCCTTTTACATGTATAAATAATTTAGAATAACAACATTAAGACAGTAGCTTCAATGACTGGGGTCCTCTAATGTTTAAAATCTGCATCTTTTAAAAATATTTTGTCCTCTGTTATACAGACTTCAATAGCATTAATTAAGGTTTTTTGTAATTGTTGTTTCTGCTGCTACAGTACATTGACTTTGAAGACACATATTGTAGAACATGTATTTTTTTGAAGTCTACATTTTTCTTGCAAAAAGTAATATAACTATCTAGCAGTGTGTTCAATGAAAACTAAAACTCCAGAATGTACTTTGCTTTGTAGCCAACTTGATAATTTCGTTCCATTCAATTAGTTTCCTTTATTAAACTATGTAAAATGGTCTCTCTCCCGCCGACATTATTTGGACTACAAATCGGTAAGTTATCAGTGCAAATGTGTTAATCCACTGTTTAAAAAATTTAACAAGAAAACATGAGACGGTAAATAGTAACTGGTCCTGTCTTTTGTTTGCTTGAAGGTTTTGATAATAATGGTGCTACCATAGGACCAAGAAGCACAAGACATAGCAATCCTGAGGAACATGCCACTTACTATTTCAGTACCTTTTCTAAGGAAATGTTGGTCCAGGTATCAATAATACGTTTGGATTTTTTTTACATGGCACTTACTTATTATGAAATTATTCTTTGCATCAATATAAATAAACCTTATTATAAAAATACTCTTTCTGTTAAGAATTGTCTTGACACAAATTGCTGTTTCTTCATTCATTAATTGGCCATCTCAATATATTCATGTAATTTGTATATTTTTAAATTAAATTTTAGTTAGTGCTGCCTTTTGTAACATCACATACTTTTCTGTAAAATAAATAATTCTTCTAGAACTGAGATTTTGATAAAAAGCTTAGTGTGAAACATTAGCTGGCACTTTCTTTAAAACAGTAACATTGTAAGGAAGTATTTTAATCCCATCTTTTCTCATCTGCTTTCTGTCCATTAGCCAGTGTAGCACTTATGGAAAGTATTTGATTGACAGGTCAGCAGATTGAAGTCAATTTATCCACAAAACAGATTTGGAAAGGCCTTCTTCCCTCTTGCACAAATGATGAAAATGCTCCTCCCTGTCTCAGCGGTGGGGAGAGGGAGTTTGGTTAGATTAGCAGAGATTACTATTTTCCACAAGGGGAGAAGAAAGAGCCTTTCCCTGGTCTTTGGTACATGCAGGAATATGCTGTGGGTTGAGGGGGGCTTTTCTGCCGCCTACTGGCTGGCTGCGATGGGAGGAATGGTGAAGCCACTTGGCCTGAGAAACTTTCCTCCCCCCTTTAAATCCTTTATGGGCATCTGGAGGCAGTCTTGCCTTTGTAACAACCTCATCCTCTCTTCCGGTAATTAAGATCTATAGAGATGTGTTTCAAGGATGCTGTGGGTCAGACCAGTCACCAGTTTTGGGGATCAGGAAGGAATTTTTCCCATTGGACCACATTGGCAAGGGTCCAGTGGATTTGTTTCCTTCCTCACAGCATTGTGGAGGCACAGGTAGGTTAAAAGGAGTAAGAATGGAAACTCTAACATTAGGAGTTAATAGAGAAAGTGGGTTAGGTCATCTCAGCTTGTGGCTGGTTTCTATTGACCTGAAAGGGCCAGCTCTCAGATTTAATGAGACCTGGGATTTGGCTGGTCCATTTGCCTGTGAAAAAAGGGAGACCTTAAGTCTTCACAGGCTGAGGTCCCCCTGGGAATCTTCTACCCCCTTGCGGGGGGACGGCCAGGATGATTCATAAGTGAGCTGAATCCTAGTGGGAGTTTGAAGAGGGTTGACCTTGAATTATTGGTTCTGTGGAAGAAGCCCTGTAACCCAGCATTGGGCCCAATTAAGTACCTGTATGAGAGAGGGAGTGAGTGCTTCGCGCCCATTGCTAAGTGTAGAAAGTTATTGTCTGCAGCTTAAATCCATTTCTGTGTCTTTCATTCTCCTGGATGTCTTGATTAATATCTTTATCCATTTAATCTTTTTCCTCCCTGATAATGCTAACAAGGGTGCCAAGTTTGATACTATCCATTTCTATTTTTTTTTTTTAGCAGTTACTACTCAAGGTAGAGAGTACCTGTTTTTCCCTAATAAAGGGGAGAGCCCAGTTGCATAATCCTTCAAGATCTTTTTTAAAGGGCATGACAAAGATTGGCATATCATATTAGAATTGTCATCGACAGCAACTTACCACCATTGGAAAGCCTTTCAAAATGTTGATTGCACCTCTCCTTTCTTTGCCAGACCTTTTTCTCTTGTATTTTCCTCTGGTTTTTGGACTTGCTTATCCTTTGATACCATGTCTTGGGAAGGCTGTATCTCTAAAAGCATGTTCAGGTGTAGAAGATTTTCCAAGATACTGTGTGATGATACTTTTAGTAGATAGAAGATCAAACCTTTTTTTTTTCTCATTCTTTGTCTTCTCTCTTCCTTCTTTCTCCTCTTTTCTTTTTTAGAAGTTGTAGGAGAAATACACTATCTCCTACTAAGACTGTTGTGCCAACAGCAAAGAGAAACTAAATAGCTTGTGAGAATCTAGTTAGTTTTATTCTGCCTCTGGTGCCATGGGACACTTCAGAATAGGTTCTTGCTGTTTTTCCCTTCCTTTTGAAGCTCTCATTGCTACTTGTTTCATGCAGTTGAGCTAAAAAAAAAGAAAAGTCAGACACCGAAAGTGCATCCTGAATAGATAGATTGCTGTTTTATTCAGCCCAGTCTTTAAAAAAATTCTTATCTTCTCAAGTAGCATCATCATCACTTTATACCCTTCCTTCATTATGCTTGAGAAATTTTGAGTACGCATCTATTTATGCTACTTTACTGTGTGGTTCCCTCCTTTCTACAAGTATTAGAATAAACAGCCTAGCCTAACACTTCTGTGGAATAGAATGTGATGTCATAGGCAATAAGGGGAATTCCTAGGTATGGAGAAGGAACTGCACTGAGGTAAGAAAACAGGGTCTCCTCCACTGTGAGTTATTGCCCTTTTTACATGTTTTCATAATTGCCTGCTTTCAGAATCTGTTTTTCTTGATTTTCTGATCTGTTTATGTTTTTTATAGGCAATGGTGGGAATCTTACAAGTTAATGGACATGGAGAAGAGAGTACACTGATGCAGGACTTAAAGCCTTTTCGGATTCTGATCAGTTTGCTGGACAAACCTGAACTAGGTACTTCTCATATATAATAGCCTTAAAATGTAATGAAAAACATATTTGCTAAAAAAACAGAGATGAATTATTTTGTTTGACTCATATAAAGCAATGTTCTAGATAATGTCCTTAAACAGAGGATATTAACAAATTGGTTGGTATGCTCAAGTGTTCACTTGACAAAAAGAAATGTGCAGTAAATAGATGGCAGAGTTGGGCTATATTGTGTCTTCCAGTCTAATCACGTACTACTTTCTCACCTCCTCAAAAAAACCTAATTGTTCTACTCCAGGCAGAAAATCTGAAGTTAAAGTAAGACTGAGAAGTAGTTTAGGCACCAAAATTGATCTCTCTAAAGTTGCTTGAATCTTAAGCGGAATGCTATTTAGATTTTTATTCTCTAGGAAAAACATACCATAGCCGCCACCACTGTTACAGAGAATGGGAAAAATATCCCAGTAACTCCTGTTCATGTGATCCCAAGACCCCTTCCACATTATCCCAACACACACGTTTTGAAATATTAAAAATATATCATATTTTTTCTGGTACATGGAAGAGTTTGTCAGTAAGAACTGATTGGCTTTTAAAGGATTAGTCATTTTTAATAAAAAAATAAGTAATTTAATTCCTTAATATTGACAAACATTATCAACAGTACATAGAAATTAAAAGTGAGGGGATGTGGGGAGAAGATACATATGTGGATCATGTTAGCAAATTTCCATACTATTCTCGTTTAATTAAATCTTAAGATATGCAGTTTCAGTAAAATTTAAAATGTATGGCTCAGAAATCACGAATGACTGAGAAGTAGTCAAAGTCTTTAAGTGTATTTTTTATCGTATAGTTTGACTTTTCAGTCTCTTGTAAGTTCCAAGCCAGGCAGTTTACCTAACACTGCACACATTAAGATTTAATGAAGTGAATGTAGGATTGTGTTGGCAAATTGGTTTGGCAGATTCAACAGAAACTCTGCTACTATAGAAATCAGTGGTGTTGTTCCCACTAATGGGAGCAAGATGAGGCCATAAAAAAGCACAGGAAGCTGTTCTCCTCTGAATACAGATCACCTTGGAACTATTGATACTCATTTCAAAATCAGATGCTTTTCCTAAACCTCAGGAGTTTGTTGGAATCTAATGTGAGTCTGATGCAAAGATTGTTTTGCACACCAGTAGCCAGAAATGAAGAAGAATCTACTCCAATTGAATCAGAGAAAATTGCTCAAAATATTTTACTTCTAATTTTTAACCTTACATTCTCAGGGAGATTTTAATCATGAAGTGTCAAGATTTAGCTCTATGAGATAAATTTAACTCATTAGGATTCACATGGATAATTTCCTGCACATCCTATTGAATAGCATATTATATAAAATACCTATAGTTTTAAATTCTACTGTGCATAAGAATGCAAAAAAAGTGGAATTCTGTTCAGCTTTGTAAGTTATCTGAGTAAAAGTGAATTCGTGGCTTTAATAAACGAAACTGAAGATGATAATGATTTGGTTAGGGTTCAGATACAGATCATTTGAATGTTCTTAATTATAAGGTTATCATTGCAGTTATTTCTTATGGTCATTTTAGGACCTGTAATCTTAGAAGATGTACTGATTGAAGTATTTAGAACATTATATACACAGTGCAAAGCTGAGCTGGATCTTCAGGTGGAACCTTCATACAGCAAAGATCACACACAACTAAGCAGGTGGAGTACAAGGAAAAGAATATAACATATGTTTACTCTTTAACAAAAAATCATACATTTTAAATATAAGCATTAATAAACAGTAGATATTAAATACTGTTTATTGCTGAATGCATGCTAAATATGCAGCAATATCTAGGAGCCTGCTCCTTTGAAAGTAAAAGGCAAAGCTCCTATTGATCTCAATCGAAGCTTTTCTTTGGAGCATAATGGAATGGACATCTGTGGTTTTATTTTTTTAAATGACATTTACTGTGCTAAAAAGGTACCAACATCAGTCGCTTTATTTTGCAACTGTTTAATGTAAATATACAGTTACTAGTTGCTTGCAAAATTCCATGTGAATGCTGTGTCATGGAGAGGCAGGAAGAGAATTCTAAGAGCTCTCCCTGTCCCACATTTGGCACTCATGAGAGAGGCAGTGGAGGGGGTAGAGGGCAGGTGGCTTGAAGTTATGTGAGATGGCAGCAGAAAGAAGAAGATGGTATGAATGGGGAAAGCAACCCACTCCTGCCCCCACTGCAGAATTGCTTCTGAGATATGACTGAAGCTAGCGGGCAGTAGGTGGTTCCCCTTATGTCACTTGTCTTCAGAAACATGAAGAGAAGTTGCATCAGTGAAGCAACAGAAATTGGGAGGCTGCAGAGGCAGAAACCTGGTTGGAGAGTCTTTGAGCTGCTCTTGCACACAAAGAGAGGCAGCTCCCTCTCACCCAGTGCAGATCCTTTTGAATTTGGAAATGGCAGAAAAGAGAAGCCATTTGGGAGGAGAAAAAGAGAGAGTAAAACTAAGGGAGGACAGAGCCCAGGAGAGTGGAGACTGCTGGTGGAAAGGATAATTAAAGAGAGACAAAGAGGGAAACAGAATGTTGGAGGAGGAAAGGGAAGGGAGAGAGAAATAAAATAAAGAAAAATAAGAATAAAAATTGGAAACCAGATCCAGTAAAAATACATAGAAAAGGGAAAATGGATCTGAGACAGAGTGAGATGGGCAAGAAACATGTCAACCATTCGAAGGATATGTGTAAAGAGCTACAGTGCATGCTCACCTGAAGAGCTGCCACTGAAAGACTGGGAGGGAACCAGAGTGTTAATATCAGCATTGCAGTGAGTAAACTCAGAATTGTATGCCTTTGCATAACACTTAAATCATAGCATAGTAACATATTTTAAATTGTACTACTAATTTTTATTTTCTTTTAGCAAATTGAGGGAAAATAAGAAAACTGCAGAGCTGATTAAAACTGCCAATCTTCTCTTTAATTCCTTTGAGCCTTATTATATGTGGGATTACATTGCTCGTTGGTTTGAAGAATGTTGTAGGTAAGTCATATTTAATTGCTATAAATGTAAATTGGAGTCAGCTTTACATTTTTTTTTGTTTGTGTTGGCAGGGAGTTAGACAAGATGTCCTAATAGTTATGTTCCAGTTCTGAAGGCTTGTCTACACTAGAAACTTACACTGGTTTAACTATATCTGTATAGTTAAAGCAGTGCAACCCTCCTAGTATTGATGCAGTTATATCAGTATAAAGGTGATTTATTCTGGTATAGCTACTCTATATGGGGAGGGGAGTAAGTATACCAGAATAAGTCATGTTTTATACTAGTATAACTGTGTCTGCACTAGGGCTTTTACTGGCATATGTTATTTTTTATACTGCTATAACTATTTCAGTAAAAAAAATCCCACCCTGTAACCAAAGTAGTTCTACTGGTAAAACTCTGAAGTGTAGACCAGGCCTAATATCTGAGATTCAGATTTTTTTAATTCCCTTTCTTGATCTGAGAATAATCAAGGTATTGATAACTTTGCAGATTTCTCATCTTTCTTCCACTGCTTTTTCAAAACAAATTAATAAATTCCTTTGGAAAAGGTGACAAGGAAAAGTTTTCGGTACGTTGGTTCACATTTATTGTCCATAGAATCATTATCTGTAGCATATGGTATACTTAACTGTATTAGGTAGAAATGTTCATACTTTATTTTTGGTGTATGTTATTAGGTCTTTTACCTGTGTCCCAAAAGGATTTTGAAAAAATGTCCTTCTGATCAAGGATCTGTGTGGCTAGAAAAAGCTGTGCATCAGTGCTTACAATGCTTGGACTCTTTCCTTTTCTATTAAGTCTTGTTCAGATCTAGGATTGAGAAAATACTGTCTTCATACCTGGAGAGATCACTCCTCAAAGATGTTTCTCTTTTTGGCTCTGATCCATGCTTTGTTCAAATTTCAAAAACATTTAGAAAATTAGAAAGTATTTTCACAGGTCCTTCATATCCTTTCAAAACAATGCTACCTCCAATAGGTCAGAATTGTGGCAAAAGGAGCCTTGAGAGACCCTCAAGGATAATAAATATATGAATTTAAGTTACTATTCATAAGTGGATATTACATTTCACCTATGTAATGGTACTCTGCACAAAAGCTATTTTTCCCGCAATGGGGATTTTAATTAGAAGAAATCTAGGATTTCAGAAGAAGACTTTGAGAGAGCTATAGATAAAGGTATCAGTCTCAGGCAGAGAATAATAGCAACTTCCTTGAAAGTATGAGTTTCCTGAAAATTGGGGTGAAAATTGTTTACTCTTTGGTAATATTTACCTTGGGGATGTGTGTGTGTGGGAGGGGGGATTTCTTCCATTTTGTTGTGTTTCAAGCTGATCCCGAATGAAAGAAAACAGGCAATCACCAAGTGAGGGGCAAATGAGAATTTGCCTAGAAATAGCTAATTGTTACTGTAATATCTGGATGTCTTGTGCAATAGCTACTGCATTTGTGAATGTGTGTAGAATATGTGAATGTGCTCAGTATGTGATCTGCTGTTGTAGGAGAGCAGTGTACTTACCTGTAAATGATATTTCCCAGTGACAAGACCTGTATTTAATTTTCACTTAAATTATTCATAGAGTTCAAGGCCAGAACGGACCTAGTTTGACCACCTGTATGTCACAGGCCATTATATTTCACCCAGTTATCCCTCTGTTGAGCCTAATAACTTGTGCTTGGGGTAAAGCATATCTTCAAGAAGGGCACTGTAGTCTTGATTTGAAGATTTCAAGAGATGGAGATGCTACCACTTCCATTGGTAGTTTGTGACAGTGGTTAATTACCCTCATTATATAAAATTGTGCTTTTCTTCTAATTTGACTTTGTCTGGCTTCAGCTTCCAGCCATTGGCTTTTATTTTGCTTTTTTCCCACTAGATTAAAGAGCCCTTTATTAGTGTCCATTATATTCTCCCTGTGAAGTTACTTATATACTGTAATCAATCTTCTTTTTGATAAATTAAACAGATTGAGCTCTTTAAGTCTCTCACTGTGAAGCATTATGCTTGAACAGACATGAGTAATCAATGAAATAGATATTTTTTGAGTGCCAAGACCAGGTCCTAAAACATTCCATAAACTAACTTAAAACAGAAAATACGTAAATTACATGTAGGAATCACTTACTACTTATTAATTGTAGTCACTTCTAGGTTGAATTGTAATAGCCATTAAAAGAGATACTGTCAATCTTAATTATTTAGAAGTAGATTAAATAAAGTCAAAACATATTTCTCATAGAACACCCTTTAAATAGTATGTCCTTTTATTGAAAAAAAATGTTTTATAAGCATGTTTCTGCTCTCGTGGTGATGATTATAAGAGAGCAACATCAGAAGGCATGTTTGTGCCAACCCTGTCTACCTTTCTCCTTCCACTCTGTGCATATCCCTGCATGCTGCCTCTTCTGATTTAATTTCAGCATTGCTGCTGCTGCTGCTGCCTCTTTCCAGGGCTGGAGACGCACATTCAAATGAAGCAAAGCAGTGCATTAGGGTAATATAATCAACCTAGCACACCTGACTGTTGATAAAACACTGAAACTGACTAAATAAATGCTGCCAAATGTACAAAGTAAATGAATGGGAAAAAACACATTTTTCCCCATTAGTTCCTTTGTTACAAAATGTTCAGACTGCGATATGATTTTCTGTTTTTTGTGTTCCTTTAAACTTCATTCAGCAATGTGACACAACAGATTAACAAACTATAAAACAGTAGTTTTCAACCTGTGGTCTGTGAACTCCTGGGGATCTGCAGACTATATCTAAGATTTCCAAAAGGTCTGTGCCTGCATGCCAAAATTTTGGGGTGCACAAAAGAAAAATGGTTGAAAACAACTGGTGTAAGACACTTAGAAGCTATAATAAATCAGGTTAAAACTTGGCCAAAACACTGAGATTAACATTCTACTCTTGTGAAAAATCCCATGGTAAATTTTAATGACCTCAGCTGCTTGGGACCTTCTTTTTAGAACTCATCCAAAAGACTTTACCTTCTGCAGCGCATTACCCCTAAGTTCCATCCTTGAGTCCATGTTGATGCACAGAAGAGTGTGCTATGTATCGATTTATCAGAACAATTTCCTGTATCCCAGCCTGGCTTATTTTATGGGATGTGACTGGGTCACAGCCCACAATGGGGTGGCTGCCCTTCATAAAATATTTAACTGATTTTGTATTTCAGATAGATAAGGATTGTATAGTCATCTATAAATTGATTCAGCTGTTTGTTGAAGAAGGAACAACTGGGCCAAATGCTTTTGTTCCTACTACTTCCACAAAAGGCTCTATGCATTAACTTGTTACTTAATCATGGCCTATGTCAACGAAAACAACAACATGTTTTAATTTTGTAGGAGGACACTGCATGCCAGACTTCAGACTGGGCCTGTAGGTGGTAACGAATCATCTGAGCTGCCCTTGACCAGTTTCTGTCTGCTAGTGGATTTTTTGTTGGATATAGTTTCTTTGGTAAGAATTCCTTTATTCATTGGCTGTAGGTATATGAGGACACTACTCCTGTACTATGATTTATAAAGCACTTTTTAAAGCAAATCTTGTCCACAAGTGAGTTTAGCATTAATTGGTAGATTCCTTTAGAAGTGACAAAAGGTTTGGGGTGCACTGGATGAATTTAATCACATAAGTATATCAGTATTTGTTCTTCTGATGCATGAGCCTGCAGATTCTGTTAGCTGTCATCTGATTCTGTTTTGAATTTTGTCCCTTATTTCCTTCTCTAAAATTTACCTTGTATTAGTTACAAATGTAACCTATTGCATTGTGGTTTTATATGACAAATAGTTTAGATGATGCAATTCATTGAGTGCTAATTGTTTTGAATGTCACAATAAGATATTTATTGTCTTTTATCTATTGGCATTGCTTAATTTGAAGAAGACTGTTGGAACTGTTTTTCTCTGTTTCTTTCTTCCCTCCTCAATTCTTTGCTTTCTCATTTTAAAGCCTACTAGAAGTATGAGAGTGCTCTGTCAGGTATGGCATTCAGCCTGATTTTCTTTAGTTATTAATGATTTGGTACTTTTCACTCTTAAATATGTATTTTGGGAAAATTAAAATACAAAGGGAACTGGGGAGCAATTTTTTAATCCTATCAGTGTTATAAAATTCTTTGTAATCTCTTTATAGTATAAATGAAGGAGATTTAGAATTCTGAAAATACTGAGCATATTCAATAATTAAAATATACTGAAAAACAATTCCCTTTTATCCCTCATAAAGCTAATGCATAGAATATCAGACATGGAGAACGTCTAGATTTTATTTACCACTTGCATTTTTAAGAAATTTAGAATAAAATTAATTGTATGTGATAATTATATAGCTATAGTAAATACATTTTAAGGATGGGTTTATAAGACACTTTCTGAATTTTATTATCTTTTTGTTAGGAGACCTACATTGAAATACAAACAGAACATCTGCCTCAGTTGTTGCTCAGAATGATTTCTGCATTGACAAGCCATCTTCACACTTTGCACTTGTCTGAACTAACTGATTCCCTCAGGCTCTGCTCAAAGATCCTTAGTAAGGTTCAACCTCCACTTTTGTCTGCAGCTACAGATGGTACTCTGCCGCTTCCAAGTGGACACAACAGCTCCATCAAAGAATGGGAAGATAAAAAGGTAATCTGTTAATATCCTTTGCATCCTTTTGTGTTAATTTTGTGTAAAACGTGGGATTTTCAAAATACTCAGTGTTGACCCCACTCTGCTAGGATTGAAGTCAGTGGGAGTTTTGCTAATGATTTTAAGTCAGGCCAATGCTGATCACTTTAAAAAACCTGACTCAACTTCTTCCAGTGAATTTCTTAGTATAATATTGTATGTCTCGCCACATTCCTCGCAGTTTTTCTCTGTGTTGTTTCAGCTTTTTTTTAATTCAGTTTGTGCGTTTTCAGTTTTAAGTAATTTTTAGGTTTCTTAAAACATGCAAAAACAGCAAGCTACAGATGGGAAAAACATAAAATGTCTTTTACAATAAAAATGTATAACAATAAATTTAATAAACAGAATGAAACTTGATAAATAAAACATTTGAACTGTGCAATACATTGTGGATGAAGGCCCCAATGATTCAAGGACTTATACATATGTTTTAATGTTAAGCACATGCATAAGTCACTTCAAATTCAGGACCTAAATAAGATCTACAAACTTCTTGAGAAGTATTTGGATAAATTCCTAAGCCAATATGTAATCAACTCTAAAGGCTAGATCCAATGCCCATTGAATGCAGTGGAAAAATTCTCGTTGATTTCAATAGGGATTGGATCAAGCATCATAGTCATCATTTCCTTTTACCATTTGGAGACAGTTCTAAAACTCTTAACCAGTACCGCCTTATAAATTTGCATGTATCAGATAAATTAGTTCTTATGAATTATTTTAATATTTTATCAAATATGTATACCTGAAAATCATTTAATAAACAAAGAGAAGGAACAAAAAACCAGCAACGTTTCTATTCCAAACAAATTTCTATTTCTAATAGTTTGCATTTCTAACAATTGATCTCTTAAGAGATCAATTCTTTTGAACCAAAATATACTAAGTTTTCCACAACTACAAAATTTTATGAAGTAAATTCCCCACCTCCAAGATACTAGGTACTAAATTTTATACTGAGAATCTAAGAATTTATGCTCTGTGTTGAAAGAACATCCAAATTTTGTTTGCACATTAGACTTTGATTACTATTTAAAAGATTGGAATTAAAACTCTTAAGTTTTATAGAGAAATTGTAATGGATTCATTAATAATTAATGGTATTTTTAAAAATATGCAATTGAGAAAATTTCTGCTGTTTATTATATTTTAATAATTCTTTAATTCTTCATTTTTGGTTAAAAAATTCAGCTGTTTTATCTTTTTGAAAAGAATCCTTGACAATTTTGTAATATTTTATATTGTATGAAACAAATTCACCCTGCTTAAATAGTAGAAATTAACAACAATAATAATAACCAGGAGCAATAATACCAAAACCATAGCAATTCTATGAGCAATACGCCGACACAATTTTAGGTCAAAACTAAATACCATCTGTAATATAATTATTTGTGTGGTGACATTCTGTAAACTCTTTTGACTGTAGAGAAATTTATACATCTTCCCACTCCTTCAAGTTCTCTCAAGCCTCTCTCTTGACAGCTCCCTTCAACTCCTTTGCCCGCTTCCATCATTCCATCACCCTCTCATATTGCTTCCTACTACTGGAACAGCTCTCCAGTTAACAGATGACCAGCTGCCAGCTCTTTATATAAGAAAATCGTAAAACTTAAACACACATTCCAGGAAGTCTTGTCAGCTAAAATGATTGCATGCAGTGTTGTAGCTGTGTCAGTCCCAGGATACTAAAGAGACAAGGTGGGTGAGGTAATATCTTTCAACCCTTGAATGGTCACTTACAATATGTGTTAACTACTTAGGCTAAACTCTCTGTTCAATCTTGTATTTAGCTGTGACACTCTTACTACATTTCCCAGACCTGTAGAAGAGCTCTTTGTAGTTCAAAAACTTGTCTCTCTCATCAGCAGAAGTTGGTCCAAAAAAGATATTACCTTACCCATCTTGTCTGGCTAAAATGACTGTAAATTTCAAAATGACTGTCTGCTCTCTTAAACATTTCAGGATTTTTTTTGAATGACATAATTTTATCGTGTTGATCCCTTCTCCCTCAACCCATATTAAAATATAATATTTTTGTTTAAAATCTTAAAATGAAAATATTTCAGTTGATAGAGAAGGATGGCTCCTCTTATAGTTGACATGGTCTGCCATGTAAATATACTTCTTTGGAGTTTTAAAAACTTGGTTTTGACATGAAAATTTCTGCAAGGGATCAACAATAAAAGTATATAACACATATAATTTAAAACTTTATAATAGAATAGAACTCAGAACAGCTATTCTTTTCCAAATAGGAAAGATTTCTTATCGCTAATTAGTGACATTTATTTTACTGTTTAATAATAGTCTGTACTTTTATCTGAACTAGGTGCCATCAGTTTCACTTGAAAATCCTCATGATGTGTTTGAAGATGGTGAAAATCCTCCAAGCAGTCGATCATCAGAAAGTGGATTTACTGAGTTTGTACAGTATCAGGCAGATACAGCTGATGACATTGACACAGCCTTGAGTGAAGGTCATGGGGCACCTGGTATCCCTATTATAGGTAGCACATCGTCAGAGACTGAGACAGCATCAACTGTGGGATCTGAGGAAACCATTGTACAGCCTCCTTCCGTAATTACACAGGGGTCAGCAACTCGAAGTGGGAAGATGATCCAAAAGACTGCAATGCAGTGCTGCTTGGAGTATGTCCAACAATTTTTAACTAGATTTATAAACTTGTATATAATTCAGAGTAATTCCTTGTCTCAGCCATTGGCAACAGAGCTTCAACTGGACCTTGCTAGACAGCAAGGACAACTTAACAAATGGGATAGGGAATCACATGGAGATGCTAAGGGAAAAAAAACAAATAAAACGCCAAAAGAATACCTTTCTGCCTTTATTGCTGCATGCCAGCTATACCTTGAATGTTCAAGTTTTCCAGTTTACATTGCAGAGGGGAACCATACATCAGAATTACATCCTGAGCAATCAGATTTTGGTAAGTAACATTTTCTTGCTTTCTCCTTTTTCTCTAGTATATTCAGTTTAAACTCTTCTTCTTTAGAAAATCGGAAAAGTAGTAGGAGTCTTCTATATTTACATTGTTGCTTGTTGTTCCTTGTAGGGACATAGATTTTTTTTCTTTTATTACTTGGATTACGTTTTAGAAACTAAAATATTTCTTAATTCAGAAAATTGATGTTTTGAGGTGATACTTAATGCTTGTCTGTTTTGAGTAATGAATATGTACTACAAGAGATGGGATCTTAGAGTGGAACCCAGTTTCCAGATTCTGCTGTCAAAGTGTGAAATACAAAATACATGGATTCATGTATTCTTTTTTACTAGTGCTTTTTTTATGCCTTGGAAGGTATTTGCACATTGATCAGATTTATGTAATAGTGACAAGATTACATCAAACACATCTTTAACCCCTTTTTAATAGTTTAGACTGTTATCCATGTTTATGCCCTTGTGAAACAAATGTATAACCATAAGTTATAAATTTCAGTTCAATAAAATTTACAATACTCAGGAGTTTATTTCTAAATTTATTTTACTGTTGTAAGGTACTGTTTATCATCAAGATTTTAAGTGCTAACTGACAACATTCACAAAATTCACAAATAGAGTTACTGAACTGGAAAAATTAGGCGTTAATTTACATTATAGTTAAAGTAAGGCCTTCTCTTTGACATCTGGGATTTTGTTTATTTGTCTTTGAAATTTAATATTATTTAAATGTATGTTTTTGTTTTTGACTTGTGATAGAGAACATTGCATGGTGTTAAGTAAGAGGGCATTTTATGGGGAAGAAACAGTGGCCTGTAATTAGATATTAGGAAAACCTTCTAACTATCAGGGTAGTTAAGCTCTGGACTAGGCTCCCAAGGGAGGTTGTAGAATCCCCATCATTGCAGGTTTTAAAAAATAGGTTAGACAAACACCTGCCATGGGTGGTCTAGGTTTACTGGATGCTGCATCAGCTCAGGAGGCTATACTTGATGGCTTCTCGAGGTCTCCTCCACCTCTACATTTCTGTGTTAGATTCACAGACTTTAAGAACAGAAAGGACCATTGTCATCATGTAGTCTGACCTCCTGCACATCGTGGGCCACAGAATCTCACCCACCCACTCCTGTTATAGACCATTAAATCATGATTTGAGGATTTCAGTAACTCAAACTAGAGGTTAAAGACTTCAAGTTACGGAACATCCACCATTTACTCTAATTTACGCCTGCAAGTGACCCA
Source organism: Mesoclemmys tuberculata (assembly GCA_007922155.1). Classification (NCBI taxonomy): domain Eukaryota; kingdom Metazoa; phylum Chordata; order Testudines; family Chelidae; genus Mesoclemmys; species Mesoclemmys tuberculata. Next base: position 71,348,620 of record ML675604.1, on the reverse strand, counting down.
TATCCCATGCTGCAGAGGAAGGTGAAAAACCCCCAGGGTCTGCCAATCTGATTTATGGGTAAATTCCTTCCCAACCCCAAATATGGCTGTAAGTTGGATCCTGAGCATGTCAGTAAGACACACCAGCCAGACACCTGGGAAACTCTATAGTAACTCAGAACTCTCCCCATCTAAAATTTCATTTCTGGCCATTGAAGATATTTGCTACTAATAGTTGCAGATGGCCCACAAGCCATTGTAGGCAATCTCATCATAGCATCTCCTCAATAAACTTACCAGGTTCTTGAAGCCAAATAGGTTTTATTGGCCCCTGACTGCTTTCCTTAGAAGGCCATCCTAGAACTTCACTCTGCTGATGATTAGAAAGCTTCATCTAATTTCAAGCCTAAACTTGTTGATGGCCTGCGTATATCCATTTGTTCTTGTGTCAACACTGGTGCTTAACTTAACTCCTTTCCTTCTCTTGTATTTATCCCTTTGATGTATGTAGAGAGAACAATCATGTCTCCCCTCAGCCTTTGTTTGGTTGTGCTAAACAAGCCAGGCTCTTTGAATTTCCTCTTTTAAGATAGGTTTTCTGTTTCTCTGATCATCCTAGCAGCTCTTCTCTGCACCTGTTCCAGTAAATTCATCTTTCTTAAGCAGGGTTGACCAGAATAGCACTCTGTATTACAGGTGAGGTCTCACCAGTGCCGTGTATAATGGTAATAACACTTTGCTATTTCTACTGTAAATACCTTGCCTGATGCATCCTAAGATTGCATTAGCCTTTTTCATGGCTGCATCTCATAGTCATCCAGTGTTCAACCAATACACCCAGATTTTTCTCCTCCTCAGTCACTTCCAATGAATACGTCTTCAGCTTATAACAAAAATTGCACTTTGCGCTATTAACTTTCATCCCATTTCTATTACTCCAGTTTACAAGGTCATCCAGATCTTTTTGTATGATATTCCAGTCCTCCTCCGTAATTCGGTAATGCCTCCCAATTTTGTGCCATCCACAAATTTTATTAGCACATTCCCACTTTTTGTACCAAGTTCATTAATGAAAATGTTCAATAAGATTGGTTCCAAGACTGATCTTTGAGGAACTCCACTAGTAACCTCCTTCAAGTCTGACAGTTCACCTTTCATTATGACCTGTTGTAGTCCTCCCTTTTACCAGTTCCTTATCCGCCTTTCAGCTCTCATGTTAAGTCCCGTCTTCACCAATTTAACTAATAATTTCCCATGTGGGAACTGTATCAAATGCCTTACTGAAATCCAGGTAGATTAGATCTACTGCATTTCCTTTATCTAAAAAATCAGTTACCTATTCAAAGAAAGAAATCAGGTTGGTCTGGCACAATCTACCTTTTGTAAAATCAGGTTGCATTTTATCCCAATTACTATTTACCTCTATGTTCTTAACTACTTTCTCTTTCAAAAATTATTCTAAGACCTTGCATACAATTGAGGTCAAACTGACAGATACATAGTTTCCTGATCTACTTTTTTCTCTTTTTAAAAAAATAGGTATTATATTAGCAATTCTCCAGTCCAGGGTATGATCCCTAAGTATACAGAGTCTTTAAAAATCTTTGCTATTGGACTTGCAATTTCATGTGCCAATTCTTTTAATATTCTTGGATGGAGATTATCCAGGCCCCCCCAATTAACTGTTCGAGTTTGACTTCTACCTCGGATATGTTGATTTCTATTTCCATATCCTCATTTCTGTTAGCCACCCTGACGCTACCCCAAGCTCCTCATTACCTTTATTAAAAACTGAGGCAAAATATTCATTTAAGTGTTGTGCCATGTCTAAACTATCTTTAATTTCCACCCCATCCTCAGAGCTTATAGATCCCACATCTTCTTTCCTTGTTTTCTTTTTATGTATATAGCTATAGAATCTTTACTGTTGGTCTTAATTTCTTTTGCAGGGTCCAACTCTGCTTGGCTTTTGACAGTCTCACTTTTTCCAACCTCCAAGAGGTTGCTTTCCTTGCTCGTCCATCCCATCTTTCATTCCTTGTAGCCTTTCTGCTTTCTTTTAACAACCTGTTTGAGATACTCGCTCATCCAGTTTGGTCGCAATCCTACGAATTTGTCCTCTTCCTTGAGATGCAGGCTTCAGATAGCTTTTGCAGCTTTGACTTAAAGTAATTCCAAGCCTCCTCCACATTCTGATCCTTGAGTTCTTCAGGCCCATCCACTTCCCTAAGTAATTCTCTTAATTTTTTTAAGTTTGTACTTTTGAAATCAAGGACTCGAGCTTCAGACTTACTTGTAAGACCTATTTTTGTTTATCCTTCCATTTAGTTTGAACTGAATTAGCTCATGATCACTTCATGATAATAAAGGGAGAATGTGTAGGTAAATATATATTTGTGTAAAATTTGGCTAAATGCTCAGTTTCTGAAGAGATATTTATTTGAGTCCAATTCACTTTATGAACTTTGCATTTTATTGCAGTAAGTTGTTTCTTGTGTGAATTTAGTGGAAATTGACAAAATAAACTATGGAGGTATTTCTGGAATAAAATATTAGGTTGCGAGATTTTATTTTTCATTGTTTCTTTCATGATAATTTCCTGAAGATAGTATTTATGTCAGGAGAAAAAATAAAAGCAATGAATACTCTAGCATAGTATAGAAATATAGTTCTCTCTAAAACATGTGAAATACATTCAATCAACCTATTTGAAGCTCAGATTTCAAAGAATATGTTTTCTCCTCCGTCCTTTTTATTCAGCTTTTATGTCAAAGGCCATAATACACATTTTTTCTTAAGAACAGAGATACTGAAACTAACTCAGTGGTACTAGGACTGACTTGTGGATTTTTACACGTTTGTAAAATACAGTGATCAAATGCAGTGTCTTGTTGAAAGCAGGACAATTTGTGTTCACCTCACCTGGAATAAAGGAAAAAATATAGTACATAACAGCTTGTTGTATTTATTTATTCTTATCATAAGAAAATGACCTTGCTCTTCAGTGAGCTGTGTCTTCTGTTGTCTGTTTGTGGGATTATGTTTTTTGGCACATTGGCTAAATGTAAAAGGCCATGTACATCTTCTGATGCTATATGAATTAATACAGTGTTATCACATTTTTAATTTGTTAGTAAGCAGTTTTGTTTGTTAAATTTCACATAATTTAAAAAGTAAGTATAGCATAATTGTTCTTGATTTCTTTTTAGCTACCAACTTTATTAAACATAAAGAGAATAATTGACAATACAAATCATTTTCTCACATATTACAAAAAAGATATAGTAGATATGCAGAATGGTAAGAGAGATTAATTTCAGTACAAGTGAAATTATTAAAATGAAACTATTTTCCTTAATTTTCATTTCAGACTGTGAACAAGTACAGCCTCCAGTATGGCTCCAGACTCTTATGAATGCTTGCAGGCAAGCAAGTGATTTTAGTGTTCAAGGTGTTGCTATTTCTCTGGTAATGGACTTGGTTGGATTGACTCAATCTGTTGCTGTTGTCACTGGAGAAAATGTAAACAGTGTGGAAACTGCACAACCTCTGAGTCCAAACCAAGGAAGGGTTGCTGTTGTTATCAGGCCTCCTCTTACTCAAGGCAACCTGAGATACATGGTTGAAAAAACAGATTTTTTCAAGGTACAATAAACATCTTACAGCCCATGCATTATTTCATCTGCATTAGTTTCTCTAGATTATATTTCCAGCAACAAGAAGACACTCTTTCTTTCCAAGTCCACATCAACATCCTTGCCATTCTTGTACATTCTTAGGTTACGAAATAAAACTTACTTACTGGGTGATATGACAATTGCTACTTTCTGTTTTATTGTTTAAATTAAAATATTTAGCTACTACTAATAAAAGTGTTCCACACAGTGTAGCTATAAATACCTGTTTAGAACTAGTTTTTTTGAAATATAAATGAAAGATGTGAGTTAGTAGATTTGAGAAGATGATGTGAGAGGTATGAAACCGAGGGAAAATATTCAGGGTAGATACAGGTTTAACAACAAGTACAGTAATAGTAATGACTTATAGATGTGAACTTTTAAAAATTATTAACAAAAGAAACACTTAAATTTTACATTATAATTACAGTATTAAATCTAGGATTCTGGAGACAGATTACACTAGCTCCACTCTTGTGATTTAGGAGGTCATCAGAAATCTTCAATAGAAAAATATTCTGTATTTCGTAGTTAATTATCGGTGTTGAAATATTCTACTATTACAAAAGTTAATTGCATCCTCAGAGTGACATTTTCTGGAATTTTATTCAGTAGGGTATTACAGTGGGTTTTTTTTGGCTATTTTTGCATGGATATAAGCAATGCATAATCACATAACTTGCCCAATTGTTCTTATTTTTCACTGACACGACATATGTTCTTTCAGTGTGTAAAGCTAGTAATTCTTAAGAAAAAATCCAGATACTCACTGACTTTTATAATTCTGTCTCTCTTAAAATTTATTTTCATTTACAAAGCATGTAGCTTTAACTCTGTGGGACCAGTTGGGTGATGGAACTCCTCAACATCATCAAAAGAGTGTGGAGCTCTTTTACCAGTTACACAACCTGGTTCCATCTTCTAGCATTTGTGAGGATGTTATAAGTCAGCAGCTGACCCACAGAGACAAGGTAAATCTTCCTTGCTGTTTGTGTGATTATTAAAAGGTGAGTTCAAGGAACTATCAGGAAATGTAGTATTATAGTAACATGTGAGTAAAGGACTTAATAGCTCATAAGACAGTTTGAGCTATTTCATGTATATATGCACACATACACACACATTGATATATAAAATATTCTAACATGCATAAAATTGTGAACTCTCACAAATCTTCATCTCACCTTTCCTTTCTAACCCTTTATCTAATTAATGTAGGATCCCTTCATGGTAGTATCTGAGGGCTTCACAACCAATTAATTTATCCTTACAATGCTCAAGAAAGAGAGAGGAAGTGTTGCTATCCCATTTTTCAGATGGAGAGCTAAGGTGCAGAGAGATATAATGACTTAACCAAAGTCATAGAGAAGACTGTCATAAAGCTTGGAATTGAGCTGAGATCTAAGTACCTGAGTCCCAGACATAAATTATCATCCTTCCCACCTCATTCTCTGCCTCCTCCTCCTTCCCTTTTCAGCTCGCTCCCTCTCAGTCTAGGCCCGCTCTTATTCCTGCTCTCTTCTCTTGTTGTATTCTGACCAACATTACAGCAAACCTTATAACTCCTGTTCCTTCTCCAATAAATTTGCCTTGATAAGCGATCTGTTTGTTGACATGTTCTGCTGTCTCCATTTCCTTCCTCTTTTCAAAACTTGTTACTCTTTCTCCAGCATAGCTTCTGACATTGCCATGGCCTCCATGAAGATCTCTTGTCTTTTATTTCTCCTCCTGAAAGTAGTGGCAGTGGCCGTGGGTCCCTCCTCTCTCCATTTAGTTACTTACAGACCCTTCACTTATTTCCCTTTGGGACTCACTCAATTTTGGTCTCTTCTATTCTTTCCCTTCACCTTCTTTTTTGGTGGTTGTAAGGTCTTTGTCTCTTCTGTCCACAAGGCTCTGGCCATGGATGGCTTCTAATAAGACGTTTGGTATGTCTGCTTCTTTAACATTATTGGCTTATTGTTTACTTTGGGTGCCTTTTCCCTCTCAGCTCCTGTGATTCTGACTTCCTGGTTCTCATTCTGCCTTTCTAACTCATTCATCGTCTCCTCTCGTGATCTTTAAGAGCTGATATAAAGATCAATCAGTGCCATTTGCAGTGCACAACAAGAAGTTTTATTACTCTTACAAAACCATAAGAACTATTCAGCATGTTCTTGATCACTGTTTATTGACACTTTTCTCATTTAATTGCTTATATGGAGAGAGAACACTCCTGAAACAACTCTCTTCCTAGAATAAAAAGTGAGCACTTTCCATTAATGATAGAATCTTTCAAATGACTAAGCAACTTTACATCCCTTCCATTTTGTGTGGTTCCACCCTAAGTCCTTTCCTTCTCCTGCCATTTGCCTCAGGAGATTTCTGTGCTGTTAGATTTTCTGGCATTACCTGTGCCAGTTCCTGGGCATCGCTAGTAGGTGACCTACCCTCACAGTCTTTGCTAATTTCCCATGCATCCGCATCCTTGTTTGGAACTCAGCTGGGTCAACCCTTGAGAGCAACTGGTGCCTGGTTGCTTGTAGGAAATAACATTTTGGGCAATAGAGTTGTCCTGCAGCCACTTCATAGTTTGTCCATGAGGCCCTGAAGTAGTTCCATTTTTCATAGACATCCCCATGTATTTGTTCCATCAAAGGGAGTAGGATGTTTGAGTCATTACTGATGTCACTGAGTGCTGCCTTTGGTCAGTCATAACAAAGAGTCAAAGCAGTAAAATCTTTTTTTTTTTTTTTAATCCTGACACCATGTTAAGAACTCTTTAGAGAGTATAAAGAACAGCCAATGGAAGCCATCTACTGTGCACATGTTTTATTGGTCCTACAAAACCCAGAAACTATGCTACATATTCTTGAGCACCATCTGCTGGCATCTAATCAATTAACTATTTGCATATAGTCAGAGAAAGAACTCGTATAAAACTCTTTATCTTCCCCTCATGCTGATCTCTTGTGGTCCTCCATCGTTCTGATTCCAACCCCTGCTCTTTTCCCTCTGTACCATGTTTAGAGGTCTTTAATGCCATGATTTTTAAGTACCACTTTCATCAGGATTATTTCCAAATAAATAACTCTTCCCCTGACAACTCTTTCTCTCTGTCTCTTGGACATTTTCTCTCAACTGTCTCTTGGACATTTTCTTTTTCACTTGGAGTCAATGCCAAACTGGAGAGGAAATGTGTGGTTTTTACCTATGACATTTTTACTTAATGTGTTTGTTATATGGTGCCATAGAGCATGAATTATTGAACTGATCTGGAAAAGGTCGCCTGTAATTAAATTAATTAGAAGAGAAGATGATGGCTTAATAAGACAAGGGTTTTGGACAAGTTATTCAGTTTAATTTTAAAAGTTGGCATGGCATCACATTCTGATTCTGGACAAGTACATAGTTCTTTTTAAAGCCAGTACCTCAAATGACCAGAAAGTAACCTTTCTAAATGGCACCCTGCTCACCAGAAAAGAGGAACTCGTGATGTATTCAGTGTCTTTAAAATATTATAAACCAAGCCGTGCAACTGATAGGAACAAAATAATTATTGTTTTAAAAATATATGTTGGTAATTTGAATTCCTTTTCATTGTAAGCTTGAGGAATTAGGAAACCATGCTCTCTAAGGAGGGGAAAAAACATCTTTCAAAGTAGCTACAGTTATGGGTCTAAAAACTTGGTGTGGCTTTTTAAGCACTCAGATAAATAGAATGATTGCAAAGTGAACTGAAATTAGTGATTCTTTTAATGTGTTTGTAATGATATTTTAATATAATCATTTACATTTTTGTCTAGCTTTCTTTTCACTGTTTTCTCAGGGAGAATGATAGTCAATGTTGTCTAACCTATATTTTGTTCCACAGAAAATAAGGATGGAAGCTCATGCAAAGTTTGCAGTGCTTTGGCATCTCACCAGGGACCTTCATATTAACAAGTCTTCTTCCTTTGGCCGTTCCTTTGACAGGTTGGTTATCATGTTCATGATTTGTTAAACCGTTAAGTTCTATTACATTAACTCTGTAAAGTACTTGAGTAGTGTGATCTGGGAAATTCATGAATTTCACGGTGTTTGCCAAGAACACTGTTTTCAGCATTTAAGGAAAATGAATGCCAACTGATAATATTGTGGATAAAGCTGAGCAAACAATTGGTTTTTTTTTTTAGTTTGAAAGCCAAACAAAAAGAAAAAAATTGTTACTTCAAACTGAAATGAATTTTTTTCAGTTTTTCCTCACTAAAACAAACAAACAAAAAACCCAGAAAATATTCATTCAGATTCAAACAAAACATTTCATTTGACCCTAAACCAATTTTGTTTTGTTTTTGTTTTTGTTTTTTTTGGTTCTAAGTTGTTTTCAGAGTTAGCTTTTTTGCCCTTTTTTGGTAAAAATGAGCTCAATTTTGAAACAAAATCCTGTTTTAAAATAAAAAGTTGAAACATTTAGTTTCAAAATGGTTGAAATGAACTTATTGACTTTTAAAAAGAAATTTCCTGTGGCTGAAACTATTTGCGGAATCCAACTCAAATTTGTAAATAGTTTAGGTGTTCCCAAAAATGCATTTTTCAACAAATTTACTATTTGCCAAAAAAAAAATATTACTCAGCTCTGATTGTGAAGAGTTGGTCAGGAATGGTGATCTGGTTCACCGTTTGTGTGGTCATGAGCACAGCATCTGAGCTTGTGAATGCCGCCTGCTGTTTGCTCCTGTCATTGCGATGAGTTAATAAAGACAGATGCAGGAGAAAGATCTCACTGTTAAAATAGAAATAAATGTTTTACACTAAAACAACATGAGGTAATAATAGAGCTTGAAAAAATAAGCTGGAAGTAATCACTTGAATTTAAAAATAAATTTGCATCATCAATGTTTATGCCCCTATATATTTGATGAAACACTTCTTATTAATGCAGTATGGATACTATGTTCAAAAAATTTCTCACATGACCCCCATCACAGAAGCAATTAAATGAGCCAGACGAGGATGTAGCCTCACATTTCTCGCTCAGATTGTGTACATACCGTTTCTTTATGTGAATGTGATGAAAGAAAATTAATTTGAATTTTGTACCATGTACCTACAACTGTGGGACAGCATAATGAAGTGTTGGATTTCATCTTGTATTTCTTTTGAAGCTACCTCTGTCACTCATTACTGAAGAGAAGATGGTAGATTCTGTGAACACAGTAGAAAAGCTTATGAATATGTACCGCAGGAGGGCATAAAAATGTTTAAAATGATTAGGGGCTACTAGGTATATTATCTAGGACGTAAAGCAGCTGTTAATTTTCTTCCCTGGAAAGAGCTCTCAAGATCTAAGATATGAAAGAGAGAAAATGATGAAAATAGGAAGAGTATTATTGTCAAGTAAGCTATGTTTCTGTTCTCAGTCCTTGAGGATAACACTTGTAGATAATAAATAATAATTTTATTTTCTCTGCAACTCATTTACAGATTTTTTAAATTGTTGTTGTTTTTATTGCGGTGGCAACTAGAGGACAACCAAGTCAGGGCTTCATTATGCTAGATGCTATACAAACAGAGTAAATGACAATTCCTCTATTATTTTGATCTGTCTTTACTGTTAGCTCTTTCTGTCTCTTTTTCTATTATGCTAGAATATGTAAAGTTCACTTTTGGATCTAAAATTTGAATAGAGAGTTTCTCATTGATTCCGAACAAAATGCCACTTATGTGAAACAAGCTGTAGGAAGTATGTCCTGGGATACTCATCTGAATAAAGTTAATATTTCACTATTGCTCAATACATAGGTTATAAAGAATCATTGCAAACTTAGAGAACAATATATTTTTTGAAAAATCTGAGTAGAGTTTAATTGACACATCTCAACATTCCTCATGCATATATGTACAAGCATATATGAAAGGTTGGTATATTAAAGATAGGTGTTGCTTTTTAATTTTGAATGAAAGAGAAGAAGTATACAAAGAAAGTTTAATGACAGTGGACAAATATTGAAGTTTAATGTAGATTAGATTAAAATAGGATATATTGGGTTGTAGCAACATGTTGGATTTATTCCTAGGTTTTTTCCCCAGATCTTTGTTCATCATGCTGGACAGCCTTAACAGCTTAGATGGTTCTACCTGGTCAGTGGGGCAAGCATGGTTAAACCAAGTACTGCAAAGACATGACATTGCAAGGGTTCTTGAACCTTTGCTTCTGTTGCTACTCCATCCAAAAACACAGCGAGTTTCTGTGCAACGAGTTCAGGCTGAGCGCTATTGCAATAAGTCTCCTTGTTACCCTGAAGAAGAAACTGAAAATCACTTCATGCAAAAATTTAGCTGTGGTGATGGTAAGTACACTTTAATCCACTCATAAATTAATTATTCAATAACATTTTATTAATTTAAGTATATATAATATTTTATGTATTTTTATTCATATAACATGAAACAGATGGCAGAAGAAACATGATGCATGATTTGCATATTAAATAATTTTCAGAATTGCCAGCATTTAGGACCTTGGAAAGTATTATATTCTCGTTCCAAAATTTTTTTAATCTCAGTGGAAACTCTGTGGGTTCAACTCTGCAGCATGTAAAATATTTGGAATACAGTAACAATTTTTCCCTTGTATATGTCACAGTTTCAGGATTAACTGCACCTTTCTCCTCCACCCGCTTCATTGCCTCGAGGGCACCCATTTGAGGTTTTGGGCTTCCTAGCAGTAACCTCTCTCAGGCGGAGACTTCTGTCTCTCTCTCTAAAGACCAGGGGTTTAGACTTGCAGTCACTCTGCATCTCACTGAGATTTCTGCAGCAGGTCTGTCCGGGGTCCAGCACTTGTGGTTTGCTTTTTTTCTACGGGCTATAACAGTGTACATCAGTTACTAACCAGCTTTTGCAAATCAAAGTACATTTATTATTAGGGCAAAAGCATCATAGAGAAAACATAAGCGGTCCTATACACATGATAAAAATTTACTGGTGTTCACTCCCAGCTCCAGGATAGGGCTCTGGTACGTGTCAGTCTTTCAAACCCCTGAACTAAAAACAACTTTGGGACAGTTCAGTTCTTTCTTTATACAATTTAGGTCTTTGATCTCTGGCCTTCTGTAACAAGTAGTCATCAGTCAATAGCCAGCCCTCTCCTCAGGAAGTTAAACTTTAAAGACTGGGTTTTTGCATAACCGGTGTTGGGGAATTTGCATTAACCATTCCCAGGCATTCCCCAGGAAACAAGTGAGCAAGCCAGCACCCCAAAAACACATTTAACACTTACTGTCAGAAAAGTCCATGCCTGTCTGGCACATTTCAATATAATAGTCTTTTGAAGACCTCATGTTTCCTAGGTCTCACGCCTGTCATACAAATATAATACTGTATGTCAAGTGTACTAATCTCCAAATGTCTTGCTGAAACTATTACTGACCTCCTCTTCCGCAAAGACAGTTAAGCACATACTTAACTTTGAACGTTAGATTAAAAGTCTCATTCACCTCAACAGGATTTAAGTACACTTTAAAATTAAGATGGCACTCAAGGGGTTTTCTGACTGGGGCCAATGTAATGTAGAGGTAATAATCTTCCATTTTTCCATGCCCAGTGCTTTCAAAGCACATGTATAGTGTAGTTATAGAAGCATGTAGTTAATTCTGTCTTGTGAAAATATAAACAACAGTAGTGATTGTAGTGTTTCACTAGAATGTTTCCCCTCCATTATGATTAATAAATTTTTATGCTGGTGGCTTTATCAGAAGGTAAAAGTTTTAAAACAAATCAAGTCCGTCTCTACTTAAATGTATGTTAATGTTTAAAGTTCCTGGGTTAATATTAATGCTCAGTAACTCAACTGAAAACTTTTATATCAATGTTTCATCTTGAAAATAGAGATTTCTTAACATAAAACAATTAAATTACATTAGGATTGTATTAAGAATAACTAATTGTATTAAATCTTTTTAAACCTTTGAAAACTTAATGTCTTTCTCAAGGAAAAAGGATACTTTCAAAACGCAATGTATGTATTTATGCTGCACCACATGCCAAAATGTAACAACAAATTTTAACAATACAGGGACCTAGATTTCTTTAGTATAACAGAAAACTAGTTAGGAAAATACCAACAAAGAAGAGTGGGTAACAAACTGCTTTCAGACCTTACATTAAAAGGACCACAAGCCTTAGTATCCTGGCTAAACTTCATTTTGAGTTGTTGCATTCTACTTAGTTGTTGGGTAGAGTCTTGTCTTGTGCTGTTAAGCAGTCACCCATATCCACATAAGAAGTGGCTGAAGCTATTCTAGTCACCATTTAATTGGTAGGTGAAGCTCTGCTTTGTACAGTTAGTAAATGGACATATAAATTCCTTTACGATCTTTCAGGATGAAAGGTGCCAAGTAAAATAATTGTATTTAAATATAAGTTTTTATTATTTCTGCTTATATCTCAAGTTCAAAATAAATCTAAAGAAAAATATTCATATGCCATAACTATTTTTTTGTGATTTCTTTTTCAAGCATTTTCTCACATGCCTGTAAACCAAGGACAACTCATTACACCTAAAGAAAACAATGAAAAACAACTTATTATGGATGAAATGGAGAACTTCAGTCTCACCGTCAACCCTTTGAGTGACAGACTTTCATTGTTAAGTACTAGCAGTGAGACTATTCCAATGGTTGTGTCTGATTTTGACCTTCCTGACCATCAGATAGAAATACTCCAGAGTTCTGACTCTGGCTGTTCACAGTCATCTGCTGGGGACAACCTGAGTTATGAGGTGGAGGCAGAAAACCTGAGTGCTAAGAATGGTTCTCAGGCGTTGAGAGAAGACTCACCTGATGAAATTGTGCAACAGGTGGTTATTGACTTGATATGCAAGGTAGTGAGTGGTCTTGGAGAGGAAACTGACTCAATTAAACATGATCTGCATCCCGATGATGCTTCATCTAAATTCAGTACTTTAGATCACTCTGAGGAAGTTTCTAAAATTGAAGATCAAAATATTCAAAGCATCCAAAACAGTTTGTTTGGTAATGACAATTCTCAATTATTATCTACTTCAACTGAGATTGGATTTGAAAGACTAACGGATGAAATCTCCAGAAACAATGCGTTGCCTGGTATTGCAGCAAGCCCTCAGGCCCTCTCTGACCTTACTTTCAGTTCAGCAGATGCAAAACCTGGAAAAAGAAGTCACAGTAGTATTCAGTTCAGCTTCAAAGGAAAACTGCCAGAAAAAATGTCAGAAAAAGAAACTATTGTTAAAGAGGCTGGTAAGCAACCAGGAGCAAAGCCCAAAGTGAAAATAGCCAGAAAGAAAGATGAAGAAAAGAAAAAAGCACCAACAGAAAAGCTTAAACAAACCAGTATTTTCTTTAGTGATGGTCTCGATTTAGAGAATTGGTACAGCTGTGGTGAGGGAGAAATTTCAGAAATAGAGAGTGATGTGGGATCTCCAGGAATACGAAAATCTCCCAGTTTTAACATTCATCCATTATATCAACACGTGTTGCTTTATCTCCAGTTATATGACTCCTCAAGAACATTATATGCTTTTTCTGCAATCAAAGCAATCTTGAAAACAAATCCGTCTGCTTTTGTAAATGCCATCTCTACTACCAGTGTCAACAATGTATACACTCCTCAGTTATCCTTGCTTCAGAATCTTTTAGCCAGGCATCGAATATCTGTTATGGGCAAAGACTTCTATAGTCACATCCCAGTGGACTCTAATCATAGCTTTAGGAGTTCCATGTATATAGAAATTCTTATCTCTCTATGTTTATACTACATGCGGAGCCACTATCCAACCCATGTAAAGGTAACTCCACAAGATCTAATAGGAAACCGCAATATGCAGATGATGAGCATCGAAATTTTGACACTTCTCTTTGCTGAATTGGCAAAAGTAATAGAAAGTTCTGCAAAGGGCTTTCCTAGCTTTATTTCAGACATGTTATCCAAATGCAAAGTTCAGAAAGTGATCCTGCACTGTTTGCTATCTTCTATCTTTAGTGCACAGAAGTGGCACAGTGAAAAGGTAGCTGGTAAAAACATAGCTGTTATTGAAGAAGGTTTCTCTGAAGACAGCCTTATCAACTTTTCTGAGGATGAATTTGACAGTGGCAGTAATCTACAGTCACAGCTCTTAAAAGTGCTTCAGCGGCTAATTGTCTTAGAGCATAGAGTAATGACCGTGCCTGAGGAGAATGAAACAGGCTTTGAATTTGTCATAACTGACTTGGAGCACATCAACCCACAGCAGCCAATGACTTCTCTTCAGTATTTACATTCCCAACCAATAACTTCTCAAGGCATGTTTCTCTGTGCAGTGATAAGAGCTTTACACCAATCCTGTGCCTGTAAAATGCACCCCCAGTGGATTGGCCTGATCACTTCTACTCTGCCTTATATGGGAAAAGTTCTACAAAGAGTGGTAGTTTCTGTGACCCTCCAGCTTTGCAGAAATTTGGATAATTTAATTCAGCAGTACAGATATGAAACAGGATTATCTGATAGCAGGCATGTATATACATATTTTCTTTTTGCAAATTTGATCATATATTTAAATGTTTACTTAGTAGCATGGAGCAAATTCACAACAAACTTAATGTTGCATTTTAGGCCGCTTTGGATGGCATCAATTACTCCACCAGATATGATCCTTACCCTATTAGAAGGCATCACAACAATAATTCATTACTGCCTACTTGATCCATCTACACAGTATCATCAGGTAAACGTAGTCAAGCATCTGAGAAGGTTCTTGTGCCATATTTGTTCAATTAGAGTGTATGGTCTACATTCAGAATGCTTGCAATGTTGCATTTGTGCTAAATTTAAGTTTGAGGGGCTTGGGGGGAAATATTAAATATTTTTAAATTATAATGAACGAATTTTGGGTAACAGCAATTAGGATTTAGAGAATTCTTATAAGAGACTGTATTCTTCATTGATAACATATTATATGCCTCTTTAAATACACAGCGCATCAAATTTTCAACTCGTGTGTATTCTCCAAAGATTCACTTGTCACAAAACCCTATTTTTGGAGTCTATGCTCCTGCACAAGACTAAGGGTGGGAATTCTTCCACCTCAGAATTCTAAGGTGTTAGCTTCTGAAGCCAAATTCGACTGTGGAACTTTCCATTGGTGCTCCACCTAATATTTCCTGAATATGCTTGCGTGCTGTGTTCACTTGCTTAGCTAACTCTGTTACCTGGATCTACCCTCCTTAGAAACATAACTTTTGGTCAGAATGTCCATTTTTCTGCCTCTTTCTGCTATCTTGAAGCTTTTGTCCCTGGTGATATTTTGTAGCTGTGCTGGGTCTCTGTGTTGGGCATTTGGCCCCGAACCTAATGGACCGCCTTTTCTTGCTGACTGTTTAGCTTTATGTAAATATATATTTTCTGTCTCTTTCCCCAACCCTTTTCAGTAGTCACCATCAAAATACTTATTATCCGTCTTTGCAAGTAGATAATGTTATGGTATTCATCATAGCGCTAATTCTAAAGTAATGTTAATCACTTGCAAAGGCATTTACAAAGAATTTAAATATGATCACTGTAGGCATAGAGATGATAATGAAAAACCCTCAGATCTTCAGAATAGGCCCCAGTTTACTCTATAGCATTTGTAATAATATATCCCCCTCACCCCCCCCAAGTTACCTGCATACCCCATGGATTAATTCAATCTTTGCTTTGTATGCCTTTTGAAGGATCATGCTGGGCTGGATCTGCATGCAGGTTCAGATGGAAGGTGTCAGTGCAAGCCTGTGGTCCTGGATTAAGCACATCCCACAACACATCTGATAAATCCATACATTCATATATACCATTGGGTGTCACAATTTTGTGTTAGCACTAACTACCTCAGCAGATGTCTATTGGGATAGGCGAGGAAACTATGCTTTAACATCTTTCAGACATACAGCTCCACCCAATATGCCAGTTTCATCTTTGCCTCAAGTAGCACTGAATTTCTTATATGATGCTTGGGAGTAAAGCAGTAAACAGAGACTATTGAGTATGGGAGTTATACTGCTCAGTTTTGACCAGACTCAAATCTCTGCATGCAAAATGTCCAGAATATAAGACTGCGTAGGGCAAATACCTATGCATCCAGAAAACTCACATTTTTTTATTAATATATTTCAAGAGATCAATGCATCTCACAATAGGTATTAAAAGTGCTATTTTATTATTTTGAGAGTGTTTAAGCATACGCTGCTAAAGAAATACATTTCCTTTTGCTACTTGGAATACAAATTTATACTAATAGATACATTCCAGAGTAACTGAAAAGATATTTTTTTAAAAAATACTGATTTTCATTGTCTTGCTGCTGTTCAGAACAGAGTAGACCATCTTACAAAAGCCTATGTAAACAATGTTCATCCTAAAATCATAGTGTAAAATGTATAGTTGTATATTATTTCCTAATTTATACTGTTTTGCTAATGCTGGCATGTAGGTATTTAATGCTGAGTGGTTGTTATTTTGTTTAACACCTTCTAGCTTTTGGTTAACGTAGACCAGAATCACTTGTTTGAAGCACGCAATGGAATCCTGTCTATCCTTCATATGATTATGTCGTCTGTGACTCTGCTATGGAGCATACTGCACCAGGCAGATTCTTCAGAGAAAACAACTGCTGCAGCAGCTGCATCCATTACCACTATTAATCTCGGATCAACAAAGGTCAGAATATCAGGAGTAACATGTTTAAGTTCTGCATTATTACTTTTGTCAAACTAACTCTAACTGTATTCCATTAAAGTGACCTGAACAGTGTTTCTTAGAAAGTTCTTTCAACTTTTGCAATACCTGAATTGTCCCCAGGGTAAGAGGAGAATGGGCAGTCAGTCTAGAATTAGTTAATTCGGACAAAAATCTGACTCTCCAGTTAGTACTATACTGATGACATAACATCACCCAGGAAAAAGAGCTGAAGTGTAGAGATGGGAAGTATTCACATTATAAACCGTTTAAAAATACTGCTTTATAGCTCTAAGGTTATAAATATTTGTTTTAAATCTTTATATAATTCACAATATACTTAAATCAACACTTAATCTGACATCCTTATGAACAGGTTCTATGCTTCATCCATCTCCTGTGAGTGGCATCATAGTGCACAGAGAGCTGTCATATCAGATCATGGGCTGGCGACTGGAAAGAGTAGGTTGTGGGCGGGGGGAACTGGACAATACGGTATTTGAAGAATTTTGCAAAGTATTCCAATAACATGGTCAATGTTCTGCTTAGCCCATTTATTGGAGTCAGTTCAAGCTCTTCTGCTATTGAAGGAATTTTGTGTTTTTATGAACAAAATCAGGTTATCTAATATGATACAAGGATTTCAGTGTGATTTCCACATGGTTTATCATGTTACTTTATGTATTACATAGCTGTTCACTTTAATATGCCAGATATTTTTCTTGATGTATGTATAAAAAGAAAACACTATGCTACAGTCTTTCACAATCTATCCATTGAAACCAATGACATCTATTCTCTGTATTATCTTTCTATAAAGCCATGCTTCCTGGTCATAGTCATGTTGGTAAAAAGACTCTCTGAAATCAATCTCTGCTTATAGAAGGGATGATCCATACTGCATATTTCATAAAGACAAGATCATCCTTTATGCTCCAGAATAATTGGTTACTTAAGTTTAACTCTTCCATGCATCACAGATTCTCTCTTTATTTTGCCTGATGCTTCAACATGTAAGAGCACTTGGCATATCCTGGATGTGAGAAGAGCTGTTAAGATTTGTCTTGATTAGAACCTGACTAGTTCAGAACATATCTAGGATGACCTTTTCCTCTTCTTCACCCCATTCAAAATAATTTCTTTGGGTGCTACTACTATGGCCACTTCACAGCCAAGCATAGAGTTAATATGGTTGGATAAGGAGTTACTGTAAAGAACTTTGTTTAATCTGTATAATGCTTCAGTACAGCTTTGGAAGTAGTTATCTGAGTGAGTGCAGAAGGAGCATTGCTAAGTTCTGGAACTCCATCTAGAGGGATATGCTTGCCTCTGGTATTTGCAAAAAGAGAAGTACTGTCCAAATATTTAAGACTAGGAGATGGATCCTTCTCAGAAATTTTCCAATGTGGTATGGCAGTCAACTAGAGTATAACTTTTGGATGCTTGTGTGACACTGCCCAAGGTATGATCTGGACTGATGGACAGCTGTATCCCCAACCTTGGGTGCCTTTTACACTGCTTCAGAGTGAGCAATTACTTCTGGTCCTGCTCACACATAGCCTCCAGTGTGTAAATCATTCCCAACTATAGTGTATGAATGCTGTAGTCAGCAACGCATGAATTACACTGCAGGGCAACACCAACTCCCAGTCCCAAACTTTTCCCCAGAAGCGTGCATCTTCTACTGCTCAGCGTCCTCCTGGACAATACAAACTTATATAAAAACTGTCATTTATTAATAGAAAACGATATGCACAAATCTCATTATCCCAAATGAAGTTTCCCAAACACTTCAGTCCAAACACACTAGTTTAGATAAAACAAGGAAACCGATTTATTAACTACTGAAAGATAGATTTTAAATGACTACAAGTAATGAGGGATACAAGTCAGAATTGGTTAGAGGGAAATAAAAGGTAAAACACAACTAACACTCAATTTAACAAGCTAAGTGAATATAAAGCAAAGGTCTCTCTGTCTCTCACCACCTGATCCAGCACTTTTACTAACTGAACCCCTTTCAGTCAGGATCTTCCCCTCAGTCCAGTGCTGCTTCCTTTGTTCTTCAGGTGTTGATGAAGCTATGTGTAGAGCGCAAGGGAGAGATGATTTGGGGCCTCTGCCTTCTCTTCTTATAGCCCTTTCTCTTGCACAAGAATCATCTCCAGCTGATGTTCAGGAGACAAAGTCTCTGTGGCCAGGAACCTAAAGCTGCTTCTTTGTCAAAATGTAGATCTTTTGCCCACACCCTATTGTCTTGTGGAAGAATGGGCACTTGATCAGGTGATGGTAAATTGGATCTCGTTGACACCTGGCTGAGGCATTGGGTAGCCTTTTGTCTCTGGGGAACTTGCTTGTGATTGCCTTCCAGAACATGTTGGAACATGTCCTAGTAATATCACACAGTGGAATCTTATATCTTTACATACAATGTTGCCGCACATAGTTTACCAGGACAATAATGATCAGCAAATCATGAGTTTTAAGTGATACTTTACATCATATACCTTGTACAAAATTTAACAGTCTTGCAAAAGGGGTAAACAGAGGGATACAGACTGTCACAGCATGTTTCAATGTGGGCACATTCTGTTTCTGTGTTTCAGAATTTGAGGCAGCAGATTCTTGAATTGTTGGGGCCAATCTCAATGAATCATGGTGTTCACTTCATGGCTGCTGTTGCATTTGTATGGAACAAAAGGAGACAAAACAAAAACACTTCTAGGACAAAGGTATGCGTGTGTAGCTAGTTGACATGCTACTTGAATACATTGTAATCTGATTTACTGAATTTCCACTACTTTTCTTTAAAACTTATTTTTTTAAAAATCAAGCTAAGATTTTGGGGGTCATATAAAACATTATGTAAATCCTTTTCATAAGTGCATTTATGTTTATGCTAGAACCACACACATTTATTTTAGAATAAAATAAAATTATTGTTTTTTCAGTAGAATAGCATTTTTAAAAAAAACATTATTGTAAGTGACTAATGTTTAAAATAAAGGTTTCAAATCAAAGTGACAGTCAGTGAATATTTGGTGAAACATTTGTCCAAAAATTTCATCCAACTCTCGTTTGTACAAGTTTTTTTCTTCATGTTCTTAGCCTCTCATCCATAAGATTAAGATATTGTCAATTATTTTTAGTAAAAGTCAGGGACAGGTCACGGGCAGGAAACAAAAATTCATGGAACCGTGACCTGTCCCTGACTTTTACTAAAAATAACCATGACAAAATGGGACTGATGGGGGGAGGAGAGCCCAAGCCCTGCTGCAGGAGAGGAGTAGAGGAGGTGGGGTGTGGCAATGCTGTCCTGGAGGCTCAGAGTTCTGGGGATCCCCGCCACCTGGGATCTGTGGGACTGGCTGAGCTCTGGGCTCCCCCTGCCAACCATGTGGCAGAGAGCCGTGGGGATCCCCCTGCAGTGACTAGGAGCTCCGGGCACCTCCTACTGCCCACAGCAACAATGAGCTCTGGGTTCCCTCAGCCAGCCATGGCAGCAGGGAGCTGCGGGGTTCCCCCACAGCCCATGGCAGCTCGAGTCCAGGCTGTGCCGCACTGCCTGGAGTCCCCCCGTGGCTGGGGCCCTTAGAGCTCTGAGCCTATTGCCATGGCAGCAGGGAGCTGCAGGATCCCACCACCACCATGGGGGCTCAGCCCTGGGCACACACTGCCACCTGAGGCCACTCGGAACTGGGGGATTCCCTGGCGCTCAGAGCTCCCTCCACTGCCTACAGGGGGCAGGTAGCTGCAGGGTCCCCTGCCACCTGCTGTGGCTCTGAGTGTTACCCTAAAACTCAGAACCCACAAGGCCCTGAGTTAGCTTGGGTACACTGGCAATACCACTCCCCACCCTTACTTCTATGAGCAGAGAATTAAAGTGGTCTGCCCTAGGAGATTTACAAGGGTTTACCAAGGGTTCCCATTAAAATCATAGAAAATCTCTCTCGACTTGCCTGTCTTGCTTTACCCTCGAGAGGACACGCATACAGCCCTCCGCTCAAAGGATTGATGCTCAGACAGTAAATTCTTCGAAAACAAAGATTTTTAAATTAAATACTAGTTCTAATACAAATGGATTTTAAATAGAAAAATCAGTACAATGAAATATATGGAAAAAGCTGCTCGAGACAATATAAAACATTATAAACTATCTACTGTATACCATTACATAGAAAATAAAATTCTAAAATAGCAGTACAGAATTGACAACACAATCTGGTATTTCTTTAGCACACGCTACAATGTTGTGAATACTTAATTGTAACTCTGCAGAATAAACATACAATGTTGCAATACATAACAAAGAAATCCTGCACACACATGCATAAATCCTTAACACGATGTAACATTAAACTTATTACAATGTAATAAGCAATTCCCTTGTATGTATTTATACAGGACATTACAATAATATACTTAACAATACTACTTATAAACTAACTAGCATTCTATGAGTGCGGGACAGGCAATCATAGAATGGGTATGGTTAGAGATCATTAAAATGCAGGCATTCAGCTTTATTTACAATCATACGCATGCATTCCTTAATTTTAAGAAAAAAATTATACTTCTTGATTTTAATACCTCTATATCATTTGGGGCCCTTCTGATCTGTCAAGAACTGCTGTTTCTCTGTCACTCTTGCTGGTACTGCTGCTCCTAGATATCTTCTCCTGTTCAGGTCTTCTCCTCTCGTCACCATCACCCACAAACAAGCCTGTCAGTTCTCTGCCTTTCCTACCATTTTTCTGACTTTTCTGGACCCTTTCTGATTGGTTGTTTTCTTAATATCAATCAGCAGCTTCTTCCTACCCAGGGTTGAGATCATTTTTGACTAATCAACTGCCCACTATGCTAATTAGTTGTACCTTGTTTACCTCAAACTCTGACCTCCTCTTGATCCTCCTCCAAGATATCATTTTCAACCTATCAGCTGTCTGATATGCTAATTAGCTTTGTTTACTGCAAACTTGGTCCTCCTCATGATCCTCCCCCTTCCCTACTGACCCTGCCATATAGGTATTAGGAGGGACCTTTATTTAACCCCATCATACCTTTCTCTCTTGGTCAGTTTCTTAACACCTCCATTTTGTTTCTTTTCCCTCTCTGACTGATCACATCATTGGACACCATTTTGGATTTCTAACAAAAAATTTACTCTGAACTATCATTAATTACAACTTATCAGAAGCTTTAAGTCTAAAACTAACTATGTTGCTATTCATGCCTAATCATTATGACACTGTCACCACTTTGGTTTTTCTGATTGGAACAAGTAAAATCTTTGCTGTTTTTCTCCCTCTCTGTTTGCTTTTCAGCTCTGTGGCTAAATCTGGTCCTAGTCTCCATATGTGGGTTAGAGCAGCTTTAAAAATATCTTGTATCATGAGCTCTAAGCTCCTCTGCACCACCCCTGCTGGCCACAGAGGCTGAGTGCTTCGGGGAAGCCCCACAGCAGCTGGGAGCTGCAGGGGGCACTCCGGTGACTCAGAGCTTTGGGGCTGGCAGCTGGGAGCTGCAGGGACCCCCACTAACTGCAGTGGCTCGGAGATGCAGGAGACCCCTGAAGCCTAGGGCCACTTAGAGTGCGGGGGTCCTGGGGCCTCCTGCTACTCACAGAGGCCGAGAACTGTGAGGCCCACTCGTGGGGGACCTGGTGCTAGGAGCTCCAGGGCCACTGACAGATCCAGCCCTTCCCCCAGCTGAAGTGGAAAACGTCACGGAGGTCTCTGGAAGTCACAGAATCTGTGACATCCATGACATAATCTTAATCCTTACTCATGCATTATCAATAAACTGTCCTTTACTTGGAAAAACTATTCTGATCAACTCCTTCTACACTAGACAGCACCAACTATTAACTAACAGTAATCTATAGCACGTGTTGGTGTTTTCCAGGTTATTCCTACAGCCAGTGAAGAACAACTTCTACTGGTAGAGCTAGTTCGCTCTATCAGTGTTATGAGAACAGAGACTGTTATACAAACAGTAAAAGAAGTTTTAAAGCAGCCTCCAGCCATAGCCAAGGACAAGGTAGGAAAATCAGTGTTGTTGGTAGTTCAGTTAATGCGGTTTCAGAAGAGATAAATGGTACAGGTACTTAAATTATCCTGAAGGAATATGCTACCATGTGCTGTAGGTTGGTAGCAACTGTCCTCTACCAGAATCTGTTTCTGGTAATATGGTCTTAATTCTATTCAGTGTAGAAACCCATTTCTCTCATTTTAAAAATATATTTAGTAAAAGGTGCTAGACTGGCAGCATTTGAAAGCTGAAGCCCATATAATTCTTTGTGTTTCATATTTCGAAAATAGGCAAATTCAGATTAAGTCAATTGTGTCAGCTGCACAGTATCATAGACTGATTTAAAATTCACTCTTTTGGATACCCACTACACAGGAGGATTAATCAGGTGTGATACTTTTTTCATGGGTGCTAATATATATTTAAGTATGTAATGCCCCCAGAATCCCCTTTCCTTTCTCTTTTGTTCCTACTTTTGAAAGGTCTGGTATCATGTTGAATATCCAGTTGAGGGAGGACAAGACATGATCTCTGGCCCCTCACCCTGGAGCCTGTCGGTGGCGTTCCATGATACAGCTAAGGTAGAGGGGATAGAGAAGAGTGTTTCAGGGTAACATTAGCTTTTATAAGGCTTAAGATTTTTGCTGCCCAAGCATGGCACTCAGACACCCATGTGAGTGCATTGCAATTTAATTTGACCTCAAGCTATCCACTGTTTTGTTCCTGGTAGTTGGTTCAACATCCACCGTTTTTGCTGAGGTAAAGAAAAAGACAAAAGTCGATTTCTTTCTGGTGACACTGATTTCTTGTCTTTCTAGAAGCATCTGTCATTGGAAGTCTGCATGTTGCAGTTTTTCTATGCTTATATTCAAAGGTAAGATAATGAAACTATAGATCTTTTATTGCTTTTTTTCTGTATCATCAATCAGTAGATAACTATAGAAGAGAATCTGAACATTTGAATCCTTATCAGAAAGCTGCCTTCCTTTGACTTACTACAACAGATCAAAAGGTTACATGAAAAGAAAAGTTCTTTCCATGTGTAATCTATAAGCTATATCCACAAAGGGGGCTTAGACTTAGCATTGCAATGCCTAACTTCTTCTTTGAGTGCTTGCTCATGTCGATTCCAAGCAGGTGTGTGCGTTCCAAGTGCACAGTCATCGGAAGATTTTTCCCCTAGTGGTACCCTTTGGGTCGGTGCAGGTGACCCCAAGAGTGGCACCTTCATGGCACTGTATATAGGGGCCTGCCGAACCACAGTCTCTCCACTTCCTTCTTACTGTCCGTGATGTCGTTGGAGCTTTGGTCTTCTTGCTTCTGCAAGCTTTCCCTGTTGTCCTTAGCAGTTCCTATAAATAGTTAGAAAGTTAGTTAGTCTGTTGTTGTAGTTATATAGCTATAAATAAGTGTTAAGAAACAGTAAGGGGTCTCTCTGTTTCTGGGACTCCCCTAGTTCTGGGGACTCTGTTCCTGGGGTCCGAGGCATACCCGGGTATGCCTCGGACCCCAGGCTTTAAACCCTGAGGATCCTGCCCACAAATCTATGCCTAACGGCGACCACACGACTCTTGCTTGAAGTGTTTGGGAGAGTCGCACCAAAGAGATCATTGCAAGATCTGTAAAGGTTTTCGCCTGAGGAGCTGTAAGGAGAGGACTGCATGCCTAAAGCAGATCCTCATGGAGGCAGTTCTTCAGCCGCAATCAGATCATTGCAAGATCTGTAATGGCTTTCACCCAAGGAGCTGGAAGAAGAGGACTGCGCACCTAAAGCAGATCCTCATAGAGGCAGCTCTTCGGCAACAACCTCCAGACCCTGCACTGGGTGCATCAGTGTGTAGTGCCCTGGCATGAGTAAGAGGCCTGGTACCAAAGAAGTCCTTTGCACAGAGGAAGCCTCAGCACTGAGACTCACCGGTGGCAAGGACTGTTTGGCACCAATCCCACTCACCAGTGCCCCGTAAGAAGCACAGGGCGGATAGGGGACACTCACCTATGGAGTGGCCCATGGATGAGGGGGCTGGCACATTGCGCCCACAAGAGTCTTTGGTGCAATGGGTTCCTGGGACCGGCATCTCTGCAGCGAGTGCCTACGAGCCTGGTGAGCACAGGTTCCCCGGTGAGGGGAGAGTGAGGTGGAAGAGCTGGACCTCCCCTCCATGCTGGATACCTTTGAGGTGGCGCAGGACCTGATTGCCATGACCGCACAGCAGTCCCCTGTCTCGGGAGTGAAGGTGCCAGATCAAAGACCCCTGACACCACTTGCTGTGAAGCCATCTGGAAGCAAGCCTCCCATGATGTGGTGCAGGTCGTCTTCGCCAAGGCATCAGTCACCGTCTCCTAGGCACCAATCACTGTCGCCCCAGCACTGATCTACCCCGCAACCCCGTTCGCCTTCTCTGCGGCACTGGCACCGGTCAGCCTCCCCGCAACACCAATTGCCCACACCTCAACACCGGTCAGCCGCATCTCGGCACCGGGCACTGTCCCCTCTGCGCTGATTGCCCTTGCCATGGCACCGATCACCTTGACACCAGTCGCCTGCACTGTGGCACTACTCAAAGGCTACAGATACTTTAGCACCACTGTGGTCCCTGCAGTCAGAGTCTAGGTCATCGGACTCAGAGGTAGACTACGGTGCCACAAAGAGACACAGGTTGGAGGGGCGATAGTATAAGGTGGGTAGAGAGCAAGCACCCCCACTGGACCTTGGCCTATGCAGTGGCAGGCGCCTCAGCAATGGCCGTTTTGGACCCTGTGGGTGTATCACCAAGCCCCAGGGTCCCAACCCTTATTCAATTGCCTCAGAGAGTCATGTGGCTGGCACTCCAGAATGCAGCTCCATCCATGCAGCACTGAAGCCAGCAGGAGCAGGGAGGACAGTTTGTGCAGCACAAGGTGCCAAAGAGGAGGTGGATCTGGGTACTGAGGCGGAACCCGACGCCTGTAGGGAGGTCCCGGGTATGGAGGACATGACAGGCCAAGACGTTCCCAGGGGGAGGGGGGAACCCAGGGCTTCGTTGTCTTCCTCCCCTGACGAAGTGGTAGCAGAGCTATCGACCACTGTGCTACCCATGGATAATAGGGCTCACCAGGAGCTCTTGAGAAGGGTGGCCCAAAACCTGGGTCTCCAGGCGGAGGAGGTTCAAGAGTCCATAGACCCAGTGGTGGTCATTTTGGCTCTGGAGGGCCCCTCGAGAGGAGCCCTGTGTAGGAAGGTGCAGTGGCCTTCCGCTGAGGCTGGGCCAAGGAAGGGCCGCAGCCCTGAACACAGGCCAGCAGAAGGGTAGTAGCTCAGTCTGCCTAGCAACCCAGGGGTCAGACTGAGATAGGTCCAACCGGCTGGCCAATCCCCTCCGAGAGGGGAGGGGCTTCTGCTGGGGAGGAGAGGATAAAAGGCAGAGCCCGCCGCTCAGTGAGGGACCAGCTGCCAGCGGGTGCAGATGTGCCTTCCCACCGGCTGCAGCGCCGGCCCGACCCCAGCCAGGCCGAGGCCCAGCCCAGGGCCTTCCCTGAGCCAGAGCCCCGGGAGCGGCCCCAGGGCCTAGGGCCCGAGGACTGGGTAGGGGCCCTGGACCCCAATGGAATGGGCTGAGCCCCCGGACACTCTGTGGTGGGTGACACCCCCCGAAGCCGGCCTTGACCTGGACGAGCTGCCGGCCGCAGACCCCCCGGAGGCGGGGCTTGACTTGGACGAGCTGCCTGAAGCCGAAGCACCCCGGGGATCCTGTGACCTGGAGGAGCTGCCCCCCGCCGAGGAGCTCCCTGCCCTGCTGCCCGTCAACAAAGAGGGCCTGCTGAGTCTGCCGCGGGTGGTGTACCCAGCCAACCCTGAAGACCCTGACGAAGGAGGTACCTGGGACTTGGGGGGGAGGAAGTGGCCCAGGGACACCCATAGTTGTGGCTGCGGCTAGGGGCCCACCACAGTCGGCGTGTTGCTGTGGAACCCCCCCAGCACAGTGGCATCGCCTATGCCACTGTTAGGGCCCTGGGCTGGGACGCAGTGGAGTCTGGTGGGCCTGCATCCCCCTCCCCCTTCCCTGAAAACCCAGTGAATCCACATTCACCCCAAGTTGTTGGAGTGAGTTCCTGCTTGCTTGCCCACCCCTGCCACAGGCCAGGGCAATAGACTGCTCGCTTGCCTGCCCTGCCACGGGCCGGGGCAATAGACTGCTCGCTTGCCTGCCCTGCCACGGGCCGGGGCAATAGACTGCTCGCTTGCCCGCCCTGCCACGCTTGCCCGCCTAATTCCCCTGCTTTTCCGGAAGGTGCAGTGGCCTCCCGCTGAGACTGGGCCCAAGGAAGGGCCGCAGTGACCAGTGCAGAGCTGCTGCTGGGTTACACCCTGCCACTGATTAAAATGGTGCAGTCCACGACAAAGACACTGTGGCAGATGTCAGCCTCTATCCCACCTACAGCAAAAAGGATAGAGAGGAAATATTTCGCCCCTTCCAAGGGATATAAGTATCCCTTTACCCACCCTCAACTTGGTTTGCTCGTTGTGTATGCAGTGAACAAAAAAGCGAGGCAGGGGCAGCAGGACCCGACACCGAAAGCAAAGGAGCCTAAGAGACTAGAGCTGTTTGGGAGAAAGGTCTACTCCACTAGGAGCCTGCAGCTGAGAATCGCCAACCAACAGACAACCCTTAGCAGATATAACTTCAACTTGTGTGACACGATGGCAAAGTTTAAAGACCACCTTCTGGCTGAGTCCAAAACAGAGTTTGGAGCCATGGTGGAGAAGGGAAAAGCTGTAGCCAGGACATCATTACAGGCTGCGCTAGATGCTGCAGACTGTGCAGCAAGGACTATGGCTTCAGGACTGGCCATGAGAAGAAGTTCTTGGCTGCAGGTGTCAGGCCTCCCACCTGAGGTCCAGTTCACCATCCAGGACCTTTCGTTCGAAGGAGCGGTGCTGTTTTCGGAGCAAACAAACTCCAAGCTCCACAGCCTCAAGGAGTCTAGGGCAACCCTGAAATCCTTGGGGCTACATACGCCCTGCACGCAGAGCAAACGCTTTAAGCCCTTTTCTGGTCAGAGCTTTTATCCTCAGTATTGTTGGCAGGACTTCTCTAGGAGAAGAGGCAGGAGCAATATGTGCAAAACACCCCTGCCGCCCAGTCCTGGCAAAGTCTCAGGGAAGCAGCCACTAGGGCCAAAACAAAACTTTTGAAGGTTTACCCAAGGGCAACACTTCAGGACAGTTACTGGATCCTGTCCTCCACCTTTCCGCAACAGATTATCCCATTTCTACCATGCCACCTTGGATTTTAGAGTCCGTTCAGTGGTGGCTCAACCCCTGTCATGTGCCAAGAGCCTCATTTGCCAGACTGCAACCGTCGCTGGTGATGGACGCTTTGGCCTTGGGGTGGGGAGTGCATCTCGGCAAATGAAGGACCCAAGGCCTTTGGTCCGCAGAGGAGCATAATATGTCGTCAGAGAGTTACAGGCAGTCAGGTTGGCCTACCGGGCATTCCAGTTTTACTGATACCTCCAGCACGGAGGTATCGGTATTGACAGACAACACCACAGTGATGGCCTATATGAACAGACACTCCCCTGTGCCGGGAGGCCATCAAACTCTGGGACTTTTGCAACACCCACTCCATAAACTTGAAAGAGTCCTACCTTCCTGGTGCGCAGAACAAACTGGCGGATCACCTCAGCCACTCCTTCAATACCCATGAGTGGTCTCTCTGCGCAGATATCCTGAGAACTATTTTCCAGAGGTGGGGGTTTACCCAAGTGGACCTATTTGTGACGCGATGCAACAGGAAGTGCCACCAATTTTGCTCCTACCAGGGGCACAGTCCACTGGACTACCTACTGCACCTAAAGCAGTCAGTTTTAGTGGTTGCATCTGTGAAGGTGTACTTGGTGGCTGTTTCTGCCTTCCACCCGGGAGAAAGGGGCTGTTCAATATTTGCCAGCCCTATGGTGTCCCGTTTTCTCAAAGGCTTAGAAAGACTTCACCCTCTAGTACGCTGCCCAGTCCCGGCATGGGACCTTAACCTGGTGCTCAATAAGTTGATGCCCCCCCCTTTCGAGCCCCTAGTTTCATGTTCTCTGTTGTACCTCTCGTGGAAGGTAGCCTTCCTTGTTGCTATCACCTGGGCAAGGAGAGTGTCTGAACTCAAGGCGTTGACCTCAGAGCCTCCGTATACAGTATCTCATAAGGACAAGTTGCAGCTGTGCCTGCACCCAGATTTCCTGCCCAAGGTGGTCTCTCAATTTCACACTAGTCAGAAGATTTTCTTGCCAGTGTTTTTTCCAAAGCTGCATGCCAACAGTAGAGAACATAGTCTCCACTTCTTGGATGTCAGATGGGTGCTGGTTTTTTAAATAGAGATAATTAAACCCTTTTGTAAATCAGATCAGCGCTTCATCGCTGTAGCAGAAAGGATGAAAAGACTTCGTGTCTTCTCAGAGGATTTCGTCCTGGATTACCTGATGTATAAGAGCATGTTATGAGCTAGCCAAGGAGCCAGCCCGCTTCTCACGGTGCACTCCACGAGAGCTCAGGCCTCATCAGTGGCATTCCTGGCCCACATCCCCACACAGGAGAACTGTAGGGTGCAACCTCATCTTCTATACACACACTTACTTCGTATTATGCCATTACCCAGCATGCCAGGGACAATGTGGCATTTTGTACAGCAGTGCTCTAGTCGGCAGTCTCGTGAGCTCTGACCCCTCCTCTGTTTGGAAATCACCTGCTTGGAATCGACATGAGCAGGCACTCGAAGAAGAAAAAATAGTTACTTACCTTCCGTAACTGTTGTTCTTCAAGATGTGTTGCTCACATCCATTTCAAGACCCACCAGCCTGCCCCTCTTATCAGAGCCGTTTGGCAAGAAGGAACTGGAGAGGCGGCAGGTTGGCAGGCCCTTATATACAGTGTCATGAAGGTGCCACTCCAGGGGGTGCCTACACGGACCCAACGGGTGCCACTGGGGGAAAAACCTTCCAACTGTGCATGTGGCGTGTGCACACCTCCTTGGAATCGACATGAGCAACACATCTCGAAGAACAACAGTTACAGAAGGTAAGTAACCGTTTTTTCTAGGCCCTCTGACATGTAATAAAATCCACAGTCCTAAATTAGGTGCCCAAAATCTCTAGACTCTAGAACACAGGTGTCAAACACAAGGCCTGCGGGCCGAATCCGGCCTGCCGGCTTGTGTTATCCGGGCCACCGCCATGTGTCATCCGGGCCGGCAGTTTTTCCTGAGCCAAGCTCAGTCAAAGTGTGCGAGATCTCGCGGCAGCGCATGCTACCGCGAGATCTCGTCTCAGAAAGCAAAAGGCGTTTGTAGTCTCCTACTCTGCTGCCAAATTTGCCCCTGCAGGGAGATTTCACGGC
Organism: Mesoclemmys tuberculata; assembly: GCA_007922155.1. Taxonomy (NCBI): domain Eukaryota; kingdom Metazoa; phylum Chordata; order Testudines; family Chelidae; genus Mesoclemmys; species Mesoclemmys tuberculata. The sequence continues at coordinate 71,318,881 of ML675604.1, read as the reverse complement.
GGAGAGTGGAGCCTGCGAGCACCGGTGAGTTCCTGCTGTGAGTCCCACTCTCCTACTCTGCCGCTGAATTTCACCCTGCGGGGAGATTTCTCGGCGGAGAGTAGGAGAGTAGAGTATGTGAAGTAGAATAGAGCATGAGGTGCTTTAGTGCATGTGTTTTAGGTGTTTAGGGTTAGGTTTTAGGTGTTATGGTATGTGTGGCCCCCTTGAACTTAATTTAATTTAAATGTGGCCCGCCATAGGAAGTGAGTTTGACTCCCCTGCTCTAGAAGAAGAATCATGTACCTAAGAATGGGATCCGCAAAAGACAATAAGCTGAGCGGGAAGTAGCCTAAGATAGCCAATAGGAAGTATTGAGGACAGAGGTGGAGCCTAAGCCCCTTTCCTCGAAGGGAATTAGGCATCTAACAGGAGGCACCCCCCTTGGGATTTGTAGTGATGAACCCTCTCCTGAAATTAGGCACCTAAGCCAGGTCAGTCTTTTCTTAGAGAAAATGGAAGAGGAGGAAGGAGGGAGGGGGTTTGCACCCCCTTATATTCAATAGCTTAGTGGTGAGAGCACTCAACCAGGACATGGGAGTCCTGGGTTCAAATTCCCTCTCTGCCTGTTGTGGAGTAAGGACTTGAACCTGGACTAAGGATTTGAAGGACCTCCCTGATGAGTGCCCTAATCACTGAGCTCTAAGATATTCTCTGAGTCTCTCCTGTCGGACCTGTTCTACTTTGTGTAAATAAATAAATAAATATTCATTGGGCTAGAGAGAGCATGAGATTACTGTATAGCCCGATAGTTAGAGCACGCCCCATGGAGGTAGGACGACCTGGGTTCAAGCACAATGTTGATTTGATCCTGTTCTCCCACATCCTGGGTGAGTGCTCTAACCACGGGGCCAGAAGCACACCACTACCACCACCTCCTGTTTTGTATGGGTCCAGATATGGCAGCCATGCTCTGAGGATACCTACCAGATCAGGCCCCTCAGGTGAGAGAGGCAGAAAAATGCCTACTCAGGGGATCTCACTGGGGTTAGGTGTGAGTTGGGTATCAGGAATGAGGCAGTTTTATGCATGCCCACCAACAGAAACTTAGGTGGAATTTAGGCACTTACAAGGTTAGGGGACAGCTGAGTGGGGGTTTTGAGAATCCAAATTTTGCAGGTAGGTACCTAAAGTGGCAGTTATGCACCTAAATCCCTTTGTGGATCTACTTGGTTTTGTGTTATGTTAATTTATAGTTGAAAAGGGGATCTTCTGGGTTCCTCAAATCCCTGCTATCTCTCATTCTTTTGCCCTAACTGAAAAGGCCAACAGCAAACCTCTCTGCAGATGAGGAAGCCTGGACTCAGACCCCTCCAGATCTCATCAGCAACAATCCACTCATTGGCCAGAGAGGGCATCTTTTGAATACAGTGTTCTTTCCCCTACAGCCAGAGTCTGGCACATTACCTCCATAACACCTCCACTTCCCATTGGTCTATGAATCAAATGGGAGAGACAGCATCTACATTTTGATCATCTGCATGAACAGTGCTTTTAGTTGACACTAAAGTTGGTGCTGTCAGACAGGAGAGATGGGAGACAGGATAGGATGGGAAATGGAGTATTTTTGACACTTGACATGATATCACTTTGAGTCTGTCATCATCTTGCAGAATTCCAGTGCCCAGCTTAGTAGACAGCTGGGCAACACTACTGCTTCTTTTGAAGGACTCTATACAACTCAGTCTTCCAGCACCAGGGCAGTTTCTCATACTTGGGTGAGTAGTTATACTTACCATTTCTAACAAAATTATGATTCCTTAAATGTAAAATTATATAAAGGGCGAGTGTTTAAAATCTTGATTTAATTACTTAGAGTTTTGAATGAAGAAAAATCCCTATTTCCTAGAGACCTTCTTGACAAAGATTTATGTTGAATGCAATATCTTACTTGGAAGAATGTTGATCATATACAGATATTGATTTTTGTATTGCTCCAACCTTGTTCTGGAAGAACCACTTGTGGTATGAGTGTGCTATTATCTTCATCTACTTCTCAGCTTCTCTAATGACAGTGCCAACTGTGCGTTAATTATGAATACTTATGATGCTAGTTTGTGAGGTCTCCAAACACATTTTCCCATAGGCCAACAGACAGCCATTAGATGAAAATAACTTTCTGTCATTTTCAACCCTGGCCAAATTTAAATTAGAGACTTAAATATGTCAAGCTCCTCATTTCATATTAATACTGGGGCCCTCTAAATAGTAGTTTTAAACTTCTAAATTTACTCATTAAGTCACTCTTATAACTATTTATTTGTATGTTATATTTTTCTCTCAAGTGAAACAGGATTAATTAACAGCAAAGAAACAGTTTGCTGACATTCAGAAATAAAATGCAGAATATGGTCATTTGTGTTAAGCATTAAGCAACAATCTCTGTAAATTGTAGTAATACTGTAGTGAAGTATTAAACCAAATAGTCACAATTAATTTGTCCAAAAACATCTCCATGAAGATATTTTGGATGTATACCATTGTTATATCTACTTGAAAACTATTAAGTATACAAATTGTCTGTTACAATCAAAATACATTTCAGACATTTGGAAATGTCTTTTGGAATTTTAGCAAACTAAAGGGAAGCAGCTGAAGTATTTTGCTGTGTATTTGTCATGGAATTTTTGCCTATTCTAAAATAAAATACAGTATTTTATGTTAAGATTATCATCAATATTCATTTAATATATTTTCTTGTAGTGTTCTAAATGAGTTTATTATGAAAAACCCAAGTCTGGAGAATAAGAAAGATCAAAGAGATCTTCAGGTAAGAAAATGTTTTTGTATAAATTTACTGTTGAAAATATTCTGCAGTAGATGCATAACTGTAGAGAGCACAGCATATCTGAATGATCCTTGCAGTATATTTTTAAGAATATTTTAAAGCAACTGATCTTGTTATAAGGGCTTTTTAATTTTCTTTGGCAGTTCTTTCTATTGCTTATAGTTGTTAAATTTTTGTTGATATTTAACTTAAAATTTCCTTGCTGTGACTTAAACCCATTGCTATTTGTTCTGTCCTCATTATTAGCATTTCTCCTCTAGTCATCTTTTTCTGACTGGACCTCATTAATTAACCTTGTTAATTTTATATCACAGTTCTTATTTTCCAAACATTTGTCACTTCTGCTGCTGCCCTCTGAGCTTTCTGAACTTCAGTCCCCTTTTTAAAAAATGTTGGAACCAAACACTGAATAAAGTCCTCAAACTAAGGGCAAATAGCACTAAGCAGTTAAGACTAATTACCTTGCTGCTTGTTCATGAGGTACTCCTGTTAATGCAATTTGGATTGATATTTTATGTAGCACATTGCAGTGTGCATGTTCAGTTTCTGATGCTGTCCTATAATCCCCAGACATTTCCTTATGGTACTACCACTAATCAACATTCCCCTATTCTCTGGGCAAAACATGCAATTAGATATGCATATGCTTGCGGAATCGCAAAAATATACTAAAGTGAATTCTCTTGTGAGCTTGAACACTTGACTACATTTTTTGTGTTTCTCCTATAATTCCAAACTTGCTTACCTCCTGATCAGAGTGCCTAAGACGTTGGCTGCAAAGACGTATTGTACTGCAACACTCATGCTGTTTTTGCCATCAGAAATCACTTACCTGAAGCTACTTTCAGGATCATGAGTTACTTCATATCTGTGGTGAAGTTAAGTTATTCTTTGATGTTAGGTGAAAAGGCAAACTATTGGGGCAGAGGTCTGTCATACAAGCTCTTAAATATACTTGCATACCATATACAAAAAACATATGACATACCTTTTACTTAAGCTAAAAAATGTTGCAACCCCTTTTGCTTTAGTTTTGAATATAACCTCTTGGTGACAGTAAACATTAAACAGTAGAAGTCCAGCAGAGGTCACGTGTTCTTTGACCTATTTGTGATAGAGTGATATTTTTGGAATATATTTTTGGAAAAAATTATGAAATAATTTTTTGAATTATCCATTGGGATCTTGATATTTCAACAGAAACACAAAAATGCTTCAGATTAAAAGGGAAAAAAAAAGAATTTAGCAGCCAAAAAAGATTCTGTGAATGGATGTTAAACACTTAAATTTCCCCAGACATAGGGATGGCTATTGAATAAACCTTATTTTTGTGTTTTTTTTCCATTAAGATGTGAAAACCACTGCCACAGTCAGATCTATATAGCTTTCAGTTTACTCACACAAAAAGCCACTAAACATATGATTGTTTTATTTTATTGATTTCAGACCAATTCTCTAATTTATCTCAATTATTTTGCATTTCAATTCTATCCTCTGAAGTGTTTGTGCTACCTTTCAAATTCATACCATCTATCAATTTGATTAATCAGTTGACTAAGATCTGTTCATCTCATCCTCCAAGAAATATTCATCATGGCTAATGTTGAACAGAAGTGAATAAAAAACAGACCCCATGACATCCCACTCAATACCTCCTTTTCCCGTCACTGAACTAATGAGTATCTGTATAGACAACAGTTCTCAAGAGTGCAAACTTACCCTTTTACATGAGGTTCTTTACATTCTTGCATTCCAACAGGATGTAACTCACAAAATAGTGGATGCCATTGGTGCAATTGCTGGTTCTTCCTTGGAACAGACTACTTGGCTAAGACGAAATCTAGAGGTCAAACCTTCTCCCAAGATAATGGTTGATGGAAACAACTTGGAATCTGATGTTGAAGGTAACTTATTTTATCTTTATTCAAAATAAAATATTGAATTAATTTATTGATTCCCTTCATGTTACTAAAATAATGCCAGATTTTACAGTACTAGAGCTTTGCTAAATCCGTTTCAGTGCTATTTTGTGGAGTACTGAGCTATATCGAACCTAATGCACATGGTGAAACAAAAAACAATCAATTTTCCATGTCTTGGAATATATTTACTTAAAAAAAATTATTTTTATAGATATTGATAAAAGATACATAGTTTCCGAAAGTAATTGGCTCTTACTGTCACTTTTTCATCTAGATATGTTGTATCCAGCTCTGGAAACCTCAAATATAACTCCTTCAGTTTATAGCGTCCATGCATTAACATTACTTTCTGAGGTAAATGTTTCTTCAATTATATGACATTCTGGTTTCTTATAATATAGAGTGACATAGAGAGATTAGAAACATACACATAAAAATGCACATGAGATTCAATTTAGAAGACTACTAGTTAAACATCTATGTGAAAAATAATCTGAAATGTATATACACAATGGGAAAAAGAAACTCTGAGAACAGAAATGCATAAAGAGGCCTGGAGTGATAATGGACAGCAAATGTATACATGAATTTGTCATTTTGTTGTTTATTTGCTAACAACTGGCAATGTGCTCAGTGTTGTACAATTATCATTTGTGTGGTGGTGCTTTCCAATCACTCTCATCATGCTGAGAACAAGAACTGGCTATGTGATCAGAGAGCCATTGAGGTACAGAACAGTGACTACTGACAGATGTCTAATATGCAAAATAATCCTCATCTGTCAAGGGGTTTCTATCATTGCCCTGACCTCTGTCCTAGACATCTGTGTTTGTGTGATTTTGTTAATTTGCTGTATTAGTTTTTGGTGATTGATACTATATTTTATTCGCATTTTTTGGGGAAAATTAACTGTAGCCATTGAAGTCAATGAACACTGTTTCCTGCTGTATGCCAGGGTATTAATCTTTGTAATCCTGACATGTTATACACATTAAGTAACTTGTACCAGGGTTTGCTGGAAGAAATTGAGTGAGGAATTTGGGATATTTGGTGAGTTTTTTATTTTTTATGGCAAAGTTTATTTTATATAGGCATAGTATGCATGAATTTATGTGCTGGTAATTAGCAAATGCTTATATTTTGTGGGCTATTTTGTAATATGTCTTGGCTGTGAGTTCATGTATTTTTAATTTTAAATATATAGTGGATCTTTATACTGTGGTCTTTTAGTTTTGTACAGTACTTCAGTTTTGATAGCATCTATGTTAAATTTGAATAAATTAATATATTTATATGAATTTGAATTAATAATACTCACATAGTTGCCACTCCCCTTGCCAGTCATAGCATAAGTGTCATGGATTAAATGGGCATGGAGATTTACCCAGGAAGTGGCCCTTCATTGGGAGGAGTAGGGAAGTTTACAGCATAGTCATCTGTGAATGGATTTAATTGTATTTTAAGCACTAAATTCACTTTATGAACGAGAACCTACTCATTTTTAAAAAGAGAGATTTTATAATTTATTTTAGTTTCTATTTTTAAAAGATTCAATATAGTTAAGGTTTGAGAAACAATTATATTGAAGAACATTATGCAGAAAAGTAACTATGTAAATATAAAGCTCTTTTGGAGGCTGTAAGAAGTAAGTTTAAAAAAGCCAAGTAAAACACTCCTCCCCTACAACCACCTTAAATTCTTCAATGTCTTGCTTCTTATGTCTCGTAGGTTTTGGCTCATCTTTTGGATATGGTTTTCTACAGTGATGAAAAGGAGAGAGTTATTCCTTTGCTTGTAAATATTATGCACTATGTTGTGCCCTACCTCCGCAATCACAGGTATCCTTACAATTTATATAGCTCAAATGTCAGGTCTACTGGAGTTTGCTGATACTCTGCATGTCAGATGAATCAGGCTGCCTGTTCCATTGCACCACAAAAACCAGGCAGATAAGAGAGTTAATGTGACAGACTGTCTGACACCCCACCAAATTCCTTGGAGCCTTGAAGCAAGCATTCAGATCTCACCTCTGCTGGCTGCTATTTATATTTTCATGCTTTTCACAGCCCTTCTTACTGACCAAGGCCTAATGCACTAAGCCTCTAACTCTCAGAGGCAATCAAGTATTAGCCCCCATACTTTACAAATAAGTTAACAGAGAGGTGGAAAAGGTCACTTCAGGTAGAGTCTGGAATAAAATTCAAGTTACTAACACGGCAAAGCCAAGTTTTACCTGCTCTGCCACATTGCGTTTTTGATTAATGTGCCAAGTATATGTGCTTCAGCTTTCCTACCTCTCCACACTCATGTCAGATCTAGGGATTAGAATGCAGGATTCCTAATCTCCAATATTTTGCTGCTATCTGACTGAGTTTTATAGCTCTTTGCTAAAGAGTTAGTCAAATCCCTTTTTAGTGGTTGATCTACAAAGAGGATAAAAACATCTCCTGTGGCACATATACAAGTGATTTTAATTTGATGTTTTAAAACGATTATTTATGCAGGAGGCTGGGTAGATATTCATAACTTTTTTTAAAGCAGTGATTTAAATGATTTCACGTTGACTTGGTTTTTCTTTCCAGTGCTCACAATGCACCTAGTTATCGAGCCTGTGCTCAGTTGCTGAGCAGTCTTAGTGGGTATCAGTATACAAGAAGAGCGTGGAAAAAGGAAGCTTTTGATCTTTTCATGGATTCTAGCTTCTTCCAAATGGATGCTTCTTGTGTTAACCAGTAAGAATTTTTCTTGTTTGTATCTGTTATGGTAAATGTTTAGCATATAGTGTAATCAGTTACAAATTAAAAACGCTGTGCAATGTAAACCAGATTTTACCAACAAACTTCTTTGTTTGTGAGTGCATATAGATTATGAAGTTATCATTTATGCATACAGATTATGAAATTCATATACTGCAGCCTTATTTGTGTGCACAAATTGAGTGCAAATGGCTAGGTTTACATATACACATCATAGACAAGAATAAGGGAATACTGAAATTGCATGTGCAAGTCAGTTTACACGTGCAAAGCTGCACATATACAAATGAAGACCAGGTTGGAATCCTTAGAAAATTTGGCCCTATATGTATTTTTAAATTTAGTTTAAAGAACAGAAAAATTTTCAAATAAAAATACAAATTTCTTGGTTTTTTAATATATACAATCATCCTCTTTCCTTTTAGTTGGAGAGCAATTATGGATAATTTGATGACACATGACAAAACTACGTTTAGAGATTTGATGAGTGAGTACTGACTCCTGCTCTGTACAATAATACTTACATGTTATTTTGTTTCAAAGAACTACATACATGTTAATTTTTTTTAACCATTCATTACATCAATTTCTCCAGAAAAGATACTTAAACATTCTAAAAACAAATATTTTTGGAAGATTTTTGTTTGGATCTTTTTAATTCCAATAGAAAATTCCAGTAAAAGAGATATTTGTAAGAAATGTTTGAATTAACCAATGTTTTAATTTACATTTTTTTCTTAAACTACTGGCATTTTGGAGAAAAGGACACTGCATTGACCTCTACCATACTAGGACACATCTTCTTTGAAATAGATGGAGGTGTTCCTTGTTGGGCCAGCAGTGAATTTTACCCTTTGTGTGAAAAAGTTTATCAGGCAAATACTTTGTCCAGTCTCAAAATGTCATTAACCATGCTCTAACTTGAGGAAAAAGATGATTCTAGAATCCTGCATAATGGCAATTTCTGATTAACAGTGTATTTGAAGATACAGGGCCAGACTCTCCTTTCAGTTACACTGCTGCAAGTAGGTTTTCCCTAGTATAACAGAGCAGAATTTGGCTCAAATTATATAAAGCATAAAGGCAGTGGTATACTTGCCAATTTTCTTTCAATATATGTTTCTTATATATGCATGTTGTGGTTAAATAGTCTCTGATTATATGTACAAATTACACAATAGACTCTTAAAAACTGTCTTCTTAACTTTTGATTTTATTCATGTGATAAAATAAAATTTGTCTTTCTTGTACAATCAAAAAGTATGGCTCAAGATAGTACTTTTTCTCTTTTAGCACGAGTAGCTGTGGCTCAAAGCAGTTCACTTAATCTGTTTGCTAATCGGGATGTAGAACTGGAACAGCGAGCTATGCTCCTGAAGAGGCTGGCATTTGCCATTTTTAGCAGTGAAGTGGACCAGTACCAGAAATATCTTCCAGACATACAAGGTCAGTAGAAATTATTTACCAAAATTTCTTTTTAAAATAAAATTGATTGTTGCTGAAGAAAATTTTGTCATAAAGTGGATGTGTTGTGGGCACTGGTATGCATTAGCCACTATCACTGAATTTCATTTTTGGCAGTCCTCATAATAGAAGGTAAATCTCTCTAGCTTTGGAATCTATGGGCCTGAGCCTGTTTCTGTTGAAATTGTTGACAAAATTCCTGCTGCTTTCAGTGGGAGCAGGGTTGGATTTCAAATGACAGTAGAGCACATAAGCTTCTTGACTGCCAGTTAACTTTCAGCTGGATCATGTCACTGATCTGTCGTCTTATCAGTTGGTCAGTATCTCTGGACATCCTATGAGCTGTTCACTTACGTGTTTTATAGGCACATATGTCCACCCTACATTCAGCTATGTAGATATGTATAGGCTTAGATTAAAATATTGTGGGTTTTACAAATTCCTGTAGCTGTGTATTCTTCTTTTCTGTTAGTCTGTCTAGTAATTAACATTGGAGGTTGTTATAACTTCCTGTTGACTCTTTTGTAGGACCTTTGGGGGAGAGCCCTTTTTCCCCCCCTCTGTTGTGATGCAAATTATTAGGATAGCTTCCATCTCGGCATGATGTCTTTGTATGTTAACCTGACAGACTGTGGTTCTTCCTCCAGTTGGGTAGCTCAATAATCCACTTGTTCCATGATTTGTATTTTGAAGGTGAATGAAAAGAGTCTGGAGCCAGAATATTCTCTATGTAATATACAGTATAGAAATAGTACAGTATTTTAATACAGTAAACATGAGTTACTGTAGCTCTTACCAGATAGCTTTTGTTAGAAACAGAAGCCACTCCTTTATAATCTGTTGTTCTCCTCTTTGGAATGGATCAAACTCTTATATCACTAACCAATGTAATGTAGCAGAAAGTTAACAAAAGGAATAAATAGAGTTGTTTTGTTTGCTTTGCAGTTATATAAATGATTGGTTCACAGTTTATTTTGGACATTGACAAAAGGAATAAAATATAGTTAGTTATATTAATATTAAAATATATTTAATGCTAACAAGAATAAATTGATGGGAAAACTAAAAAGCTAACCAGAAGTATTATGAACTGAGGAATCCTTGTTGGCTTTCTGTTTCAGAAAGGCTGGTAGAAAGTCTCCGTTTGCCTCAAGTGCCCACTCTTCACTCCCAAGTGTTCCTGTTTTTCAGAGTATTGCTTTTAAGAATGTCTCCACAGCACCTTACCTCACTTTGGCCTACCATGATCACTGAGCTGGTGAGTTGCAGTTAGCATTCATGATTTGGAAAACCAATAGTACATATTTAACAGACGTAAACTTAATATCTGAATATTTCTTTGAGTTGCCCCAGGGAAATAAGTTATAGTTACATTATGTACATTTAAATATACAATGGACACCATTTAAACTGAATGCTAACTTTTTTTGCATAATCTTGATAACATCTGTTTCCCCAAACCACATAAAATTTCTGTATGGTTTATGTGATCAGTAAAGCCATACAGAAAATATTTTTTTCTAGAAAATTTCCAGTCTCTTTTTCCTCCCAGCTCCCACTTGCATGCAGAAGTAAATTCACACCTCCTTCAATGTTCATTCAGTCTTTGCACCTACTTACCAGTTCACTTCCTGTCAAAGTAAAGTTTGCTTCCCCACAATATGCCTGCTCCCTAACTTTCACTTGCTTCTTCCCTGCTGATCCCTTACCAGTCATGTAGCCCCTTCTGATGATGATGACATCAAGTAGAGGGATCTGAAAACTTTGTTATATTGGTAATCATTGGTGATTCATGGCACTCTTTGGCTATAATTTTGTGACTATAAGGCCAGATCATTGGCTCTGCTTTGTCACCTTTCTGTCACTCCACTAGCACAAATGGGACTGCGTGCTGCCTTTAAATGGCCAGCTGGAGATTCCTCTTGTGTGAGATGTTTCAGGAGTAGAAGTGGTTGATGGCCAGAGCACCTTGTGATCCATTGATCCTGGGGCAGAAGGCTGGCCATTCCAGATGTCTAAAGTTAGAGCAGCACTGGGGTGTTCAATTACATTCTGAATTTTGCTGAGGCTAATCTAACTCTGGTTGCATCCATGGAGAGAAAGATAGTGTAATATAATTCTGTATATTATTGTTCCAGGCAATAAATGCTGGTAAACTAGCTAGAAAAAGGTATTCTAAAGATTATGAAAATATAATTTTGCCATAAATATCTTTAAAATAACTTTGGAGAATAGCAACAATATAAATATTAACTATCATATTCTTCCCTGTGCAATATACACTCAGAGCAGAAAGAAAGATCATGTGGCTGTTAGCAGGTTAGTTACAGCTCCTTGATTCCCAAACTGCCCGTCCTGACATAAATTAGACCAGTCTTGGGGTTGTTCTAATTTGATACAGCTGACTACAGTCTCTGAAAGATCACATTTCAACTGAGATTTGCCACAGGTACTGGAGCTCCACTCTTGCTTCCCTACACTCCCACCATATCCTTCCCTTCCCTGGCACATCTCTTATACTAGAAGTGTAGGAGGTTGGTATGGTAGCTTGTTGTTTTGACTTTACACCAGTTGAGAATCCCCTCCACTGAGGGAAATGCCAGCTGGAGAGTGGCAGCCAGATTACTTTCCCTCTGCACTACTCAGTCAGCAGAAAAGGGACGGAACAATCATTGAAAATCTGATCCCATATAGGCTGTGTGATTTCATCAGTCCGGGAATGGAAGTAAAGTTCCAAGCCTCAGTCCTGTTAAGGTTCTTTCCTCAGGGCTTATGTATTATTCTTCCAACAGCCACAAAAATCAACAAAGAAACCTCTGGGGAGTAATTCCTTGGAGTTTTTCCTTGCTTTAGCCAGCCAGGAAGGGAGAAAGCACACCCTTTCCCTTCACTTCCCTTTGACCCAGTTTCTTTCTTTTATACTCTGCCCTGAGCATCCATGTGACCAGCCAGGTCCTGTTAACCTTTTATAGGCCGCAGAACCCTTACCCTGAGACAGTCCATTAAAATAAAATGGTTTTAAAATATAGAATTTGACCTTCAGGTACAAGTATTTTTACTGATGGAACAGGAACTCACTGCTGATGAAGATATTTCAAGGTAAAATTAAACTATCTTCTGCTCATTTGTTCAATTTTGTGATACTCTGTAGTCTTCTGAAGTGCTGCTGAATAGCTGCATTAACATTTAGAATACTTTGTCATAGAAAAATTGTTCAAGTTCAAATGAAGAATATTTTAATCTTACTGCAGTACCAGAGACATGTCTAGACTTTGTTTAAAAAACAAAACAAAACAAAAAACTCACCACTAACTACTAATAAATGACTATGTTAAATCATGCAATCCTTTTTCAAGAGTAATTTTTACTTATGTAAATAGTCCCATTGTAGTCAGTTGGACCTACTTGCATGATTAAGCTTTACATGTTTCCATAGTGTGTACTTTAGATTATTTTACATAGGATCTATAAAGGTATTAAGAAATATAATGAAAATTGGTTTTGAAATATTTAAAAAACATTAAAATCTTATGTTTCTAGTTTTGTTGTCCTTTCCCAATCTCTTCCCTCAAACAGTAAAATCCAGTTTGCATAGTCATAAACTTTGAGGCAGGGATTTCAAAGGCACAAAGGGGAGAAATGTACCTAATTCTCATTTGCTTTTTCTTAACTCCCTGTTGATAAACTGCATAGTTAATTGCTGGATCACACTTCGGTAATTATGAAATATACTCAAGAGACCAAATAACCAGTGTTAGTCAGTTTTATTAATGTGGCATGGGAGAAAGGTTCTGTATGATAGCAGTCTCCAAAGAACAGTCAGTCTCAGGCAGTGATGTTATATTCACTTTATGCAGAGGGTGCGCTACCCAAGTTACACATTTTAGCCAATATTATTTATATGGTTTTACAAGTGACACATCTCTACCTCCCTAAAATCCCACTTATTAGTTTGTCCCAGTTCCCTGACTTATTGTACTCTTTTTTATATTTGTTTTGGGTACTAGCATTCCAGGTACTAGTCCATGAAGGTACTTCCCTGGTTTGTCCTGAACAAAAAGATCTTGATTTTTGACAAGTTTCCTATCTGCTTATGCCAGATTCTTACTTCAGAAAATGCAAAGAGTTATGGGATACTTAGCATAAATTATGGTATAGATCAGTTTAGACTATATCACTATTAAATATTTGTGCTTAATGTTATTGGTGCTTAATGCATACTAATATACATGCTGCAGATAATGCATATTATTAATGATATATATTTATATGCTAGCAAACATATTAGGCGACATCCCCTTTTTGTATTTGAAAATCTCTGTTCAAATATAGTTAAATCAACATAATTGGCATATTAACAAACTCCCACTTAATTTGGATGCTTGCCTGCCAGGAACTAGATTCAAAGTAATACATTAAGGCATATAGTATAAACTCCAAACTTTACAGAGATGCCACACAGTAAATTAAAGATCTGCATCTTTGTAAAACAAAATGCTAAGTGAGAATCATTCTGTAATGGTGGAAGGTCATTATGACTATCTTGTACAGCTACTTATTGTGCTTTAATTTTAGAACTTCAGGCCCATCTGTTGCTGGCCTAGAGACAACCTACACAGGAGGCAATGGCTTCTCCACATCATACAACAGCCAGAGGTGGTTAAACCTTTACTTGTCTGCTTGTAAATTTCTGGACTTGGCCCTGGCATTACCATCTGAAAATCTTCCTCAGTTTCAGATGTAAGTAAAACAAAATTAAATAGTTTACATTTTTGAAAGTCTTGCTACTGTCTTGTAAAATTCTAATTTTTAAAACCTTTGTTTTCTTCCCCGTTTCTTATCCCCCTTCCCGCCTTTAAGATAGAGCAGCAGATTACATTCTCAACATATCGACTTAGAATATTGTTGTGTAATATTTTCCCTGTATTACAGTAGCAAAGTTAAGCTGTAATTAAGATATTCTAGCCTAAATCTTTGTATTTCAGTCACTTAGAAATTTCATTTGGGCTGAAATTTGCCATGCTTGATCTTGGCCCAAAGGTGAATTTTTAGGGAAATTTGAAGATTATCTGTCCTGTTGTTTTTACAGTGTGTAGAAGTGCATGTTAGACATTGACAGCCCGTGCATTAGCTGAGAATTGCTATAGAGGACTGGAGCTCTGCTCTGTCCCCTTTATTCACTTAACACACCTCGTCCTGGAAGATGGGGTGTAGGAGTCAGCTCTTCCAGTTTTATGCCAGTTGAGAATTCCCCACCACAGGTGAAATTTTCAACAGGTCAGCTATGGCATGATTATGTCTCCTTCGCACTGCTCTGGCAACGCAAAAGGGGCGGAACTGGGGCTAACAATCTGGTCCTGTTTTCCACGTGCATTGTAAAGTGTGTATAGAGGGCCACATTTATCCTTGGTGTAATTCCATTTATCTGAGTGGAATTACATCATTGATAATTTTATCTGCAGCATTTAAAATGCCTTTTGGTGGTAGTACTAATTTAGTACTTATTACAGTACATTGCCTATTACACTAGAATTCTTAGCAGAAAATTTGGTATATCTGAGTTGGAGGAAGGGGGAGATGGATTGTTAGCAGAACACCTGAAGGTCTCTGTCCTTGCCAAAAAGAAGCCACATGCAATACACTACTTTTTTAAAGGGGAAATGAATAAAATAAATGTAAACTAAGTTCCAAAACCATTAATAGAATACACAGGTATCTTTTATTTTATGAATAAGTTTTAAAAGTGAATTAAAAGGGATTGTTTTATTAGCTCTAAACCAAAAAACAATTTTTCATACTTTTCCTGATTTTATGACATTTCAGATGCCTATCTAGATCAGAGCTTGGAGGTGCATATCTTCTCTAGCTTTATGTGTCTGAAATATCCATAGTGTTTATAGGAGAGAGACAGAACTCTGAACTCATATCTTTATGGATAAGCAAAATAAGTAGTGTATTTTTAAAATGATTCATTTATAATCTTAAGTGTCTTGGGTATCTTGCTTTTGTTAATAATTTTCAAGCATCTGGATGTATGCCTACATTGGACCTACCTGAGATCTGCCTGCATAAGCAAAAAGATGGAGGAGTAGCTACTTGTCACCCACTGAAGACCTCAGTGAGGGAGCATCCAACCCAGAACAGAGCAGGATGTTTGACAAACTGCATAGCCCAACTCTTGCCTTTGGGTCATACAGAGGGACTGACTCCTTGCCTGTGCATTTGAGTGAACCCTGCAGAATTCTGTCATCTCTAACTGCCTTGTTTGTAGGAAGAATATGTGGGGTGAAGAAGAAAGTGGGCTGTGTGAACTGCACATAAGTTGAGGTCCACCAGCATTCGAAACCTAAGATGATTGTTTCACTAGGATTTTGAATCCACCCTGATGTCTGGGTCCGTTCAGAGCAGAACTAAACTGTTCACACTGTCCTACTTTCCTTTAGTAACCAAACTGTATGACAATGGCGTTCAGTAAAGGATTTTTAATTGATTTCCTTTCTTCATTACTGTGCATTCATGGAAACATATTAGTCTTATTGGATTAGATATTAGCTTGTCTTGTACTTCCTGCTGTTGTAGCCAGTACTTGATTATCCAGGGAAGGCAACTTTTACAACTTCTACTACAAGGCATGATGCACCTAACCAGTTCCACAGGGTTCTGTGATGAAAGGCAGAGGCTATCAACTCACAACTTAGCAAAAGAGCTTCTACAGACTTGTGGCTGAACCAGGAGTACAGAACTAATTTACAAATGTACAAAACTACCTCAAGTGTTTTGTTGCATGCTTCAAAATCACTGTAGGTTTTCTTTGGACAGAACAGTGACCTGGGTACCAATTTGCTTCTCCTCCACTTTTACCTTCTCTTCCTTTTGCTATCCTGAGTAGATCCTCCAATTGTCAGTGAAGAAACACAAGAGGGAAAAAGAAACACTGTTTTTTATTTTCAGTGTTGCTGTAATTTCTTTCCCTTTTCTGAAAATGGTGTCTATGGTACAATCCTTTTCCTTCTCTCTTGAAGGAGTCCACATTTTTCTTTATAAGGAAATCAAAGTTTTGTAGAGCTCTCATTTTTATGACTATAGCTATCTTAAAAATCACCTGTTTGATATGTACAATCTCTGACTATGTTGCCTCTTGACAGGTATCGCTGGGCTTTTATTCCAGAAGTGTCAGATGATTCAGGTTTGGAGGTACGAAGACAGGGCACGCATCAAAGGGAATTTAAACCGTATGTGGTACGGTTAGCAAAACTGCTGCGGAAAAGAGCCAAGGTATTTAATTTTTTCTTGTTTTACTTTGTAAAGCTGCATGTACAGTAACTTGCAGCATTGTTCACTTTGCTATATAAAATTAAAGGGGCACTGCCTAATGTGCTAGTGTCCCTACGTGTGAGTGAAAGTCTCAAATCAAAGTGAGTCTCAAATAATGAAAAAAACAGAATTAGCTACGTGAAATAGACTTTGTTCATTAGTTATGACATAGCCAATTACATCTTTTGTCATTAATAAAAGATAATGAATAGAAAGTATAATATCCTCTAAATCTTAAATATATTGTAAAATAAAAGCCAACCACTTTCTAATAGCTGTTTATAGACAATAGTATGATAATCTACCTACTAAAATAGGAAAGTGTTTTTGTTCCTGGAAGATGCTCACAAATATTTAGAAACCAAACAAACAGTTGATTCTATTGCATATTTTAAAAAAATAACATTTTATTAAAAAACAACTTGTCTTAAAACTAGACAGAGCCATGAAGGGCTGGCTTTCTAGCTTTTTGTAAGGTAATTTTAACACCTGATTCCAAGAAAAGGCCGTTTGAAGTAGAAGTGGAAGCATGACTGAACTGGAGATAAGAACAGGATAAACAAGTACACAGCTGATACTTGCTGTTCCCTTGCTGGCCTGAAAGAGGGAGGTAGGGAACAATGGGAGCAGCTTGGAGAGGAATGGGGGGAAATGGGCTGAGGTACTTTGTGAAGGGGGAGCAGAGCTAAAAAGGGGAGGCGCTCTTTCAGTTTTGCCATTCTTCCATTATACCCGTGGGTGAGGTGGGCAGAAAAACACCAGTGAAACAGGAAAATGTGGGGACTTGTCCTCCATCTCCCAGCGATTGCCCTGCCATTGGGATTATTTCCACTAACACTTACAAAGCACAAACAGCAGAAAGAGCTAGAGAACTATTTATGTTGCTGAATCCCTTGCTGGCTAGAAAATGAGGGACTGAGCAGAGGACCAGCTGAAGTGGGGAAAGTTGCCAAATCCCTGTGCTTATTGCAGAAAATAATTGCTGCCATGGAATGGGAGAAACACTAGCTGGTAGTTTTGAAAATAACTGCCACTATTGGGGTGGAGATGGAACTGAGAACATGGGGAAAGACTGCACTGGGGAAGGGTGGGGGCTTAGACAAAGGGTAGAAGAGACAAAAGAGGGACACTTCAAAGCTTTGCAGGGATGCTATCTTTGAGTTTATTCTTCGAGGCCTATCTGAATATTATTACACTCCTGGTGTTGGCATATGCTGGCATACTGTATTTAACCACTCTGGAAAATTTACTTCCTGTCTCTTTAGGGGGGAAAAATCTTATTGCTGTAGGTTTATGCTGTGTGAAAATGTGGGGGGGTAAATTAGCATTGTAGGTATATATGTACCATTAAAACAAAGGCTCAAAGCTACAGGATTTTCAAGCAAAATATGTGGTGCAAGTGAAGGTTCTTCAACTTGTTGTTTTTGATTAGCCAGGAAAATGACCCCCATAAATTCCTCTTTCACAGTGCAATGCTAATCAGATTTGGTCTGTATCATTGTTAAATTGTTAAATACTGTATATTCCTTGCTTGATGTTTGAAGGTGCAGCATTTTACATTGCTTAGGCATATGGTGCATTCCAAAATAGTCTCTCTGACTGATATATAATATATATAATATTAATTCTCTCCTGGTACGTATTGATGTTGAGATCCACATTGTTTAAATTCAGTACTTTTCACAGTGTGTTTCAAGAACTTACAGAGTTTCCAGAAACTTCTAGAATCCTCTAGTCAAGACAGCAGTTACAAATTGTGACCCCCAAGCTGGGAGTACAAGGATGAGAGGAATGGGAGTGAGATAATAAATATCAGCTTCCATTCCATTGTTTCTTTGTAGTTGCAGTGGAAAAATACTGATGAAAATAGCAATGTGTGTCTCTTGGAGTATACAGTTTATCAGTAGGATGTATCACTTTGACTGATAGTCATCAGAGTCATGCACTTTGCTATTCCCCAAGCACATTTGGGCTGAAGGAGGTGTTCTCCAATTCTCAGTCAGCACTGACAAGAAACAGAAAAACATAGTGAATTTCTTTCTGCCATTAAACTCCTTCCCCACACACTAACTCCACAGTCTGATGCCCCCAGGCTGTGATTTCAGACAAGGGGCTCTTTTTGGGACAGGAATTTCTCTTATTAAAACACAGCACTCAAATTGCCAACTACAAAGCCTTCATGGCTAAGTATTATTTTAGTTGATGGAACACAGTCTGAAAGTTCTCCTCTTTCCTTCCACAGGACAAGCAGGAGGACTTTCAAACGATGATTTTGGAGGGAGTGGAGATGGCCAAGCATCAGGTGAGGGTGGCCTTTGATGCTTGAGTTGTGAAACAAAAACTTATTTATCACTACCTGATGCTCACAAAGATGTGTGGTATCTGGAGATTTCAGTAAGAAATTCAAAAGGGGATAACTCTTATCAGAGAACAGAGTTATGGCTATTTGGATGAAGACAAAAGAATGGAGGCCAAAGTGCCTCTATTTATGTAGATGACTACAGAGAAGTGTATTTTTGTTAAGCCAGCTTCTCTAAGTAAAAAAGGTTTAAAAAAACAGGGTTTCAATACATTGTGTTTCTACCACACATCAGAAACCAAGCACATAACCCATATTCTAGTCTGTGTGTCAAGATACCTGTCATTTACCTATCAGACAAATTAGTAGCAATGTTTAGATACTAGGGTGAAGAAATGCCATACAAATGGCGTAGGTGGATTTGTACTTCACTGATCATATCCAGACAGATTAGTGGAATTTGCACAAATGCACTTTGGTTGATAATGTCTAGCACTAATGTTTGTAATGAGTAAATGGTGGTGATTATTTTCGGAACAACCCCACCCCTAAGTGTCCACCTTGAGGCAATACACTCAAAATCAACATTGGAAAGTCTCTTCCTCTCTGAATACAATGCTAGTGAACATTGGGAAAAAGGAAACATTTTCAAAAACCAGTAACTTAAATTTTAAACCTTTTTCTACAGCTGCACGGACTGAGAGACCAAGTTAGGTCATGCCTTGGCCCAGGTTGTAATATTTTTTTAAAAGCAGGGGATCAGCAGCTCATTCTGTAGTAGAATTCTGGATCCTCCATGTTCTGATTTGTTACACAGCATGTTTTTTACTCAAGACATTTTTACCAAATAAGTGAGAGTTTTAACAATATCCTCAGGCAAGAGAGAACTAAACAACTTCATTGCTGTAGACAATACTAAATAGAATATATTGTCCTGCAGTTTGAGGACTGTTTTATATAATGGATATGTCCTGTAGGTCTTCAGTTGCCAAAAGATGCTTAATGTTATTTAAAGGATAAAAATACATTGTTTGTAGAATATAATATTTTAAATAAATCTATGGTTACCCAGGGGTTGAAACATGAGTAAACAGTAACAGTACTCTCTTCTCAATCCTCTTCTGACTTTCACATCCCTTGATGTTAGGGGTTTCTCATGTTGCTCTCATGCTGTCTGCTCAGGTTCCATGATGTTTCCTTTGATAATTCTCCATTCTCCACTCTTTATTCTGAATGTACTACAGCCACAGTGGGAGGGGAAGCACAGATCAGAGGCATTTCAAGACGTGACTCATTGATGTCGTGCTTCTCCCCTTCCTCCGCTGTATATCAGGAATAAGCATCAACTACTGCTACAACATAGCTGGATACGTTTGCTTTGCGGTAGAAGAAACACTGCCAATCAATATATTATACTGGTCTACATAGAGCAGTGTCCTCTCAAGTGTTGATAGAGTCTTGGTCATTTTCTAGGTTAGGGTATAATCATGGTAATT
Source organism: Mesoclemmys tuberculata (assembly GCA_007922155.1). NCBI lineage: Eukaryota > Metazoa > Chordata > Testudines > Chelidae > Mesoclemmys > Mesoclemmys tuberculata. The sequence goes on along the minus strand of ML675604.1, from coordinate 71,298,803 downwards.
TGGATCAAAAAAGAAACTGATGGTTAAAGACTACAGTGTAGTGCACAGTAGATACTATAGTGATTAATGCTATAGAAAACCCTAAAGGAGGAATATATGCATACACCCGTTGACTGCTGTCTTTAGTGGTGGGGTTCCAGAAGTTTCTCCTTCAAACAATGCCCAAAGCACATGCATATAACCTAAGTATGTGGACAATTTCATCTGAAACAACTCCACTTCCGGTAAGTAATTTAACTTTATTTTAATGTCTCTGTTCTGGGATTTGTCTTCAATAATATTGGCAACAGGCTGAGATGAGATGCCACTAATGCCAGAGAACAAGTCTGCTTTAGTAGGTGACTTAGTGAATCTCCAGGATATGACCGTTCTGAGCAGAGGGAACAGCATTTAGCATCTATTCTGCTGGTAGCAATGTACTGAAATATTTTAATGGGCAACACCATCTCTCATATTTTCTGCTTGTCCTATGTAATTTGCTTTTGGGTTCTGTTCTGTACTATTTCATATTTATCTGTATTTACAGAAAAACCCAGAGGAGGACAGCTCAGGGAAAACATTAAGTTGGGAACCAGGTCACTTGCTGTTAACCATCTATACTGTCCGCAGCATTGAACAACTTCTCCCTTTCTTCAATGTACTCAGCCAGGTTTTTAACAGCAAAGTTACAAGCAGATGTGTTGGACACTCAGGGAGCCCTATCCTTTACCCACACTCTTTCCCCAATAAGGACATAAAAATGGAGAACCAAAAAACATTCTCCAGCAAAGCAAGGCAAAAAATTGAAGAGATGGTTGAGAAGGATTTTCTGGAAGGTGTAATAAAAACGTGAGCTATCACTGAAACTAATCAGCTTAAATGTAATGTAATTGTTCAAATGAAATGCTGTATCTTTCAGAGCTGTATAGTTTTCTTTTCTTACTCTGTATGTAATGAACACTTCAGGTTATATTTAATTTAAATATCTGTAAATAAGAGATGAGTTCTGGATGTGGCCTGAATCAAGTTTAAATATTGGTGGCTCATATTGCTTACGGTGCCTAATATTTACAGTATCTGTGTTTTGTTGTCTTGAGTTCTGTCTTTAAAAAAAAACAAACTACAAAATACAAGTTGCACATTTTTCAGTTTGTTTCCAATTTATTTGTGTTCTTAATTTCTTAACTCATTGGATGTGGCTGACACTTTACCAATTTAACAAATGCTGGAAAAATCTGCTAGTTCTTTGAGTGATTGTCCCTATTGTATTCCACTGTGGGAGACCCATGTGCACTATATGCCTACAAAAGCATATATGGCACTGAAATATAAGGTGCTTTGCCTGTAGTGAAGCAAGAATGATCTAATCAAACACATTACTAAAATACTTTAGTTCTGTCCATTAGCCTGATATCAAAGGATTAAGTTAATATTGTTGCTGTATTCCACTGTCCAGTACATGCTACTCAATTCTTCTATTTTCATTCTTACTGAAGCCTTGAATCACATGAAAAGTTTATGAAACAAACTGATTCCCCTGAGCTATGATTTCTCACAAACATATCCCTAACGTTCACTTTATACTTTTTCTAGAAAGGGTGTTTTAGAGAGGAAAGATTTTCTGTGGCAGTAAGGGGCAATGAAACTGACAATGGAGAATGCTGAATAGCAGGGTCTGTCCTGTGTCTGTGAATTGGAAAGACTAATCTGTCCCTATTACAGGACAGAGTAGTTCTCAGCCTACTGAGGTATAAATGTGAGCACAGAAGTCTCAAAACAAGGGACAACAAATGTAGCAAGAATTAATTTAAGATTCAATGTGAATGATGGCTCCAATTTCCAGTATTAAAGAGGGAAATAATACCAGGCTGGAAAGAGAGGTACAGTGGGATCTAAAAGTCATAGCTGTATTGTTACATTTCAGATGTTTTCCAGTTTATTACGGAATGTGTTAATGCTGTCTGCTGCTATGTGATTTAGGTAGTACAGCTGAGGATCCTGCAAGCCCACTTGAGGACAGGTACCACATTTAGAAAACTAGCCCCTAAAGCTTTAGAGGTCACTCATGGTCCCCTTAACAGATGAAGACAGCAACATAAGGTCTGCTGAGTCACCATTAAAATGGAAGTTACTACATAGTAGCTCAGCCCGTATGGAGCCAGAGAGCTGTATGCTGATGTGCCCATGCACTATTTTGGTCGTGGGGCAGCCAGAACCCTGATAAAGTAATCCTTTGGGAAAGCAGGGTTCTTGTACAAGAGTTTGCTTTTACTTTACACAAAAAATGGAAATAATGCAGAGAAATGAGAGCTTGTGAAAAATAAAAAAATAAGATTTATAGCCCTACTTAATAAAAGTAAGCATCTGCATAGGTCCCTCATCTAAACTGGAGGTGAAATGGGACGGAGGATAAGAAGGGGGGGGGGAAGGGAGGAAGACTGACACAGGGACTTATGCTTACAGAGAGTAATAAGGTACCTTGGATGATGCAGTCATGCTGGTAAAGTAGGAAATGCCTGTGCTGCGGTGACTTCAGTTGCTAGCTTTGATTTAACCTGATCAAAACCTAATGCCTACGTCTACCCCTGCTGCAATCACTGCTCCTGCTTGCAATGTAGACAAATCCCCAGACACCACCGCTTACTTTAAAGTAACAAGTGGAAAGTTTGTCATAGAGCAGACCGTTAAATAGCCACTAGTGTTTTACTACCTTAAAGTAATATAGCATGTAAGTGTCCATAGAAGAGATCAGAGCATTCAAATTTAACCCATTTACCTAGAAGATGCTCCAACTCAGATTGAGACGTGACAAATACAAAAATAGCAGGGACATTCATTTCCAGTTCTGTTGTTGTACTTCAAACAGATGTAAAAGGTCCAAAGAGGCTTAAAAAATCTCCAATGGTCAGCACAGCAAGAGTGGCCCATTGAGAGATATTCCACTTCATTTTTTTTTTTAAACTGGGTGATTTGATCGTCAGAAATAAGAAAAGAAAAGAAATAAAGAAGTCAGGTCTAGCAAGTATGATCACAGCTGTGTCCTTCAAAACGCAGGTTGGGGTGGTTCTCCTATTCCACCAGCTAGATGGTAAACAGCGAGGCTTACTTCATGTGCGAGGGAATCTGCATTCTCCTGTAGATTGTTAAAAAACCAAACAGTTATACTATGCTGTAAGCATTGTTCATTTAATCTGAACCTTAATGTCGATAGCTTTGAGGCAGTTTTTTTGGACATGTGAATATAAGTGTTCGTACATTTGAGCCTCATAGGTCAAATCAGTGTTATCCAGCAGCAATATAATTAAAGCAATACAAGATTTCAAAAGACCTTTAATCTTGGTCTGAAAAAGCAACTTCTAGGATGAGTTGAGTTTCTCTGGCCACTTATTCCTTGGTTTCATATAAACAGCAACAGACTATTAGTCAGAATAGGGTTTTTTGCAATGGTGGTCCTTGTTGCCATAGGGGACCAGATCACAATCAGTCACGAATTTTATTTCACATATCCCAGTAAGAGAGGGGAAACACTCTGGCACTGAGTCTAGGCTGGATTGGAATCAGTATGCGCATATCAAGATTGGGCACAGGGAGGAGATTTTCTTTAAACATCCCTGAAAGTGTGTTTAACACCTACTGTAGACACACTTTAATGTCAGCTGGTCATGGTAAACCAGGGCTTGACAAATCCCAGGCACCAGGTCACTATGGCGCCTAGTATTTCTCCGGGGGGAGCAGCCGCTGTGCTCGGGCCAGGGCGCCATGTGGCATGGCTGGGAAGGGGGAGCGTAGCAGCTGCTGCACTCCAGCCAGGGTGCACCACCACTGGGCCCACATTGTGGGAGAGGGGTGGGGGGAAGGGGCGAGCGGCTGCCGCATTCCTGCCAGGGCGCACCACCACTGGGTCCACGTCGTCTGGCTCTTTCATTTTTGGGCTGGCTCCTAGCTCCAAAGCAAGTTTGTCGAGCCCTGTAGTAAACCCTAGGTTTATCTCCATAGACTCTCAAACAGGCCTGGAAATATTTAAAAGAAAAAGAAAACAGAATCCTAAAATTGCTTCATTCTACTTATCAGGTTAAGGGTCCTAACTTATACTTTTTTCTTCACGTATTCTAACGTTTGTCCCCAATATGAACTCTCTCCCCCCCCGCAAACACAGTAGTTTTAGTGGTGCTGTGTCAGAGAACTGCATTGCTTACAGCTGATGTACGGACAAAATTGTTTCAGTTCTGACCTGTGTGTCTGCTTCAGCATATACTCGAACAACATCTTCTGTTCCTGATGGGCGGACAAAAGCTCGTGACCGTCTGTATTTCTTTACAAGTTCATCAATTTTTTCTTGTAGTCCCGGGGGTGTAACTGCACATCTCTCAGCAGCTGTTGTATTAATGACTCGTCTGTCTGCAACCTACAGTGTCAGGACCAAACAACACATGAAGAACTACCCTTCTAAAATAAGCTTCGTGTTGGGCCTCTGATTTGTCTGTCATTTAATCTGATTTGCTACTTTAGTAAGTGAAGGTCCCCTTAGTCTTTTTGTTATTTCTCCTAGCTGATTTGAATAAGAGTAAAAATATCACAATATGGCATAGATCGCTTCATATCTTCAGCAGGAAGAGAGGCAGGCTGGTGCGTAGAAAAATGCAGGGAGGGTCTGAGAGAGCAAGACAGACCAACACTGACCACTAAACTCTGGCCAGCATTATAGTATCACTAACCTTAACTTTGAGCTGGCGGTTTGGAAGATCTTCATAGATGGCATCCCACTGTTGTACTGTCAGACCCTTTAGAGCCAAGATAGCTTCAATCACTAGCATGTCTGAGATGGCATCACCCACAGTCTATGAATATGAAGAAAATAAAGGAGTCCTCAGTGACAGTTAGACAATCCAGGGTATTTTGTTGAATTGGCTACAACTCAAAAAAATAAATCTGAGGAGTCACTGAAAATGCAGCAGAATTCCTGGGTGACTGGCACAAGCTTGATTTTCCTCACTAAGAGCAGTGGGAGAAGAAAAGTACTAAAGAGCATGCAGCATGCTTCATTGGAATGTTGGATTTACCAAAGATGAATTCTAGTAGTGGAAGAGGAACCCTGGTACTTCTCCTATTAGGTCAGATTCAGTGAGGACAGGTGACTTGCTCTGGCATCAGAACTCCATTTAAAGGTGGCTGGCAAAGGATAATTCAGACTTGTGTGTTAAATGAACCTCTCCAATAAAGTAAGATGCTCTCATCTCATGCTTATTCAATTCTTAGCTTCTGGGCTAAGGCTGCCAAAAAGAAAATCAATGCTTCCGTGGATACAAGGGCCTGTACATTCCATCATCTCACTTCAAAGGCCAGTGAACAACCTTCAGATGAAAGTTACCATTTTGGTGCAATTCAATCAAAATTAACAAACTGGTAATGGGACGTAGAGTCCGAGGTGTCATTCTACAGTCTCCCAAGCAATCCAATCCCCTTCCTCTTCTCTAGTTACAAGTGCCGAAGGCCAGACCAGATGGAAGTCTTTTGCCTTCGTAAGAATGAAAATCTTGACATCTTTCTAATGGGAACAGTTACACTATTCAAACGTGCCTTCCTTTAGTTGTGCAAATGTGGGGAGACAGTAGCAAGTGCCCATGGCTGTCTGCCCAGTGTGGTAGGATGTTTAAAATAGGCCATCTCCTTCCCTTTGCCTGTTTTGTCATGATGTGCCATCTTCCTCCACAAGATTTTGTACACACTCACTGTCCTGCCATTTAGCAGTCACTCAACACACCAACACTGTTAGCCCCTTGCATCCGAATCAAAATATCTGATTTTTACAGTTCAGCTCTTACTTGATTAATCAAGTCAATGGTATTTTCAAGCATCTGTGCAGCTTCTCTTTTTTGGTTCTCTTTTTCTTCTTTTGCCAGATGTCTTATTTTCTCTTCAGCAGCTTTACTAAATAATACCTAGAGAAAAAGATATAATAGGATTATATCATCAATGGACACATTTCTAAACAGTTCATACAACAATTAGAGAGAGATGATTGTGTGTTATGCCAACTAAACCCAATTAATTGTCTCTGGGTTTCACTTCCAGGAACTCCCACAAGAATACTCAACAGTTAGTGGCAATGGGAGGAAAGAATAGAGAACGAAAAAAATGTGATTAACAAACAAGAGGATAGGGTGAGGGAAAGAGTCCTATTTGTACTGAGAGGTCTGGAATGTAGCACATTATTCTCAAGCTAGTTCGGTGGCTAAGTTTTATACATACTGGCTTTAAAACTCAAATAACCTATAATGCCCCAAGTACTTACTGTGCCATGCCCATTTGCCTCAAAGTAAACTCCAATGTCAAATTCCTGGGCCTTGTGATGCAAGTGTTTTACTCCTGTTTTGGTACAATGAACAGGCACCTACAACCCAAGATACAAGAAAAGCAGACAAAGTGGTAGGACGTCAACATCTTGAGTAGATGGTAGAAATACAGGATCAAACTGTTAGCCATGAAATTAAGTGTCAGGAAACTAGCTAAATGCCTTGATGCACTATGAATGTTTAGTAGATACTGCTTTTGTAGTCAAAGTGATTAGCAGAAGTTACCTAATCTCACCCAGACCTATTAGGTAAGTAGCTTCCTCATTTATCCATACAAAATGGGAGGAGAAAAGATTAAGGGTAGGTGCACAAAGATACCTAGGTTTTCCAATGCCTGGCCCCCCTGTCACCCAGTGGAATGCTCCCCCTATAATGCATGGAGAGAGGTAGGGGCCTAAGAAAGGGCTCCTCAGAAACTAGGGAGCTGCCTATGCTAGCTAGGATTGAACTGAAGAAAAAGGGGTGGGCCTTAAGAGTTCTCAGCCATGAACCCTCTCCTGGAGTTAGGTGCCTAAAACAGATCAGTTGCTTAGGTAGTCCATGCCCTACCAGCCAAAACTCAAGACCTTTTTTGGCCTGGGGGGTGGGGAGAAACTCCCCACCACACTATAGCCAAAAGCCCTGTAGTTAGGACATCCACCTGGGATATGGGAAACTTGGATACAAGTCCCTGCTCCACATCACAGGTGAATATGTTAACTATTGGGCTATGGGGATGAACACACTCCTGTCTTTGGCACAAGGCCTGATTCGGTAAACGTCCTCTGGGCCTGCCAAGAGAACTAGGCCCCACTGGTGACATAGGCAGGAGAATGCCTAGTGTGCAACTCCCACTTTGGAGCCACTAGGGCTTCAGCTTGCGCAAGGGGGTGTAGCAGCTTCGGGGTGTCATCTGGCTTTTCACATGCCTAGCAGCAGACTCTTAGGTGCCTGGGGATTGGGTGGCAGTTGAGTGGTGGTTTTGAGAATGTCAACAGCACCTAAAGAGTGGACTTAAGAACCTAGCTGCCTCTTTAGGTGCCTAAGTACCTTGGTGGATCCAACCCTAAGTGACTGACTCCATGTGTGGGCTTGGGCAATCTCCTGATTCCCAAATCTGTGCCTAACCCATTAGAACAAACCAGGTCCTTGACTGTTTAGAAAAGAGTTAAGGTTTGCAACTGGGAGCACATTTTAGTGGTAGCCCAAAGAATGGCAGAGAGTTCTGTCTAGGAAGGCAACTGAAGGGTGGGTGCCCAGAAAGCCTCACTGAGAAGAAGCTTATATAATTTTAGGACCATAACTATCACTTCAACAACATTTAATGTTCTAAGGCGATCAGACCTAATCTGTTTCTCTCAGCTGTCTAAATGTATAAAGGGCTCTGACTGTGACGCTCTCTAAATAAGGGTCAGAAAAATTAGATGATTTTGTTTAGCACTGGCAATCCAACTTTTAAGTTAGCTAGAAATGATACTGACGTTTCTACACCTTTAAAATCTCGTTTACCACCAATAATTGAATTGTTAATGAAGTTTAAAACAAAATAGGTTCGTTCCATTTTAGGTCTGCCTGGTGTCCATCACTGTAGTACTTTATGGGTACTTTTTTAAAAGGTAGGAAGCAAATGTAGAGGAGATAGAGAGAAAAGATTACTTCATGCCTTCATGGTTTCTTCAAGATAACGTGTAGAACTCCCATTAGCATATGCTGTTTGTACCACTGCCATCTCCAGAGTTTGTCCTATCTGTGCAGACAAAAAAAGTAAAATGCTCAATTCAAGACATATAAATCTTCAGAAAGGCACAGTATATAGGAAAAGCTAAACTAAGATTTTAGTTTAGGATGAGAATAGAACAGTTAATGAGGTGAAAGATTTTCAACACAGAGAATTACTCTCCTGATGTACTTTCAGAACTCTGCCGCATTTGAGAATCTGAAGGATGTAGGGACTCACAGGACCAGAGCTTTTTGACATTAAATCACTATTGGAACTGGTCTTTGCCAGGTTCACAGTCAAGAGAGGTTATCATGGGATACAGTATCTGTGGACAAGGAGAAGTGAGTCGATGTCTATCAGGGAAACTGACACCAACTGGAACGTGCCTTGGCAGAACAGTCTCAGAGGCACCAAAGACCAAGTGGGAATGGAGATTAGAACCTCTCTTTTAAACTCCAGCACACGTGGGGTTTTATCCTACGGATGTGTCCGTGCAGCACCATTCACCATCACTAAGAACATGAGAATGCTTCACAAATGCACTTGAAGGCAAATCAAATGCAAACTGGGTTCAAGGGAAGGGGAGTGCATGACTGAGCCCTCAAGCTTAACTCAGGTCAAAATGGAGTTAAAAGAGTGAAGAGGCAGGAAGACACCTCAGCTTGTCAGCAGTAAAATGAAATCTAAAAGTAGGATAACTTTTTTTAGTCCCTAGTTAAGACATCATGGTCAAGCAGTCAGTGCTAAGCTTTCTAGTCAGCATGAATTTAAAGCTATCTCCCTTGTCCTCTAAAAATTAGGTCACTCCCTTTGCCACAGCAACAAAGGTATAAAAAGGGGTCCTTTTTTAATATTGGATTTTGCATCAGTCTGCATATTTAAAAAAGAGTACCCATGCGCATATTGACACCCACATATACATCTCAACCTATGAAAGTGGGAGGCTACATGTCACAGTTTGGGCCAAAGCAAAACCCTTTACTGTATATGTGAAGTTACCTTGATAAGAAGTTCTTTAATGAAAGTGCTAATTAAAGTTGCTATTTTATCTCCATCCAGAAGATGAAAATTGCCAGCAGTATCATTATAATAATAAACAATTCTGTCTGCATCTCCATCAAACGAGCAGCATCTTTCATTGGGTTTGATTTCTAGTCCTAATACACAGGGAAGTACAAACTATTAGATATGGAATGAGAAGCAAAGCTCTAGTTAATTCAAATATCTATCCATCCAACTATCTATGAGAAGTCTCAGAAAGAAGGTTAGTTAAACATATGCACAGTCTCTGAACATGAAAAACTTTTAGTAATATGAGAGCAGGAAGTTGATTTTACTAAGAAAATCCCACCTCGAACTCTTCCAATCAGGAAAGCTGCACTGAATGGCAGTTGCAAAGAAAAAGTACATGTTCACATTGCAATGAAAAACTGAAAATTCAGTCTCTAACCCATTTCTTGCCATGCCACCTTAAAAAAGGTCAGGTTACAAAGTCTGTATGAAATATGGTCTCAGACGTACTTCTAGTGTCAGACTGCAGTATATTCTGCTAAATAAGCAGCAAATAGCAATTATGACACCAAAAACAGAATCCAGACCTACCAAATGCCCACACCTCTCAAACACATGCCTAGCCACCACAGAGTATTTAAGGAGCTGCATCATCTATTGATCCAAATCAGAAACCAGAGACACCTAGGACTCCCTCCGTAATCCACAGATGTGCAGGCATTAGCTCAAAATGAGACAGATGGGCTTCACTTCAGGGTGGAAGTCTGAAAATACAAAAACTGGGAAGCAGCTAGATCAGTGGTTCTCAACTCACGGCCCAGTCAGCACACGGCTGCAGCCCATGAGACATCCTCAGGGCCATACAGGTTGTATGTATACTGTGAGGATGTTGCCCACATAACTCAGACAGAGCTGCATATGCAGCCCATAACGGTAAAGAGGTTGAGAACCACTGAGCTAGATGACGTCTGCTTGGCGCATGCTGCACCATAACCAGACCTTTCCTCATAACATCTTTACAAACTGACTGGAATGAACACATAAACCAATTAGATACTGTATTCATAAACCTCCATGTGTCTTGCTCCCAAATACAACCCTCTTCTACTTGAGTAAAGTACTAGCATTTCCACAAAGTGCTTATTCACAGTGATTCCACTGTTTTCTTGGCCTCTTGCCATGGTTTCCCCACTTTAATGCTCACTGTCCAGAGCCTGGATGGACATTAGCACTTCTGCTTCAAAGGCTCTTTTCATCTTCAAGACATTTTTCCCCCACCTGCTTTAGGTCAGTTCTCATTTCTTCCCTTACACTTTGATCTCCTTCTCCTTAATGCTAGTATTATACCAAGTGAGCCCACATTTATGAAATCTTTGGCCATTAAATCTACCGAATTGATGTTACACCAAAAAACATTGTTGTATAAGGCTCTTAGATACTATAGCGTTTTCTATGGCATCCATCACTAAGATTATATGTGAATGTTTTGCATCACTTAGAGATAAGTGGATATGCTGGTCATACAATGCAGTGTGTTTTGTCTGTCTAGTTTTAAACATAAGCTCCTTGGGGCAGAGTTTGTGTCTTGCTCTGTGTTTTACAGGACCAAGCAAACTCTTTAATACTCACTAAGTAGCCAGGTGATAGCCAACCAGCAGCTACCATCTAGCAATACAGAGCTCAAATGAAGCTTTACAAAGGAAACTAGTTATTTTCTCCCAGACTTTATGATCCTTTCCTATGTTAGCGCTCAGGTCATTAAGACGGGTTGAGGGGGAGTGGGAAGGAAAAGAAGGATTCTTTGGGGGCTTTCATGCCTAAGAATAATATTTCTTGACATCCTATTGCTTCATTTGAGAGATCCCAAGAGCAGAGCTTCTAAAAGAGGAAAGATGGGAGCTTCAATGCCTCCTCATCCCATTCCAGAATCTCTTGCTCTGGAAACACATTCTGGTTCATGCATGAGAGAAAAGCACACTCAACTATTACCCTCTCCGTCGAAGCATTTTATCCAACTCCTCCTCCCCTCTGCCATCCCTTCTCTCACGCAAGTTGATACCTGAGTGAGGCAGTGCAACTAACTAGCATCTCTTCAGCTGCCAGGTAAATTAGCATGTCCCAGTGGCATGGAAAACCCATAGGCCAAAGTTTGAGTGTGAACAAGTAAAAGGTTAGGAACGTACATCCAGTTAGTCACCTAAAAACAAAAGTGACCTGAGTTTCAGAGGTGCTGTGCCTCCCATGTTCCTAAGGATTTCAATGGGCAGCTGTAAATGCTCAGCACACCGATAAAATCAGTCTCTAATTCTGATTTACACTCTTAACTTAAGTCGCTCAGGTATGAAAACAGTGGCCTTAATCTAAGTGATAAGTTTCGAGTCATCTGTTATCACTTTGATGATTTACAGCATTAAGGATCTCCATAAATATCAGTCACCTATTTCTGGGGAAGTTACACAACCCTGTGCTTTCATGCTAAGTCCTATGCTTTGAAAGCTATTGCTCAGCATGCTGCTTAATATAGTCTGTATTTGAAAAAGGTTAAAAGATTTAGATTGTCGATTACATACCTAGAGGAGGTTTCTGATGAACTTTCACAAAGTCTGCACCACATAAATGATTGAGTTTCTCCTTGGTTCCATCATTATATAGGTGAATTAACAGTTTATTTGGAAGGTAACGTTCCATTTCCTTTAGTTTCAGGGCTCCTATACCATTTGCACAATCTATCTTCAGACACCTCTGGTCATCTCCACAGCTGGAAGCCTTCAGAAAAGAGAGGTAGGAGAGGCATACAGTCAACTATAATATTTGGGATAACTCCTCACACCAGGAGACAAGCAGATGTGATGTGTTCTGAGCTATTTTTTGCCCTGTACACGGAAGAGATCCAGTTTGTGCATTTACATGAATATAAGCAATGAATTATTTAGTGAAAGCACAACTACCCTCACCTGTTTTGTCAGCGCCCCAAAAGCTTTGGATAGTTTCTGGTAGTAACTTTCCACGGTTGCCTTCCCATAGCGCTCTTGAGTATTTTGACAGCAGACCATGTAATGCAGCTGTGGTGTTGTTACCAGGCCATAATCTAATATAAAATAAGTCACAATATTAAAACAATAGAGGAGAAAAATTCTCACCCTTGAGCAGCGTAGTTAAATGGACCTAAGTCCCCGTGTAGACAGCACTAGGTCCACAAAGAATCTTTCCTGTTAGTGTAGGTAGTGTCAACACTGAACTGCTACAATGGCATAGCTGCAGCAGCTCTGTTGTACTGTTTTAACCATAGACAAATCCTCAGAGTGTCACAGCTAAATACAAGGTGGAACAGACAGTTTAGCATACGTAGTTAAACATTCTAAAGGGTCCATACAAGGTGAAATGGCTGGTTAGCACCCCTGCAGTCCCAGACACAAGAGAGGGGGTTAATGGGTTTCAAACTGTTGTAAGAAGCCATAAATCCAGTGGCTTTATTAAAGACCATGATTTTTAGTGTTTAGTAAAGTTATGAATTTCCAAGCTCATCTTTTGAAGGCATCACAACACATTCAAAAGATGACCTCTGTGTTGCTCGAAATCTTGTCTCTTTCACCAAAAGAAGTTGGCCCAAAAAAGATATTACCTTACCCACCTTGACTCCTATTTAGAGGCATACAATATTTACTACTATATATTATAGAAAATATTTTGCAAAAGACCCATCTGAAAACTTTCAGGTAAACTTATACAGAAGTATCAACTTACGCTAAGATCATCCCCAACCTATACAAAAATTCACAATGAGCAGTAACAGAAATGGCATCTGAGCTACAATTTTGGGTCTATAGTTACCCTTACATAAAAACTTAAAATATGAAGCACCAGGTTAAATGTCAACATACCATGATATTGACCTCCTAGAGCAGATACACCCTCTATTACTGACTGTGAAAGTTTCTCACTGCTAGATCTGAAAAAGAATAAAGACAATCACCACTTTTTACAAAAGCACCATGCAGAAACACACACCTAGGCCTCACTCACTGCATTTTGGTAGTTCAATACAGTCTCTGTGTGTGTGTGTGGGTGTGGGGTTTTTTTTTTCAATTACCTGGTGTCTCTACCAATAAAAATTGAGGCATCTTGGTGCAGGTTCACTGCTTCTTTCTGGCAGATCTCAGTTAGTATGCTCTGTATTTCTTGCTCTTCTGCATTAGTTAAGCGTGTAGCATATTCTTCCCAGGCAGATGTCAACATTTCACCCAGAGGATCAACCAACTTTACACCATTGTCTTCCTTGGAAGAAAATAAATGCACTGAGTCTAAAAGTGAAAGACGCAGCAGTCTCTCTTTAAAGACAGAAGATAGCTATAGACACATCATCATGGCTTCATTTAGACCTAAAGAGTTCCTAATAAAACTTGGCCTAACTACCAATCAAACCCACACATAGCCTCAATCAGTAATACAATCAAAATATTAAGTCACCTACTATTTTTCTGGCAGTTCTGTAAAAGAGGGTCAGTTGATATCAAAGTGACAGGCTTAGCAATTTTATAGTCTGAAGTATTAAGAACAGCAGAGAAGTAAAGCAAATGCTTCACTTATAACATTTGCTTTCAAGAAGCAACAGTCAACTTAAAAACATCAAATCCTTTCAGCAAATTCTATGTCCCTCAGGTGTGCTCCCTGCTTTTCATCCTCATAAGGTCCTGTACTTTAGCAGTTTTCCTTCCAGAAGGAGAGGGAAGAACAAAAAAGAGGGTATGAGTTTGTGTGGCAAAGCAGCTTCCAGCATGCAAGTAGACTTATTTGCAGTTAATGGGACTATTCACATGCTTAAATTATGTACAAGTGTTCACAGGGTCTTGCTTTAAATGTCTGCCAGCTCAGAGATTTTGATTCTTCTTTGGCCTATACCACCTATTTTCCTCTTTTAATGAAGAATAAAATCAGAAACATTCTTACTTCAGGATTGTGAGATGCTGTAACCATGACTCCAATAGTAGATTTGGTCTTCTTGGACCGTAGTACTGCCAGCAAACCCATGCGATACATGACATGATCAAGATGTCCTGCCTTCGTACGAAATCCAGCAGTTCCATACTGAAGGGTAAGTCCATCAGGTTTCACATGTAATGTTGAGTACTTTGCAACTGCCTCAAAATTCATTTCTGTACAAGGAAATTGTACACGTTATTATTAACAGCTAAAACACCATCATAAATTTCTCATATTACAATTACTTTCTAAATCCACAGATACATTGAATCAACCAAATAAGAATATGTCTCTCGAGACAGACAGAAACAAGTGGCATAGAATTTGCAGTGTTTACATGAAAAAGCTTTTAGTTTTTAAAGACCCTTTATTTGTGTGGTAAAGGTATATTTTAAACAGCAACTCAAACTTGTTTTCCCCCCAAGATTAAGTTAAATCTAGACATATTCATGCAAGATAGGGCTTTTATGTTTAGTTGTTGTTAGAGTCAGGGTTATTAGATATTAAAATTGCAATTGAGGGTCCACACAAAGCCATTCATACCCCACAAGCCACTGATGGGTTTGCAAAAGAGACACCAGCATAATAGCCCTGAAAGAAGCCTCCACATCATCTGCATACCATGAACGGAGTCTGTGTCAGCCGCACAAGCCAGTACAGAGAGAGAAGAGACTGGACCAAGGGAGGAGCTACAGGATCCTCAATTACACTGGTTCAGTGGCCCTAGTGCAAGTGGCAGAGAGATGGTGTTTCCTATACCAGACAACAGCAGGCACAGGGTATTTGGCTGCAATACCAGGCCCCACTCCTAGTTCACTGGGGAGTCAGATTTCCTTTCACCACACACTCCAACCACATAAAGCCTATTACTTCTTTTAACATCCAAGGGAAATTATTATTTGTATTGTGGCAATTCTTAGGGGCTCCAACCATACATAGATCAGGGCCCCACTGCATTAGGTGTGATACACACACACAATCTGGTTCAAAGGCTTTACCAACTAAGTACAAGACAAGAAGCAACGCTGGGCTCAACTGAGACAAGCAGAACACAAGGTAAGAGTGGAACAGTACTGAAGGCATTGCTGTAGCACAGAAGGGAGGCACGGCAGGGTATTGCCATGGAAACTGTACACACACAGACCCCACCCTTCTCTCCAGCAGTATCTTCTATGTGAAGTACGGTAACGCTTGGCGTCCTCTATGTGAAATACGGTAGTGCTGTGCGCTTACGTGAAATACGGTAACACTCGGCGTCCTCTATGTGAAATACGGTAGTGCTGTGTGCTCTTAAGTGAAATACGGTAACATTGTCTCACCGGCGCAGAACTTGCGCCTCCGTACCCAGCCCTGAGGCCTTCCTGGCACAGGGGGGTTTCAACTCCCGCCCCGCCCCGCCGGTAAAACTCTCCCAGACCACCCCCAACGCGCGTGGACGGTCCCGAGAAGTTTGAGGAGGGGCCCGGCCCGGCCCGGCCACTTGCCCCGCCCTCTCTGCGGTCACGGGGCTCGCGCGGGACGGTCGGAGACCCTGCGGCCCGGCCCCACCGCCCCGCACTGAGCCCGCCCAGTACCTGCGCAGCGCCGCGCGCCCCCCGTAACTGCCGCCGAGCCGCCAACGTGGCTTGGCCCTCAGCGCCGCATCAGTCGAACACGCCCCCTTCCGGGGTTCCTCCGCCATCACACCCCACCCCAAGCCAGCCAATCAGAGCGCGGAGCGCCTCCGCCCCCGAGCGTTGGCTACCAGGGCATTCCATCCGCCCGATGATATCCCAGCGTGGGCCGCGTGATGACGTCCCTGAGGGGAGGGAAGGGGAGGCTCCGCCTGGAGGTTAGCCAGGATGAGGCGGGGCTAAACAGGAAGCTGCGCGTGCCGCAGGGGCGGGGTCAGGTTAGCGGCCTGGGGCGGGGCGGGGCTCGTGGACGTGGTGACGTGACGTTCCCTTCCCTTGGGCGCTGGGGACCGCGGCCTCGCTGCTCGTGGACAGGCGACCGCTGGCGTCTCTCAGGCCAGGCCAGGCCAGGCCAGGCCAGGCGAGGCGGGGCGGGGCGGGGCAGCGGTGGGGCTGAGCAGGCGGGGGCAATGCGGAGGCCCGGCGCCCCGTCTGTCGAGGGTTCCGCTCACGCGCGGCTCCCGCAGGCGGGTGGGGGGACGGACTCGACGTTCGGTTTTCAAAAGAAAAACAAACTCCGCGCCTCGCGGGTGTGGGCGGAAGGCAGGACACGTGACCTCGTTGAGGCCGTCATGCGGAAGGCAGATTTACAGACCGCCACATCCCGGCTTTGCAAAACCAGCCCCCACGTGGGGAAACGGGCGGGAAAATCGCCCCTTCCTCACCAGCGACACTGCGCAGTGGGCGGCGCGTGGCTGCCTCTCAGCGGCGCGCCGGGCGCCGCCTGAACCCACGTGGCTGCGGGAGCGCGCTGCCCGCCAGAGAAGGTCGCGTGGCATGGCTGGTAGCGGCCGTTGGGCAGGGGCGGGCCGGCGAGGTGGGGCGTGGCTGACTGAAATAGGGCAGTGGTGGGGCGCGCCCCGGCCCTCCCGCAGCCAGGCGGGGCTCTGCGGCCGGCCCGCTCCGGAACCGGACCCAGCTGCGGCCCAGCCCGTATGCGCCGGGCGGAGCAGCCAGGCTGCCTCGGCCAAGGGGCAGCAGCGCCGCGGGTGGTGAACACCGCCCCCCATGCAGCAGATAGGTACAAATCAAGAGCCCGCGGAAACAAGGCCTGTGGCGCCCCGAGTAAAGATGGCGGATTCTGCACGTCCGGTTCCGTGTTCCTAAAGAAAGATGGCGGATTCCGCTTGTGGTAAGCGGTGGGAGCGTCCTGAAGCGCCTCCCCTAGACGCCTGCTTCCATCTGGGCACGAGACTCTGCCTCAGGTTCCTGACGCTTCCCGGGCGGGAGTTCTTCGTCTTCTCCGTGAGTCCAGTGTCTGCAGCCTTGTGCCCAGTCACGTCTGGTTCTGGTCCTTGGTCCCACACGCGCTTGCCTGCTGACAGGCACCGTGTTGGTCGTGATGAGCCCAGTGTAAGAGGGCCGCCTGCCCAGCCATGCTGCCTTCATGCACAACCATCTTTTTTTTGGGGGGGGGGGGGGTGAAGCTGATCTCATCGGCCTACCAGGGAGAGGCCTACCAGGGAGAGTCCGCTGTCCTGCGGGGACTAGTTTATTCAGTTGATGATGATCTTTAATAAGGTTTCTTTCAAGGGCACACAACCCTCTGCCATTCTCCCTCGCCTTAGCACCAGATGTGGAATGCAAGGGGGCGGTGAAAGACCATTGTAAGGATACAACACACAGTTCATAAAATCAAACCAGAATTCATGTTTACATTGATTCCCAAGCTGACACGTTATGGATCCATATTTACTTGTCAATGCAATATTTGTTATTTCTAAAACATTGACGTGGTTGTACAGATGAGTCAATATTTAATTTGCTTCTATTAATGTAACCTTTTAGTACTGCGCTGTGCTGCCAGCACCTGATCCAAAGCCCAGTAAGTCAAGATCTGTCATTCAGAGCATAATCCACCTGAAGTTTAGCTCAGGCTCCAACTGTTGGGTATTTTGATTTTTTTTTGGTACTTTTTAATCAACTTCACAATAGTTAAACAATTTCAATATCTTTCTAAAGAGCATATGCAATTTGAGTCTTCATGGATGGACAGCTTTTTTTGATAGTTCATTAAATCCTTGTTTTATCTAAATTGACTCTACAGTGTCTTTCATAAAAATGTAGAGCTACAGGTCCCAAAGGCTTTGTACAGCTATAAGGTGTAAAAAGCATTTTGATAATATTCTCTAACTCTCTGCTGTTTTGTACACCTGAAGGTTGAGGCATGTTTAGTCTGGTGTGAGGTGATGTTACAAATCCAATGTTGTATAACATAGTTTTAAAGAAGTTATACTGGTGGCACCTCAGTTTAGAGTTTCTTTAGGTTTACATTAGGAAAACTTACGCACGTGCTTAATTTTACACATGTGAATAGTACCATTGAACTCAGTGAGACTACTCATGCACAAAGTTAAGCATACGCATAAAGTTAAAAAAAAATTAACTTAAGGCTATCATCCTGCAAAAATTATGCATGTTTTGAGTATGTTGTTATTGAATACGAATTAAGTTCAAGACCTAAGGATGAGTTGCGTTTTGTATGTAAAGCAACGATTGAGTTTGTGTGTGGGGAAAAATTAGAGAATCTCTTTCCCAAATTTACAAAAGAATTCATTTGAATACAGAATGAATATTCTGAGAATTTATAAGTAAATCCAAAAATCTAATTTGGGTTAAATTACTTTAAGAATGGTATTGTACTCAGTAGTGGCAGCATAGAGGGAAAATATGAGGTGAAAAAGTCTTTAAAAAAAAAACCCGTCTTTAAAAATCAGTTTACTCTAATTGGAGATCCAAATCAGTAAAATGCCTTAATCATAATAAAATGGTTATTGCATTGGGTCCCTATGGGACAGAATTACAGTTCCTTTGGGTGTATTAACCGCATTTCCATATCGTATATATTTGGGTTTAAGCGTAATCTTAATGCTCAATTTCCTGGGTTTATGCTTGGTTTTGGGATAATTCCTACTGTCAGTCCCTAAGTTAATGCACCTCTACCCCCTTGTGAGCTTCTTGAGGGCACTCACATCAGTCTCAGGCTTCCAACTGTCCGCTTTCTTGGGGCAGAATCTTGTGATTCTCCAGACTGAGGCCTTCAGTTGCAAACCCTTGCATTTTACTCTGATTACCTCAACAGGTATGAATCTAGGTCAGCACCGTCAGTTCTGTTCTCTCAGGGGGAATGACAGTTAACCAGGGCCAGCCTTCATAGAGCAAAGCACTATTTATTCAGATCAAAAGCATATCAAAGAAGAACACTAAACAACTTATATCCATGTCTGGCTTGATGCCCCATCAGCCATATGGAGACCCAGGTGGGTCTAAAATACTTCAGCTCCTCCCTCATGCCTGTTAGTTCTCAGAAGGTGGCTGAGGGTGTGTATACACTACAATAAAAGATCCATGGCAGAGCCACAGCTTGCCTGGGTCAGCTGACTCCAACTTGCAGGGCTAAGGCTGTGGTGCTATAAAATTGCGGTGTAGACGTGGGGTCCAGGGTCCGAAGCCTTGTGAAGGGGGTGTGTCTTAGAGCCTGGGCTCCTGCCCGAGTGTCTACACTGCAATTTTTAGGCTTGTGAGCACAAGTTTATTGACCTGGGCTGTAAGACTTGGTGCTGCAGGCTTTTTGTTACAGTGTAGATGTAATTTAAGTCTGGCCCTATTTTTGTACAATTTCAAATTCTGTCTGCTAACATCTTGGAAGCAGGTGAAACCAGTATGTGTGTATTTTTCCCTAGGGGGTGAAATGTGAAAAGGCTAGTTACCCCCATCGTTTAAGCATTAGGGATTTGCATTAATTACTGTTTATCTTTAGTTCCTGCCAGAAGCATTCTTTATCATACCCATTTAGCCAGGAATACAATTGCTAACAAGCCCATAAATATACATAACATTTATAAAGTCAATATAATAGTTTATCAGTATTCCATAGCACTGGTCACATCTCAACATGGCTTTGAGTATGCTGTGATTCCAAAGCAGTTATCAAAACAACGTTCTTGTAATGTGTTTTACCTTTTAAATAATTATATGTATTCTCAACCTTAATTCCATTTTAATGTAGTTTTTTTCTCTTGGAAATCAAACAATATAAATAAGGACTTTATGATTGACAATTTTTTTCATAATTGTTTCGTTTTTATACTATAAGACAAAAGCCACAAGATTATATTGAATTGACTAATAGAAGAATATTGCTACAGTTTAAGAAAGATTATTGCTGATGAGATTTCTTCTATTCTCAGGTATCTGGGTTTACAGCTGTAACAAAATGGCTGTCACAATAAAAGAATGTCTTGAGCTTCAGCTGTTGGAAATGGAAATGCTCTTTTCAATGTTTCCTAATAAAGGAGAAATAACCTTACAGGACAAAGATGCTCTTACTTATGTGCACATGTATTTGAAAAATATAAAAGAAGCACTACCACCTCAGATTGAATATTCCATTTCTGTTGATATTGATGAGCCAAAGGTGAGAACTTCCATTTACATTTTGTTTTTAATGACGCAGTTCTCTTAATTTTGCACTGCAGTCACCAAAAAAATGTTCCAGGCAGTATTGTAACTAAATATTTTTAGTCTCCATGAAAAGTGCAGAGTTCTTGTTTTAGCTTGCATTTAACAGAAATTCAATGTTTGTAGTAAATAATAGATTTTGTTTGAAGAAAAAAAGGATGCAGCTAAACTTTGGGCCCCATACTGCACTCTGTTGGTTGGCATGGAGGGCAGTAAATATGTACTTTAGTCCTTGGAGCTTCAATTTTCAGTCTGCAACTTTTGGGGCAGGAGGAAGGTGGTGGATACATGGGGCACTAGTGTCATCCCCAGACCTGTATTTTTACTGTGGGCCAAGATGAGACCACATCATGCCTCTCATTAAGCATCATCAGTGGGAGTTCTGCTTAAAATCTGTTGGTATATTTGGGCTTTGAAAGGTTGTCAGTACTCACAACTCCCACAAATATAAATGGGAAATAAAAGTGCTTATAATTTTTCAGCATAAGGTCCAAAAAATTTCATTGCTGTTTCAAATGATATAGCAATGAATTATTTTGGACTTTATGCTGAAAAATGATAAAAGAAAAATAACAAGAAAATCCAGTTTATTTTTGAGTCATAAACATCTGATTATATATACATTGGAGATTGATATTACATATTTGTAAAGTTAATGCCATATCAGAATTCAGACTTCTGCTCAAATATTTAAGTTAATTTTACTAAAATGTTCATCAGAACTTTGTTCAAATGATCTTACATTTCTGAAAGTTGTTTAATGTTGAAATTGAATTGTTTTATTATCCTACCCATAAAATACAGGAGTGTTCTTTAATGTTCTTAATTCACTGGAACTGTTTGAGTTAGCAAAATGTAACATGAATTAATTATCAAATTAGATAGGCAAATGAGATTTAAACTTTTTTAAATTATTGCCTACTTAGCACACTATTATGAGAGAGACTAATTTAGGAAAAAATAAAATTGTAAAACTCTGTGGTTAGAAGAAAGTTTATGAATTATGTTGAAACCAGGTGATTAACTGTAGGATAGTAGAAATCACCCATGGATTTAAGTTGTGAATGTTCGGGCCATATAGCCCAGTGGGTCTTAACCAAGGATATGCGTAATGCTGGGGGTATGCAGCGGTCTTCCAGGGATACATCAACTCATTTAGATATTTGTCTAGTTTTACATCAGGCTACATAAAAAGCACTAGCAAAGTCAGTACAAACTAAAATTTCATACAGACAGTGTCGTCTTTGTACTTCTCTATATCCCATATACTGGTGGATCTTTTATGTTTATGGAGAACTGAGGGGCTTCAGTCATCTTTTCTTTTTTCCAAGTCAAATTGAGTGACAGTAGTACCCACTATTGGATGCTTGTTGCAGTTTTCTACATCACCACTCTTCCCTCAGGTGTTTGCCTCCATGTGCAAGTTGTAAAACTCGAAGTTCTTTCTCATTCTCTTAAGTAGAGAGTGAGTGGGTGCAGAGAGAGCATCTGTGGATGCAGAAAGTTGTCAGACACCTGGAGCTTGCCATTCCTTTATCACAGAAACAGACTAACAGTAGGCTTCTTGAAAGTCACTTGCCCATATGGCTTTTTCTGGAACTGCTGTTTACTTTGAAGTAGCTGCCTGCTCTGTCTAGCAGTGCTCATCATAGCCACCTAAAAACATGAGGTAGGAGCAGCTTCTCTTCAGGGATAACTAGCTGCCTAGTACACACTTGTTGCATTAGTCTGGTCTATGAAGCAGGAAAGATCAACTACATGAAGGGGATGTTGCAGGTGTGGACACAGTGAGATGGGGAACAGGGAACAAGATAACAAAAAAGATGCAATTTTTTAGATTGTAGCAATTTTATTTGATCATATATTATTTCCTTGGCAGAGAAAGGGATATCGAAAGGAACGTGACTTTACCTTTAAACCTTTGGGAGATGGGGGTGAGGGTCGAAAGAGATCTAAAGGCTGAGTGTGGAAGCATATCAGCAGTCTCTCCACCCCCTAGAGAGACTGCTGTAACGTTCTATCATCAGCTGAGGCATTCCTCTGTGGAGTACAGTGTATGGTTCTTGAAATTCCTGTTACTGTAACATGCATTTCAATACTTGTAGATCTGATTTCATGTTTTTCTTTTTCCTCCTCCCTTAATCTTAAGGTTAAAGTAGACTTGCATGTATCCTTGCCTCACTGCTACCCTCACTCAACACCACAATTATTTGCAAGATCAGATTCACTAGACAGACAGAATCAACTGCAACTCAATAAGCATCTCACTTCTCACATCAGTTCTTTGGATTCAGGTGAACTGTGTGTATGTGTGGCTGTGCAGTGGATACGAGACAACAGTGCATCTTATTTCCAAAACCGTAATGCCTCTTCTCAGACTGCTACAAAAGAAAAGGCAGTAAAAATAACTTTTCAGCGGATGTGGATCTATAGTCATCATATATATAGACAGGAACTGAAAAAGAAAATCTTTGATTGTGCAAAGCAATTATATTTGACTGGTTTCTGCCTAACAGGGAAACCTGGGGTCATCTGTGTGGAGGGGCTCAAAGAAAACTGTGAGGAGTTCTGGCATGTTATTAGATATCCCAACTGGAAACACATTTCTTGCAAACATGTTGAGACTATAGAAACTGAAGGAAATGGGGATAAACTTCATCTCTTTCATACATTTGAAGATTTACAGTTTCAGGCACATGGTGATTATGGACTGAGGAATGACTATCACATGGATCTTGGCCAATTCTTAGAATTCCTTAAACAGCATCAAAGTGAACATATTTTTCAAATATTATTTGGTGTTGAAGGCAAACATTCAGACAACTAACAGATCAACTGTATAAATAGTTTTAATTTTGCACAACAATCTTACAAATGGGTTTTTTAGTTAATCCATGGATATACTATAATAAATGGAGTGAAATTGGTATACTGTGCTCAGAGCTATTATAATAAGAGAAACTATGTAAATATGAAAAGCCTGATGGAAGGATAGAATCTTTGCTTTTGTTTTGAATAAATCATAAGCTTCTGAGGTGTACATGTTTACTTAAGTAAATGAATGCTAAAACTATATCTAATACCATGCAACTATATTGCTTTTTGGTTCATGAGCTAGACCATACGGCAGTGGTTGCAAATTGCACAGGTCCCATACTGTAGTACTCAGAATTATGTGATCCATTTGGCTTCTCACCCGCATGGCACTTGGTAGTTTTTTCAGGTCTAGACCTATAGTAACTTTTTTTGTAGGGGCTTGGGTGGGAGAGACAAGGGAAGGTGGAGGAGAAGGGGCTGTATGCTCAGATTATTTTGCATTAACAACAAAAATAGACCATTCTGATCCATGCTTGTCTATGCAGCACACATGACCTGTGCTGTGAAGCCTCTATTCAAACATATTTCAATTATTTTTTAAAGTGCATACAAAAAGATCCAACTAACATTTTATTTCTTACTAAAACAAATTTTTAAAAAAATTACCACCCATTTATTCCTTTATGATATGGCCTAGGCTTTGCTCCTTTTCCTTAATTTTTTCTTTGGTAAATTGTTGGGTGGTCTGGAAATTGGTTATGAAGACTGAAAACTTTAGTTTCAGTAGTATGTGTTTAACATACGCTAACCTGAAATATTCAAAGATTTATAAATTGTCTACAAAGAGAGTGCATAAGGGTTTAATACAGAGCTACCTAGGTGGCCTGCTAAGCAGATGGCTAATGTCTGTATGCCTGTCTACAAAAACAGTTATAAAGCATCCTGTTCATAACACTTTACTATGCTCTTTATGCCCTGAATATACAGCATAAGGGATTTTCATGAGCCTTAAGTGAGAGAACCACACTACTGCACTATACCAGCATAGCTGTTATTTCACATAGGGGGATGATGTTTTACAAGCATAAAAGATACAAAAAACGTAAAACTAAAAAAATTTAAAGCAAAAATGAACCAGTAAATAAATCATAACTATAAACTTTTCAGAAGATGTGGTTATATATTTACAATGTGCTACGGACACTTCCTTTTTAGTGAAACGAAAACTGAAGATTAAGTAAAAAACTACTCAACCACTAGAGACATATGTAGAGGCTGTGAAGGGAAAATATTCCCTGTGACATTCATTGCTTCTCACATTAGAAAACTTTCTCTTGACTGCTGCCATTGCATCTGCATGCTTGCAAATGTACATACAGTTCTTCCTAGTGAAAAATATTCTACATTTACCATATTTTAAAAAAAGTGTTCATTAGTTGTATTCAAAGGTAATAATATAGCTATTTTATATGCAAATTGTATTATGCCTTTGATTAAACAGATTGTTCATTCTTAGGTTATTTAGTCTCATCATATTGTTTTGTCAGTTTGGACATAATCCTGATTTCATTGAAGTTAGTGGCAAAACTCAGCTGCGTCAGGGAAACCAGCATTGAGTCTTCTATTAAAATTTATTGTGGTACATCAGAAATATGATTCTCCATAATAGATATCTTCCATAGAATTCCATCTGAAACCCATGAGCAAAAAGGAAACACTTGCCAGAAGCCTGTTGCCCAAATTGATTTTTATTCTTGTGTAGTTATTTTAGATGAATAATGAAATAATTTGAAATAAAACTACAGAAGTTTCTAACAAATTAGTCTTATTGTGAAAGTTTTCAGCATATGTTTGAAAAGCTAATACTTTTTAGATTAGAAAGATAGAAAAGTACGAAATATTTGAACTCTTTCAACTGCTGCTACCTTGTTCATTTTCTATTCAAGGTTTCTGCTCTGTATTTTCATGGCTTCCTCAGGCCAGACATAAGAGTCCACCACAAAGCTGTCATAATCAGTGCTATAAATGTGAGAGCGGATGAATGCTTCTTTGTCTTCAGGCTCAGGATAGAAAGAGGCTGTCTTATTGCTGTAGGCTTGTTCTGCAATCTGAACACACACAACCAAGTTCACAGATACAACCTGTTAAGTTTATTTCAATGTTGTACCAAAACTAGAAGTAGAAATGATGATAGCTCAAAATTTAAAATACGATACCACATCCTCTACTGATGTAAAACAACAGATTTATATGATTTTACATCAGTTGTGGATCTAGCCCAATATATCAAGAAGAGGATTAACAAAGGTGTAACATTTTCTGTAAAGTTTGTGCATCCATGGCTTTCTTACTCTCTTGCAATATTATCTGGTGGTACAAATGGATTGTTCCCTCTTATCAATAACATCCTAGTTCTTACGGCAGCACTGGGAAAAATATTCCCCTACCTCTACCCACAAACAAGAAGAGAAGTGAAACCTCTGCAGTCAGGAAGATACAAGCCTTTCCTGCATGGAGAAGGTAATTCTTCGGTCATCTTTTACCAAGGTTAACGCTTCCTTTCCAAGTATCATATAAAATATTTCTTGCTTCGTTTTACTTAAAGGCTCGACACCCACTATATGTGATGAGCTGTTAAGGTTTTCCCTAATTGCCAATATCCTTTTCTGTAAAGCTAAATCTCCAAGAAATGGTGAATTTTGACCCTACATCAGTCTGTGGGCTTCATTCTAGTGATGGTTGGGAAAAGCCTTTGATTAAATGCCTCATCCTGAAAGCTTCCATGTGCTCTAAAGCCAGTTGAATCAAGTGCTGCATCACCAGGGCCTTTCATTTTTGGGTTTTGCCCAGTTTTACCAAAACATTTCTGGGTTAGAAGTTTTGTCTTTTTTTTTTTAAAACCAGTTTTCACCCAAATTTTGAACCACTCACATACACGAAAATACTATACATTACATTAAGTAGATGTATTTGTGTTAATCAGTCTAAGTGTAAATGCAAGCCAGTTAATGTAAGACAGTGTAGTGGAAGAGACACATGCCTGTGGATGTGTATTGAGACAACAGCGTTTGAGTCGTCCCCCCCAAAAAAAGCTGGAATTCCCAGACCCAGTTCTCTGCTCCCACCAGGAGAGATGGTGGCTCAGTAAGCTGGGAACTCCAGGTAACTGAGCACACATTTCTCCTTCCTGAGTGGGCCCAGAAGCAGAAGAGCTAGGTGGCAGCATTAGAAGATGGCCCCCTCACCTTCTCCCAGTTCCAAACCCACTCTGGAAGGACAGATGGTGGCTGAGTAATAGAATATTCTTATTTTTCTCTTTTTGTTGCTTTTATTCTAACCTCCCATCCCCCCAATATTAATACAAAAAATGAAGTTTTTCCCCCACCAATTTTCACCCATTTTGCAATTTTTGTAATAAAAATAAATTCCTGACAAATTTTAAAACCACCACCAAAAACAGTGTCTGGTGCATAACCAAAGCATATGTGGCTATAGAAAAACTGAATTCAGAAGGAATCTGAACCCACTCATTTTCCACAATGGCCTCTTGGACAGAAAGGGCATCAGCTGCCTGAGAAAATCTGCATGCTTGCATGCATATGCTCTTTCTCCTTTCCTCCTGAGAAGCAACATTCTTTGGCTGGAAGGTGATTCAATCTTGACCCCCAAAACAGATTAACCCTACAACTTCTAGGGAAAGGAGAACTAACTCTACCTCTATATCACAAATGTCTTAAGTTTGGGGAGAGGCTATAAACCCAAATAGAAAAGTTGTTACCTTGTGATTTCCTTTCGGGGACTGACCTTGACCCTAACCTGCCCCATCTGAAGTTCTTTGAGTATTTCCACAAGAGCGCCTTGTTGGGTCCATGCATATAATTATCACCACTGAATAAGGCATTACTGTTAAAAAGTTTAAATTTCTCCCCAATAGAAATTCAATGTTCCAATATATCTTTGGAAGTGTTCACCTAGCTTGAGGGCAGAAAGGTGTGGCCGAGCCCTGGAGCCCAGTATACAAGCCTCAACTGCTTCCAGTATTTGCAAGACAAAAGGCACAGCCCAAATGTTCATAGATTCAAAGGTCAGAAGGGATCACTGAGCTCATCCAGTCTGATTTCCTGTATAACACGGGCCTTAGAACTGCCCCAAAATAATGCCTAGAGTATAGCTCCAACTAGGAGAGAGATCAGACCAGAAATGAATTAAGTTACAAATTTTCCATTTTTTCAGAAGATTAATTCTGTCATAGTGAATAGAGGAGGAGAGTTTCCAGCACTTTGTGAAAGGATTTGCCAAGCACAAAGGCAGTCTGATTTTACCTTGAGAAGTCTGCATAGAGATTTGTTGACTTCTATGGAACACAGCTATTATGAGCATGAAAAGAAGTGAACTACAAGACTTATATATACCTGGGATCCTGATACCAAATGAATCATAGGGACCCATTCCACAGATGAGCTATTGACAACACCGCTCTTCCAAAAGGCTGTTTAGTAAATGGGATTATCTATAACATGATGACCCACTCAGAAATAAAACTGAAATCATGGGAGAAAGAACTGGGGCTAGGTCTGTTGCTTTTCAGTGCTGCCAAATCTATGGGTTATCAAATTACCGTGGTATTTTATAACTACAGACAGTGCAGTCAATCTGGCAAAATCCAGGCATGAAAAACATCTGTTCCAATGGGCCAAGATAAAGAGGACTGAAACAAAATCAGACAGTGGAATGGCAAAGGAAGGAAGAGGCTGGCATGTGAGAAGGCATTTGTTTTGAAAGGTAACTGAAGGGTAGAAATTCATTGACAATATATGATTTCATGGCTCTAAACTCTATGGATCAGGTGCCATGAACAGTACATGAAATTTAACCAGATGGTAGGCAATAGAAACATCATTCTACTGTAGTCATCAGTACATTGAACAGAGTATACTTCCAGCTCCTTCACTTCTGTGCCTGAACTGTATGAATTTGAAATTGATTTAAAAAACCCTTCTGCTTGTTTAATATCAAGATTGATTTCAAATGATTGTAATGAATTCTGAAAATATTTTACTTCACCTAAGCTAATTTTAATACATGCAAAGTGCAGGAGGAGTGGAGAGAGGCTGCAGAGTGAACTTAAATCACTTACCTTCACAGCAATTTTCAGTGACACATCTCGAATAGTGACTAATGGAGGGTATAGACGTCCCTCTTCTAAATGTTTCTTTGAAACCTCTTGAGCTATCACCTAGAAATAAAGCAAAAGGCAGATTTAATTTTAAGTCCACAAGCCTACTTTACAGGAAATCAATCTGAAAATAACTTCAACAGTATGTACACTTTATGATTTTGAATTGCTACTCACAGGTCTTATAATCTAATATTTTGTAGAAAATAAAGTTGCCATTAAATGCTTGTATTTTCATATTCAAATGTATATTGATTCCTGTGCTTTCATTATCTTACTTTCTTTATCTTCCTTAGGGTTTGTCTACACTTAAAAGATTGCAGCAGCAGAGGTGCATCCATGCAGCTGCGTTGCTGTAGCACTTCAGTGAAGAAGCTACCTATGCCGATGGTAGGGCTGCTTCCGTCAGCGCAGATATTCCACCTCCCCAAGAGGCAGTAGCTAAGGCAACAGGAGAAGCCCCCCTGTCAACATAGCACTGTCTACATCAGGCGTTAGGTCAGTATAACGGCATTGCTCATGGATTTAGATTTCCACAACCCATATCAACATAGTTTTACTGACTCAGACGAAGCCTTAGGCCTTCTCTACACTTCAAAAATAAGTTGACCTAACATAGGTCAATTTACAACCGTGCCTGATGTCCACACTGCCATCCTTGGGTTGGCGGAATGTTTCCTCAACAGGAGCACTTCCACCGGCCTAAGGGGCAGTGGGGGGAACTGAAGGACCCCATTTCTCAGCTCCCTGCCAGGAGCCCACCGGCTCCCAGGCTCTCTGTGGGCTGACCTCTACTCCCCAGTCCCAGCTGGGAGCCTGGGGAAGTCACCAGGGACTTTCTCTCCCACTTCCCTGCTGGGAGCTGGGGGAAGCTGCTCGGGGCGTCTCTGTTCCCTGCTCTCCATCAGAACGGGCAGCCATGTCAATTTCACAGCTAAGCTGCCCCTGCAGGGAGCAGGTGGAGAAGCACTGAACTTCTGGCCCTGGCTCCCAGCTCTCTGGGCTTACAGCAGCTTGAGCTTGGGCTTTCTTGCTAATTTCAGGGCTCCAGCAGAGTGGTGAAATTAACAAGAACGACAGGCCCACCAAGATGTAAGAGGACACAGTGTCTACATTGACACTGCATTGCCCGAATTAAGTCAACAAAAGCCCTACACCTGGTCGGGAGGGTTTTATTTTGTTGAAAAAACAGCAGTCTTGTCGGCGGAGGGTTGATTGCAGTGTATACACCACCGCTGTTTTGTCGAGCAAAGCTGACTTTGGTCGACAAAACTCTCTAGTTTAGACCAACCAGGCTTAAGTCATTATTATTAACTTTATGAAGTGCTGTCTGATGCATGCAAACAATCTACTCTGCAGTTTTTGGGAACATAGATTTATGAGCTAGGGAAAAGATGCAAATCTTAGGGATGACTTCACATGCCAAATCCTTTTGCTCCGAAGAAATGTATGAACTTTACCCCCACTTTTACACGCTATCAGGACTCCATTTGCAAGTTGTTTGCTTTGTTTCTAACTCAGGCCACGTTTAAACTAGAAAAGCTTTGTTAGTATAGGAATATCGGTTGATTATATCAGCAAAACATCCTTAGTGTTGAAGCATAGCTTATTCCAACTCTCCTGAGTGAAGTTTTGCCATTATAACCATGTCTACGGGACTTCTGCCAGCACGTCTATGTCAGCTAGACACAGCACCTGATTACCCTGGACCGACACAACTCAGCTGGCAAAAGTTTGTAGTGTAGAGCTGACCTTGGCAGGAAGGATGACTTGGGTAATGACACAACCTCCCTCCAGCAACTGTGCACACTATTCTTCAAGATCATAGGGATACGGTATTGCTTTTCCTGGTATTGTTTTTCCATCTGCTTTGAAGGTGGGTGAAGCCATGAAAGAGTGTGCCACAGACCCTTTGCCAGGTCACAGATGCCTTTGAGCAGAAGGGTGATTCTTGCAGGCACTGAGGAGGTTGGATGTTAAATAAGTTGTGTGTGTTTTCTTGAATCATCATCATTTTGATGTCCAATGTCTCAGCTATCCTCAGTAACAACTCCTGGAAAGCCCTAAAGTCATCATTGCTAGTGTTGGAGTCAAGATTGCTTTGACTGTAAAGAGGGTGTCTTCAGAGGAGAAGGAAGCTGGAGTGTCTCCGGCACTGCTTCTGCATGTCCTCAAAGGATCCCCCCTGTTCTGGTGAGGATGCTCTAGCCAGTGATGCTGGTGGTGGCAGAGACCTCCTTCTTTTAACCAGGACAAGTGAAAGTGTTCCATGTCAAAGTCAATTGGAGGGTGGGCCTCAGTGGGCCAGTACAGCCATGTTGGCAGGTTGAATTGGTACTGGCCCAACAGTGGGTGGCCCATCCATTGCCAGTCCTGCGCTGGGATTCAGTACTGCATGTCTTCCAGATATCCTTGTAGGTACCATCCATGCCTTTCAGAGGACGGTTCCGTGCTCAAGTCAAGAGGAAAAGAATCACGTGGTGACAGGAGGAGAAATCTCTCTCGGAGTGGCACTGCCAGTGGGTGTGGCTTTAGCTCCAGTGGTAGTGGGCCTTGCATCAAAGCCTGTGCTAGTACCAGATCCAGTGCCGAGAAGAGCATGGAGGGGGGCTTGTCAAAAGCATATCTCGCTACTGGAAAAGATTCTGCCTCTGGGTCCAGTGCTGAGGAGAACAGTGAAGTGGGCTCATCATGGCACATTTTGGTATCAGGAAATAAGGATTTCTGGCTCTGGGTCCAGGGCAAGCACTGGTCTTGGTGTCAATACTGGTATGGCTAAGTCTGTCTTCCTCGCCCTAGGTGTTGCTGCTGGTATCTTGGTGCTATCCTTCATTGGTATTGAGGACTTAGAAAGCTTCTTTCTTGGTCCAGACTCCTTGGAGGAATGGATGTGTTGCCACTCTGAGCTGTGTTTGCTCTCAGTGCAGGCAAACCTTTTTGCTCCAGAGGACAGAGCTGATTGTCTTTCCTGGAGTTGGTGGCGTAGTCAACACAGCCTTCAGTGCTCAGGTAGTGTACCCTCTTCATCTTTTTTTCCCTGCTGGAACTTGGGGAGTGGTGACCAGTTGCAGGGACACTCCCCAAAGATAGAATCCTCAATGTCTCCATTCCTGGATCTGGAGCTACACTTATGGATTGCTCCAAGAGGTGTACATTGAGCCTTGTCTCTCCGGATTTCCTGGTGAAGGCTGAAAAGGAGAAGCAGATAGCATGCCTGTCTAGGAGATGTGCTTCTATGAGGCTGGGTCTACACCGATGGTGGCAAATTTGCCATCGTCAGATCAATTGCCTGGATCAACTGAGCAGTCTGTGTAGACCCGCTCAGTCGATCCAGCAATCAACGTAGGAAAACCGTCCTGGTAAGTGGCATAGTGCTGTGTCGAAGGGAACGCTGCTCCCGTTGGTGCAGCGCATTGTGGACAGCGTGCGGAGCAGACGCAGCAAAGTCGACGGGAGATACGCAAGTGATTTACGTCACTTGCTTATCTCCCGTTGACTGCTGCCGGATCCTGAAGGAAAGTGTAGACCGGGCCTGAGACAGAACAGGCATCGCTGTGTTAATCTATGATGGGTATTAGTTTATTGCAGGAAAGACGGGGCTTGAACATGGTGGATTTTGAAACTGCCACAGCTAGCAATCTCTGCTAAGTACCTCACCCTGCTCTACAGGGGAGTCTCTCCATGTCTGTCTTGGCTGCTATTTTTTTGAGGGGCAGGATGGGGGAACATTAAATAAAAATCAAACTACAAAAGAAATGAAGGGAAAGTGTTTTCACTGAAGAAGAATTGTGACAGTCAGAAGGAGGTTAGTGGCAGTTAAGGTTCTGTCTTGCTGCCACGGGTGGTAAAAGGAAAATGAGGGAGGGTCAGGGCTGCTTCATCCTTTGTGTCCTTACATGGGAGCATGAGGCGGCAGAGGAACAATGCCCTGTCCTGCTGGACATTGCTATGCAAAAGTTTTTGAATTCACCTGCTTGAGGTACATGCACACTTACTGTGTAATCCACATAGACACATATCCAAAGAAGAAGGTAACTTTCTAGAGCTTTACTGAACAATAGAACACTCCCACACCAGCATCAACTTTCTGGACACCATAATCAGCTTCAACAATGGAATGCTATAGACAATTATATACAAGAATCTGACAGATAATCACACACTCTACAGATCCAGTAACTACCCCAAAACACCAAGACATCTGTTATCTACAGCCAGGCCCTCAGAAATCACAGAACATGCTCTAAGGAGAAAGTCTGGGATAAAGACCTTAACACATTTAAAACTGACGTCACCAAACAAGGACACTCCACCAGAGAAATAGATCCTATCATGGAACAGGCCACTTAAATACCTCAAGAAAACCTGCTTCAATATGGGGGGGGGGAAACAACCTCTTCAACCACACACCCCTAGTTGTCACCTATCACCCCACATATGGGTATCGTTAAGCAGTTACAACCCACACTCTATGGAGACCATAGCCTAAAAGAAATCTGTCTGAACGGCCTCTTCTGGATTTCAAACAAGTCCTTTGCCTCCCCAACCTCATCATCAGAGGCAAGCTCTCCACAGACCAGGAGCCAGCAACTCAAAGCAGCACTAGAACCTTGCATAATAAAAGATGCAAAACCTGTAGATGTATCTCCACTGCTACAATGATCAAAAGCCCGTGTAACACATCTTTCACACCAGATCCATGGGTCCTACGCATGCCTATTCACAACACGTGGTGTATCTCATCCAGTGCACTAAATGCCCCAATAACAACTGTGGGTGTGATACACTGCACCCCATGTACACCTGTATGGTGTGACTGTGTATCATTCATGTTCACCCTTTAGTGTAACTGTATTGTTTAATGCAAAGTTGTTGGGTAAGATGTTTATGGAATGCTCATGACATGCTAAGTATTACTGTTGTAGAAGTAGTATGTTTCTTGCAATGTCATATGTATGATTCTGAAGCTCTGCTATGAAATATTCCCAAATATGTGTCTTACATGTTTTGAAGCAGATCTAGGCAAACACTAAAACCAGCAAAGAGGTCGTTCACGCCTTGCTAAGGCATGCATAAAACAACCCAGCTGTTCCAGGAACAATGGACTGGCCTAAGCACCTGATGAGGGGATGCTCATGTGACTCAACATGGAGGGGTCCAGGAACAGACACGACTGAAGGGGGGGGACAGAGGAATTATGTTAAAAGGGGAGACATTTTGGCTCTTCTCTTGCAACCCAGGTAAGAATAACATCAAGCAACCAATTGAAGCACTGACCACAGGGAAGAGCCTGGTTGCAGGCCAACCAACCAGCCTCTGGTGAGAACCATCTGTCATGCAGACTGGATTGGGGGGGGGCATTTGTGTTATTTGACATTAATATGTCAAAATCATAGCAATTCATGTAAGACACGCCATGTCAGGTACTGTTAGAAAGGTTATGATATGCTGAATAAGATGATGATATTTGTGTTCATGTGTGATATGTGTGAGGAAAGTTATGGAGATCTTTGATATCCTGTATTTCAAACTGCTGTAGAAGACACACCCCAGACAGAGAGGCCACAGGACAATGGCCCACTTAATGGCCCATCAAGACTTTTACAGAAGCCAAAGGCCCAGGAAGAAACTAAAGGCATACCTGAAGAGTTACCAGGATTGGTCCATGTGACTATGGACTCCATTTTGGTTCCTGTAAAATCCACAAGCCACATGGCCAGTAACAGAGGGTATATAAGATCAAACCACAGAAACCATTTTGTCTTTTGTCTTGTTCCTGTCCAGCTGCGGACACACCTCTGGATCAACACACTTTGCAACTGAACTGAAGGACTTAGACCCATCCAGGTACTGGATGTATACCAGAGGGACTATACAACTCCACAGTTGTTTTAGAAACCTGATGTATATGGACTTTTAAATCATTTGTATATATCTGATTGCTTTAAGCCCTTAACACTTCTCTTATTGTTTGTTTTTCTTTTATTAATAAACCTTTAGTTTTAGTTACTAAAGGATTGGCTGGCAGCGTGGTATTTTGGGTAAGATCCAAACTTATAGTGAACTGGTACTGTGGCTGATCCTTTGGGATCAGAGGGAATCTTTTAGTAAAGAGCATAGAGTTTAAACAACTGGTCTCTTTACTGGACCTAGTCTCAGTTTGGGGAGCCAGAGACTGAAATGCAGTAAAGGGGGCTGTGTGTATTTGCACAGTGGCTTCTTGATAACCAGTGTGGGGGAATCAGAAGCACTGTTTGTGGCTGGTTGGGAAGTCTGACTGCAGTGTCACCCACCAGTGCTGGGAGAATTCGCTTTCCTTTTACAGCCTGCCCTGACCCTGGCATTATCAGTGGGATACCCTGGGCACGGATGGGTTACACCATCTAAGACTGTAAGGCTACTAAAAGTGTTAAGTTTAGAACGCGATTTGCCTTTTGTTTATTTTTGATAAATCTGACCTGCCTTCCTCTCATTTATAATCATTTAAAATCATTCTGTACTTAATAAACTTATTTGTTTTATCTAAAGCAGGGCATGTGGTTTGGGGGTGTGTAGAGACTCCATTTAAAGTGACAGAGCTGGTACATATCAATTTATTTGATAAATTGATGGACTAACCAATGAGCTTGCAGAGTCCAGTAGGCAGCACTGAACTCTGTAAGATGGAAGTTCCTAGGGTTGTATCTGGGACTGGGGGCGTTTGCTTGGGTCAGTCTATTGCATAATCCCACGAATGGCTGGTCAGAAGCACGCACTCACTAAATTAAGAGTCACTTGCTTGGAGGAGGCTGTGCGTGGGTTGACTAGGAATAGGTGATTCACACAGCAGGGCAAGTGCAAGATGGGCTCCAGGAGAGAAGGATTGGAGTGACACAGCTGTACACCAGTCCAGATTGCAGAGGGGAACATCACAGGGTGAAACCAGACAATCACTACACACACAATGAACTCATACAGAAAAATGATAAAAGAGAAAAGACGGTTATTAACCTTCTGTAACTTGTTCTTCAAGATGTGTTGCTCATGTCCATTCCATGCTAGGTGTGTGCATGCCCATGTGCATGGCTACCAGAATTTTTTGCCTTAGCAGTATCCGTAGGGCCAGTGCCCCCTAAAGTCCCATGTTCATGTGCTGGTATATGAGGTGCTACTGGCCTGCACCCCCTCAGTTCCTTCTTGCCATCCACTCTGATGGCAGAGATGGATGGCAGGTCATGGAATGGACATGAGCAACACATCTCAAAGAGCAACAGTTACAGAAGATTAGTAATAGTCTTTTCTTCGAGTGCTTGCTCATGTCGATTCCATGCTAGGTGACTGGCAAACAATGTAATTGGAGATGGGCTCTGAATTCATGGATGTGCCATTCACAGATGTGCTCTGCTGAAGCTGGCATCGCCTCGGGCCTGCTGGATGATAGTGTAATGGGTTGTGAAGGTGTGAACTGATAACCAGGTAGCGGCCCTACTGATGTCCTAGATTGGTACTTGACCCAGGAAGGTTGCTGATGTGGCCTGAGCCCTGATAGAATGCTCAGTAATGATCACCGGTGGAGGTACATTTGCCTGTTCATAACACAACCTGATGCAGGAGGTAATCCAAGAGGAAATCCTTTAGGAAAACACCAGTTGACCTTTCATCCTTTCTGCCACCACAACAAAGTGCTGTGTGGACTTATGGAAAGGTTTAGTTCTGTCAATGTAGAAGACCAAAGCTCGCCTCACATTCAGTTTGCCATCTACATACCTTGTTAGAACTGTGTGGTTTAGGAAAGAACACTGGGAGAAATATGTCCTGATTGTTGTGAAACTGCGATACCACCTTCGGTCGAAAGGCTGGGTGGGGGCACAGCTGAACCTTGTCCTTGTACAACACTGTATATGGTGGTTATAAGGTGAGTGCTCTGATCTCAGAGCCTTCATGCAGAGATAATTGCCACTAAGAAGGCTACCTTCCAGGAAAGAAGCAGTAACGGGCAAGTGGCTAAAGGTTTGAAGGGAGGCTCCATGAGCCTTGCTAGAACTAGGTTCAAATCCTATGGAAGTATCTGGTCCCTGACCTGAGGATAAAGCCTCTCTAGGCCTCTCAGGAACTTGCCTGTCATGTCATAGGCAAAGACCGATCTGCCTTGGATAGGGGGGTGAAAGGCTGAGATGGCTGCTAGATGAACAACCCTTTGTGTTTGAGATGCAGCAACTAGTCCAGAATAGACTGAATTGGTGCCCTGAAGGCTGAGTTTTAAGACTGAAGGTCCAGCTGGAGAACCTCTTCCATTTGGCCAGATATGTCATTCTGATGGAGGGCTTTCTGCTGCCCAGCAATACTTGCTGAACACTCCCACTCGTCTGCATTTAGTCATGCAGCTGCCATGCCGTCATATGCACGGATGCTAGGCACGAATGCAGGAGCTGGCTATGGTTCTCAGAAAGAAGGTCAAGCCAAAGAGGTGGTTCCAGCAGCGACATGTTCAACAGCTCCTTGTCACACTTGCTCTTCATCAGCACCTTGTGTATCAATAGTATCGGCGGGAAGGGATGCATAAGTGCCCCTGTCCATGAAAGAAGACATTGGACAAGGAGCCCTTGTTGAGACCGCTGACAGAACAGAACTAACGGCACTCCTTGTTCTGAGTGGATACAAAGAGGTCCAGTTGGGGACTCCCCCACCTTCGGAAGATCATACTAGTATTCTCCGGGTGGAGGGACCACTTGTGGCAAGATGAGAAGGACCTGCTGAGAAGGTCTGTTCATGCATTCTTGGTACCCAGGAGATGAGAAGCCATGACATGAAAGATGTTTTGTACGGTGAGGTTCCACAGGTGGAGAGCCTCCTGATACAGAGCTGACAAACTGGCACCGCCTTGCCTGTTGATATAGAACATTGCAGTGGTTTTGTCCATTAACATTGGGACTATTCTACCTGTCAAATAGGGGAGGAACACCTGGCAAGCTAGTCATACAGCCTGGAGTTCTCTAACATTTATGTGGACATTGTGGTCCTCCTGCGACCAGACTCCATAAGTACTGAGATTGTTGATGTGGGCCCTCCATACCAAGTCCAAAGAGTCAGAGACCAGCGTCACCAAGGGAAATAATCCCTCAAAAGGAGTGCCCTCCATCACTGAGCAAGCATTTGACCACCAGTTCAGGGAAGACCAGATGTGGGCTGTTATTGTAACCACATGGTCTAAGCTGTGTCTACTTGGGGTATACACCAAGGCTAGCCACAGCTGAAGGGGTCTGGCATAAGCACGTATGGTGCACAACATCAGTGCAGGCTGCCCTATGACCCAACAGATTGAGGCATGTTTATGCCACAGTGACAGGGCAGTCCTGGACATGCATGATAAGATGTGACATGGCTTGAAACGGGAGGTTCTGGGAGGAAGGCCCTGGCCTGAATGGAGTCCAGGACTACTCCAATAAACTCTATTTGCTGGACTGGGGATAGGGTGGACTTCTGCTCGTTTATCAATAAGCCCAGGCACTGACAGGTGGTGATTACCAGATCCAGACTATTGACAGATCTGAATCTGTGACCTGCCCTTGATGAGCCAGTCGTCTAGACAGGGGTAAAACTGTACTCCCCGAAGTCTTAGTGCAGCTACTACTGATATGCACTTTGTGAACATCCTTGGGGCAGATGAGAGGCCAACGCAGAGTGCTGTAAACTGATAATGAGTTTGGTTCACCACAAACAGGAGGAATCTCCTGTGGCCAGAGAAAAGCAAGATGTGGAAGTACACATCTCTTAAGTCAAGAGTGGTGTATAAGCCCCTTGGCTCCAAGGAAGGAATGATAGAGGCTAGGAAAACCATGCAGAATTTTAGCCTTTTGAGATATTTTTTGAGGAAACGCAAGTCCGAAATGGGTCTGAGGCCTCCCTTTGTTTTGGGGATATGGAAGTAATGGGAGTAAAACCCTTTTCCTTCATTTTTGGAGGAATCTCCTCCATGGCCCCCACTTATAGGAGGGCCTGCACCTCCCAAATGAGAAGCTGCTTGTGAGAGGGGTCCCTGAAGAGGGATGGTGAAGCGGGGGAGGGAGTGAGGACAATTGCAAGGTATAACTCACTGAAATGGTGCTGAGGACCCAACGGTCTGATGTAATCTGGGCCAATGTAGGAAAGAAGGACAACAGACAGTTTAGAAAAGAGGGGAGAGTTGGATCCTAGTGTGGAACTGGCACAGTGTCCTCAGGTATACCCTCAAAATGGCTGATGCTGCCTGCTTGGGTAACGCAAGGGGTCTAATTTAGACATAGAAGAAGTAGGGCCTAGGCGATGCCACTTAAAGTTCCTGTCTTTGTCTTTTCTCTTGTAGGAGTGGTATCACGAGGGACCCAGCAATCGAGATTGTTGTGGCAGGGAGTGGAACTGTCTCCTGGAGGCCTGTGGTATGTAGAGGCCCAGCAAGTGCAAGGTAGCCCTGGAGTCTTTAAGATCATGGAGTTTGGCATTGGTCTGCTTTGAGAAAAGAGTGTTGCCTTCAAAGGGAAGGTCCTGAATAGACTGCTGCTTTTCTTGGGATAATCCCGATGACTGCAGCCAAGAACATCAACACATAGAAACTAACAAGGCCATTGATCTCACGGCCGAATCTGCTGTGTTCAGTGTAGCTCTGGCTACTGCTTTGCCCTCCTCTAAGATAGCAGGAAAGTCCTGTCCTGAATTTTGACAAGGAGTCCCAGATATTAGAATTTTATCTCCCCAGCAATGCCTGCTGGTTAGATATTTGGAGTTGAAGGCTGGCCATAGAACAAATTTTTCTCTCAAATAAGTCCAGCTTTTTGGATTATTTTTGCAGGTGGAGCTCATCTGACTTTTATCTATCCTGCTCATTTGCAGCTGCCTTCACCAAGGACCCAGGGGGTGGATGTGACAGAGATATTCAAGCCCCTTGGCCAAGACATAGTATTTCTTCTGTGCCCCCTTCAAAGTTGTTGGCAGGAAAAGATGGTGTTTGCCATAGGGCCTTGGCCATCTTGAGAAACTCTTCGTGTACTGGCAGCGCAACCTGGACTGGCACCATGGCTGCTAGCTCATCAAACAGGTTGTCTGTGGGCAGCTTGAACTCCTCGGCTTCTAAACCTAAGTTGGAGGCCACCCTCCTGAGGAGCTCTTGGTGGGCTCAAAAATCATCCAACAGAACTGGGGGGATCTGAGTTCACAACTGTCTTGTCTGGGGAAGACAAAGATGATGGCAAAATCTGGGGAGGAGGTGGCATCTCCTCTTCTGTGGCAGTAGCTGGATCCTGAGCTTTGGAGCCAGGGTCAGATGCTGAATCCTGACCTTCCTGAGCTCTCGACACCCCAGGGTGTCTCCCAGGTGATTGGTAGGAGAGGGCGCCCGATGCCAAAGGGACTCCCCCAGGGTTCCAATATGGCCAGTTAACCGGCCATTGGCCCTGTGGGCAACCCTGGGTGCCTAGGCATGGGAGGTAGTGGCAGGGCCATCACGTCCTTTGCTGCCTGAAGTGTCTCTGGTGTTGACAGCACCACTATCTGGAGAGGACCCCTTCCGCTTCCTGGTGTCAGCAGCGGTTCCCACATTGGGCTCAGGGCCAATATGGGGAAGACAGACCATGCTGCTCCAATGAGGGCAGCTGGCCCTGCACAGGTCTTGTGCCTAACCCTGCTCTTTTGTCCTTCTTAGGGTGGGGAACGCCCCATATCCGAGCTTCTTCTGCCACTTTTTCGGAGTTGGAGAAACAGAGCGGCACTGAGAGGGTCCCATGCCAATGAAGTGCTCTGCACTGAGTTGGCACAGGATGGCTCGGAGGCCTGTCTCAGCACTGCCTTCCTGAGTAGGACTTTCAGGCGAATAGCTCTGTCTCTTTTCGTTCTTGGCCTGAAGCCCTTACAGATCTGACTGTCTTTCTACTTGCTTCTCCCAAGCACTTAAGACAGCTGTCATGGGGATAATTGACTGGGAAGGGTTCTGGCAGGTAGCACACAGTTTGAAGCCTGGGAAACAGGGCACGCCCCGCTTCCTAGGCAAATGTCCCTAATGGGATTACAACTACTTACTTAATTTCTAACTATATACACTAAACAATAAAACTATGTTACAACTATCTAGATGGACAATCTACAGCACTTGTGATTGCAAGAGAGAGAGTTCCAGTAACCATCATGGGTTGGCGCCCAGAGCATGAATGTGTGACTCTAGGGGGCACTGACCCTATGGATACTGCTAAGGCAAAACATTCCGGTAGCCGTGCATATGGGTGCACGTACATCTAGCATGGAATCGAAATGAGCAAGCACTCAAAGTAGAAAAATACCCTATCATCCATGGGTGAATAATTTTCATAAAACAATCACTCCATATCTCACTTCTCAGTCCTCGTCCTCAAAGGAAATCTGCACAACACTTTCAAAAAAGATGAGCCTGCAAGCTTAAATTCATAACTGCTAGATACTAAAATTCATGGTTTTAATAAAGATAGTGGATTTATTGCTTATTGTAACGATCTGTAACCCACTAACCCCCCTTTTTTGACCTACAACTGCTGGGGTGTTAACAGGCCATTTCACCTTGAATGGTCTCTTAGAACAGTGGCTCTCAACCCTTCCAGGTTACTGTATCCTTTCAAGAGTCTGCTTTGTCTTGCGCGTACCCCCAAGTTTCACTCCACTTCAAAACAACTTGCTTACACAAACATAAAAATACAAAAGTGTCACAGTACACTATTACTGAAAAATTGCTTACTTTCTCATTTGTACCATATAATTATAAAATAAATCATTCGGAATATAATACGGTACTTACATTTTCAGTGCATAGAGCAGTATAAACAATCTTTGTCTATATGAAATTTTAGTTTGTATTGGCTTTGCTAGTGCTTTTTATGTAGACTACTGTAAAACTAAGCAAATATCTAAATGAGTTGAGGTACCCCAGGAAGACCTCTGTGTACCCGCAGGGATGTGTGTACCCCTGGTTAAAAACCACTGTCTTATGTGTTAACCACTTATCCTAAACAATCTATTCCACCTTGTGTTTAGCTGTGATACTCCACGTAGCTTTTACCTTTCCCAGACCTGAAGAACAACCCTGGGCAGCTCAAAAGCTTGTCTCTTTCCCCAATAGAAGTTGTACCAATAAAAAATATTACTTCATTCATCTTGTCTCTCTACAGCTTTATTGTCTGTCTTGAGTCATAGCACTGAATTGAATTTTGTTTCAGATAACATTAGGCTTCCAAATGTTTTTGTTATGCTGGAGATTGGGTAGCTCCCAGAGTGTATTTTTGATCTATGGGCAGTTGCAAACTTCACTGCAGCCAATGAGCATGCTAGCTGCTTCCATTCAGGCTAAATGAGGGAGTAGTTAAATACCCCTTTGTTTAGTGATAGCTGACACAACAGAAGCCAGCATTCATATTACAGACCAGCCAGGGTTTCCTCGGTTTTCCTTTTGGGGTAGAGGTGAGATTTGCCCTATTTTAGGGAGAGAAGGGGTTGGCCCTTAAATGTTGCTGCTATCAGGGGATCCAAGGGATACACAGGTCCATCCATGTAGTGTCGCTTTGTCTCTGCACTGGCTCTTGAGGACTCTTGCGCCCCTCCCGTCAGCTTTGTGGCAGTGTGATTCTGTCTGTGGCTCTCCCAGCACATACCTTAACATTGGGTTTCCCAGCATGTAGAGACTCTGCAGAAAAGTCTGCCATCCAGCGCCTTTTACTATCCTGCAGATTCCCCATGGTTTGTGGGCAGAACAATCAATGTCTACCCTGGCCCCTGCTCCTGACACTCCCTGTCTTGGTCTCCCCTCTCTGTGTTTGGGACCCTGAACCCTTGGACAGGCTATCTGTGGAAATAGGCTGGGGAGATGGTGCTGGGTAATAGCTGA
Organism: Mesoclemmys tuberculata; assembly: GCA_007922155.1. Classification (NCBI taxonomy): domain Eukaryota; kingdom Metazoa; phylum Chordata; order Testudines; family Chelidae; genus Mesoclemmys; species Mesoclemmys tuberculata. The sequence goes on along the minus strand of ML675604.1, from coordinate 71,256,799 downwards.
CTCTATCTTCCAAACTATGGAGCCCTTTCTGGCAGGATGTGATTAATAGCTCTACACACTTGTATGACCGGAACCCCAACAGTGGACTTCCTAACTCCAACTGATTCGGGACTGACTGGAGGCAGTCTGGAATTGCCAGCTTCCACACAGCCATCACCATCTGCTTCTCTACTGAGAGGGCAGTTCTTTGGTGTCCTTGTGCTGCAGGGCACAGACGAGCTCTGCACACAGCTCCATGAAAGTGGCTTTGTACACCTGGAAGTTCTGCAACCACTGCTCATCATCCCATACTTGCATAACGATGCTATACGACCAAACAATGCTTTCCTGAGCCCAACAGCGATAGTCCACCCTGCCAAAAGCAATCTGGAATGGTTTCTTTCCATGGCACACAGCAGAGCAGATACAACAGATTCATTTTCAGATTCACAGCTCATGAAATACTGCATGATCAGCCGCGTTATGTTCGTAACACTTATCACAAGACTTGAGAGCAATGCTGGATCCATGCTTTCTGACAGAGATGGCAGGCACACAGTTTACAGGGGCTGTTGAAAAACAGCAGGAAATGTAGTCAGAAGCCCATAGAATGATGGGATGGAGGAAACTGCATCATGGGATGGTGAGCCCGCACCCATGATGCACTGCAATCCATTTCCAGAACTCCTAGCAGCTAAAGGAGGTGAACTGCACAGTGGGATAAGCTGCCCACAGTTCATTGCTCTCTCTGTCGATGCTAGATCACAACTGTGGACATGCTCCACCAACACAAGGTCCGTTGTGTGAACATTCACAAGCAATGTAATTATAGCGGTTATGATCGTCAGTGTAACTTGAGCCAACTTAACTCTGTAGTGTAGACATGGCCTAAGAGGTTTTCCCTGAGGTCTGAGTGCTAATTCTGCAGATGAGGTATTGTTTGGTGCAGCTGTGTGTGTCAGTGAATCAGAAGCAGATAGAGAAGGCACCTTTCCAAGGAGACAACAAGAGAAGCAAAAAGAAAGCCCAAAGTGAGTACTCTTTAGGCTGAGTGCTGGCTGGAAAGAGCCTTGAAGGAACAGTTGAGCAAAGAAACTCCCTCCTATTGTTCGAGTCCTACTGTGTCCAGGGAAACAGGACTTTGTGTACATTCATTGTATATAAACAAGATTGCATCAAAGGAATACTGACTTCACCTTGTGGAAACAACCTGCAAGGCCCTAAATATTGGCTAACAACTCAGGCTACAAAGGGATAACGTTATAGTAACTCCACGTAAACTGAGGAATTGTGCACTTAACTGTCATTTACACACAGCCTTATTTTAACTTCTGTTGAAAGAGAATGCTGGCCAGGACAAGGGCAGGTTATAAAACCAGGACATTCACATGCATGCAAACCTATTGCTGTCAAACTATCAGCATTTAAAATTGATCTTGAAAAGCATATTGGCTGCCAAAAATCCACTAGAGGGAGCTATAATAATTAGGAATAGAAAAGATAATCCTGTTTGGTTTTTTTAAATTTTGTTTTGGTGTCCCCCTTAACAACTGGTGGTAGTTTGCTTTTTTCCCAAAGGTAAATCAGCTCTTTGATAGAACGGATTTATATTTATATTTGTCAGAAGAATACCTAAAATCTGTTCTTTGAAATTTGGTTTGTTCTTGGATTTATCTGGTTCAGATTTTGCTTGGGACATGAGTCTTGAGATACTTAAAGCACTGCAAAAAAAATTCAGAATGTTTTGTTTTGTGGCAGGAGAGTACAGGAAGCAAGTTAGAGAAGAAGAACTGGATGCTACTCTGGGTGGGACAGGTGAGAATTTTAGCTCACACAGAATCTAAAAAAGTTTCTGTGCTGTACTTCTCTAACAAGTGTATAATCACACTGAAACTGTGTATAATCACAACCACAAACTAATATTTTCAAAGGAAATTTCACATTCTTCAATTGGATTATGACTAATTAAAAGCATTTTCAATTAATTCATGCTTTTAATAGAAAGGAAAATGGTCCAGCATTTAAATGGATTTCATCCAAGACTGAGTGCATGGTATCAACCAGGTGTGGACATCTTGGCTATTTGGGAACATATTTTCTATAATGAAAAGGTTTAACATGATTATCTCTGAAGTGAATTAACTGTAGGCTATATAATGCCAAGAGTATTTCATTAGTTCATAATTCTCTGACATTTTTGTGCTTGGTAAAGTTTAGAAGAATAGGTAATGTTCCTTGTCATTACAGAGAAATTGCCTGCAATTAGAAGGCATTATAGCTTACAGTACATTAGCTGTATCATCCAAAATCAGTTACATTCTATTTTACTTGGCATAAAGGAAAGAACACCTGAAAACTGAGGTACTTACAATAAGTGAACTGTTCCTTCTATCACAATTAATTGAAGAGGTCACAAAGCAAGAAGACAATAGTTGCAGACATGCAGCCTGGCTTCATATTTTCAATAGCTCTATTTTACAAATAAGTCTATATTACATGCTGAGAAAATCTTTTCATTTAACAGATATGTTTTGGGAATTTTTTAAAATCTAGAGCTTTCTTGTCACTTTCATTCACAATTGTTCTTCAGCTTTTAATATCATAATTATTTCAGAACCTACATGACAAGCAAGGTATACTATGATTTCAGTCATTTATGGAAGACTTATACCCCTTTTCTCCCCTCCCCCTAGGACTTTAATGGATACCTTTAACACTTCTTACCACAGTTATTTGTGAGCTTTTTTTGGTGGGGGTTCCCTTAATAGTCCATCAATGCTACTCCTTGCTTGTTCACACAGTTCAATACAGAGTAATGAGCTTCCACCCACACTCACACAAGATGCCAACATACTGTTGTTTCCAGCACAATTAGTGTCTGCAGTATGAAACCGGTGGTGAGTGTTCTGTCCCCATAAGTATCTTGAATGGCTGTAGATTAACTTCTAAGCTACCAAGACTTAACTATTAGGGTAAAGTTATTTGCTCATGTAAAACTTAGTGAGGGACTTTCATATTTCATAATAACTTATACAGCAAAATCTGCACTAAAAACAACTTTCAGGAGGTAGACCCTGTTTTAAGAGATCATTTAAAAGTATCTGTCCAGTTTCCAGAATAACATTGTTTGACTGCTAGTTAAAACTGCCTCTGTTGGCAACCAGGTTTTGCTGGTCTTTTGGACTGCCACTTAAGATATGTTTCAATCCATGAATATAGAACCTTTCATCCAGCAGTATTACAAAGCACTTTACAAACTATATATAGGAATCACTTAACCCAAACCAAAATGAAGCTACTTCTAGAAAGAAATGAGGCAACTGTTTAACAACAAGCAGCAGTTTAGGATAGTAAGTGAAGAATACATGTCCAATTGAAATTACAGGGGAGGATTTGAACAGGCAGGATGTAATTATCCAAAGTCCTATGAGATGGATCATTGCCCTTCTTGGTTGGTTAAAGCCACTGGAAACAGTCTGGGCCTTTTACTAATTTTACTGATGGAAACTGAGAATGTTCCTCTTAGAGAGGGCAAGGTGTTAACAACTTTTAAAGATGCCAGACTATACCTTGCTTAACCAAACCAGTGTTGGAAACTCCAACACTGCAGCTGCTTGCTATTAAGCATTGTAGACCAAAGGAGCAACATATATTTGCTGCCAGTTATCTTACAGATGGAATTCTAGGTGCTGATCTTAATCTGCAAAAACCAGAGCAAGACCCCAGTATCACCAATAGCCAAGTGGTTAGGGTACTCACCTTGGTTGTGGAAGACCTGTTTTCAAGTCCTTTCTCTTCCTGATTTGGAGCAGGAACTTAAATCTCTCACATCCATGCTCTAATCACCTGACCATTGAACAGTCTGGGGTGAGGCTTTCTCAGTCTCATCTGCTGAAACTCTTTCACTTTGTAGTAAATAAATAATCATTGGAACATAGACTTGAACTGGGTCTACTACATCCCAGATAAGTGCCCTAACCATAGGCCTACGGAATCACTCTGTCTCGCTTTCTCTGGGCCAATAGATATTTAATTATTTACTACAAAGTGGACCAGCTTGAACAGGAGTCTTTCTCACTTGCCCTAAAAGAGAACTCAGGTATGAGATCTTAGGTATGTTGTAAGCATGCTTATGTGATTGGGCCCTGCTGGTAAAAAAGGCAGGGCAATGCCTAGTTTGAACCTTCCACTTCAGAGCCACTGGGGCTTTGACCTGGGAAAGGGTTCTGAGCAGCTTGTTAGCTGTGGCGTTGCATCAGGGCTTATGTGGCTCTGTGCATACCTACCAGAGGAAATAAAAAGTTCCCTTAGTACTATATCTGCATATGCTTTTTATGCATGTATATATATTATGCTAGGCAGAGAGAAAAACATAGGGAGATAGGATACAACTCGTGACTGAAGGAAATGCTACCAAATATTCATATTTGGATGTGTTTATTATTGCCTTCATTATTATTTGTAATTCTTTCAAGAGTATCTTTCTCTGTTTGGAGTCTTCAGCACAGGGGTTTTCAGCATTTTTTGTGGTGGAGTGCTCTTGTGAGAAATTGGTGGAAGAGTTCCATCATCTTTTGCATCCTTGTGCATGCTCTGCTACAGGTGCTACCATCCGTTTTTCTTTCCATTTTCTTTTCTGCCTCTGTTCTTTTCTCTTATAATTATCCTTTATTCTCCGTATTATTCTGCTTTCTAATGTTTAGTCTTCTTTTCTGGCTTCATGGGAACTTCCTCCCCTCTCCACTCAACAGAAGACTATATGTTGTTTGGGGGGGGTCTACCATTGCTGGGTCTGGGAGGCTAATCAGACATGCTTTGCACATTAACTGAGAGCCATGGGAGCAAAGGAGAAAAGTTGGGGTTAACAAGCTGCTGTCTGAGCCTCCTACCCTGCACATGTGAGCTTCCCCTGTGGCCATCTGAATTAGTTGCCACTGTGGGAAGAGAGATAAAGAGCCACTCATTGCATTACTCATAGTCATATTAGCAAATTCAGATTAGGAAGGAGCAGACTGAACATGATGGGACTTTTTCCCTCATTGTTTTCTTCTATTCCACCCAATTCTTGCCTTATTGACTCTTCTGGGTTTCCTCCATGGGGCTCCTCCCAGGATGGAAAAAATGTTTTAGCAGCTGTTTTTGTAAGGATACGGTCATCGCTTCCCCTGCCAGACTACAAAACACTGCTGGTAAGATCTCAGGACTAGATACATCAAGATACTTAGATGACTAGTGTCCACCACTGACATTCTCAAAAATGTCACTCAGCTGCTGCCTAACTCCAAGTTCCTTTTTAAAAACCATTTTTATTAAGGCAAAATTACAATAAAATATTAACAAACTACATCATTTATTACTTATTTGGGATCAAACAAGCTGGCTGGGGAGCCCTCTTCCTCTGAGGTGACCAAATTTATAAATATGTATCCACTTTTTGGCACTTCTCTTGAATACATGTGACAATCAGGGTCCAGACACCACAGGGGGAGAACAGACGGTTTAAACCCAAAAATATATGCAATTAAACCAACTGATTGAATTTGTTGTTTTCTTGCAAAAATATATTAAGATCTTTTATGAAAACTTACAATGCACTGAACTTAATAGTCATTATAAGATATGTATACAGGTTATGGCTATGAAGGTATGTGTATGTATATATAGAAAATTGTAACTGGTGCAACTTCAGCACCATCTCACAACAGGGCGGTAAAGCAATCAGGCAGGGAGAGGCTACCTCCCCAACCAGAGAAGTCTAGCTTTGAGCACCTACCCATTGTCCAGCCCACAAAAAACCAATGTGAAACCATCAAAAACAAACAGACACTGAAAAGAAAATGCCTGTCTTTGGAAACCAAAAGAAAGGAGGGAGTTTTCTCCACTTTGACTATATATAGTGAGTGAAAAAAAATTCAAACCCTTTTAAAATGGAAAGGCTTTGAACTGAAGATCAGTCAGAACTTGGGGGACACTCTCAAAGCAGGAGGCTGTCTGTGAATGCTAGATACCTCTGATAACTAGGAGGGCATGCTGGGGAACTGCTTTAAGGCACTAGGTAACTCTTATTAGAAAAGGGATTTTATCTAATATGAGGGGGAAGTCTATCTAATATCAGTGCGGGAGGTTTAGGTTGGATATTAGGAAAAGCTTTTTCACTAGGAAAGTGGTGAAGCACTGGAATTGGTTACTTAGGGATGTGGTGGAATTCCATCCTTAGAGGTTTTTAAGGTGTGGCTTGACAAAGCCCTGGCTGGGATGATTTAGTTGCGGTTGGTCCTGCTTTGAGCAGGGGGTCGGACTAGATGACCTCCTGAGGTCCCTTCCAACCCTAATCTTCTATGAGTATATGAAAGTGTAAAGCCTGAGATAGAATCTTCATGTTTATTTTTTGTGTAACTTGTATATGTTTGCTTTCCCCTTACTATTTCACTTTTAAATCTGCGGGGATTTTTTACAAGTAAGTTTTGCAATTAGTTTATATATAAACTTTTTGTTTGTTTTTATCCCAAGCAGGTCTCTGGTGTGCAAATTGCATGGAGTATGTATGCCAAAATGAGCTGGTAACTGGCAGGCTGGTTTCATGCCTTCAGGGGTGAAAAACTGGAGGGTCATGATCCAAGTGTCGGGTAATTAAGAACGCAGGGAGGACATATTTGGGGAGACCCATGACTGCGAGGGCTGTTGGCGTCACCCTGCAAAAAGCAACTTGACTGGTGAGAACCAAGGTGAGACCTTATGCTTGTGGGCAGGCAACTGGCGTAAGAGAATTGAACCATAGCTGCATAACAAAAAGGTGCCTAAAGTCTCCTAAAACTACATGGCTGGTGGTGACAGAACCCCTTACTGGTCTGGGTGGACTCCAAAACATAAGAGTATGTACTTGGTGTGAAAGCTTTTCCATTGCAAGAACAGTCTATACCACAATTTCAAAGGAGGAAAAGAAACATTTTTCCAATAATGTGCAATCCAAGGTCTTGCTGCTAACAATAAAAAATATTGTCATTCTGTATAAAATGTAGATCCTTTACTAGACCATTAAGTAAGCAGGTCAAGGGGATCCTTTGGGAGCTGCCATTTGGCCATAAGATGAATCTCTGATAATTTCCTCCCAAAACTGTAGTTCCTGGACACAATTGCCACACGTGTATGTATGTCCCCTTTCCTCACAACAACTCCAACAGAGACCTTTCCCTAGTAGCAAAAATATGATGATCTTAACTAGAATCAAATGTAGGGGCCCTTGAACTGGAGGGCCAAGAGGACCATCCCCTCCTCCCTCCCCCCTCACACACACTTTTAAAGTGAGACAGCCATGCCTGCCCACATTTTAATATGGGTGCATTGGGGGACAGGGGACTACAATGCCCTCCCAAACTGCAAGCTTTGTGCAGGTGTGAAGGGCACTTTCAGGGGTTACACTTTGTGGCAGAGGAGCTGATAAAGGGATCAGTTCCCCTGCAATGAAGAACAGTCATTGCCAGTCTCTTCCTGGTGTGGTGCTGAGGTGGACCTTACCGCCCCCTTGCCATGAGGCCCAGTCTCTTTCAGTGGCCATGCCCCTGTTCCTCCCCTTCCCTCCGAGACCCCGCCCCTCCAGCCAGGCTGGAAATTGGAGCCTGGCCATGGTAAGAACCTCTATGGGGAGTCCCGGACCCTCCACTTTCCCCCAGTGGTGTGCCCCAGGGAGTGAGGACATGGACCGGGGGCTGTTCTCAGGTTCCCTGGCCCCCACAGCAGCACAGGCTCCCTGGCAGCTCTTATCATGGCCCAGCTCTGGCTTCCAGGTTCCGGGCTGGGCAGGGGATGGGGACTCAGGGGGAAGAGCAGGGGGCGTGACCATGGAGAAAGGCAGGGCCTCATGGCCCCCCACTTCTGTGGTGGTTCTGGTGCTCCTGGTCAAATACCATCTACACAATAATTTATAACACTTTTCTTTATAAGAGACACTAATTGAAGATGTACATTTGCTTTCTTATACAGAGACCCATTCATTCAGATCAAATTCTTTGTCCAGATCCCTCTCACGTCTTTTCATCTGGGTTGTTTTCTTATCAACATCTTTTTCAATCAAAATGATGTATATCTTAGAAAGTAAACCTTTTGTTCCAGCTCTAGCTAGACCTTTAATCACATTTGAGGAGCCATTGTGTACCCAGATTTCACAGTGGAAAATATTAAGTAATGGAGTGAATTTCATACCAGACGTCTGAACCAACAAATACTAACTTCTTTATAAAAATAACTGCTTACAATATATAAATATATTTATAGGAGTAGAAAACTTACATTACCTTATAAATAAAGGCTAAAATACTGAAAGGATTTTTTTTTCTGATTTGAAAGATGGCATTTGAATATTTATATATTTGAGTTTTTATTACATAATCACAGATTTTAAAGAATTTTAAAAATTATAATCAATACTGTACCTACCTCAGCAGTAGTGAGAAAAATTTCTTCTCTTATGTACCTCAATCCACATGAAACAACACCAAGGGCAACTCCAGGAAACACATATGCATTGTTACCCTGTCCAGGATAGAAAGTGCGCCCACTTGGAAGAGTTACAGGGTCAAAAGGGCTTCCACTTGCAAAAATGCCACGCCCCTAAAAGAAAACATATGTTGAAAGTATCACTAGCTTGTTTGAGAGGAAACTTGTTCTCATGAAGGTTTTACATAACCATTTAGCTATTTAACGTATTACAAAATTTCACTTCTATCTAATTTTTAATGAATCTTCTTGGCACTCTTTGTTGAATGTTAGAAATAATTGACCCAAAAGATATCCTGGGTGACAGAATGCTGATCATCGTACCTACAGAGTATCCTGTGTGGCTGATTTATGTTGTGGAGTAGATACTGGCTTATTAGGAAGCAATAGATGATATCCATTTAACCAGAAGCCATGAATGTGATTTACAGAAAAGATAAGGAAAAGTGGAAGCCAGCATTAATGATCAATTCCTTGTTTATCATCATGGGAAATACAGACCTGTAAGTATCCGGAAGTAGGGGAGAAATGTCTATATTAGTAAAATTCAGGTAGCGTCATGCTGCCAAAGCTAAGCTTTAGATTTGAGGTGACTTTCAGTTCCTCACTTTTCTATTAAACTGAAGTTCACCCTGTGCAGAAGGCCAGCACAAAACGTATTTAAATCCTCAAAATGGGGTTTAGGGAGGATTTAAGTAATATAGGCCTTGTGCTGGCCTTTTGCAAAGGAATGAAGGTCACCCTTAGCAAAGGCTGAGAGCACAGGTGACACAACCAGTCTCTAGTGCCCGTTATGGATGGCGGAGGGGCTGTCTTGGAGGCAATTGTAAGCCCTCTCTTATTAGTGCTTTCCCAATGTAGCTGCTGATTTATAGTAAGAAACAAAAATCTGAATCCAGAATAATCAGATAAATGAAATTCCAGAGGCTGTACTTGAACTACCTATGGCTCTGAGGCTTGGCCTTGCTGACATGAGAGTACTTTAGCATTTAAATAATAAGGTCAAGTAAGGGCAGGATGCTTCTGCTCAGCCCTACAGAGGTCCTTTGTCCAGCCCCCTTTATGCTAAAATTGCTCAAATGATTAATTTTACTATGCAATAGTTTTAAAAGTCTCCTTGTAGCAGAAAATATTTAAGTTTATTTTAGGAAACTGAATTTGTGTCTGTTTTAAAACACACCAATGTTTCTGTTCAGTTCTTCAAACAAATATTCTGTTTAGTTTGGTGTCATGCAGTATTATCATGGCTTGTTTATTATATGTTTTGGTGACAGATTTTCCAGTATATCTTTAGCTCTGGTTACCAGATGTAGCTGCCCATTATAACCAATCCTTCATACTGTATGCAATCCTGTTTGACTCTTTCATTGCATTGTCAGATGCACTTTTCACTGGGGGAATGGGACATGGTATATTTTTGTTTGTATGATAGTTATGGTATTAAAAAGCTTCCCTATACTGAGGGAGAAATCCAATACAGAACCCATGATCCAATACAGAAGGCAGATGGGTCAGTTGCTCACACTGGCAATTTTTAACACGGCTGTTATATGAAAATGCTGTGGTGACTGACACTCATTCCCGAACCATAAGACTTTTTAAAAAAATGAACAAAAAACAAACTAGTTCTTTGTTCTTAATTTTATTCAGACATAAACAGTTCTCTGTACTTTTCCACCTACATCTTTAGTTACAGGAAATCTGAGCAATAGAGGTCAATGATGCTTGCGTGACATTCTCAATTCAGAATGATTTCTACTATTTTGTTTCCTGCAATAAAGCATGTCTATCTTAATATTCATAAATACAAAATATATCTTTAAGGAAAAACAGGTCAATATGTTAAGTATAGTAATGAAGGACAGAGTATTAGACAAGCATCTGTAATCTGGCTATAATGCACTGCCACCCTATCAAATGCTGCTCCCTCCTACCTTGATGGGGAGATTTTTGTAGAAAGAATATAGTGTGGACGTCCTCTATTGCTAACTACAGTACACAGGAATAGTTAGCTAAAAGCACTAAAACACTTCAGTAAGGAATCCTCTCTTTCTTTGCAGATTAATGTATAATAAAAATATGGCTGTTTCATAGCCTCATAAAATGTATTAATACTAAAAGTTGGTGAAAATATTTTTCTGGTTTTTGTTTGTTGTGTTTTTTGCTTCAATGAATTATCAGATTTGTGGTGTTGCACATTTAACTGATCTCCACAGACAGAATTAAGTAAATAGTATTTCTAATCTTGAGCTTCTAAATTCACCTAAACAAATCAACTTTTAAAATATAAATAATAAAGCAATTATTGATAGCTCTTTGTTTTGCTTTATCTAACACTACAGTTAGTGACTGTATACATTAACTTTCCATTACCTCAGTCATCTCGTAGCACTGCTCAGCAGAGCACTCCGCTTTGCTGGTTGGGTTACTTAGAGCAAAAATGATAGGCCGCTTGTTAAAGGAAGCCATAGCCTTGAGAATTTGTTTTGTAAATGCACCACCAATTGCTGCAACTCCTAAATAAGATAAGAGAAACATGACAGAAAATGTAGGGAATGCAGTTTGTTCAAGATATTCATGAAGGTCATTTTGAAAAAGGAGTAACAATACAGTAACATTTTCCTTTACTACAGCTTCTCTGTTAACATTTAGTGGCTTTTTTCCTACTTCTCTGATAAAAACAAAGGAACAACTTTTACATGTACATATGCTGTGTCTGCAAGTGCTAACGACAGGGAAGTTACTTACCTGTTCAGTAGCTGGACTTACTCACAAAATTTAAAGCTCAGGGATGTTAGTCCCAAAATAATGCTAGACCCTCCCTGTATGGGGCAGAAAATAAACTAAAAAGAAGCTAAAACTTAATTATGAAATCTAAATAATAAAATATTTTAAAAAACCTAACCAAATATTCAGTTGGCAAAAAAAAGGTGGATACTGCCAGCTGGGTCCATCTCACAGCCAGGAATGATTCAAAGGAACTGAGGGAGGTTGGTCTCTCTTCTTCCTTTATACATTCCAGGGGGAGGGGCTTGCAGGCATCAACGGAGTAAGTGTAACCCACACTGACTAATGCTAATGTGTTCCGATTTCCAGGTCATGGGGCGCATGCACACCACAGGTAGAACACAGGTAAAGAAGCACATAAAGAATACTAGTTAATGTTTGTAAAATGCTTTGACGATGTAAGCACTGAAGTGCCAGGTACATTTTTGATAGGCTGCTTGTCATCTCTTTGCAATCTCAAGCAGAAACCAAGCATGATCACACATCTTGTACCCAATTTAGTGCAAGGGCTGTGTGAAACTAGTGGCACTAGCCAGCCTAATTGGGCAGCTGGGGTTTGGGAAAGGCCATGCCCCGGCTCTCCACAGTAGCTAAACTACTTCAAACAATAGTGCATGCTGCACCCTTTGGGGAGAATGCAAGGACTAAATTTCTTTGCATTCCAGATAACTCTAGGAGCTCAAGAACATAGGAATGGATCATATTGGGTCAGATCAAAGAGCCACCTAACCCAGTAGCCAGTCTTCTGACAGTGGCCAGTGGCAGATGCTTCAGAGGGAATGAACAGAACCAGGCAATTATAAAATGATCCATCCCTGGTGGTCCAGTCCCAGGTTTGGGCAGTCAGAGGTTTAGGGACACCCAGATCATGGGGTTGCATTCCTGATCATCTTGGCTAATAGGACCTACCCTTCATGAACTTAACCTAATTCTTTTTTAAACCCAGTGTATTTTTGGCTTTCACAACATCCCCTGGTAATGAGTTCCACTGGTAGACTGTGTTGTGTAAAGAAATACTTTCTCATGTTTGTTTTAAGCCACCAGCCTATCAATTTTGTTGGGTAACCTTTGGTTCTTGTGTTATCTGAAGGAATAAATAACACCTCCCAATTCACTTTCTTGACAGCATTCATGATTTTATAAAATTTGTCATGTCTCTCCCTTAGTCACCTCTTTTGTAAGATGGCCAGTCCCATCTTTTAATCTCGCCTCAAATGGAAGTTGCTCCATATACTTAATAATTATTGTTGCCCTTTTCTCTACCTTCTCCATTTCTAATATATCTTTTTTGAGACAGGGTTACCAGAACTCTATACAGTTTTCAAGGTGTGGGTGTACCATGGATTGATATAGTGCCATTATGATAGTTTCTTTCTTTATTATCTGTCCCCTTCCTAATGGTTCGTAATATTTTGTTAACTTTTCTCATGTTGCTGCACATTAAACAGATGTTTTCAGAGAATTACCCATGATGTCTCCAAGATCTCTTTCTTGATTGGTAACAGCTAACTTAGATCCCATCATTTTGTATTTATAGTTGAGATAATGTTGTCTCATTTGCATTACTTTCCATTTATCAGCATTGAATTTTATCTGCCATTTTGTTGACCACTCACCCAGTTTTGTGAAATCCCTTCTTAATTCTTCACAGTCAGCTTTGACTTAATAACCTTGAGTAATTTTGTATTGTCTGCAAAGCTTGCTGCTTGATTGTTTACCCCTTTTTCCGGATCGTTTATGAATATGCTGAACAGAATTGGCCCCAGTACAGACCCCTGGAGGACACCTCCATTTACCTCTCTCCACTGTGAAAACTGACCATTTATTCCAACCCTTTGTTTCTGATCTTTAACCAGTTACTGATCCATGAGAGGACCTTCCCTCTTATCCCATGAGTGTGTAACTTGCTTAAAAAGACTGTGTGGAGGGGGTTACTTTGTCAGAGGCTTTCTGAAAGTCCAAGTACACTGTATCCACTGAATCACCCTTGTCCACATGTTTGCTGACATCCTCAAAGAATTCTAACCGAGTGATGTGGTATGATTTCCCTTCTCAAAAGCCATGCTGACTTTTCTATCTTTAATAAATCATGTTCATCCATGTGTCTGACAATTCTGGTCTTTATTATAGTTTTTACCAATTTGCCTAGTACTGAAGTTAGGCTTATGGCTTGTAATTGCCAGGATGGCCTCTGGAGCCTTTTAAAAAAATCTGCATTACATAAGCTATCATCCAACCATCTGCTATAGAGGCTGATTTAAGCAATAGGTTACATATCACAGTGAGTAGCCTGGCAATTTCATATTTGAGTTCCTTCAATACACTTGGGTGAATACCATTGGGTCCTAGTGATTTATTACTATTTAACTGGTCTATTTGTTTCAAAACCACCTCTCTCAACAGCTCAATCTAGGACAGTTTTTCAGATTTGTCATCTAAAAAGAACCACTCAGGTGTGGGATCTACCTCACATCCTTTGCAGTGAACAAGTGCAGATAATTCATTTATCTTCTCTACAATGGCCATGTATTCCTTGAGTGTTCCTTTAGCATCTCGATTGTCTGTTGGCCCCACTGATTGTTTGGGGGGTTTCCTACTTCTAAGGTACTTAACTTTTTTTTTTTATGTTGGTTTTTGGGTCTTTTGCTAGTTGCTCTCCAAATTTTTTTTTGGCTTGCCTAATTATACTATTATTTTTGACTAGCCAGAGTTTATGCTTCTTTCTATTTTCCTTAGTAGGATTTGACTTCCAAATTTTTAAAATATGTCTTTTTGTCACTAGCTACTGTTGTTTAGCCAAGGGTGGCTTTTTTTGGTCCTCTTAATTAAAAAAAAAGTATTTGGGGTTCACATTTAGTTTGAGCCTCTATTATGGTATTTTAAGTAATTTCCATACAGCTTGCAGGCATTTCACTCTTTTGACTTTTCCTTTTAATTTCCATTTAACTAGCTTCTTCATTTTTGTATAGTTCCCATTTTTGAAGTTAAATGTTACTGCAGTGGGCTTCTTTGGTATTTTCACCCTTACAAGGATGTTAAATTTAATTACATTATGGCTGCTCTTACTGAATGGTTCAGCTATATGCACTAGATTAGACTAGAACCTGTGCTCCATTTAGGACTAAGTCAAAAATTGCCTCTCCCCTTGTGGGTTCCAGGACTAGCTGCTCCAAGAAGCAGTCATTTAAGGTGTCTGGAAAGTTTATTTCTGAATCCAGTCCTGAGGTGACATGTAACATGTAAGTTGAAATCTCCCATTATGATCTGGTTTTCTGTATTTGTAGCTTCTCTAATCTCCCTGAGCATTTTACAATCATCAACCTGGGTCAGGTGGTTGGTAGTATATTCCTACTGCTATACTCTTATTATTCAAGCATGGAATTTCTATCCACAGATTCTATAGTACAGTTGGATTCATTTAAGACTTGTACTCTATTTGACTCTATGCTGTCTTTCAAATATACTGCCACTCCCCCCAGCAGCATGACCTACTCTATCATTTGTGTGTATTTTGTACCCTGGTATTACCATGTCCCATTGATTCTCATTGTTCCTCGAAGTTTCTGTCATAACTATTATATCAATATCCTCATTTAATACCAGGCAATCAAGTTCACCCATCTTAGACTTCTATCATTTGTATACGAGCACTTATAAAATTTGTCAATATTTACTTGTCTGCCTTCATGGGATGTAACTGAATGGGGCTCTTCTTTGTTTGACTGTTCCCTACCTGTACTTTATCAACTTTTATCCTCTCCCCTTTACTAAGATATAGGCTACTCCCTTTAATAAATTTTCCCCAAAGGATGTCTCTGTTCAAGCCATGTGCTCCTCCACACACGTCAGCTTTCCCCCAGCCTCTTGTTTAAAAACTCTTCTACAACCTTTTTAATTTTACATGCCAGCACTCTGATTCTATTTTTGTTTAGGTGGGGCCTATCCTTCCTGTGTAGGCTCCTCCTTTTCCAAAAGGTTCCCCACTTCCTAATAAGCCTAAATTCCTCCTCCTTACACCATTGTCTCATCCACACATTGAGACCCTGCAGGGAAGTTCTGCCTGTCTTACTGGCCCTGAGGCACTTTGGTCATCTCTTCTGGTCAATCACTTTGGCTCCTGAAGCTCCATCCACAGCAGTGAGACTCATGTACCCTCACTCTCAAGGCAGAATCCAGCTACAAGCCACCTTCAGTGATTGCCAAGTTTTTAGTTTTTTCTAGACAGATAATGGTAAAAATAACTATTCCCAGCTATAATGTTAAAACTAAAATGGGAAGGATAATTTCGCTGATGCTTGATTACTCTTTTTTTGTCTTCCTTATTAAAATAATACTTTCTTGTACTTGTTCCAGCAACATTAAGGCAATTTCCTCAGCTGTGCCAATAAGACTCAATATATCGCATTTGCCGAGACTGAATTAAGAGAAACCTTGGGAAAAATGTTAGTCAGCACAGTGACCCCATTTATCCAGGGACAGGCATTGAATGATTAGTCAACAAACAGGAAAAAGAATCCCAAATTTGACTCATGTTTCTATTGTGAAAGTCTTAGCCATATAGTATAGCTAGGTGAAAATGGCCTGCAAAGAAAGGACTGTGTAATATTAAATACTAACATGACATACAATACATATCAGTATATAATTACAATATATATACCATATACCAAATATTCAGATACTTTTAGCTGGATGCATATCATGGACCTTTTGCTCTAATCTTAAATGTAACTGTTTTTCAGCTTTTATTTTCTCCAAACACTTTTTGTCTATTACGTGATTTTGTATTTCAGTCATGGATGGTGATATGGTACATCTCTTTTGCATGTTAATTGCTTTGTTGGACTGAAGAAAAATAAGGATGAATTCACAAATCTTACTTTAGAGATTGGGATTAGAGCTGGGTGAAATTTTTCAGACAAAACTTTTTTGGTGAAAAATGGAGATCTGATGACATTGAAATGTTGCAAATTCATATGCTTCACCAAATTGTTTTGGTCAAAAATATCCCTTAAAAATATCAAAATGTTTCAACATTTTCAAAATGAAACATTTTGATTTTTTGTCTGGAATGACTTCATTTCAAAATCTTCTTTGATTTTATTAAAAAACAACCTGAAATATTTTAAAAGTCAATATTGAAATGAGACTTTGATTTTGTTGAAACAAAATGTTTCATTTTGTCTGGTTTTTTTTTTTCCTTTTAATTTGCCAAAAATTTTGGTTTTGGTTCAATCCCAAACCACTTTTTTTAAATTTTTCGGAATTGCCAGTGAATCAAAAAAAAAAAAGCAGTTATTTTTACAGCTCTAATTGGAACAGTATCTTGCCATGATAATACAGCATTTGACTATATCAGTGAGAAAAAGGAAATGGTTCAGACACTAACTTGATTAATAACTGCTCAGTTAAACAGTGGAAATGCTGTAAAAAATCAGTCCTCTTTGTTGAAGGCTTACATGATATAGATTGGAGCAGTAATTCAACTGGTATTCTATACTCAAAATATTTTTTTTAATTTTGTGGTAATTGGCACAGAGATATGTGTATACTTTCTAACATGATGAACAGTTTTAGTGAATAAATTGATTTTAAAAGGTTACTTGTGCTGCAAAAATTCAAGAACATTTGCCTTTTCATTCCTGAAACAGGTAGTAGAAAACTGCTTTAATTCTTCTGTATAAAGAATTGAAACATCCTTTCAGCTGGTTACTTCAATAAGATCAAGATCCTGCAGTCCTTATAAAGTCAATGACAGTCTTGGCTAAACAAAGATGTCAGTATCAGAACCAAAATGTGAGACCAGAAATCTGTGTAATCAGATGAAGAATGCAGGTGACTGTACAGTCATACATTTATGTATGCTCTTCTTTCCTCATTCTGACTTCTAAGGTTATTTACCTTTAACTTCAGAAGTCATATTAGAATGAAGAGGTGTTTCCTCAACAGCAGTTAAAGCAGACATGGATAATTCCACCACTAATATGTAGGGTTTATAATAAAAGTACTGTTATATGTTTGTCACATTTTTATTATTTAATGTTTTAATAATAATTTAATTTTATTTAATGTAAATAATATTTAATGTTTATTTGCAGTAGCATCCAGTGCTTGGAATTTTCCAAATACTTAAGAACAATGATCCCTGTTCAGAGGTGCTCATAATCTTCCCTTTGCACAGTGTCACATACATTCATAGTGTATAGAAATAATAAAACAAAGTCTCACTGCTTAAAAATATATCATTTGAATAAATACTCACCTATGAGTACAGATGGTTTTATATCTCTAACAATATCTTCTAGATTTTTCATTTCATCATGTTTATGAGCAAACCTTTCCTTCTCAGTTGTTAATGAGGAACGCTCCTAAGTGAACATAAGGAAAAAATACAGTTATTAAAAATGTGCTGGGACCACAATATTCCCTATGCAAACCTATGCCCACTTCAAAAAGAGATATTTTGGATATTAATTATCAATTATTTTTAGTGTATGGCATTTGCATTAACAAATAACAAATGTTAGAAAAGTTTCTTAAATTGTACATTGCAGCATGCTCTTATAAGGACAACAAATCTATTTGTCCAAATGTAATTACCTGGAATGTTAGGATTTTAAACATTGACAATTTACTCCACGGTAGCATTAACTGCCCACAAATTGTCAAAAGTCATGCACCCTATATGCTGTACAATTTTACAAAAGCTTTACAATTTTACAAAAGTGAACAACTGTACACACTTTAAAAGAAACAAATGTGCTTTGGGCCAGATAATTCATGTAATATTGCAATCTTGTAAAATGTTAAGCAGTTCAATTTTGATTCTTCAAAAATTGGTTTAATAATAGAAAGCCTGAGCTAATCTTAACAGAGTTTACATGTCTTAGTAATTAGTAATTACTAGCAATTAGTAATTTAATGCATTCTATTGGCTCAGAATGTATTTGTTTATAAAACCCATGGTGCAGGAGTTACAATACATTTTCCATAACTATTATTCCAACAAAAATACTATCTTTTAGCTGCTTCAAGTCTATTCTTGTGTAAAAGATCAGGAGTCATCTAAAATATCGATTCTCTGGCTGCAAAATTTTAGGGTTTTTTTTAGTACCTTAGGATAAAACATCTCTAACCAGGCACCAATGGAAATATTTTTCCAGTAACAAAAATTACTTACCAGGTAAGTGATAAATCAATTAAGTTTTCATCCAAAGCCTTGCCTACATTGGGTACATTCAGGTACCCATGGCCAGCCACCATTGTAGCTGCACCAAGTAAAAACCCTACTGTAGACAGGCAAAAGCACTACAAGCTGTGATTTAAACTGGTACAGCTTACCTGGCCTATAACTAGAGTTTGAAAACAGTGGGAGCTGCTGGGGTCTCAGGACTTCGGAGAACTAGGCCACTTGTTGAGATGTCTAAATACGGAGAAAGAGCCTATCCTTAAGCACTCATTTCTGAAAATGCCAGCCAAGAGGTTAAAAATGGAAATGACTGAGAGAACTTTGACTACATGGCTAGATTGGATACTATATTACTGATGTCTTTTCCTAACCATGCATTGCCAGTCTCAATAGAGGAAAATTTCCTTCATCTTTCCAAGTTAGCAACAGTCATTGAGATAAAAACATCCTTGGTGTAACTCTGTTGAAGCTTAAGGAGTTTTACCAAGGACAAATTTGGCTCATATGTTTTAAAACAAGATCTAACAGTGGATTCGTTTTACTTTTCAAAACTGTATTTTTGCTTTTTTATTTTTAACAAAAAAGATTGCTGAATGTTTTAAACAAAAAGTCTGTGGCTTGGTGCAAATTACATCACTGCACTTACTCTGATCCTCCTCCTTTTTGGACAGTAACCACAAGACTCAGTAGACAAAATAGAAGGCCATTTTTCATCTGCAGCAGGAGGAAATGGTTCCAGGGGAGACCACAAGAAATTGTGTAGGTCTGTCATGTGGCTAGAACTGATTGAGCTGCTTTGTTTTGTAGGATACCAGTTTCTCTTGACTCACCCTTGATTATGGGGAATTTCTACAGATTTATTCACTTCTACAGATTTCTTATGTCCTCATTTCTTATGTCCTCATGTGCTTATATGTGCTAATATGGGTTTTAAGTATGTTCTTAGAACTACTACCACAGAAATACTGAGATACATGCACCTAGTTTCCTTTGTGGGTAAAATATAAAGTCCACAGCCTCTCACAAGTGCAGTAAAATTAGCCACTTTTGGCATATCCATGATGAAGCCATTGCAAAGTCTCCAATGAAACTTTGAAGATTGCTATTTATAAATTCTTCAGCAGATGCCATCATGGTCTACAATTGTGTTTTTTGAGAACCATCTGTCTGAAAATTTGGGGACTTTTCCCTGTATCATTTTAATGAAAAACAAACGCACAAAAATGTTTGCTTTCCAGTGGACATATGTAGTCTTCAATTCTTCTAAGGCACAAAATAACTAGAGCTGTTTGAAAAAATTCTGATGACACACTTTTCAAACATTAATCAAAATGGAATATTTTCCAGAGAAAATTTGATTTTGATGAAGTTCCTCCATAAACCAGTCAAGGGGGTCTGATGAAAACCTACCTGCTTTTCTGGTAGTTCACCTGCGTGGCTCTTTGGCAGCATACCTCACCCATTGCACTACATGTCCTAAGAACAACTAGGTGGGTGAAACTAAACAATCACTATACTCTCAAATGATATCACACAGAAAAATGGTAAAAGACAAAATCACCACATCACGTCACTTTTCACAAAATGATCAATCCATATCTGACTTCTTGGTCCTCAAATGAAACCTGCACAACACCTTCAAGAGGTGAGCCTGAGAGCATAAATGCATGACTTTACTAGACACTAAAAATCATGGTCTTAATAAAGACACTGGATTTATGCTTTATTACAACAATCTGTAACCCAGTAAACCCCTCTTTTGTCCTATGACTTCAGGGATATTAACGGGCCACTTCATCTTGAATGGTCTCTTAGAATGTGTTAACTACTTATGCTAAACCATGTTTTCCACCTTGTATTTAGCTGTGACACTTTGAGTACTTTTCCCAGACCTGAAGGAAAGTTCTGTGTAAGCTTGAAATCTTGTCTCTCTAAATTCCCTCACCCACTTTGTCTCACTAATATCCTGGGACCAGTGCAGTTTCAACAACACTACATTAGTAAAAATCATGACAGCTATACTCTCATAGATTCTTGCTTAGAATATATCTGAGAGAGAACCTTCTCATTTTACAATTTATTCAAAGGCTATTTTCTTGAAGCAAATGTAATTTTTAAGTGAATGTAATGATCCTAAAAGAGACACCTAAAAGAGACACCTAAAACAGGAGTTGAAATTTTAAAAGCTAGCCAGGGGATTTAGCCATATAACTCCAAATAATTTAGATAGGAGCTGTTGCCTGATTTCTGGGTGCTTAATAATTTGAATGGGGTTATAGGCTCGCCAATTGATCTGATCAGAAGATAATGAGATTCTAGTCCTGGAATCAGGCTCCAGAAGAGTTTTTACAGAGACCCCCGGGGTGCACAACAGGAATGCTCACACTGATAACTGAATCTGTATAATTTTATGTGCTTTTCTTAAGATAACATAAAATGATAGACAAATGACTGATTAAAAGAAACTGAATAATCAAATGGATAGTGGGTAGGATTACAGTCTTCTTCTAAAGACACGTGATATATATATTTATACTGTATGCTTTGGATTAATATACTCACAACCTTCCCTGATGACCTGGTTGAAAGAGATGTCCAATTCCTCAACTCTTGAGTGGAGGGGTGGAGAGCTAGACAATGCTTGAGAGCTAAGAGCTATAAGACTTAGGCCCGGTCTACACTTACCTTCGGGATTCGGCAGCAGTCGACGGGAGATCTGCTCTGCGCACCGTCCACACTGTGCTGTGCCACTTACCAGGGTGGTTTTCCTTTGTCAATTGTTGGATCGACTGAGTGGGTCTACACAGACCGCTCAGTTGATCCAGAGCAATTGATCTGACAGCAGTGAATTTGCCGCCGTCAGTGTGGAACCAGCCAACGACTACGAATAATACTAAGTATAAACTATGAACTAAAAATTCTAACAAACACTAACTAAAAGAAGCTTAAAGAAGGAGTAGCTGGTGATCACCGCAAGTAACATGATTTGCCCCTTTTTATACGCTGAACAATATGGGTCCTCCTTTGAAGTCCAAACTTGGCTTTTTTACCCCCAAATTATTAGGGTAAACTTATTCTATAGGTTGGCAGGTTTGTGTGTATTAATGACATATCCATATCCTTTCCAGATGGTTACAGGCAGTTCGCTTATCTCACCTTTGTAAAAACCTTTTGTGGGTTTTGTTGTGTATCTGGGAAGTTTACTTGGGGCACAAACTGAGGCAGCCCTCCTATCTTGATGCCTCCTGACTTATCAAAGGTAGAAGTTATAACCATATATGTCTTATCCTTTAACCTCATCATTACTTATCTGAGCCAAAGGTCCCAAACATATGTACGCTAACTGCCTTAGCTTCCATACAGGATGTGGCCTGTAAGGTAACTTGCATTACAGCTATAGTACATTAATATGAATCTATGACTCTATTATAATAAAACAATACTTAAATCTATAAGGAAGGGTATATATGTGCAAGCAAGCAGGCTAGTCCTATAGGCTACAGAGCTGTGGGATAAATCCTCTAACTTGCTTTGAAAATCTCAATCTGAACTGAACTTCTGTTATCAACAGAACTGGAAGGACAGAGGCTACAGGTTTGCTATCTTCCTTCACTGCTGTGGCAGTCTGGAGAAGTATGATGGGGTGGGTGAAGGGAGATCTCTAGGTCTCAATTCAGTCTATATGTCTCCTTCACCTTGGACTGGGACCATTCAGTGTAGGCTTCTGTAAGGGAATGAACCTTATATGGTGGGAAGTTTTGCTCCTTGCCAGTCTGGACAGTTATAGTTAAAAAGTGAAACTACTGATGTTTTTGATGGGCTTGTCAGCCAGCTAGCAGGGAATAAGGAAGGGTTAAACTAAAAGCATAGGGCCCCAATTCTGGGGTTCCCTGCAGTCTCTTTATGCCAGCTCTGTTGGCATAGAAGGTCAGCAAAGCCAGTGGATCACTCCACTGTGCAGTGCCTCTCACATAAAAAGGATTTTCCAATAGTGTATGGCCAGCAGAACAGCTTTATGGCACATCCTCTCACTGCCATCTTTTTGTACTCTGGCTATGCTGTGCTGTTGTAACAGCCCATAGAGGTCACTGCAAGAGACCTTAAATCAGTGATTGCTCTTGTCTCCATGTGGCCACACAATTTGGGAGGCGCAAAGGTGGCATAAAGCTCATTGCCATCTACTTTTGTTGTTAGAATTCCATCACATATAAGTTAGAATCAGAGAATTATAGAATATTAGGGTTGGAAGGGAACTCAGGAGGTCATCTAGTCCAAATCCCTGTTCAAACCAGGTCCAACCCCACGTAAATCATCCCAGCCAGGGCTTTGTTAAGCCAGGCCTTAAAAACCTCTAAAGATGGAGATGCCACCACCTCCCTAGATAGCCCATTCCAGTTCTTCACCACCCTCCTGATGAAAAAGTTTTTCCTAATATCCAACTTTGATGTCCCCCACAGCTTGAGAACATTGCTCCTAGTTCTGTCATCTACTACCACTGCCTAGTTCCCTCCTTCCTGGAATACCCTTTCAGGTAGTTAAAGTTATCAAATTCCACCCCCACCCCTCATTCTTCTCTTCTGCAGACTAAACAAGCCTAGTTCCCTCAGCCTCTCCTAATAAGTTATGTGCTCCAGCCCCCTAATCATTTTAGTTGCCCTCCGCTGGACTCTCTCCAACTTGTCCACATCCTTTTTGTAGTGGGGGGCCCAAAACTGGAAACAATACTCGAAATGCGGCCTCACCAATGCCGAATAGAGGGGAATAATAACTTCCCTTGATCTGCTGGCAATGTTCCTACTAATGCAGCCCAATATGTTGTTAGCCTTCTTGCCAATAAGGACACAAATCCAGCTTCTTGTCCACTGTTACCCCCAAGTCCTTTTCTGTAGAACTGCTGCCTAGCCAGATGGTCCCCAGTCTGTAGCTGTGCATGGGATTCTTTAGTCCTAAGTGCAGGACTCTGCACTTGTTCTTGTTGAAGCTCATTAGATATTTTTTTTGCCCAATTCTTCAATTTGTCTAGGTCACTCTGTATCCTATCCCTATTCTCCAAGGTATCTACCCCTCTCCCCTATCTTAGTGTCATCTGCAAACGTACTGAGGGCGCAATCCACCCCATCCTCCAGATCATTAATGAAGATGTTGAACAAAATCGGCCCCAGCACCAACCCATAGAACACTCGGCTTGTTACCAGCTGCCAACTAGACATTGAGCCTGATGTTCTAGCCAGCTCTCTAACCATTTTATAGTCCTTTCATCCAACCCATACTTCTTTAACTAGCTGATAAGAATATTGTGGGTGACCAAATCAAAAGCTTTGCTAAAGTCAAGATATATCACGTCCACCACTTTCCCCACATCCACAGAGCCAATCAACTCATTATAGAAGGCAAACAGGTTGGTCAGGCATGACTTTATTTAGCTGAGGATAGTCCTGCTTTGAGCAGGGGGTTGGACTAGATGACCTCCTAAGGTCCCTCCCAACTCTAATATTCTATGATTCTATGACTTGCCCTTGGTGAATCCATGTTGACTATTCCTAATCATCTTCCTGTCTTCCAAGCGCCTCAAAATGGATTCCTTGAGGACCTGCCCCATGATTTTTCCAGGGATTGAGGTGAGGCTGACCATTCTGTAATTCACTGGTTCCTCCTTCATCCCTTTTTTGAAGATGCATGCTATATTTGCCTTTTTCCAGTCATTCGGGGCCTTTCCCAATCACCACGACTTTTCAAAGATAATGGCCAATGGCTCTGCAATCATATCAGCCAACTCCCTCAGCACTCTCAGATGCACTGCATCCAGCCTCATGGACTTGTTGTGCATGTCTAGCCTTTTTAAATAGTTCTGAACCTGTTATTTCTCATAGACTCATAGACTCATAGGTCAGAAGGGACCAATATGATCATCTAGTCTGACTTCCTGCACAAGGCAGGCCACAAAACCCTACCCATACACATTTATAACAACCCCGAACCCATGACTGAGTTATTGAAATCCTCAAAAGTGAGATTTGAAGACCTCAAACTGCAGGGAATCCATCAGCAAGCGACCCATGCCCCACGCTGCGGAGGAAGGCGAAAAAACCTCCGTGGCCCCTGCCAATCCGCCCCAGAGGAAAATTCCTTCCCAACCCCAAATATGGCGATCAGCTAAACCCCGAGCATGCGGGCAAGACTCACCAGCCGACACCCAAAAAGGAATTCCCTGCAGTAACTCAGTTCCCATCCCATCAACATTCCCACAGACCATTGAGCAGACTTATCTGCCGATAATCCAAATCAATTGCTCAAATTAAACTATCCCATCATAACATCCCCTCCATATACTTATCAAGCTTAGTCTTAAAGCCAGATAAGTCATTTGCCCCCACTACTTCCCTCGGAAGGCTGTTCCAGAACTTCACTCCTCTAATGGTTAGAAACCTTCGTCTAATTTCAAGTCTAAATTTCCTAATATCCACTTTGTACCCATTCGTCCTCGTACCTATATTAGTACTAAACTTAAACAATTCCTCTCCTTCCCTAACTGAGGGCTGCTCACCTCCACCCCATTCTGTGCTGACCAGTGCAGTAGTCTGGGAACTGACCTTCTCTGTGAAGACAGAGGCAAAAAGAGCATTGAGTACTTCAGCTTTTTCCACATCATCTGTCACTGCCTCCCCCATTCTGTAAGGAGCCCCCACTTTCCCTGACCTTCTTGTTGCTAATATACTTGTAGAAGTCCTTCTTGTTACCCTTCACGTCCGTTGCTAGCTGCAACTCCAATTGTGCTTTGGCTTTCCTGATTTCACTCCTGTATGCTCAAGCAGTGTTATAATCATCCCTAGTCATCTGTCCAAGCTTCCACTTCTTGTAAGCTTCCTTTTTGTGTTTAAACTCACCGAAGACTTCTTTGTTAAGTGAAGCTGGTCCTGGCCTAACAAAGTTCAAATATATTAAGAAAGAAAGGTCAGCACCTGACATTGGAGACTATGGAAGAGGCTTCACTAGAATGGGAAAATAAAATATTGTAAACAAAATTTTGGTATTGATAATAGAAAGAGCAGTGAGATCTGAATAAAACATGATTTTCTCTCTAGTCTATAAGAACGAAGAATGACCATAGTGAGTAAGACCACTGGTCTGTCTAGCCCAGTAATCTGTTTTCTGACAGTGGCCAGTGCCAGGTGCTTCAGAGGGAATGAACAGAACAGGCAATCATCGAATGAACCTTATATGAGCTTGCACTATTCAGTGGGCAACATTGAACATAGTAAATCGGAGGTTCCCAGGGTTGCATCTGGGACTGGGGGGTATTTGCTGGGGCCATTCTATTGTATAACCTAAAAAGTGGCTGGCTAGAAGCACTCATTCACTCAGTTAGGAGCTGTTTTCTTGCTGGTGGCTATGCATGAATACCCCAAGAGTGGGGGTTCACACAGCAGAGCAGGGTAAGACAGGCCCCAGGAGTGGGGGGGGGGTTGTGGTGACACAGCAATACACCAATCCAGATTGCACTAGGGGAATGTCACAGACATGTTCACACTAAAACCAATGGACCAATGGGTGGGATCTCAGCTTGACACCTCTATCACCGTTAAGATGGGGAGAGAGGAGGAAATAAAAATCAGCTGGTCAAAGACAAGACCATCCAATATGAGGAAAAAGCCAGCCTCTAGCTGGAGAGTTCTGGTAAAGTACAGCCTCCTGCCAGCTTTCCTAACAAACTCTGCTCTTCTAGACAAGATACTAGATTCTTTGAGCTTGATAAAACTGATCTGTCAGAGAAGGGCAATTTTTCAGAGCCACTAATATTTCACAAAAGGAATAAATCTGGTCAGACAACAATTGATAGCTAACACATTTTCCTTAGCAATTAAACAATTAATGGTTTAATTACAAAAAATATTATGTGAAGGCTGAGACAATAAAAAAGAAAGAAATTCTTAGTTAAATTCAGGCTATCGCAGCATCTATAACCCAGACTTGCTGTGGTTAAAGAATGGAGTTTATGACATATGCTGTGAATCAACTGAATGCTGAGATTTTGAGAATCAAACACACTAATATCTAAAAACAGTTCGGTCTGATAGAAGATGCCCACCTCAACTTCGCATTGTGTTGCTTTTGTTGTTTTTTGTTGTTGTTGCAGCTTTAAAATGACTTAATTCATCTTTGTAAAAAGAGACCAGCTGCACAGTTTGGCTACAAAACATTAAAAAAGCAAACAATGCAACCTAAAAATCAATATGCTGCTTGATTAGAAGCCAATGCAGTATCTTAGTGAAAAGGTAATATGAGCTAAATGCTTTATTAGGTATTAGTCCAACAAGTAAATTAGAATGTGTTAACCATCAGATGAGGATCACAGATGAAAAATAGCAAGATTCTCTGAAGAAGACATGCATATATGAGGGTCTTGGCAATGCTAGAAGACCAACATTAGTAAATACTGACATTTAAATTACAAAAATATATTAACATTACTACATATGGTTATTAGTAGTAAGTCATAGGTGTAGTATGACACCAAGGCCCTTTTCTATCTTGGATGGCAAAACAATATCGTAAGCAAATGAAATAGGAAGAATCAGTAAATAATTCTGAAAGCCTTCAAAAACAGGTTCATATTCCCAATCTTAATAGAAAACCAATTCTGGACATTGAAATGCTGACAGCATGACAAGGAAAATATATTTAAAGAGTTTTTGGTATCAAGCTTAAAATAAATTTACATCATCATCGGCACAGAAATGGAAACTTACCCCATGTTGCCAGATTACAGAACCAAGCAGAAGCTCAGAGAAAACAAAATTGGCATATGAAAAGAACCCTTGGAGACCCCATAAACAACAGCTGTAAAAACAGGACTCCAGACTAAAACTGACATACTGAGAGTAATGTTAAAATTAGATGGTAAATCATACAAATAGTCCCAATTTGGGGCCTGATAGTGGGCCTATTATAGTGTATCTGACCCCAGCTAGGAATTCCCACTTTGTACCATCCCTGAATAGCATAGTAGCTTTATGTAACCAGGGAAAAGGGGACATGGTCGGAGCGCTTCCAAGTTCAGCTCTTTCTTAATCATTGCTAGAATGGCCCCTTGATGCCACAGGCAACTGGGAATAAAAGTAGCCTTCAGAATGCTCTAGCTTACACTAGGGACAGAACTGGCACTCATCTTGCCTCAGCATCAAGAAGCCACAAAGCTAGCCTAAAATTACTTGCCTCCATGTCTTCTCTGATCCTGTGCCAAGTACAACTTATCTAGACCAGAGAATACAGTGGTGTGAGGCTTAATTTATATAAGATGTTTAGATACTATAGACATGAGCACCACAGAAATAAGTATGTGATAAATAGATATGTACAATGATTATTAAGGAGAGTGTGACAAATTGGGAAATATATTTTTTTATGAATATGGTGAATGCCTCTGTGTGTTTTTGATGGGTTCCTTGCTATGGCGTTACATATCTTAACTTTTTTTGATAAGATTACATGTTTGGTTGAAAAAGGTAATAGTATTGACATAATATACTTAGATTGCTGTAAGTATACTTGGTGCTGCATGATATTTTGATTAAAAAACTAGAACAGTATAAAATTAACATGGCACACATTAAATGGAGTTTAAATGGCTAGCTGATAGATCTCAAAATGTAACAGTAAACAGGGAATTGTCATCAATCGTGTCTTTTTCCAGGGGGGTCTCACAGGCATTGATGCCTCACCCTATGCTATTTAACATCTTTATAAATGATCTGGAAAAAAACATAAAATCATGATAAAGTTTGGAGATGACACAAAAATTAGGGGCTGGGTAAATAATGAAGAGGACAGGTCACTGATTTAGAGCAATCTAGATTGCTTGGGTGCAAGCCAACAACATGGATTTTAATATGACTAAAGATAAATCTATACATCTGGAAACAAAGATTGTTGGCCGTACTTACACGATGGAGGTCTCTACCTTGGGAAGCAGTGACTCTGAAAAAAGATTTGGGGGTGATGCTGGATAATCAGCTGAATATGAGCTTCCAGTGTGATGCTGTGGCCAAAAGAGCTAATGTGATCCTGGAATGCATAAATAGGGGAATCTTGAGTAGGAGTAGAGAGGTTATTTTACTTCTGTATTTGTCTCTGGTGCAACTGCTGCTGGAGTATTGTGTCAAGTTCTGGTGCCCACAACTGAAGAAGTATGTAGATAAATTGGAGAAAGTTCAGAGAAGAGCCAAGAAAATGATTAAAGGATTAGAAAACATGTCTTATAGTGACAGATTCAAAGAGCTCAATCTATTTAACGTAAGAAAGAGAGGATTAAGGGGTGACTTGATTATAGTCTATAAATACCTACATGGTACACTTACGTTATAGGATTTATTTTGGGAAAGGTCTATGGCCCATACTATAAAGAATATCAGACTAGATGATCACAATGATTCCTTCTCGCCTTAGAATCCATGAATCTAGATTGAAAGGGATTATTAAGGGAACCAAGCAGCCAAACAATGACACAGAGAAGAGTCCTGGAGGAAACAATGGAAAAGCTTTTTATTTGGGAATACTCCCTACTAGCTCCAGGGAAGGTGAGAAATATTTCCTCTTCCCAAGGCTAAAGCCTACACTTAAAATGTATAGCAGCATAGCTATGTAGGGTAGGGAGGATGTTTTTTTAACCAACACAGCTATGCCAGTATAAACTGTAGTGTAGATGCACATACACTGCAAAAAAGAAGTGCTTTAGTTGGTATAGCTTTGGTCTTTCAGGAACCGGCCTAAACCACACTGACAGAAGCATACTTATACCGGTATATGTGAAGTCTGTTGTAACAGGTTAGAAATATATTTGTAAAATGGGTGCCCTGAGTCCATCTTGAGAAAATCTACAAACACATATGTGGGGGACTCAAACACAGCAAAAAGAAAAGACCTTGACCAAGAAATAAACCCATGATAACAGGAACTTGCACGTGTAGCAGTTCCAGACCCAGATGTGGGAATTTTGCAGTCGCTGCAAAAATTAGCCTTGCAAGTCAGCAGTAAATTTTTGAGGAGAGGGGCTGCTGATAAGATGGTAAAGGAAGGGTCCATCATTGCCTTAGCGGACGAATTAGCTGGAGTAGATAAAAAGGGGTTTTCAGACCGGGGCCAGACAGAGAACCACGAATAAAGAATTAAGGAGTGCACCAGAATCGCACTGCGTAGAGGGTCTGATCAACCATCTCGTCTCTCTCCAGCTTGTCACTCAAAGTAATAGGGTAGTGTATCAGACCTGATAACCCATGGGGCTTTGTTCTGTGGATGATAACCTGGGTGTGAATACAATAGAGGTTCCACCTAGATGAAAATATAGCATAAAAGTAAAGAGAACCTGGCCATGGTATGTTTGTTTTTTTTGCTGCAGCTGAGTTCAATCGTATATGTGGTGCGTAGTGAGTGTGAATGTAAAACTAGTTATAATTCTAACTGTTTTGGGTACATGTGTTATTGTGATTAGTTGTTTTTTTAAGTTTCATTTGTGTATTAAGAATTTGTAAAAGAAAAAGAGAAGACAATTTGTGGTAAGTCAAAAACCCCCAAAAAACAGTGGATTTAGATTGGATATAGAATGTGTGTTATTGTGTAAATGAATGATAGATTTATGAACCGCTGACCAGGTTTTGGACTAGGACAGGTGCTAGCCACCCTCATCCATCCACAAGATGGTCGGTTGGATTGTGAGGGGGCCTGTCTGAACCTAGTGACCCAATGGGCAGGCAGAGTGTGTGGGCTGAAAGGTCAATCCCTTTTTCTCCAAACACGAGCCCTGCAGCTCCGTTGCTCAGTAGAGCTTCTGTGACAGCAGGGGACTGACACTCTATGTGTTTGTCTGTACATTTCCACCCCCCTCCCGCTAAATAAACTTACAGTAATCGGGTTCGTTCACCTCGGCAGTATTACGGGCTGAAATTGAAGCGGTACAGATTCCTCAATGAGTCAAACCTAAGTTGTATAAGTGTGTGTTTGTAAATGTGTGTTTTAAGAATCAGTCCCTTTAGAAAAACCCACTGTCTTAGGCAAGGAATAAAAAAAAACCACACAAGCTATAAAACTGACAAAGCCATAAATCAAACAAAGTAAACCAGATAAGGGGCACTCTCTCCTCTCCAAGCCCTCCTCCCCATCTAAGGTGAGGAAAAATAAATAAACCACAAAAAAGTTTTTTAACCCTTTGTCACCTCAAAGTCTACACCGGGGTTTAATCTACACTTAAAAACTTAGGTCAACCTAACTACATCGCTCAGTCCTATGAAAAATTTCACACCTTGTGAGATGTAGTTAGGATGACCTAACCCACACTGTAGACGCACTGACTGATGGAAGAATACTTCCATTGACCTGTCTATCGCCTCTTGGAAAGATGGATTACCTACATGACTAAAAACAATCCCTTCCATCAATGTAGAAAGCATCTACACCACAGCAGCTATAGTTGTGCTGCTGTAGTGTAGACATACCCTAGGAAGATTGATCTATGCTTAAAAGCTATATAGACATAGCTGGAAAAAACACATCCTGGGGCAAAACAGCTATGCTAACAAAAACCCCAATGTAGACACAGCTACGTTGATGGAAAAGCGTCTGTCGATGTAGCTAATGTAATTTGAGGGTGTTCTCCGACACCTACAGAAAAACTCCTCTTGATGTAAGCTGTGTCTACACTACGGGGTTTATGTTGGCATAGTTACGCAGACATAGCTTCCATGGTGTATGGTTTGCCAGGATAGCTATACTTGTATAGTTATGCCAGCAAAACTTTTATTGTGTACACACAGCCTAAGTTTAAGATCAAAAGGAGGAGATCAAACGTTAGAGGACCTTTGCCCTAGAAAAGAGTGGGAGCCAGAGACTGCCCAGGGAGTGTCAGCAAGAGTTGACAGGCTGGCAAGGGGACACACAGAGACAATGAGAACATGATATAAACAGGACAGTTTGCTTTTTGCAGACATGGGGGTTGGCTAGTCTGAGGGGAATTTACAAAAGTTGACAAGGAAAGATTAAGAAACAGTAGTCCCCAGAATGAAAGAATCACAAAGCTACCAAACACAGTTGGACCTATAACATTAACACAGTTGAGAAACAGGTGGGCTCATGCCACGAGACCTAGAAACACATGGGTTGTACTCAAGAGGGACTAAAGGGGTCCAAAGTGCAGTTTGCCCTGTAATTATGGTTGAGAGTCTCATAGACTCATAGACTCATAGGTCAGAAGGGACCAATATG
>ML675604.1:71154931-71222264 GCA_007922155.1 Mesoclemmys tuberculata | reverse complement strand
CCCCAACTCAGGGCCCAGCCCCGCTCTCAGCACACGGCCCCTACCAGACTCTGTCTCTCAATGTTGCCAGGATAAAATTATTTAAAAGCGTTTTTAAATAACTAATCTAATAATGAACAGCAACAATGCACTCCAAAACATTAGCTAAGAAAGGTAATGTTGATGCCATAAGAACGGTGGGTCAGACCAATGGTCAATCTAGCCCAGTATCCTGTCTTCTGACAGTGGCCAATTCTAGGTGCTTCAGAGGATATCAATAGACCAGGCAATCATCAAGTGATCCCTCCCGTCGACCAGTCCTAGCTTCTGGCAAACAGCAATCCCAGCCCACCCTGGCTAATAGCCAAGTTAAAACATATTGTTAGGACACTATGATTGTTCATTTAATTCATGGATAATTACTGTACTTTTAAAAGCAAATGTATTTGTATATCAAAGAAAAGTTATCTATGATGACTGCCATTTCAACGAGATAGTCTCAGACATGTCTGGCAAGTTAAGGATCCAAGAAACAAAAAATAGAAAGAGAGCCAAATGACTCCTTCATCAACAACAGAATGCAAATAAATAATAATTTATAACCCAAATTATCACCATAATATCAGAACAGTAAAGGCAAATTGTTTCAAAGGGACAAAGGTTACAATGTTAGATTTAAACAACTTTAAGACTGTCTCACACTTTTAGTGGCTATCATCCTAGGCAGGGCAAAAGATGAGGACAAAAAGGGATAAGAGACTGCTCGAAGAGGAAGGTTATAAGGAGAGATTTGAAGAAAGAAAGAGAGAGGACACACCTGGCAGATGAGGATAGGGAGATTTTACCAGATAAAGACAGAAGTGTGATATAAGAGATGAAGCCTAAAGTGGGAGAAATATACCCTGTGAGGTGTTGACTTCAGTGGGAATTTAGGTCCACAGGCCCCTTCAGTATCAAAGTCTAAGAGATTAGTAAATCAACAGGATTGAGAAGAACACAGGGAGTGGATGCAAGCTGAGGAAAACAGAGAGCAGAAGTGACTTAGGATAACTAAGGTGAATTGAATATAACCAAGATAACCTTTGGATAATATGAAATTGAATGCTTTGGTCAAACAGAAATGGATGGTTGCAGTGAAAAGTAACTAGAAATAATCATGGATAAAAAATAAAAATGTCGAAGAGCATCAGGCTGTGTGGCAAAACTACAGCTACAATGTTGCCACAATTGTGAATGACAATCAGTAATAATTTAAAACAAATTATTAATAATACATTTTATAAAAACAGCAAATGCTGATGAAAATAAATTTGAGAACTATGTGAAAATAAAAAAACCCACTAAAATATTATCAATTTTGTACAAAGATGAGAGAAAAATCAGAAAATATATTTTAACACTGACTAGTATAGTTTCTCTTGGGGCAAAGTAAACAATTATTGGAAGTGTTTAAAAAACAGGATATTAAATGAGATCCAATAATCATTGGGCTGACCTACCAAACCTAAAGTACAATGAATTGTCATAAGAACGAACATCGGAGAAGTTAAGAGTGAAAACCCACTCTATGCAGAGAGCCAGAACAAGACCTGTGCACCACTTCAGCCTTAGGACTTGGGGTGCACATCTTTTGTGCTGGCCCTCTGTACAGGGATGAATTTCATCCTAAAAGAATAAAGAAATCAATCTGGAATACTCCTAATGAATCTAATCTATCATGTTAAGGTTTTATATAGAACCAATCACTATAGTATTTAAGAGCTACATCAGTAAATTAGATTTTCAATGGCAAGGTCCCTGGTGGACTTCATATAGCTTTCTGCTTTTTACTCTTCCCAGGGTCTGTTTGAGTTATAGAAAAAAAAAGAACAGTCTTGTATCCAATT
This sequence comes from Mesoclemmys tuberculata, assembly GCA_007922155.1. NCBI lineage: Eukaryota > Metazoa > Chordata > Testudines > Chelidae > Mesoclemmys > Mesoclemmys tuberculata. The sequence continues at coordinate 71,220,399 of ML675604.1, read as the reverse complement.
ATAAAACTGAGCTGACATTGGGTTAGTCTAATATCTGGCACGTCATTCCACAGTCAATCCTCCTCAACTGAGAATGTTTTATCTCCGGTTCTTACTTATGGCATCTTGGATTTTGTTAGCTGCCTTTTCACAAAGGAACATAACTGTTTTAGCTGGTCAAGGTTGGAGATGCCATCACTGACGTAGTTGTGTATTACCCTAGAAACTGCTTTGAAAAACAAGATGAAGATGCTTGAATTGGCAATGGAAACAGGTTGGGAGCAAGTGGAGGGTCAAAGAAGTGTTGTGTTCACATAAGCAATGCATAACAAGATCGCAATTAGATAATAAATAATAAACTTGTGTGTGTGATTAAGAGAAATGGGGACAAAGAGGACATGGGAGGTGAGAGAAATGTAGGAGATCCACACTCATTAGCCTGTGTTTACATGCAAATACATTCACCCAGTGATGTCTTCAATAATAAAATTCCAAATTAAATAAAACCCCTAACTACTTAAATAATTCCCAAGTATACAGGCTGGAAATGTGATAAACTGGCAAAATTGACAGCAAACCTTAAATTTTTATACAAAAGCTTCAGGGTACTCAAGACAGGAATTTAAGACATGTAAAGAAGATCAGCATCAAGAAGGAATGTATTCACACAGATTCAAGTGACCAAAGCCCATTGAAATAATGGGATCCACTCCCCTTCCTCACTTTCTCCAGAAAAGAAATACAGTTGTTAATTTCAAAGGTGTAAATATCTTGTAGACAACCTTTATAAATGAAAAATGAAGAGCATTACAAGGGCTCCATAGTGAAAGAGAGACGGAAACTATGGCTATTCCAGCACATGTAGCTTTAATCACCAACTCTTCCACCACAACAAAGCAGAACAGCCACTCACCAAACTCAGTATGATGAAGTATGCTGGTTCCTGAGGAATGGAAAATGAAAACACAGCTGCACGTAAAAATAAAAAAACACAAAGGAAAAGGAGGGGGGGGGAGAAACAGCCACAAGAATCTAGTAACTGATTGTGTGGCAGTTGTATAGCAAAAAACTGCACACACTCAGGTCAGCAGGTCCTAAGGTCTTTTGTGTTGATCCTAATCATCGGCTGAAATATTAAATTGTCCAAAGTGGATGAAAGGTGATACAATGGTCCTTCTAACCTGTAAAGATATTATGTAAAATTACTATTAATAGAAAGGACAGAATTGAGTCAAAAAAATTATGTGAATTCAGTTTATTTGGATAAAGAAGCCACTGATTAGGAGCTCTCAGGGATTCTGGTGATGTTTTCAAATTGTTACAGCATCAGACTTCTTTGGATGAGAGGAAGTGTCCATATATTCTCAAGCTGTTTTGATTGGGCAGTTTTGATGAGACAAACTCTATCAGATAATCCCTTTTATATGTTTGTTTTCTAGGAACCATTTGCTAAAAAATACCTTATAGTGAAAGGCTTATGAAGCTCAAACTATTTAATTTATCCAAGAGAAGAAGAGGTGACAGTCAGGATCTGTAAGTACCTACATGAGGAAAAGATTTCTGATATTAGATGATTCTGAAATCTAGCAGAAAAAGGTATAATGAGAACCAGCATTTGGAAGCTGAAGACAAATTCAGACAAGAAATAAGGGACTGATTTTTAAAAGTGAGGGTAAGTAACCATTGGAAAAATTTAAGTAGAAACGTGTTCTTTCTCACTTCAGGTCTTTATCCCAACACTGGATATATCTCTAAAAGGTTCTCTCTCAAACAAAAGTTATGAGTTTGATGCAAGAATTACAGAGTGAGGTTTTATGACTTGTTTACCAGAAAGTCAGTGTAGCTAATCATAATGGTTTCTTACAGTCTTAAAATCTATGAATTTACTCAGCTTTTGGGCATCCTAATCTTCATTATATTGACCAGCGTGTGTATCATCGCTGTGGTCATCACTAGCATCATTTTGAGACACAGAGATTTACCATCACAATATTGGCCTTTTTCCTCAAAGATTTTATGAACAGACTAGATAAAGAGATGAAACCAGATGACATAATCTCCTGATCAACTCCTGAAACATCAACCTAAGGTTTCTCTTATCCTTCCTGTCAATTTCCATTCCTACCTTATTCCTCCTGTCTTTTTTTTGTTGTCTCTTTTTGCCTTCTGTCTTATAAAAGTCCTGCTTAGCCAAACAAATCTAACCTTGCAACACTTTGATTTGATCAAAGCCAAAAGGAATTTTTGAGCTGATCTCAGTAAAAGCATTTCCTCTCACAGACTGGCCAGAGGAAAATAAAAAGAACATAATCATTTTCCAGAGCCACAGGAGGAAACCTGAGGTCCAGGATCAGCTAATTTGGTCATGTGTTGTGCCTATGATCTGCCGCAACTGAACTACAAGCATTAGTAGTTTCTTATCTTTTTTTACTTTTCTCTATCTCCTTCTTAATGTGCATTTGTCTAAAGAAGAAAAAAGATATGTCTTTAGCAAAATAAAGAGTTGAAGGCTCTCTTTTAAGGTGACTTCAGGACACACACTGAAGTGTCATCACACTGGCATCACCTGGTAGTTACCAAGTCCTATCTGATCAGACTTGTGCTGAAGTGGGTAGTGCCAAAACATTCTTAGCATCCATTTGGGTCTCTTAACTTTGACACACTTGAAATCTGTGCAGTGAGGTCTTCCAGTACAACTTGTGGAAGCCAGCAAAGCCTTGAGGTGTGCACTGAGAACTTACAGCAACATCTGAGTACAGATTCCGCAACAAGCCAAGTAGTTATCAACCCTAAGCTATCTCAGGCAGTTTGTCCATCACTGATATTTTATCTGCACACTCAGGGCAATTCTTCAATCTACTGTACTGCTCTACAGCCAAAAAACCCCCAAAAAACTGAATACAACAGTGGAAACAGATGAGATGAAAGAAACCTCAGGCTACGTGAAGTACTGATCTCTTTACTCCTGAGGGAATTCTGCACCAAAAAAATTAAAAATTCTACGCACAGTATTTTAAAATTCTTCAAATTTTATTTGTCAATAAACAAACATGGAGACTCCAGCATGGCAATGGGGAGCACAGGCCACTGGCTGCACGGAGCTGGGAGATCACCCTGCAGTCCCCTCCCCACTCTACAGGACATGGACTTGACGGTGAGGCTGCACCCAACCCTGACACAGTGCAAGAGCTGGGCCTGCCCCAACCCAGAATCACCCTGGGTCCCTGCCTCTCTGCGCCAGGTGCACCAGGTGTGGGCAGGCAGGCTAAGCCCAGCATGATCCAAGTGTGGAGGGGCTAGTGTGGGGGGATTTAGGTATGAGATGGAGGGTTCTATGTGAGGCAGTCCGGATGCGGCCAGTTCAGTGGGGGATCTGGATGCACAGGGGCTCATTGGGGAATTCCGGGGACAGGCAATGCAGGGGGATCCAGGTGAAGGTGGTTTGGGCTTAGCAGGGGGAGATCTGGCTGTGGGGGGAAGTGGGGAACAGCAGGTGGGTTGCAGCAGGGGGGTCTGCATGTTGGGGGAGTGGGGCTTGGTGAGGTGGGGCTCTGGGTGCAGCTGCTTGGGGATCAGCAAGGTGGGGATCTGGGTGCAGGGGCTTGTCAGGGTGATCCAGGTGCAGTGGGCATGGAGGATCAATGGTCTTGCTTAATAGGGGAGCCCCAGCTACTGCAGCTGCTGCCGTCGAGGGGAGGCCACATGCCGGGCTCCCCACTGCTCCTGCTCCATCACCTCCCCCTTCCTCTCCCACATTGCCCTCCCCTATCCCATCCCCCTTCTTTCCCAGTCTCTTCTCCCCACCCCACCCCTCTTTCTCTTGCCCTGCCTCATTGTGGGCACTCAGCTTTATACAGAAAACAAAATGGCTCCCACACATACCAGGGGAGCACAACCAGTACTAGGAACCAGGAAGCAGCATCCAACTTCAGGGTCAGCTAGCCAGAGCAGCACCCTCCCTCCCCCCATCAGCTCTGCGCTCATAGAAATGGGGGGGAGTGGCACATGCCCCCAGGCCTTGCCTGTTTGGGGATGGGGGCAATGCAGCAGCAGGAGGAGGTATAAGGAAGCTGTTTACTAGGCAATCAGGAGCTGGACATTGTAGCCCAGTGGTCAAAACAGACATCAGGCCTAGTGGTCAGAGTGGGTATTGGGGACTGAGCATCGAAAACCAGGGGCTAGGATCAGATCCATAGGCAGCAGTCAGAAGCCAGAGCCAAGATGGGGGTCAGAAACTCGGCAGCAGAGCCAAGGGTCAAGCCAGAATCACCTAGAGCAAGTAGGGTGACAGGCATGATGGGGACTCATGCAGGGACAAGGCAGAGACAAGGCTGGATGCAAGACAGGCGCAGCTGGAATAAGGCAACATGGGAGTAGTCACAGTAGTGGGTGTGAGCCTTGAACAGCCAATGGGTTGCTGCTGCTGTTGGCTTAAGAGCCAGTCTACTGGCCCTCCAGCCAACCAGGTGACATACTCAATCAGGCGCTACTGCAGGTAGCTGCAGGCACTGATTCCTGACAGTACCCCCCCTCAAGGGTTCCATCTAGGGACATAGGGGCCTGGTATCTCAGGGTGTGTGTGATGGAAGGAGCACAGGCGATCTGGGGATGGACGTGTTCTACAGGTTCCCAATGCTATTAGTCTGGACCATATCTGTTCCAGTCAATTAGGTACTGTTTTCCACAGACTCAGCAAGTATGTAGAATCTGCTGCACTACATATTCTTGATTCTGAATGGTTATAGGTCAGGGAGGGGAAGTACAAAGTGCAAAAAAAATTCTTCATTGACAGTTTTAGAACAGAGATGTGGAAGATGGGGTGAATCTTGATGGAGTCTGATAGCTGTATCTTTAATGTAACAGGGTTAATATTCTTCATTATCTGGAAGGTCCCTAGGTACAGATGGTCCACCTTCATGGAGGGGTGAGTCTATCACAGATGCTGGGCAGACAACCAAAGCTTATGCCCAATCCCAGAGTATGTGTAGGATGGCAGGACCGGTTGGCATACCATTTGTTCATTGCCTTAGAAACTTCTAATTGCTTCTGGAGTTCTTGGTGTACCTGCTGAATGTCAGCAGCGAGTTTGGTGACAGTGGGCATAGATGATTCAGAGGGGAACGCTGGATTAATGCAAGGATGGAAACCAGTTAGCAAAGAAAGAGGTCTGCATGGTAGTGACGTTGGTGGCATTGCTGTAAGCAAACTTGGCATGGGGGATCAAAGACAGCCACTCATTTTGATGATAGTCTAGAAAGCAGGAAATAAACTGTGGTCCTTGGTCAGATATCATGCCCACAGCCAAGCTGTGGAAAGGAAAGCTAATGTTCACAAACAGGCAAGCAGTCTCCTGAGCAGAGAAAAACATGGAACAAAGTGCATCATCTTGTTTAAGAGGTCTATCACCGGTAGAATTGTAGTGTGGCCTTGAGTGCTTGGTAATTTCACTCTAAAATCCATAAAAATGAAGGCCAAAAACTGGGATGAAGTGGAAGAGGGCTGGAGGGACCCAGAGTTCTTGAACCGGAGTGTCTTGATCTGGGCACAAAGTTTGCAGAAGTCTATGTAGGATGCAACAGAGGCACATATGGCTCATGACCAAAAACTCCTGGACACTAGATCTTGGGTTTTGAAACAGATGAAATGGCTTGCCAATGGAGCGCCACAACAGCATTGTAGAACTTGAAGCCGAGTAGCCTCTTTGAGTACACAGACATGTCCCTCATAGTACAAGATCCCATCCTGGAATATGAACTCTGCAGAGGTCTGGGTCTTGGTCGCTGATACAAGAGATTTTTAAGCTGCTCTAATTCATATAAGATGCTCGGCACCAGAGACAGCATTTGATTATACAGCTGGAAAATGCAGGTGGAGAGGAGCAAAACTGGCAAAGATTTTATCTGCTTTAATCAGGGGAATAAAAGTAGTGATAGTATTGTAATGATTAGCCACGAATAGTTACATGGTTAGTTTTAGGGGTAAGGTTTCTGATAAGTAGTAATTACTGATAGTTTAGATTCAATTTTAAGTAGAAATCAAAATGGTGGCTGACAATGTCATCAGGTAGAGAGGGAGTAGAAAGCAAAATGGAGGTATTGAGAAGCTGACCAATGGTAAGAAGGCACGATGAGGTGAGATAAAGTTCAATGTTGATACCTGAAGGGAGGGCTCAGCTGGGTGGAGTCAAGTTTGAAGTAAACAAATGATCTCACCTGTGGCAAACTGCCAGCTTCCCCCTGGTGGGTCTCACACTTTACCTCTGTCTCTGGCGGATGGGACGTCCCCAGCTATCTCATCTCCCCTGACTGTAGCAGAGCTCTGTCTCCTGACCAGGAGAAAGCCTTCTCCTGCTGCTGCCCCAGACCTTCTGGCAGCTTTTCCTGCATTTGTTCCCTCCTCTTCCTTTAGTGAAGGCAGGGCTTAAATACCCCTGGCCTGGCCCTTCATTGGGTCCATGTGCTGTTAATTGCCCTGCTGTGCTCTTCCCTTTGCCATCCGGGCAGAGGGTTTTTAACCCTTTTGGGCCCTCATACCAGCCCAGATATACTCTTTTGTAGCCATCTGGCCTGACCTTACCACACATTCCTTAGCTGATTGATTGAAGATGATATTAAAGATGACTGTATTGTATTAAGTGTGTTTTACTGTATGACTTTTGATTTAAAACCTAACTGTATTAGAATTAGTAGTTAATAAAGAGACATTTGTTTCCAAAGAATTTGCTGTTTTAAGTGTCAATCGTTTGAGCGGAGGACTGTATCCATGTCTTCTCAAGGATAAACCAAGACTGGCAGGCTTAGAGGACTTTTCAGTGATTGTAAACAAGAACTCCTGGTAAACCTTTGTAAATTCTCTAGGGCGGACCACAGCAATTACCAGTTTATAGAGATTAGGCTGGGAATGTTATTGTTAATATACCACTCCCCAAGCCAGCGTTGGGCCTTGTGAGTCTCGTTGTTTTTAGGGTAACGAAATTTGGCATCCCAGCGCGGGCCTAGTGCTGAAAGCATTGTGCAGTATAAAGTAATATCAGGCCTGGAAACTCTCTATAACATCATGGTTTAAGGCTTGATGAGTTTGGATGGCAAACACATTACCAGACAACTGAGAATGGATGGAGAACAACAGGTTGGAGGCTAAGGTGCCAGAAATAATGGCTTGAGGATTGCTAAGCTCAAAATATTCGTACTTCCATGAAAATGCCTCTGCCTTCCCATTCTTTGTCCCATGAATTCAAATCGCAAGAAGAAAAGGGAACAGCACACCTGCCACTAGTTCAGATTCCTGAACATCTTTAGGTATTCCAAGTTTCTATGATCCTTCAGACCTTGGACTGGGAACCTAGCCTCCTCCAGAAGATAGTGTCATTCTTCAAAAGCCACTTTAATGGCCAGCAGTTCCTTGTCAAGGATATCATAATTCTCAGCAGGAGTGAGATTTTGTGACTGAAAGGCGCACAGGTGAAGCCACTCATTTGAAACATCAGGTTATGATAGAACTGCCCCTAGGACAAAGTTTAAGACATCCACTTCTACTGTAAATGGCCCATGGGGGGCCTGAGTAGAGCAAGATGGAAGCTGTGATGAATATCTCTTTCAAATTATCAAAATTCTGGGACCATCACTGGGACCATAGTAAAGTCCATGCTTGCACCGGAGCCCCTGACCCCCCATATTTTTTGTGTTGGGTTGCTCAATCTGTCAGGTGAGTGGGATATGGGGGGTCTAGTCAGACCATGCATCAAGTGTAATGGTTAGAGTGGGTTTTGAAAACCAGGGGCTAGAATCAGAGCCAAAGGCAGTAGTCAGAAGCCAGAGCCAAGAGTCAGGCCAGGGGTCAGAAACTGGGTACCAGAACTGAGGATCAAGCCAAAGACAGTAGTTGAAAGCCACAGCCAAGGCAGAATCACTTAGAGCAAGCAGGGTAACAAGCAAGTGGGGTCTCAGGCAAGGATGGGGCAGAGATAAGGATGGGTGCAAGGCAGGGGCAGCAGGAACATGTGGTGGGCATGTGCACTGTGCAGCCAGTGAACTGCTGCTGGTTTAAGAGCCAGTCTGCGGGCTCCTCCAGCCAATCACATAGCACAGCCAACCAGACAGCCTTCTGCAGGACAGCTGTGCTCATGGGTTGCCTGGAGACTAGGGGTACACCTTCACTGATGGCGGCAAATTCGCCGCCATCAGATCAATCTATCTGGACTGATTGAGCAGTCAGTGAAGACCCGCTAAATCAATCTGGAAGTCGATCCATTAAAACCACCCCTTCAAGTGGTGCAGTGCAGTGAAGACGCCATGTAGAAGAAAAATTACAAAATCAATGGGCATTACACAAGCTATTCTACGTAGCTTGCGTAACTCCCGTTGACTGCCACCAAATTTCAAGGTAAGTGTAGACCAGGCCTAGCTCTGTTGCAGACCCTGATTCCTGACAGTGTAAGGAGTAGCAGGGGCTGCTATACCACCTCAGCAAGGGTAGATGTGCACCAACAATTGTTTAGTTTAACACCATTAGAATTCTAAGTTTATGACTGTTCTCATCAATGTCAGCCTCTTACTTTGCCACCAATTCACTCTGATTTTGGTCAACTATGAAGGTTACTTACCTGTAACTGGAAGTTCTTCAAGATGTGTGGTCCCTAGCTGTATTCCACGTGTGCACCATAAGCTTGAGTCTGGAGCACATGTGGAATACAGCACGTGGAATACATGCACAGCTGTTTTTCTCAATCTCCAAACCAAAGGTTTAAAAGGCAGTACAGGCCAATGCCTCTCCAGTTCCTTTTCTCATTGTGAATCTGATCATGAGCCAGAGCAGAAAAACAGAGGGAGGGCATAGTGGAATACAGATAGGAACCACACCTCTTGAAGAACCTCCAGTTATAAGTCAGTAACCTCCATTTCTTCATAGAGTGATGGTATCCTATGTGTATTCCATTCGTAGGAGATGAGTAAGGAGTAATCAAACAGAATGCAAGTGTGAGGATGCAGATGCTATGGATGTCTGTAGTACTGCTGTCCTCACAGCTGTATCTGAAGTAGAAGTCTGGACCAACACAAAATGTCTTGCAAACATATGTATGGAGCACTAGATAGGCTGCCCTACATATATCTAATATGAGTAAGTCTTGCAGAGACACTCCAGAAATTGCTTGTGCTCTGGTGGAGTGGGATCTTATTTCCCCTGGGGGTGGGAGGTGAGGAGAGAAAGGAATGTGAACTAGTTGGTAACGAAGAATGATGCAGCCTGAGATCCACTTACAGAGTTCCTGTGCAGATAGAGCTTGACCCCTCCATCATTCTACTAGGGTGATAAAAAGTCAAGGTGTTTTTCTAATTGCTTTCATTCTCTGTAGATAAAATGACAGCGCCCATCAGACATCTAGAGAGTGAAACCTTCTCTCCTCATCAGAGGCATGAGGCTTTGGAAGAAATACCGGTAAGTGGATGGTTTGATTCATGTGAAACTTCAAAATTACTTTAGGAATGAATTTCAGGTGGAGATGAAGAGAGACTTTCGCTTTATGAAACATGGTGTATGGTGGATCTGCCACAAATGCTTCCAGCTTGCACATCCTCCTTGCTTATGAGATGGCAACTAGGAAGGTAATTTCATCAAGAGATGGAACTTCGAACAAATGAATAATGGCTCAAAGGGAAGTTTGGTGAGAATCGAAAGGATGAGATCGAGCCCCCCATCATGGTATTAGTTTCACCACTCATGGGAAAGTTCTAATAAGTCACTTAGGAATCTAGTTATTGTGGTATAGGCAAAGACAGTATGGTCCACAACTGGAGGATCAAAGGCACTGATTGCTGCAAGATGGACCCATGGGGAACGGATAGAGAAGCTTGATTTATTACAGGTAAATAGGTGTTCCAGAATAGCAGAAATCCCAGTGGACTCGGGAGATAACTGGCACTGTTAGGACCAAGCGGAGAAATGCTTCCATTTGGCCAGAAAGCATCTCCTAGGAGAATCTTTCTTGCTTTTGCTGACAGTGGATTCTGAATATTAGCACTTTATGTCTGATGCCTCTCCAAATACTGGGCCCTGAGTTGCAAGGGTCCTGGGCTGGGGTGCCTGATTGTACACTTGTGCTGTGTCAGCAGATCCAGAAGTGTTGGATGTTGATGGATGGATGGGTTGAAGTCATCAGGAAGTCTGAAAAATCAGAACTGTCTCAGCCACTTGGGCACTATAAAGATGATCTGAACTCTGTCATGATGGAACTTCACATGACCTGTGGTATTAGTGGCATGGGGTAGAAGGCATATCTGTGATACTCCATCCAGGGTAGCAGCAAGGTATAGCCTTTCAAGCCACAGCTCAGAGCTGCTCTGGAGCAGAATGGGGGTAATTTCTTGTTTATTTGAGGCAAAGAGATGATCCTAAGATGGTGTTCCTCACTGAGTGCAGATGTTTTTCAGAACGGAATCTTCAATCTCCCATTCATGGACTGTGGAAAATGTCTGATGAGACTGCTAGGGCGTTCTGTGCCCTTGGTAGGTATACCGCCAAGAGGGTTATGTGGTTTCTAATACACCAGTGCCAGAGGCTGACAGTCTCTACACACAGGGGAAGGGACCTTGTTTCCCAGTGTTCATTCATATAAAGGACAGTCATTACATTGTCTGACATTACCTGGATATATAGGAATCGGATGAGTGGAAGGAATGAGTCACAAGCCTAATGGACTGCTTTTAATTCCATTAAGTTTATGTGTGTCCTGGCCTCCCAAAAAGTCCAGGTGCCTTGTGCAGTATGATTGTTCATATGGGCACCCCAACCTAAGAGGGAAGCATCTGTGATGATAGTCACCTCGGTGTGAGTATGAGAAAAGGAACTCCTCCCCGAACTTCCTCTGGGTTTTTCCGTCAGGTGAAAAAGGCCATAATTTAGGCGAGAATTTTTATTCTGGAATTGATGTTGTTGTTGTTGTCTTTGTCTTGTGAGTAGACAGACTGAAGTCAAGTTTGTAGGCAAAAGAGATGAAGCCTGGCAAATGGTTTTACATGGGTGCATGAGGCCACATGTCCTTAGTAGGAAAGACAAGTCCTGACTATAGTCAGAGGTTTGAGGGGGATACGTTTTCTCAAGCCACTCATAGCATGGAATCTTTCCATTGGGACATAGGCTCTTGCTGTAATCAGGTCAAGGGTTGCTCCTATAAAATCCTTGGACTTTGTGGGAGTCAAAGTGGACTTTTCTTGGTTGACACAGATTCCTAGGGAAGATAGTAAATAGAGGAGGTTTGGGTTGCCAGCTGGACTTCCCTGCTGGATCTGCCCATTAGAAGCCTGTCATCAAGATACAGAAAGACACTAAAGCCATTTCTTCTCATTCAAACTGCCACCATTGAAAACTTTTATAAGGACCTTGGGTGCTGTAGTTTGTCTGAATGGGAGTACTCTGAATTGGTGGTGGTCTTGCCCAGTGAGGAACCTTCTGAGGATCAAGTGAATGTCTATGTGAAAGCAAGTGTTTTTCATGTCAATCACCAAGAACCATGTGCCCACTTCCAGACAGGAGATTATTAATGACTATATGACCATGAAGAATTTTAATTTTTGGATGAATGTATGTAGTTGGCACAGATCAAGAGTCAGTCTCCATCTGTCATTCTTTTTGGGGACCAAGAAATATGGAGAGTGGAATCCCTTTCCTTGATGTTGGGGTGGCAGTGGTTCTATGGCCCCTTTCTGGATTGTGTTGGGGAGGTGAGATAAACATGATTGTTTGTCCTGTAATACCTATTTGTCTGTGTTATTGCCCCCTACAGTTGTGAGCAAAGTTGGTCTGGCAGCCACTGAATGTTTAGGGGGCAATAAGGCATGGCATCAATATCAGTATGCAGTCCTAAAGTGTGCCAACAAAAGAACCTCTTGGATTGTGGGTGGAGGAAGTTGCATATCTGGGTCTTTGAACTATTTTTCGTTTGCAAGTCAGAGCCAGAACTGCTACTGTTGGATCCTTCTTCCTTTGTGCTTTATCTTTGTGAACAGAAGGCTTATTCAAACCTATTTATGATTTGTATTTACAGGTATTAGATATCTCTATGCCCGAAAAAGCACCTTGAGGAGATGAGGATCCTCATCTACAGCATCCACATCTCACAGCATCCTCCCCTTGGTACCGATGGCACTACCAGTAGAGCAGGAGCCTATTATTCCATCAAGCGAATCTGATTCTCCAGATAAGTCTTTCTGCAGAGGAAAACATGTCCAGACAGAATCCACAACAAGTACTGGAACTATCTGCCTCCTTCAGGATATAGCTACCCAGGGGACTGCTGGTACCCTGTGTCTTGGGGCTCCATACCAATCAATTGATCCTTCTTATTGCCTTTACGGGGCCCTATGGGATCCATATAACAGGTGTCCTGGATCTGTGCAAGAATCACACTAACCTTCTCACAATCAATAGTAACTGGCTCTGTCAGAGTTTACACAGAAATAAGTCGGGCTTGATCTGCCAGTTCCACTGGTTCTGAAAAGTGTGTCATCATCCTAACCTAGTGAAGTGATTACTCCATCATCTCCTTCACTTTTCAATGACCATAGGTAGTATCAGGAACTGTTACAGAGGATAGCAACCGTGTTCCAAATACCTCTCAAGGAGATCCAGTACACAGAGCATGGTCTACTGGACATCCTTCAACCCTCCGGTCCTTCTAGGATGGCCCTTCAAGTCAACCAGGCTCTTTTGGAACCTCTCAGATCTATATAGCATATCCCTGCCTCCTGTGCCCCCTTACTTGAAGAGGGCTGAAAAAATGATTTTTCGTGGCAGGTAAAGAGGCAGAGATTTTATTTACTCATCCAATATCCAACTCCTTAATGGCACAAGCAGTTACAAAAAGGTCCAGGACAGCATCCCAAGACTAACCCAACTTTTCTCCTCTAGAGGAGGAAAATATTTTCATCAGCTAGTTTCCAATTCAGAGTTGCTAACTACCAGGTGCTGTTAGCAAAATGCAATTTCCTGAATTATTCAAAATTTCTAGACTTTAAAGAGAAATTTCCTCAGAAAGACAGGGCCCAGTTCAAAGCCCTCATTGATGAAGGCAGGCTGGTGGCAAAGACATCACTCCATGTGGCAATGGAAGCACATCAACACAGCTCCAATATGAATTGTGGGTCCAATGTTCAGGGTTTCCTAGGGAGGTCCAGAACACCATTGAGAACATTCCCTTTGATGAGTCTACCTTCTTTAATAAAAACACTGACCAGTATCTACACTCTCTTAAAGACTCTAGGACAACCCCTCACTCCCTGCATTTACACCCCAACCCTGAAAAGGAAACTTCATAAGCAAACCTACAGATCCTCCTCCCCCAGGTATTTTATGAGCAGCACCTTTATTAACCCCCATGTAAATGACAAATGTTTCAAAGACCCAGGCATGGGACTTCCTCTTTCTCTATGACCACTGAGACATAGAGAACTAAGCTAACTATGAAAACACTAAAAACTAAAGTACTAAAAACTATGATTTGTATTTACAGGTATTAAAATAGAGAAAGAGTGAAGCAGATCTAGAGTATTCTGATTCAGGCCATTCAGTGGTATGAAAGAACTGGAGCGTCATCAGTTTGCACTGCCTTTTATACTCTGGTTTGGAGCATGAGGAGAACAATTGTGCCTGCGTGTACCAATGGACATTGCTTACTAAAAATCTCTGGACTAAGACGCATGGTGCACATGAGTACCCAGATGTGGGATACACATAGGGATCATCACTCAAAAAACATAACCTTCCTATACATCAGTTTCCCAATCTCTAAAACTGAGATAACAATACAGTGAAACTTTACAAGAAACCACCCTTATTACTCAATCTCTATTTTTTGTCATCCACTTAAAACAGATAAGGCTCCATCCATTAATACTTGTATAACACTGAATTCTTGGATGAAATGCAAAGTAGGAAGTATTACTCTAGCACTTCAGGACACTATTTCTGGGAATGAGACAAAAATCTGCATCAAAGGTACGTAGACAGGTAGGATCAGACATTAGAATTTTCCTGTGCTCATTCACCTCAGCTCTGGAATTATTGTCAGGGTGTTGGCCTAGGTGACATCTTTTCCCTCTCTAACTTTCATGATTCTACTATCTTTACTACAGTGCTGCTACAGTGCAGTTTAATAAAACTCAGTACTGTTGGCTCTCTGAAGATTTTACAAGCTAATTACAGAACAGATGCAGTTGATATGGGGGTAACCAACCATAAAAGAAGTAGAAGAATTCAAAAGGGGGAAAAATCTGTTGTACTAGTGAATCGAATCTTTTCTTTAAGAAAAATCAACATGAAAGTTTGAAATGCAAACAACATGAAAGAGGTGAAAAGGAGAAGTTAACTGAGCTCTCACATGTTTCTTTTATTTTAAGTAGCTCACAAGCTATTAAATACATAACCACCTTTTAAAACATATAGGTTTCTTTATTTTGGCACATGGAACATTTAAGTTTCCTTAGTCTGGCATGTGGAAGAAATGAAGTAAGAGTGACTCATGAACTCTCTCTGCAATTTCAAATTTCTGACCTCTGTTGATAGCATTACAGACCACAGCATCTGTGAGATGAGCTTTATCACTATGGATATAAGATATCTGAGGCAACATAGCTAAGTTCATGCAAAAGTCTGATATAGTTGCAAGGTCAGAAAAATATTATTATTCATATGCCAGCCTTTTTTGTTCCCTTTTAAAAAACGTCTCCTTGAATATTGTTAACATTATACACGCACGCACACACACACACACACACACACACACACACACACACACACACACACACACACACACACACACACAGCATATTAACTTAGTTATTTAAAAACAAAAACACAATTATATTTACATGGGAAATATAAAAAAGCACAAGTTGAACATTTCTATTTTTATTTAAAATGGCTTGCTTGAAAATCTACTCAATACAAAAAGTGCTAGAAATGACTGTCTCTAAAGTAGGAATAACACGGACTATGCAACCAATCTTGCTCCCACTGAAGTGACATGGGAATTTCGTCATTGACTTCAATGTGAACAGGTTGGGACGCTAAGCACCTTCATAACCTACATGCTATCCTAATAATCTTTGTAAAAATATGCCTTAGGCTGTATCATTTGAAAACTATTAACTCATTGATCATTAATAGCCTTGAGTGATGTATGCAAGTGGTCAGTATTCAGAGTAATGGAGATATGCTGGAATGATAACTAAAATGTGTTTAAGCTGGGTATGTCAGGCATGTAAACAGGCCTGCTTAGACAACGGAAAAGACGGTTACTTACCTTGTAACTGTTGTTCTGTGAGATATGTTGCTCATGTCCATTCCATTGTAGGCATGTGCCCGCCCTCGTGCATAGTTACTGGAACTTTTTTCCCTTTAGCAGTACCCGTAAGGCTGGCTTCAGCGCCCCCTTAAGCCCCACACACATGCTGCAGTACATGAGGCAATGCTGACCCTATGCCCTCTCAGTTCCTTCTTGCCGCAAGTCCAGCAGTGGGGACGGGTCATGGCATGGACATGAGCAACATATCTCGAAGAACAACAGTTAAAGGGTAAGTAACCATCTTTTCTTCGAGTGGTTGCTCATGTCCATTCCATTGTTAGGTAGCTCACAAGCAATGAGTTACAGATGAGCTGCCTGCAACAAAACTCTACCAAAGCCTGCATCATCCCACACCTGCTGGACGATGGCATAGTGGACATGAAAGTGTGCATAGACGAACAGGTGACAGCCCTGCATATGTCTTGAACAGGCACTCTTGCTAGGAAGGCTGTAGAAGAAGCTTGAGCTCTGATAGAGTGGTCTGTAATCACTACACCCTCAGTAAGTTTGCAAATGACACTAAGCTGGGAGGAGTGGTAGATAAACTGGAAGGTACGGATAGGATACAGAATGACCTAGACAAACTGGAGGATTGGGCCAAAAAAAAAATCGGATGAGGTTCAACAAGGACACATGCAGAGTCCTGCACTTAGGACAGAAGAATCTCATGCACAGCTACAAACTGGGGACCGACTGTCTAGACAGAAATTCTGCAGAAAAGGACCTGGTGGTTACAGTAGACAATAAGCTGGATATGAATCAACAGTGTGCCCTTATTGCAAAGAAGGCTAATGGCATATTAGCCTTCATTAACAGGAGTATTGCCAGCAGATCAAGGGAAGTGACTATTCCCCTCTATTTGGCACTGGTGAAACCACATTTGGAGTATTATGGGCCCCCCCTCTATAGAAAGAATGTGGAGAAATTGGAGACAGTCCAGTGGAGGGCAACAAAAATTATTAGGGGGCTGGAGCACATGACTTATCAGGAGAGGCTGAGGGAACTAGGCTTGTTTAGTCTGCAGAAGAGAAGAATGAGGGAGGATTTGATGGCAGGCTTTAACTACCTGAAAGGGGATTCCATCGAGAAGCTAGACTGTTCTCAGTGGTAGTAGATGACAGAACTAGAATCAATGGTCTCAAGTTGCAGTGGGGGAGTCTAGGTTGGATATTAGAAAAACGTTTTCACTAGGAGGGTGGTGAAGCACTGGAATGGGTTACCTAGGGAGGTGGTGGAATTCCATCCTTAGAGGTTTTTAAGGTGTGGCTTGACAAAGCCCTGGCTGGGATGATTTAGTTGGGGTTGGGCCTGCTTTGAGCAGGGGGTTGGACTAGATGACCTCCTGAGGTCCCTTCCAACCCTAATCGTCTATGATTGCATATAATATTACTGTATAGAGTGAAGGCTTTTCAAAAAGCTCATGAGACACTGGTGATTAGTATCATTGTGAAATGTATGGATTAACACTACATCAGGAATTATAGATACTCCTGGATATTACGCTGTACAGTCTTCCCAGACAGGAGGGAATGTCACAGCTATCTACCTGTCTCCAATGCAAATTAATGATAGTGGAATCAGAAACAATGGAAAACCCATTTGCATAGAAATCGCACAGGGGGATAGGATGCCCACAGGACAGAAAAAAACATCATGAGGTCATCATGCCTCTTGAAACAAGTTAACTGAACTTTGGAAGATATGAGAAAAGCCGAAAGCCATCTTTGGCATCCATCACTACACACATACAAGAGGCTAGAGTTCTTGCAAGCTGAGAAAGATGGCTCCTTCAAACAAGGGAGCAGTGGGTGTGTGTGCTGAAGTCTATGGAACCCAACAGAAGTGAGAAACCTGCTTAGGCAAAGATCTTTCACCTAAAACAACAAGGGAAACCAGCACGTTGTACCTTTGTGGAAGGTCTTGACTAAGAGAAAGTCAGCCATGAGTGGGAAGGAGAACGATTGGTAAGAAAGAACATTTAGAACAAAGCCTGTAATTTGCTAAATTAAAATTTGGACAAAATGTTTTCACTTTTATTTCCTTGTAGCCCTTTCTAATTTTATTTCTTTTATTTAGCATCACTTAACCTATGTCCTATTGTGAATATGTTTGTTTTATTTTATTAATCAAATCAGTGTGGTATTTAAAGAGAGAGGTGTATTCATGCCAGTTAAGTTAATAAGCTGTGATATGTATTTGTGTCTGCAAAGGAACAAATGAACAATATTATGTCTCTGAACTGTCCACGAGTAGGCTGAAAATTGCAGAGCACATAGTTTTGGGAAAATTCAGGACTGGGAGTGTGTTGGGGTCACTCTGCTATTAGTAACCCAGGCTGGTGGAAGCCATTATAGGGTTTTGGGGTTGTGGACAGGCTGCTAAGATTAGAGCTGCTGAACCAGTACTGTCTAGCACACAAACACTCAGGATGTGACCTGCATGCTGGTAGGCTGGTTGTGAGCAGCCCAGGTTGAGAGCTACAGCAGCAAGGATTGTGATACTCCCAAGATTACAAGACAGGTGGCAACACACCCCTCACTGGTCTGGATAGCACCCCGAAACTGATCAGAATGTGACAAATATATTAAGCATCTAGGTATTAGGATAGATAATTGCTTCATCGTATCCATAAAGCTGTTTCTGCATCTGGCTATATAGAATGATGAAAATAATTTATAGCAATGAAAAATGTTGTGTTACCTTAACTATTAATCCTTTTGAGTCAACCATCCATATCTTTTTGATGGCTTCATCTTCAGGTGTTCCTTCTTTTTGCATAGCCATAATAATCAGATTTGCTATCCCCAGAGCAGCCTTAAAAGGAGAGAGGGAAAAAGAAAATTAATATATGAAACTGGAAAAGAAAAAGATGCAATAACATATATTATTTTTTCTATTATTTTAACCAAAACTGTTAATTTCAGAAACAATTAAAGCTGTACAATGATTTCATAAATTAAAAACACCAGAAAATGTATCTTTTACAATGCTAGATATTGTGGTGATAAACATCAGATAAAAAACAAAAAAAGTCAGATTCATGTGTCAGTTTTGCTGTTTATTCTAGCCAAAAAGATAGTTTTTGCTTCCTTTCTTCCTCACATAACTAATGGAGTCTGCTCTTTTACATTAGACAACAAATATGATAGCGATTCAGAACCCCATGTGACTACTCGACTATTACTAATCAAGTTTGGTTTGAATTAACGAAGTTTATTACGTTTTTAAAAATCAGCCCAATAGATTTGTATAGAGTGGAATGTAGGGGGTGGTACTGAAGTGAACATGATCTCTGGGCACTGTAACACCACGTCAGAGAAGCAGATAATTATTAATGTGGTACAAATTGTACCTTTACAGTTTATGAGAAGGTCACGTGAGACAGTATCAAAGCCTTACTAAAGTTGAGATATATCATATCTACTGTTTTCCCCCCATCCACAAAGTTTGTTACCCTGTTAAAGGATGATATTAGGTTGATTTGACATTGTTTGTTCTTGACAAATCCATGTTGACTGTTACTTATCACATTATTATTTTCAAGGTGCATACAGATTGATTGTTTGCTCCATATTTTTCCAGGTATTGAAGTTAAGCTGATTGGTCTATAATTCCCTGCATTGTTCTTATGCCCCTTTTTATAAATAGGTGGTATATTTGCCCTTTTCCAGTCCTTTGGGATCTCTCCAGTCCTTCACAAATAGTCAAAGATCATTGCTAATGTTTCAGACTGCTCATCAGCCAATTCCTTGAGTATTCTAGGATGCATTTCTTCAGGCCCTACTGACTTGAAGTCATGTAACTTGTCAAAATAATTCTTAAATTGTTCCTTGATCCTCAGACCCTACTTCATTTACACCGATGGTCACTATGTTAGTTATCTGATCCCCACTAACCATGTTGTCTCACATTTGGACGTACCTGGATTGGATAAGTTGGAAGAAGGCATTGCAGGCTCTATGGACCGCCCTGTGTTCTAGTATATTGATATGCATTCTGGACTCCTCAGAAGTCCTGATGCCCTGTGCCATATGATCACCCTTACGTGCACCCCTACCTAAAAGAGAGGCATTGGTAATGATGGTTGACTTGGGAACTGGTCTGAGGAAAAGGATCACAATCCAAACTTTCTCCGGTTATGTCCATTTCACGAGTCCAAAACCTTGAACAGAATTCTCATCTTGTTGTTGATGTTGCCCCTCTCTGGTGAGTACATGGAGGGAAGCCAGTCTTGTAGGCAATGAAGATGAAATCTAGCAAATGACATCACATATATGCATGAGACCATGTGGTCAATGAGGGAAGGGAAATTTCTCATTGAAATCCAGAATCTGATGGTGGCTTTGAGTGTGAGAGCACTCATGGTCTGAAGCCTCCTAAGAGGTAGATAAGTTCTTGCTGTGGTCGAGTCCAACACCACCCTTTGAAGTTTATGGACCTCATGGAGGTAAATGTGGATTTTTTTGGTCGAGGTAGACACTAGGCAAGGCAGTAAACTGACCAGGAATTGGCTTGTCCACTGGATTTCTTCATAGGAGTCACCCCTCAGAGGGTAGTCATCAAGATGTGAGAAAACAATAAATCCCTCTCTTTTCATCAAAGATGCCACTACTGAATAAATCTGTGTGAAGACCCTGGTGCATGGTCAGTCCAAAGGGAAGACTCTGAAGTGGTAATGGTCTTAACCAAAAAGGAACCTGTGGGATGGTTGAATATCTATTTGAAAGTATGTGTCTTTCATGTCAAAAGCCATGAACCAATGTGCCCTCCTCTAAAGAAGGAATTATTGTTGCCCAAGAGATCATGCAGAATTTTAGTTTTTAGATGAAAATGTTCAGCATTTGTAGGTTGAGCATCGGCCTCCACCTCCTATTTTTCTTGGGGACCAAGAAGTAAGGAAAGTGGAATCCCTTCCCTTGATGTGGAGTGGAACCCTTTCTATGGTTCCCCAGAGGAAAAGTGAGTCCAATTCCCATCAGAGAATCTCCTTGTGAGAGTGGTTTCTGAAAAGGAATTGGAAAGGGTGTTTGTGGGTAGGATTTCCCTGAAACTTGATCAGATAGCCACCAGGAATAGCTTTTAGTACCGATTTATTGGTAGTTAGGGCCTCCAGTTGTCAGCAAATTGGGTAAGACAGCCTCCAAAAAGCTGAGGCAGAGAATAAAGAGGATGTGGGTCTCTACCGTCCCACCAAAAGAATTTTTTTGACTAAAAGTTAGAGTAAGATGTGGTGGTGGACATTGCAGAGGCTGGGTTCCTGGGCCTATAAATCTGCCTTTTATGTGATGGCTCCTGAGGACATTGATGATAAAAGGGCTGAGGAGGCAGTGTCAACCTATATCCCTGTCTGTCATGTTTTCTCTTGAGGAGCAGTATAGATGCCAAGTGAGAAAAGGGTTACTAACCTTTCATAACTGTTGTTCTTAAAGATGTGTTGCTTGTGTCCATTCCATGTTAGGAGTGCACACGTCCACATGCATGGCTGCCATAGATTTTTTGCCTTAGTAATATCCAAAGGGCTGGCTCTGGCATCCTCTGGAGCCCTGCACTCATGTGGCAGGATATGAGACACCGCCAGCCCTGCACCCCCTCAGTTCCTTCTTGCCATCGAGTCTGATGGCAGAGATGGAATGTGGATCATGGAATGGACATGAGCAACACATCTCAAAGAACAACGGTTACAAAAGGTTAGTATCTGTTTTTTCTTCGCGTGCTTGCTCATGTTGATTCCATGTTAGGTGACTCACAAACAGAATTCCTGGATGTGAGCTCTGAGTTCATGGATGTGCTGTTTGCTACATTGCTCTGCTAAAGCATCCTGGGCCTGCTGGGTGATGGCATAATGAGTCACGAAGTATGGACAGAAGACCAGATAGCGGCTCTGCAGATGTCTTGGATCATCACCTGTGCCAGGAAGGCTGCTGGCAAGGCTTGGTAGAGTGGGCTGTTATAATTGCTGGTGGAGGCACCTTTTCTTGCTCATCACAGAACTTAATGCAAGAGGTTATTTATGAGGAGATGCTCTGGGAAGAGACCGGCAGGCCTTTCATCCTATCTGCTACTGTGACAGAAAACAGCATCGGCCTGAGGAAAGGTTTAGTTCTTTTGATGTAGAAGGTCAAAGCTCATCTAACATCTAGGGTGTGCAACCTCCACTCCCCACTGGATTTGTATGGTTTTGAGAAGAACACTGGTAGAAATATGTCCTGGTTATTGTGGAGCTGTGATACCACCTTTGGTAAGAAGACTGTGTGGGGGTGCAGCTGGACCTTGTCCTTATAGAACACTCTGTAAGGTGGTTCCAAACAGAGCCCTGATGTCAGAAACCCTTCATGCAGCCTCTGGGTGGAGAGAAGATGGCAAAATTAGAAGGATCTACTGAGGAGATCCACCAGCACATCCCTGGCACAAGGGTGATGGGAGGCCATGATATGAATGTCATTCTGCACACAAAAGTCCCACAGGTGGAGGGCTGCTTGGCACAAGGCTGATGAACAAGGTCCACCTTGCTTGTTGATGTAAATCACAGCAGTGTTGTCCATCAGGATCTGAACCACTTTGCCGAGAGATAAGGGAGGAATGCCTGGCAAGCCAGATGTACTGCCTTGAGCTCCTTGACATTTATGAGGAAGAAGCAATCCTCCTGAGACTAGCGCCCATGCATGCTGAGATTCTTGATGTGGTCTGCCTACCACCAGATCCGAAGTGTCAGAGACCAACATCACTGAGGGTGATAGCTCCTCGAAAGACATCCCCTCTAACACAGAATGAGAGTTTAGTTAACCACCAGGTTAGGGATGACAGAATGTGTGGGGGAATTATGATTATGATATCCAAATTGTGCCTATCAGGAGTGTAGACCAATGCTAGCTATGACTGCAGGGGCCTGAGGCACAGATGTGCGTGTTGGACCACCTAAGTACAAGTTACAATATGGCCTAGAAGTTTGAGGCACCTCCGGGTGGTTATTGGGAGGGTGGGGAGGGTTGAACATATGCAATGAGGTCTGACATGACTCAGAACCTGGGCTCTGGTAAAAAGGCCTTGACCTGGGAGGAGTTGAGAATTGCTCCTATATATCCATCCCTTGGACAGGGGACAAAACTGATTTCTGCTCTTTTATGATCAGGGCCAGATCATAGCAGGAGGCCCATATCAGATAGAGGCTGCGGTGGACCTGGGATTGTGACTTATCTTGATGACTGGATCATCAAGGGTAACAATAGATATGTACCCCTTAATGCCTCAGATAAGCAGCCACTACCGTCACAGACTTTGTGAAGACCCTTGGATTGGAAGAAAGGACAAATAGAAGCCCCATAAATTGAGAATGGTGATGGCACACAACAAATCAGAAGAATCTCCTGTGTCCTTGAAAAATTGAAATATGGAAATGTTTTTTAAGTCGAAGGTGGCATACCAGTCACCTGGATCTAGAAAGGGGATGATGGAGGACAGGCAGACCATGCAGAACTTGAACTTCTTGAATACCTGTTGAGGCGACACAGGTCCAGGATGGGTCTGAGGCCTTTTTTGGCATTCAGAATAAGCAAGTATCAGGAATAGAGCACCTTTCCCTTCATATCTCCACAGCCCCTACCCGCAGAAGGGTTTCCACCTCCTGAATGAGAAGTTGCCTGTGAGAAGGGTCTCTGAAGAGGGACAAGGAAGCGCGGAATTGAAGAGAACTGATGAAGCCATTGACGCATCCAATGCTGAGTAGAGAGAGGCTCTACCTACAGTCTTTCCCTCCTCCACAATGGACACAAACTCCTGTCCGATCTCTTGTGGTAGGGCATCCTTGAACTTTGTAATTGAATCCCAGATGTTATAATTATATCTCCTCAGCAAAGCCTGCTGATTAGAGATTCTCAGTTGAAGACTGGCTATGGAATAGATCTTTCCTCCAAACAAGTTAAGTTTCTTTGCGTCTTTATTTTTAGGTGTCAAGCTAGTCTGACCCTGCCTATCTCTCTCATTCGCAGCGACTACTACCAGGGATCCCGGGCCTGGGCATGAAAATAAATATTCATAGCCCTTGGCCAGCACATACTATTTCTTTTTGGCCTGTTTGGATATTGGTGGCAGGGAGGATGGTATCTGCCACAGGGCCTTGACCATCTTTAGCACCCTTTTATGCACTGGCAGCACAACCCTAACTGGTGCCATGGCAGCCAGAATATCAAATAGGCTGTCTGTAGGCTCCAAGAGCTCCTCAGCCTCTAGGCCCAAGTTGAAGGCAATCCTTTTAAGGAGATCTTGGTGGGTTCAAAAGCTGTCAAGTTATTGGCATCAGGGGAGGGTAGATTTGGGCCAGTGACCACTTTGTCTGGTGATGATGAGGATGACTGTAAAGCGAGGGGAGGGAGTGGCATCTCTACTTCCTCCTCAGGAACTGCCTCTACTTTTGAGTCCACAGGTTTGGTGCTGGGCTTGGATTCCAAATTCAGATCCCACGCCAAGGCCACTTCTCGGATGTGATGGGGAAAAAGGTCCCAGCATCACTGGGATCCCCCATGGATTACAATATGGCCAGTGGGTTGGCCACTGGCTTTGGGGCCAGCATCCAGCATCGGGGCACCAGATGAGCTGTGCTTTTGGGGGTGGTGATTTGACTCCCCTTTGGATTCTAAGGAGGACAATCCCTCCATCGGGGACCATGGCGGGGTTGAGAGTACTTCTCCCTGCCAGCTGCAATGGAGCACCAGGGAGGGCAACTGACAACGAGAATCCTTGAAGCAGTGCCACATAGGTGAAGAGCAGTGCCGTGTAAGTGGACAGCGGTGCTGCACAGGCGTGAGTGGTGCCAAGACAGCGGTGAGAAGTGCAGCGTCAGGGAATGAGGTGGTGGGGATCAATGCCAGTGACTGGTGCTGTGAGGATAATGAGTGGTACCAGGGAGATCTAGACCAACGGTATACAACGGGTGATAGACCGTGAACATGCAGTTGGAGACTGGGGCTGAAAGGGCAGTGACCATCATCTTGGTGCAGGGGACCGGAACTGAGGTGTTGTAGACTGGCGCCGAGATTCCAGGGAACGATGCCAGTCGTCAGGCCATTGTAGTGGGCCCTTTGTGGTTTTCCCCTGGAGGTGGGTGCCTTCACTGGTGTGGTTGTCGAAGTAAAAGCACTCGGTGTGAGAGGCACTGGAAGGGAAAAGGAAGACGTTTCTCCTCAGGAAGCCAAGCTGCTTGCATCCCTTATCAGAGGAAGTATCCATGGGGTGTGGCTGCTTTGATCTCTCTATAGCCACCTGTACCACCAAGAAGTAAGGTGGTGGGGGCAAGAATAAAAACTCTCCTCCTCTGGATGGGACAAAGAAATGCTTTTCGGCCCTCTTAGAAAAGGGAGCACTAGAAGCAGGAGCATGCCAAACCATCTTTTGCTGGGTCCATGATGGCCTCATTGATGGGGAGGGCCACTCAACTTGGACCAGAAGACTGAAAAATTACCAGTAATCTGTGCCGAGGCTCCTGGACTTCCTCAAGCTGAATCTGCAGTACTGATGCCACCCTGTGCCTGACCTCCTGATATTGGTGATCTGGTGGAGACAGAAAAGATGGAATAACCACCTCATCTGGTGAAGATGATGAAATCACTCCCAGAACTGTCAGAAAGAGCTCGCCTTCTTCCTCCAAATACTTGACAGGGCTGGTTGGGGTAGATAGACAATGATAAATAGGGCTCATGCACCAATACTGGGTGTCCAAACTAGGGCTCTCAGGGCCCCAATATTGGAAGTAGGATGGATCAATGGGAGGGAGAGGACCACATGGCATAAGGTACCACTTGTCTGTTGCCTAATCATGTCTGGCGGGAGGCCAGAACCCTGATTTATAGGGCTTCTCTCCAGAGTCACCTTTACCTGGAGCTGCACAGCCTCCTGAGGAGCTTCCAACTCACTGGAAGAAAAGGTCAGATCCTGGACTACCAGTATAACTGATGGGAGTGATGGCTGAGACAGAAAAACAACTTTGAATCCTTGGGATAGTCT
Organism: Mesoclemmys tuberculata; assembly: GCA_007922155.1. NCBI lineage: Eukaryota > Metazoa > Chordata > Testudines > Chelidae > Mesoclemmys > Mesoclemmys tuberculata. The sequence continues at coordinate 71,195,087 of ML675604.1, read as the reverse complement.
CTTCCTTTGGCATAACGATGTCCCCGAATAGAGATAGTCCCAATAGGAGGAGGGAATGTGGGTAAGAGAAAGCAAATATGTCCTCCAGGGTGATGAAGATCTCAATCCATCCTGTGGTGCAAGGACAGTCTATTGGTGGAACAGTCAGAACCAGAGCTTCTTTGGTCATAGTGGAAGTTGGACCCATCTGGAGCCATGTTGCTATAGGTACAACATCAGCACTAGACGTGGATGGGAGCACCAGAAACTATTTATCTTGAGCCTTAACCATCAAAATTGATGCCTGAACCAGCAAATCCATATCCTTGCATGCCACTTTCTTCTGCTGACCAGATTTACACAGGCTTAAGTCCTTAGTGCCCGTGCACGTTCTTTTGACTTTGATGGCATCAGGGAGGGTTCCTCTCTCTTCAGGGCAGTCTTAGACCAAGATGGTTTGTTCCTATGTCTTTGAGAGTACATGTAACAGGGTTGAGCTTGGATAACCATAGCTCATGATGCCTCCTTATGTATGACTCACCCAGGGAACTGGCTCACGAAATCCATGCCCTATCAGGTGGTCAATTCAACCCACTGCACTGGTCTGGAACTGCAGTGCCTCCCCTTTGTGGCATAACCCTCTGGCCAAGTCATCATCATCCTCCTATTCCTAGGTATTATCAGAACTTCCTTCCTCAAAGACTCAGGCACTCTCCATATCCATTGAGCTGCCTGCACCACTCCTGCAGTGGCTGGAGGGGAACCTGAGCCCACCCTCTACTCCGGGTTCTGATCCAGGGACCCTCAAATCAGAAGTTCAGACCTTACTGTTCCTTCCCTGGACCGCTTCCTACCCTGTCCTTTCTCAGGCTTCTATTCTTCCTCTTGTATCAGGGAGTGTGACTGCAAGTGCACCTCACTGCAGCCCTCATCTACTGCCAACTTCCTGTCTTTATAAACCCTGCCCAGCTCCTCCTGCACCTGCACTTCATCAGCAATTAGGCCTTAGCACTTCTTGGCTTTCCTCCAGGTACAGCCTATAGGTTAATTGACCTAATATACTCTTAAGGCCCAGCACAGTGCCCCTTACTTTCATAAGATGCATTTTCTTTAGGCTTAAGACTTTTATCATCCATTCCCCTGAGCTTGTGCTCGAAGGGGCACTACCTTCTTGCTTAGATTTATGTATCAGAGTTAGTCCCCAGCTCAGATCTGATTGAGGTCTCATTGCCTTCTCCATCAGATATTTCCTAAGCCTCAGTGCCTGTCCCTCACAACTTCTGAGGGGGAAGGAGCAGCAGATGCTGCACTTGACTGAAATGTGAGCTTCACTCTCACAGTTGAGGAAGTGCTGATATTTGTTTTGCACAGAAAAGGAGCAAAGGCAGGAAACACAGTTTTTGAACCCTGGGCTTCATCCCAGCATTTGGGGGGAGGAGGGAACATTCCCTGGGATGGGGAAAAAAAGGAGGGAAATCATTATCAACTTTTGTATAATAAAAAAATACTGAACAACTGAAACAACGAAATACAACATATTTACAGTAGTGACAAAGTAGAAATGAAGCTCAGGACACCAAAGATTCTGACTCAGACCATGGAGCGATCAGAAGGAACTGGAGAGACACTGGCATGCAGCAAACTTTATGCTCTTAATTCAGCACATACAGAGAGCTCCTGAGCATAAAGGCCACTGGATACTGATTGTAAAAAAAATTCTAGACTCAGGCAAGTGGCGCTCACGGATACCCACATGTGCAATACACATAGGGATCATCATTCAAAGAACTGAAGTTGTAATAGCAGACTGTGATTTGCCCAAAGCATCCTATGAAAATATCTATCTTAATCAGATGAACTAAAGAAGTTTCAACAATGTGTACATCTGAAGTAAAAAAAAATATTTTTGCAGGTGATTGTTATTATTTTGCCTACTAAACCTCCTATTATGAACCACATACATGTAACTTGTTCATAAATAAAATCAAGGTTTTCACATGAGACGCTTTCCTGATGTATAATAAAGATACCTCTCCAGCTCCCTGGAACAGTATTGTGTGATCTGACAGCTTGTTCTCAGTGATGCGCAGAGCTGCTAGAAGACCTGCAACAGCTACAGATGCTGTTCCTGAAATATAAAATGAATTCCTTAAATATAAAATGAATTCCTTTGACTACCTTTGAAATAGTAATTGAAAAGCCTGAAGTAAAAATTATCAGTGATTTCAAAGCATTCAGATAGCTAAAAGATATAGCTTAGAGTTAGCAATACACTATAGGTTGGGAATCTATTGTATGTTTTGCTTTAATTTGTTTTTATTAAATGAAAGATATAAATGAGAATGAGAATAACATCAGAATAAAGTAAAATAAAAAAAGATTATGGTCTTGATGCTAACCTCAGCGATGTCAGAATGTACTCTATCTTGCCAACCACATCACCTCGTGCTGAAAGTCATTTGATCAGATCTCAGGAGCTAAGCAAGATCAGACTTTGTCAGGAATGGAAAATGTTAACTCACATTGGCAGGATGCACTCTGAATGAGGCAAGGGCTCCATAGATTCCTTTGCTTCAATAGGTATGAAACATGAAATAAAAGAGGTCATTTACCTCCTACAGTAACTGGAGCTCTTCAAGGTGCCTTTAGCTACATGGATCCCACTGTAGTTGGGTGTGCACCATGCATGTGAGCCTGGACTTTTTTAGCTGGCAGCAATCCCTTGTCTGCGTGTGCACCTACTGCATGCTCTCACACCCCTTCTAAGGGCATAAAGGGCAGAGCAGTTCCAACCGCCACTCAGCTCCTTCACCAACACAGAATATCCCAGTAAAGGATTCTGTATCAATAGGGAAGGAGGGAGAGTCATAGGATCCATATGGACAAAGACATCTTGAAAAACTCCAGTTACTGTAAGGTAAGTAACCTCTCTTTTATTCCAACATTTGCCTCCATGGATCCCACTGTAGATGATTAACTAGCAATAACTTGTCCAAGAGGTGGGTGATAGGACTCCTATTTAAATAACAACTGTAGCACAGCCCTGCTGAATTGGGCATCTGATCTAGATGCTGCCACAATGGAGTAGTGATCAGTAAAGGCATGACCAAAACCCCAAGTACGTGCCCTACCAATCTTAGAAATAGGACCGCCTCTAAAACAAGCTGCAGATGTCACTTTAGCTTTACTGGAGTGTAGAGGGAGGGGGGAGTTTATTTCTGGCATAGAATATCTTAATACAATCTGAAACCCACTTCGAGAGCCCCTGAGAAGAAACAGTCTGACCCTGAGATCTGTTACCAAAAGCCACCCAAAATCTGGATGATATATGAAATGACTTTGTTCTAGAGGGGAAGAAGGATGAAGTTCAGAGAACATCAAATGTAGGAAATTTGGTCTAAGCAGGATGGTCGTGAGGCTAGAGGGAAAATACTGGCAGGTATATAATTTTATTTATATGAAAAATCAAAACAATTTTCAGTAAGTATATTGGGTGAAGTTTGAATGGAATATTGTATAGAATATTGTGTATGAGGGGCCTGCTGTCAAGGCCTGTATGTCACTCACCCTGCAAGCTGAAGTGATAACTAAAAAATGCTGTTTTCATGGAAAGATGGAATAACAAAAGACAATAACATAAGTTCAAAGGTAGAATCCATTAACGCTAGAAACACCATGTTCAGGTCCTGTCAACACCACACAAACATTTTCTTTACTGGTGGAAATATCTGAGTCAGTCCTTTCAAAAATCTTGATACAGCAGGATGGGAAAAAATAGAATGAACTCCAACATATGGATGAAATGCAGAGATTATGAGTGATAGATGTAATTGAAAATCCTGCGTGCTTTAGCAACAAGTAGCCAAAGATAAAAGAATCATAAGACTCCCAAGGTTGAATGACTTTCAATAACTCACAAATTAAAACAATTCCATTTAGTTTTACACATTAGCCTTTCTGCTCTGAATTAAAACCTCTTGAACTGCCTTGGAACAACTTCTATCAATAGAATTCAACCAATAGCCTCCATGCTATCAGATATAGAGACATTGGATGGCGCAACAGATCATGATTCTGAAAAATGTCTGGAAGATTTGAAAGTGGAAAGAGTGGATGTATTGATAGGTCAGAAAACCCAAAACAGATTGCCCAAACATTATTATGTCAGCATTACCTTCATGTATTTTCCTGGGAATTAATGGGAGAGGGGAAGACACAGCAGACCCTTTCCCTACCAAATCAGAAAAGCATCTGCTAGCGAAGCTGAGCTTAGTCCTTTTTGGGGCACTTCTTGTTTACAATGTAGCAAGTATGTCTATTGAGGGGCTCCCCTATCTCATGAATATCTGATCCAGAACTGAATCTTTCAATTCCCTTTCAGGAGTGACCAAGCCCTTCCCACTGAGATGATTTGCCAACTTGTGGGATCCTGGTAAATGAAGGGATACCAGGCTGATTCCCACAAAAAATCTCTTCTTGACATAAAGGGGGAAGATCTTGCCCCACCTTGTTTGTTTATATACTGCGTCACCACTGTACTGTCTGTTAGAGCCTGGCAGTTATGCCCTGAAGGAGGGGTAGGAAAGTCTTGCAGGATAGACAAACATCTGATCCCTAATAAATTTGTGTGTGAGATCATAGCCTCTGAATTCAGAGGCTGTCTAAATGAGAACCCCAGCCCTGTGTGGATGCATTTGTCAAAATTGTTTTTAAGAGGGGACACTGGTCGGTGAAATAAAATTGAAGGGGATTTGTCTACTGTGGCAAATGGCCGGCTTCTCCCTAATGAGTCTCGCACTTTTGCCTCTCGTAGTGGGCCAGGGCATCGCCAGTTACCCCATCTTCCCAGGGAGGGGGATAGGGAGCCGGGCCCGCCTGCTCCTCCGGGTCCCAGCCCAGGGGCCCTGTGAGTAGCAGCTATGTGCTGCTGGCACCTTACTTGCAGCCGCAGGCTTTTCTCCTGGGCTACTTTCCCCCATCTGTCTTTCTGCCTTCTTGAGCCCAGTACCTTCTTCAGGACTTCACCTCTCTTCCACACACCGCTGTACTCCGTACTGTTCTTCCTCACAAACTCCTCTGCTCACCACACACCTACTCCTTCAACTCCCACCCTGCCTCTCAAGAGTAGAGGGTTTTTATCAGGCATCTGGGTGGGGCCTTAATTGGTGTCAGCTGACCCTAATTACCCGTTGGCTAGTCTACAGGGAATAAAGCATGGAGCATTCTAGCATTTACATAGCGCCCTTCTAGAACTTTCCCAGTGCCCTCTGCCCTTGATATATCATACTACCAACACAGATATATCAGTGCTATTGGACGAACTTCTACTAATAATCCATGTTGTGTCTAACTGAATGATAAATTGATCTTAACCATCCCTGAAAAGGCTAGAGACACAGTTTTGCATGTGGAGATGTACCAAGCTATCATATGACACAGGATGCTGAAGCAAATTCTATCTGTGTTTTTGGCTGGGAGCGGAGTTTTAAAATAATATAATTAAATGTACAAAACCTCTCCTGAGGAAGGAAAGGCCTGGCTGACACTCAGTCCAACATTTTCCTTATAAACTCAATTGACTGAGAACAGGTGAGGATGGACTTGTCTCGATTAATCTTGAGGTCTAATGGGGAAAAAACAACTGAAGGCCCATGTAAACATTTCTGATGACTTGTTGGGAAATGTGTCCCCAAATCAACTACTTGTCAAGATGGAGTACAAATGAAGGCCCTTCCTCCTCAGGTGAGCTGCTATCTCTAAAAAGCATGTGGTAAATACCCTTGGAACAGCTGAGAGACTGAAAGATAGAACTGAGTTAGTAACGATGTCCCCTGGCCATGAAACAAAGATTTCCTGAGCCAGATGGAGACCTGCAAACTGAGATTTGAGAACCAGGTCATGGGAACTAGAGGAGGAATTATTGAAGAAAGAGCAACTATCCGAAATTTGAAGCAGCAGATGAATTTGTCTGACATTAAATATAGGACGCCAATAGAAGAACGTAAGAACTGTCATACTGGGTCGGACCAATGGTCCATCTAGCTCAGTATCCTGTCTCTGATAGTGGCCAATGCCAGAACTTCAGGGGAAGTGTACAGAACAGGGCAGATGGAATGATCCCTCCCCCTGTCTTCTCCTTCCAGCTTCTAGGAATCAGAGGTTTAAGATCACCCTGAGCATGGGAATGCATTTCTAGCCATTTGGTTAATAGCAATGATGGACCTATCCTCCATTAACTTACCTAGTGCTTCTTTGAACCCAGTTATACTTCAGGCCATCATAACATCCCATGGCAATATACTCCACAGGTTAACAGTACACTCTTGTCTGTATTAAGCCTGCTACCTATTAATTTCATGAGGTGATCCCTGGTTTTTGTATTGTGGGAAAGGGTAAATAACACTTCTCTGTTCACTTTTTCCAAACCATTCGCAAGTTTATAGACCTTTAACATAACCCCTCTTAGTTGTCTCTTTTCTAAGATGAACAGTCCAAATATTTTTAGTCTCTCCTCAGATGGAAGCAGTTTTATACCCATGATCATCTTTGCTGCCCTTCTCTGAAACTTTTCCAGTTCCACTATGTCCTTTTTGATGAGGGGCAACCAGAACTGGACACAGTATTCAGGGTATGGGCACACCATGGATTTATATAGTGGCATTATGATATTTTCTGTCTTATTTTCTATGCCTTTCCAAATAATTTCTAGTATTCTCTTGGATTTTTTGACTGTTGCTGCACATTGAAAGGATGTTTTCAGAGACTCCAAGAGGATGTTTTCTGATGATGCCAAGATCTCTTTCTTGAGTGGTAATAGCTAATTTAGAATTCATTATTATATGTGTAGTTGGGATTATTTTTTCCAATGTGCATTACTCTGGATTTATAAATATTGAATTTTATCTGTCATTTTCTTGCCCACTCACTCACTTTTTAAGATCCTCCTGTAACTCTCCACAGTCAGCTTTGCACTTAACTATCTTGACTAATTTTGTATTGTCTGCAGACTTTGCCACTTCACTGTTCACCCCCTTTTCCAGATCATTAATAAATATGTTGAACAGCACAGATCCCAGTAGAGATCCTTGGGGGAACCCCTGTTATTTACCTCTCTCCATTGTGAAAACTGACCATTTATCCTTATCCTTTGTTTCCTGTCTTAGACCCTGAACACTTAACCATGTACTTAACTTTACTACTGTGAGTAGTTTCATTGAAATCAGTGGATCTATTCATGACAGTAATGTTAAGCACATGCATAAGTGTTTTCAGGATCAGGGACTAAATTTTGGTTCCTTGTATATATAATCTAATAGTCTTTAATTACATGATCACATACTAATTTTCAAGTAATATAATATTGTACATTTTTTCTACAATCTTGTATATGCATTTTGAAAGGTTAAGACTCCTTGAATCATTCACTGTGTACTTTGCATTCAAATTAATTTTACTAACTCTTATCTTGCATGTACGTAGTATAATGTAAAATAATTGAATCTTCTACATACATATGCCTAAAATTATAGAAAGATATTTGATCTTATACTGGATTATTTGTGAAATAGTATATGACTGGCTTAAGTCTGTATTATAAAGCATACTGTGGTAAAGTCAGGCCAGAGGGCTATCAAAGGGTATACCAGGGCCAGTATGTGGGCCCTAAAGGGTTAAAGGCCCTTCTCCCTGCAGGCAGTGGAGAGACTGCAGCAGAGCAATTAGAGACCCCTGGACACAATGAAGGGCAATGCCAGGTGTACTTAAACCCTGCCTTCCCAAGAGGGGGAGGAGGGAACAAACCAGGAGGAAGTTGCCAGAAGGCCTGTAGCAGCTGGAGGAGATGTTTCCCTCCCAGACCAGGAGACAAAGCTCCTCTACAGCCAGGGGAGACGGGGTAGCTGGGGGCGCTCTGGCCCAGGAAAAGAGGTAAAGCATGAGGCCCACCAGGAAGAAGACGGCAGTTTGACACAATATATACAAAGGAAGAGCTAAGGTTGCATGTGCAACTGTAATTCTTGCCTTTCTTGACCTTTGAGTGTTTAACCATGCATCCTTAATGTCCTCTTAAAATTTTTAAAGGAATTCTATTACATACGATTTATACAGAATTAGCGTACTCTGTATCAGGCATTTAATGTCTTTGTAAATATATCTAAAATACAGTACACAGAGAACTAGAACTTAAGCATTATCAGCAATGAGACTTGTGATAAGTCTATGACAATATTTACTTAGTGTTAATGGCCAATGTTTTGCATTTAAAAATACTGATAAAATAACATTTATTAATTATCCTAAGAATGTTTATTTAACATATGTAGAAAAATGTGGTGACATATACCTGAAAGTTAATGCCAAGTAACCAGCAACTGAAATATTGAATGCTGCTTGAAATCTAGCACCAGATAAAATATTGTAATAAAACCCATTCAGATTTTACATTCTACCATCTAAAATCCAAAACAGAGACTGCTATGGCTAAAATAAGGAAAGAGGATAAAGCAGTATGATATATGTACAAAAATAGCCAGTTTCCATAAGATAGTGCCTATACTTCATACAACTTCAACATTCAGTCGCAACTCATATGAATTTGGTAGGAAGGGATTCTTAAAGATGAATGTACGGGGAATGAATGTCAGAATTCTTCCGAAGACACTGCTTCCTCCATATACAACTATAAATGTCATGCAACTGTATGGAGTCCTGTTGATTTTAATGGGATTCCACACAGTCACAGGAGTCCATCGAAACAGAATCTATTACAGGACTGGGCTATAGATTTCTCCTGTTGTTCTTTTGTCTTACATTATCCAACATTGGATTTGAATTCAATGAGAATTGGAACACAGCCCATCATGGGATTGGATCACCTTATAGTCTAAGCTCCTCATGGCAGTGATACGTTCTTGTATTTGTCTTGGAAGCTACACCACTGACACTGTAAATAGTGAGTAGAGACTAGCAACAATAATTACTTGGAGAATAATTCTTTAGAAATTTTTCCATGTGCACGTCCCAAAGATAATGTTAATATATAGTACACGTTGTCTTTGTTGTTTCTTCTACTACACTTGAGCCCATCACTCTTGGGGGGGGGTAGATATATTTTGGAATAAGTAAATTATTGGTTTTATAATCTATCATAAATCAGATCTTATTCAACAAGTCCTCTCAGGAACTCAGGATTTCAATCCCTAAAATTTGGACACTGTTGCAAGATAGTCACATCATAAGCCACTTGCTACTATGTCGCAAACTAGTCTACATTACAGAGCCCAGAGCCAGATACTAAGCACACTTTGCAAGATTCTTTCAGTGGGAGTTGTGGGGGCTCAACTCCACACAACAGATGCTCAGCACTTGGCAGACTCACACCTTTGACAATTTATCAGGGTGGACATGGAGGTACACCTTCATATATATGTGTACGTCCATTTATATATATGTGTCTATATCTATCTATCTATCTATATCACACACATAATTATTGATCACTTAAAATATAATGCTGCCGAAATCTTTAACAGAAATTTTAAAATAGGTTTTATTTTATCAAGGAAAAATACAGTAATCTAACTGGAACTGGAAAATTGGGAGAGGAGAAATATGTTTTTAAATGCAGCTTAATAATAATAATAATAATAATGCTGTGGAAATTGCTCTATTCATTTCCTCATCCATTATAAACAATCTCAAACATTTTAAGGTGCAGTAGGCAAATCTATACAAACCCAAACTTGCTAAGAAAATCTTCAAATGTGCCTTAAATACTCCCCCCAAAACAGCTACTTAAAATGAACTAGACTTCCAGAGCTAGAACTAGAGTAGCTAGTCCTGGAACTCACAAAAGTCGACGGAAGCCACGTTCCATCGACTTACATTGTCAGTGTAGACCAGGCCAAAACATTAAGGACAGCTTCCATTTGAGGAAAGATTAAAAACACTGGAACTGTTCAGCTTCTAAAATAGATGAATGAGAGGAGATATGATAGAGGTCTATAAAATCATGAATAATGTGGAGAAAGTGAATAAGAATACCCCTTCACATAACACATGATCCAGAGGTCACCCAATGAAATCAGTAGGCAGCAGTTTAAAACAAACAGAAGAAAATACTTCACACAAGGCACAGTCAACCTGTGGAACTTGTTACCAGGATACGTTGTGAAGGCCAAAAGTACCATGGGATTCAAAACAGAATTAGATTTGTTCATGGAGGATATGTCCATCAATGACTATTAGCCAAGATGGTCAGGGACACAACCCCACGCTCTGCATTTTCCGAAATCTCAGACTGCTAGAAGCTGGGATTGGACAACAGGGAGTGGATCACTTCATAAACAACATTATTCTGTTCACTTCCTCTGAAGCATCTGACCACCATTTGAAGACGGGCTAGACAGACCATTGGTCTGACCCATATGAAGGAGTCAGTTGACCAGAGATGGTTTCAAGAGCATCTTTCAAGTTGCACAAAGTTACATTCTTTTTTGTAGGATATAATGTTTTGGGAAACTTAAAAAAATGTATTTTAATTGTAAATATTCTAGGTCATTTCATTTTTAAAAGTAGATTGATTTTTCATGTCCAATTGGTTAAATCCAAGTGAAATATTCTATATGTGAATTGTGATGGAATCAATCAAAAATTCTTACACTTTCTAGATAGTTTCCTCTCCAATTATCAGAAATAGATTAAAGGACACTGTTCATAGCCCACATGATGTTTATATCAGATACACTTTTTCATCATTTTAAAAGTCTTTATTTTATGTTTTAAGAGCTGAGACCTATTACTTCCCACACCCACCTCTCTACAATACTATTTCTCTGAGGCATAGATTCAGGAACAATACAGAGATTAATAGATTCCAAGGCCAGAAGGGATCATTATGATCATCTAGTCTGACCTCCTGTATAACATAGGCCGCAGAACTTCCCCAGCACAATTCCTAGAACACATCTTTCAGAAAAACATCTAATCTTGATTTTAAAATTTTCAGTTTTGGAGAATCCACCACAACCCTTTGTAAACTGTTCCAATGATTAATTATCATCACTGTTAAAACTTTACAAGTTATTTCCAGTCTGAATTTGTCTAGCTTCAATTTCCAGCCACTGGATCATGTTATACATTTCTCTGCTAGACTGAAGAGCCCATTATTAAATATTTGTCCCTCTTGTGAGAACCTACAGACTGATCAAGTCAAACCACACCCTTCTTTGTTAAGATAAATAGATTGAGTGCTTTAAGTCTGCCACCATAAGGTAGGTTTTCCAATCCTTTAATCATTCTTGTGGCTCTTCTTTGAACCCTCTCCAATATTTCAACCTCCTTCTTGAATTGTGTGGGACACCAGAACTGGACAACAGCAGTCAAACCAGTGCCACAAACACAGATAAATTAACCTTTCTACTCCTATTCGAGACTCCCTGTTTATGCATCCAAGGATCACAATAGCACACGAGCTCATGTTCAGCTCATTATCCAGTACAACCCCCAAATCTTTTTCAGTCACTGTTTCCCAGGATAGATTCCCGCATCCTGTAAGCATATTTCTCTGTAGCATAGATTCAGGAATAACAACTGTCAGGTGTGCAGAGGGGCACTTTCCTACCACACATTCAAGGAGCTTATTTATATCTCTTTTCCAGATAAAACTGAATCTTCCTGTGGTAAGTGCCAAATTGGCATAGACCATAAAAACTTAAAACAAAACAGTCCCCCCACTCCTCTCTCCAGGCCGCTTCACTTGTCAGACTGGTTTCCAAATGTCAGACTGGTTTCCAAATTTTTCCTGTTATACCATTAAATGGACCTCATAGGCCCCAGTAAAAGGGAAATATCCTATCCTCTGGATGCCAGCCTGCTTACCAAAGCAAGAGATTGCAGCTTCCAGGCTGTTCCATTTTAGGCCCCATTTCCTATGGCCCCCAAAGGCCATTCTGGTATCCAGGGATTGCCCAGAGATATGGCTACAAAAGCCCTATGCCACCAATAAAGGAATCCCCAGGAAGCTAGTCAAACCATTCTTCAAGCTGTTTCGCAACTCCCGAGCCACATAATGCTAAGCAAAGGGTTGAATCTGGCCTAGTAGTTGTGAGAATGAAAGTGAAGTGTTAATGGGGCTGTAAACTGGAATGTGCAAGGTATTGCGGACTGTATTGGAATTGCAAGCTATCATCTTAAAACAGGGAGGAGAAGGGGAGAAAGTTGCTCCTCGTCATGACTGCGGCTAGGGGGCTCTGTGGCAAAGTACACAAGCAGAGCTGTTGTCACGGACATGGCCGTGGGCAGTCAGGCCTAGTGATCAGAGCAGAGGCAGTTAGTCTTAGTGGTGGTCAGGCAAGCAACCACGCTGAAGGTCAGAGCCAGAGTAAGGAACCAGGAGTCAGAGCCATAATCAGGAACTGAGCAAAGGTGGAGTGCACTGGAGAAGGGCTGGAGCAGGACTGGCACAGCTGTGGGCATAAGCATTGAGCAGCCACTGGCCTAATGGTCAACAAGAAGCCCCATTTTGCTGAGGCCTGCTCTGTTCCCAATAGCATACATGCCACATGGCTTCTGCTGGCAAGGGGAGGCGGATTTGATGCAGCTGCATGTATGGCTCAGTGGCTGCTCATTCCAAAGTCCACCAGAAGATTGCAAAGTGATATGGACTGGGGAACATCAGGGCTTTAAGACCTTATCTACACTTGCCTATGCTTAAGGTAGCATGTAGGACACATGTAGCTACACGCTATAGGAAAAGTCAGGCTGCGTCCACACTCATTACAACGTGTAGCTGCACGCAGCAGTGAACAGCAGAATATGGACTCTGGACTTCAGAAAAGAGACTTTGACTCCCTCAAAGAGCTGATGGGCAGGATCCCCTGGGATGCTAAGATGAGGGGGAAAGGAGAGCTGGTTGTATTTTAAAGAAACCATATTGAGGGCACAGATGGACCCCGATGTGCAGACAAAATAGCAAATATGGCAGGCGACCAGCTTGGCTTAACACAAATCTTCAGTGAGCTAAAACACAAAAAGGAAACTTAAAGAAGTAGAAGGTTGGACAGATGACTAGGGAGGAGAATAAAAATACTGCTCAAGCATACAGGAGTGAAATCAGGAAGGCCAAAGCTCAATTGGAGTTGCAGCTAGGAAGGGACGTGAAGAGCAACCAGAAGGGTTTCTACAAGTATGTTAGCAACAAGGTCAGGGAAAGTGTGGGCCCCTTAGAGAATGGGGGAGACAATCTACTGACAGATCATGTGGAAAAAGCTGAAGTACTCAATGCTTTGCGTCTGTTATCACAGACAAGGTCTGCTCCCAGGTTACTGCACTACAAGCACAAAATGGGGAGGAGGTGAGCAGCCCTTAGTGGTGAAAGAACAGGTTCAGAACTATTTAGAAAAGCTGGACATGCACAAATCCATAGGGCCAGATGCAATGCATCCAAGCATGCTGAGGGAGTTAGCTGATGTGATTGCAGAGCAATTGGCCCTTATCTTTGAAAACTTGTGGTGACTGGGAGAGGTCCTAGATGATTGGCAAATATAGTGCCCATCTCCAAAAAAGGGAAGGAGGATCCAGGGAACTACAGACCAGTCAGCCTCAACTCAGTCCCTGGAAAAATCAAGGAGCAGGTCCTCAAAGAATCCATTTTGAGGCACTTGGAATAGAGGAAGGTGACTGGGAACACTCAGCATGGATTCACCAAGGGCAAATCATGTTTGACCAAAAGAGCTGTCCTGAGGGTATGGCGAACTGGGGCAACTGCCCTGGGTCCCACGCTTTGGTGGGCCCTGCCAATGGCTTACGGGGGGGCGGGGCGCGAAGAGGACCATGCCCATGGCAATGGCCTGGGAGGAGGGAATGCTGGCTGGGCCCTCAGAGGAGGAGCCGCCCACCACTGACGCAAGTGGCCATGGGTTGCTGGGCTTTACTGGCAGCCGTGCCGATCCCAGCTTGCTGGTGGCTGAGAGCTCCTGTTGTGGGGGGAGCAAGCTACTCCCAGGTCCTCCAGGCAGCCAAAGGCAGGGCTCTGAGGCAGAGCTCATCACGCCCCATGCCCCCTGCCGCTGGGCGGCTCAGGGGCATCTGCCCCGTCACTCCTGCTCCCCGTCGCACCCACTGCTCCCGAAAAGGGGAGGAGGGGGGAGAGTAGGAAACGGGCCCGTAGAAACACCTCTGTGGAGTGCTGCTGCTGCTGCTGCCGCCACCAACAGGGGGGAGGGAGCACAAATGTAAGCAGTGGCCCCCAGGCCCGCCCAGCTGAGGGGGCTGCTCAATGAGCGTGTGCAGGGGGAAGAGGTGCTGAGCTGGCTTGTCCCCAAGAGCGCGAACCCGACTGATTTGCCCCGGGCCCCGCACCCATCTAGGGACGGCCTGCTGACTAACCTGATTGCCTTCTATGATGAGATGACTGACTGTGGATGTGGGGAAAGCAGTGGATGTGATATATGTTGACTTTAGCAAAGCTTTTGATAGTCTCCCACAGTATGCTTATCAGCACGTTAAAGACGTATGGGTTGGATGAATGGACTATAAAGTGGAGAGGAAGCTGGCTAGATCATCAGTGTTACCTGTGAGCTCTATGTTCTTGGGGAACCAGGGCACAGTACCCAGCCTATCTGACTCACGAAGGACCTCCCCCACTCAGCCTCTGCTTGAGCCAGAACTGATCAGAAGAAAGACATAATGGGAGACATAATGGGAGACATAATGGGAGACATAATGGGAGATCTCTGCTCCACATATTAATGAAGCCATGCCTGCACTCACCCAGCTCGGCAGTTATCAGACCAGTTCTAGCCATTACTGATATCCAAAACACTGAATCCGCCTGATTGCATTGTGAACTTCCCAGAAGGAACACTGCCCATAGCCAGGAATGATCAGTTCCTATTGTACAGCCTGAACAGAACAACTCTGGTATACTCCCTTGAGTCATTGTTCAACCAGAAAAAAATCTAGTGTTCTCCCTTGAACCATTGTTTCTTCCCTACAAAAAACCTCCCCAAGGTCAAACCTCTGTTCTGATGCCTGGATCCAAAAGCTGCATCAGTTCCACTGAGACTTCACCTTTTCTTGACTGATCATGTGGGGAGCTCTGCCTGTCTCAAGCACTCTGGACCCTAAACCGAACAGCTATTTTTCTGTAAAATGATAATGACCTAGTTCTATTGAAGTAGCCAGCTCATTATCATTCTTTGTTGCTGGCAATAACTGTCATCACTGCTCTTCAGCAGTTTGCCTTATTTGTTCTTCACAAAAGGGAGGAAAAAATGTCAGCATGAATTGCAGATTTGTTTAACTGGAACTGCTGTGACTTATGATATGACCTTAAATTTTACCATGCACATCAGCTGCCATTTCTGGAAAAACAATCAAAACACAATCTGCACCAGGCAAGTACCGAAGCATAAGACAATCTTATAAATATTCCAGAATATGAGCAGAACTTTACTGCAATTTTCTATCATCACAAAGACTATGGAAAAATAAACTCTGAAAGTTTTGACGACAGAACATGCCGTCTTTCAAGGGAATTGTAAGCAGTTGTGAAAGCTAATGTGCTGAAACAGAGTTTTCTAATACAGAAGACAAAACAGTTATTACACCTAAATTCTAATCCACTCACGGGTGTGAAATCTGGAAGCAAACCCTAGTCTATTGAGTCTATCCTGCTACTGAGAGCACCAGCAGCCCTGAGCCAGAAGCATATTAGCATACTGTTACTTCTTCTTCTTCTTATGTATTTTATATCAGAGCCTAAGGTTCATAATCACAAATTGAGACCCTGTTGTTTTAAGCACTGTAGAAATGCTTACTAAAAAGACAGTCCTTGCCCCAAAGCATTTATAATCTAGGTTAAAACAAAATACAATAGAAGGGTGAAACAAACAAAGTGGAGGATGTTAGGTTTATTTGTATTGATTTTATTTTCACTTTGACTTAGAAGAGATTAAAAAGTGCCCATGGCTCTGAATGATCTTCCAGCTATGTACAATTACAAAAACATAATACTTTACAAGCAGCTCACACTTCTGCCAAGCAGCAACACATAAATAAATACTAGCACCTTCGTACATTGGCTTGTAACTCATTTCCTCTACTGTTCCTCAAAGGCCAAGTACAGCAAAATTGCTGTGCAGTATATCCTGAAAGTCAACAAATCTGGGCTATTTTGGATCGGGGGATTTAGAATGAGGTAGAGGTAAAGGTAAAGCAGGTACAATTCATCACAATGAGTATTAGGCACATCTAGCACTCCCTCTTCTTTCCATCTACAGGGTGAAGAAGGCATTGGAGAGAGAAAAGAACCCTCTTTCCTCTATTAGTCCCCAGCGAGTAAAAAGGAAGGGCATGATCTTGGGGCTTGGGGAAAGAGTTCAGTCCCTGAGTGGAAGGGACGAAGGAGGGAAGTCCAGTGCCTAAGGGTCATTTAGAAGTCAGCCTCACATGAGAAGTCCCCCCTGACCCCCTAAAGGCCCCCTCAAGACTACCACACATCATAAAACAAGACCCTTCTCTCCATTAGACTCTGGCTACACACACTTTACAAATATTCTAGGGGCAACTTGGTGGCTTTTATCTCCCCCTTCCTTATCAACATCTTCAACTATGGGTCCACTCCCCCAACTCCCTTCTTGAGTGGGGGAGGTAGCCCGGGACTCCAATCCAAAGGAAAAAGCATTTTCAAGGAAGGTGTCCCCTGTACCTCCTCCATCCTGCCGCTGCACATGCCTGGTTCATGCTGAGTGGGTGGGATGGCTGCATGACCTTACATAAGCTTAGTCCACTGAAAACTCACTTATCAACCCCAGATGTAAAGAAACCTGCTTATTAGAAGAGGGTTTTTAGGATTATGTCCATAAAAGGCTATGGTGCTGCTCTTTCTCTCTTGTGAACTGG
Organism: Mesoclemmys tuberculata; assembly: GCA_007922155.1. Taxonomy (NCBI): domain Eukaryota; kingdom Metazoa; phylum Chordata; order Testudines; family Chelidae; genus Mesoclemmys; species Mesoclemmys tuberculata. Next base: position 71,178,206 of record ML675604.1, on the reverse strand, counting down.
ATCCTTGACAGATGGGAAAGGGGCAAGTGACCCATCACTTCAAGAGTCCTTTTTCCTGTTGAACTTAGGATAAGACTTCCTTGATGGAATTTTGCAAATATAAGCTTGAAAAAAGTTTATGACACAGAGATATAAAGTCCATTCCATGCTCATTGTGGTACTCTGGTGGCCCAGAAGGGTGAGGAACTTTTAGTCCAGTATAGAAACTGAGCCCTCTTAACAAATTAACTATTTTCCATGAAATTAAGTTCCTTTAAAAGGTCAATTCATAGATGTGAACTTGACTATGGTTTGGGATTTTGTAAAACTGACTCAGACATAGATTCCTTCTAGGAAGCATTCCTCTAAATGAGCTTGGCCTTGGTTAGAAATCTGAATCTAGAGCTTTCTTGGTTCTGCCTGCTTTGTCTGACAAAAATCGATGTCCTTGGAAATAGTGACATAACTCCTGATATAATTTATAGCAGTGAAGAGTTTCCTCCTTAGAAGATGGTGCTCTCACATCTATCTGGTGAACTGTATGGGTATCTGAGCTAGCAAAGATAACATTGGTGAAGAAACCTACCCATTTAGTGAGAAAACACACTAGAAAACATAGAAGTTAATTAGAATTTTCTGTCATATCAATATACAAAGTCAAGGATTGTAATACAGCCAGGGTAAAGGAGTCACCAGAAAAAGTTCATGTTCTGTGATACATTTACCACTGTACCATGCTAATTTGATAGACAACATCTACATGGTGGCCCAGCACTATAACTGCAGTTCCAGTAACCCCGATGGTATCTCTCTTTAATTTGGGTCATTTTTGCAAAGATCTCCTACTTCATCTTGATCCATATACTCTTTTGTGGAATGTTACTAGTGATGTTTTCCATATGATACAAGGATGTGTTAACCATTTGGTATCAGGTGTTGGGCAGTATATATTCTATAATTTGTACATGCCTTGCTCAAAGACTATGCAAATTCATGTTTGCTATTGGAATATTTCAACATTTTCAAAAATAAAAACAAAATAAATATAGAAATCTTCTATCCTTTTGGTTTCAGGAACTGGAATTTTCAGATGCAATATGGCAATGATAGAAAGCTAATTTAGAGTTTCCACATTTCTAGTGTAAAAAGGATTAAAATGACAAGCATTTATTATAAAAGGAGGAATTCTGATTTGAAGACTGAACTCATTTAGGTCTGACATGTCCTCAAGAGCTGTTAAAACATTTTTAGATAATGCTTACTTAATAATAATAATTACTCAGTTTACATACCTTTATGCTAAAATTTTTGTTTACCCATTGTACAGATAACATAATACTCTCATATAGTAACTGGAAATTATGTATGCTCTATATTATGTTTTTAAGTCTATTTTTTCCTTAATCAAACCTTTTCATATTTAATTTGAATTGCACATCTGTTAAAAACAAAGGATGTTTCCTGAGAGCAAGATAATATAGACATTATTTACATGTATAGGTTATACTGGTTATAGAATTTTTGTTTGCATTAAAATATAGGTTCTGTGCCCATAGTGACGGGAAAAGTATTACATTTGTGGGCATAATGGAATAAGCACAGTTACAACTGTATATAGGAAACATTTATTGTATGTAGTTCTCATACCCATAAATTTGTCATTTCCAGTGTGAAACAATAACTTATTCAAAAATACAGAAAAACTGTTTTAACAGAGTGGATGGCCTAAGTAATTGACAATGGGATACAGATGCTTTCGCCACCAATTCAAACCCAGACCAGTCAGCTGTGACTATAAGTAGCTACCATACTGTTTGATGGCTGTTTGGAGACCTGTGTAAAACGAGTTAGTGGTCTTAGATCAGTTCTTACTAGGCAGTCTCCACATCTCAAGAACTACCAGCACAATTAACACTAATTAGTACCTTTGTTAGTAGTTTCAGCAGACATGCCAAAGAGGTATCAAGAATGGAAACTGAACTACTCTTTGAACATTAGAAGTAGTCATTGTAGGTCAGGATTGATATATGTAGGTAGGGTACGTAAGAAAATTTGCACTGTTGCTGCCCATACTATATCTGTTCTGAGAGAAAATAAAACATCTTTTTCGAGGATTATGAATCCCGCATATTTTATAAGGTCTTAAAAAAGAGAACCACAGAGTTTATCTTTAACACAGTATCAAAGACACCTTTTAAATGTGAGGACATGGGGAAAATTAGCAACTCGTATAACTACATAAAATTTACATTAAAGGAGGTCTGGTTGTGAAGTCAAACACTGAAAACTTAAAAACTGGAAATGTCAGAAATAAGGTTGCCCATGAAACCTTAATTCAGCTCCTTAATGCAAATGCATAATGCTAGCCATTTTCCCAAAGCTTCTCCACCTCATTCAGTGCATAGAGTGGAGGATATCCCATTTTTATGCCCAATTTGAAACATCTTAAAGGGACCTGATTTTCAAAAATACTGAGCCCCCCCACCCTCTGAAAATCAGGCCTCTTTAGGGTGTCTCACAAATTGAGAAACTTCAATTCTGACCAATTGTAAGAATAGTTGCTAGACATCTGAGCACTTCAAGATCCCTGAGTGCTCTTTAGTTTGTCTACTTGCACACTTAGTGCCCCCTTCTGCTGAGTCATCAAAGGCCAATTAGAAGTTCTTCTCTAATTCCTACATTGTAAAACAGTTCTCTGGGGACAGCTAATTAACAATCTACCCTTTCCAGGTATCAAATGAATTTCAATCTGTATATTTCTAATAAAATAAAATAGGGAAATTTATCCATGCTTACCTAAAAACTTTGTTTCTTTGAGTAATAAGGTTCACAGATCCATTATAATGGATACTTCAAGACTTCTTGCAGGCAAAACCAGAGTTATCAGTCATTGGCAGCAGGGGCATACCCAGCTTCCTGAAATTCTCTCCAGTTGAGAGAACTTTCAGTCAGGTGAGTTCAAATCTACTTTCCAAAATCATATACTGTTTTAAATACACACCTGAGGAAAAAATCAACAATTTCTCCCTTTGCACAAGGAGAAATTTCACCTAATTTCAAGAAATCAAAATATTTAGATAACAATTTCCACCTGAATTCTGGATGATCCATTAGTCTATAGAGTGCATCAGATCTGTGGACCTTATTACTCAAAGAAAGCAAATTTTCTGGAAGTATAGGATAATTTTTCCTATTTTTCTTTGTACTAAGGTCCACAGATCTGTTAAATGGGATTTTTGTAGCAGTGGACCTACAGGGTCATCCTTTAAATATGTACATCCTAAACAAGGTTGATTATATATAAATATCTCCTCCATATTATGACAGTTGTGAGGACTCCCTGTCTGAATTAAACGTACTATGCTGATTCTTATTAGACAAAGCTCCCGACTTCAAATTTTAAAAAACCCTCATCTGATTGGAGAGAGCAGCCATCAGGAATCCTATTCTAATGGATAGAAAGTATAACAACACCTCCTGCAGAGGGTTCAGTCTGGGTAGTGGTGTAAGGAACAGAAGGAGATCCCAAGGTTATGCTCTATCTATGACCTTAAAGGGTTAGAATAAGGTTGATGACCTAAGTATGCATTTAACATTGAGAATTATACACAACTTCCTTCTCTTGAACAAGTTGAGAGCATTATACTACAGAGACCTGATCTTTTGGCTTGGACACTCTTATACATCCACAGTGTAACCTTCCTGAGGGAACTCAAGGCTAGGGCTATGTCTACACTGATGGCGGCAAAGTCGCTGCCATCAGATCGACTTATCTGGACCGACTGAGCGGTCAGTTGATCCAGAAGTTAACAGTATTAATCCACCCCCGCAAGTGGTGCACTGCATGCCATCTTCACTGCACAAGAGAACCACAGCAGTTGATGGGAGTTATGCAAGTTTTCTGTGTAGTTTGTGTAACTGCCGTCGACTGCCACCAAATCATCAGGGTAAGTGTAGACCAAGCCTACGTCTGTTTCACTGATTTAACATGATAGTTAAACTATGGACTTAGTACCCATCGGTAGAATTAACTTCTCTTTTGGGGGCCAAATATTCAAATATTAATTTAAAATTTGTTGGGTCCCAAATAACAGATCTCTTCTGTAAAACAGAGACTATTAGATTAATAAGGCATGAGAACCATCGCCTCTGCACCACAAACACATAAGAGTATCACTGCCACTGTCTCATTCCTATCTTATCTGATAACATTTTCCTGGGGCTCAATGGAAAAGGTGAGAAGACATATAGCAAGGACCTTGCCAGCATTACAAGATATCATTCACCACCTCACATCCCAGATCCTGACCTATACAGAGGCACTTTATTTACTGTGTACAGATACAAGGAGGTCAATCACCAGTGCACCAAACTAACAATGATGAGTAAAATATTTCTAAATGCAGAAACCACTCTGCTAATCAGACCTCTTCCACATAAGTCTTGGTGTTCATTTCCCTTTTTGGTGTGCAGGGCACAGTGATGCTCTACCAAACACAGTAGAATGTGTTTCTGGTATAGGGCTTATTAGGTTCTTGACTATTATTAAGAAAACACTATCAGACATTGAATGTCATGACCAGAACTGTCCGTTATCCATTGAAGGAACAGCAGCACTCTGAGACATCAATGAATAATGGTGATCCAGCTGGTAGATGCAGTGCTCTATCTGATACCCATTCTCTAAACCGAATGGGGTAGCTACTTTAAAAAAAATCACATTCTCTGAATTCACAAGTTGTGGAAACAGAGAATATACAACTGGAGCTAGATCTCTGCCATAGACAAGATTGGGTGAGAAGCAGAGGAGATACCTGGAATTCCTGGATAGGTATCATATGTACTGGATCACTGCAGTAAGTCTGTGTATGAGATCAGAATTACTAATAGACTCCAATAAGAACTGAATTTGTGTTTCTATGACACCATTTTTTTTCATTATGACCATTTTGATCTTATGTTAGCATTCTTCTGAGATGAGATCTTGTACCTGATAGTATTCATTCTTCTTCCTGTACAGATCCCTGATCAGAAAAATTGGCCAGGAAGAGATAAATAAATTTCCTTCTTCCTTGAAGTTAATATTATTACCATGGTCCTGGAGAGCGACCTTAGGAGCACATGTAAGATCAAATATCAAAGCTGGGAAAAGAAAAAGGCCGCCATCCATCTGCAAAACATAACAATTGTCTGAGGGAGGCAAAATGGGAATATTTTGCAGACAAGCCTCCATTAGGAACTTATTTAGATGTTTCAGACTGTGCTGTTTGTCCCCCAATTCTGCAAGGCTAGAAATAGGATGGGGAGCAGGTTGCAATGGTCCAGTCTACAGTAGATAATGGATGATATCATTCTTGCTGTGGACTTTTCATGGGCTACTAACACTGCAAATGTGACAAAGTTGTTCCTGAAATTCTTTCAAAGCCCCATAGGGTACCCCTTCTGGTCAATGCCCAGTGAGCAAATTTGATCAAAACTATAGGTAGCCCTTTTGATCCCAAATTGAGAGAGCCTGGTACTAACAGGGGGTGGGGGTCATCTCACTCCAAACAGTGCTGATAGGAAGATGAGCAGACAGCTTTGAGGCAATAAAGAGACTCTGCCACCCCTGCACTTGTTCTAGTTACCATTTGCAAAGAAGTATTCTCTCCAGTTGTGCTTCAGGACTGCAGTAACTTGCCATATCATTTGCATTCCTTTCCAGTTTCCGTATTGCTAGTCAATTTTTTTGATGACTATAAATAGCCTCAATTTTCCATAAAGTTTCCCACTGTATCACTAAGATATCTGGGAACTGATTTGTTTGAGCATCTGATCCCAAGGACTAAAGCTCTATATACCTGAATGAATCCCACTTTTTATTTGAATCCCACTTTTTATTTTTCTTTCCAAGGAGAAGCCCTTTAGGCCATGCAATGTTTAGGTTCAGAAGAACCATGTGTAATGCAGTGGAGAAGGTGGAGGAATGGTTAATGTAGACCTGAGAGGCGAGTTAACACATTTACAAGCACCTAGAGGATGGGCCAGGCCCAATTAAAGATGAGTCCCAGCTGGGCGAGGAGCAGAGTTGTTTCTATAAAGTGAAGAAACCTGGAATAGAAGTGGGATGCAGGGACAGAGGGGAAGAACTGTAACAGAGTACAGTAGGGGTGATAGCACAGGGGTTCTCAACCTTTTTCTTTCTGAGCCCCCTGCCGACATACTATAAAAACTCCAGGGCCCAGTGGAGGGATGAGGAAGGGAACTTGGGGCTACAGGCTTCAGCTGCTGGGTGTGGAGGGGGAAAAGGGGCTCCAGCCGCAGAAGAGAGGGCTTGAAGCTCTGGACTTCATCCATGGGGCAGGGCTTGAGGCTTCTGCCGCACAGGAGCACCAGGGCTCTGGGCTTTAGACCTGCGTGGGCACTGGAGCTCTGGGCTTCAGCCTTGTAAGGGGTGCAAGGGCTCAGGGCTTTAGCATCAAGGGTGGGGGGGGCGCTAAGGCCTTCCACACCTTCTCTCTCATGTGCCTTATCAGCCCTGCTGCAGTGTCAGGCATCAGCCGGGGAGCCCCACAGCACCCTGAAAGTGGCTCGCAGCCACCTCAGAGGGCTGTGGACTCCGGGTTAAGAACTGCTGTAATAGAGAACAGAGGAGCTTCAGGATGGAGTTTATCCACTGACCTTGATGGCAGAGGGAAGCAGGGGTGAAGGAGTCTCTTGAAGTGTGCTGAGAGAAGGCCAACCCACAAGCAGAAGGCCTCAGGGAATAGATTGCAGCTGAGGATCCAGATAAGGGGTAAGACTCCAAGAGGTAACCCCTGGAAGCCAGTGTTCTGCTCTTCTTCTTGACCAATACAGGCAACCTGTCGAAATCTGCTTTGCTCTTTTCCTGCCTGGGGGTAAGGTAATCCCACCTGGACTGGGTTGTGAGGGAAATGGCATTCTGTCTACAGAGCCATATGAGGACCACAAGGAGACTCTTGAGGGAGCCAGTGACACACACCCTTCCTTTTGTCTCTGGCTTTTCTTGGCCAAGCTGTCTGCCGGAAGCCTACAGGGGCACCAGAGGCTATAAATGCCTCAGAAGAGGAAGCCAAGCTGAAGGGACAATCTTTGCAAAAATCAAATGCAGTCATAGAACATGGCTGGAAATAATGCACATTATTGTCATACTGTTAGTCTAAAAATCTGAAATAAAGTTTAGATTTCTCCTCAGAAACACCCTGCAGGTGGGAGGCCTGGATAAGCCATCAGCTGTTGTGAAGGCATAAAAAAATGGAAGGAACTTCAGGACATTCCCATGCTGCATGTGACTGCCCCTAAGCTGCAAGTAGGCTGAAGTACCTTCTGTAATGGATCTGTAGACCTTAGCACAAAGAAGAACTGAAGTTAAATTGAAAGAGAAGTTATATCATGCAGCCTTAACTTTTACCAAGTTAATTAAATACATGTCTAGAATTAGACGGAGTGTAGGATGTAAATTAAAAGGTGAAAGGAGGGGAATAAAAATAAGTCACTGGAAATACACCTGGCGTACATATCCCCAGTGCTTAAACTGGTCTTAAAAAGGTGTGTATGGAGGTCTATGATCATCATGACCACATGTGCATGTCCATCTGCCCAGCAATTAATTCTGTCCCTCAATCCCGAAACTGATCTTGTTCCCTCCACTCCCCCATCAACTCTGCGTCCATATCTATTCTGCTCCCTCCAGCCCCATCAATTCTTCTCTCTAGCCCATCAATTCTGCCCCCTCTACCCCACATCAGCTCAGCTCCCCTCCAGCAGTGCCTAGGGTTCTTCACAGTCTCTCCCAGACCTGGAGGCATGGCTGCAGTGGGGTCCACCTCCTCCTTCCCATGCTGTGTGTTGCAGGGAGCAGGGGATGGAGCAGATAAGAACTGTCCTGTTGCTTGTAGAAGGAGAAGAGGAAGAAGGAGGGAGCAAAACCACTGAATTGTTGGGTTCTTTCCACTCCTTCCTTCTCGCTACCTTCCTCTGAGAATGGTATCGGCTGCTGAGGGGAGGGCACAGAGTTCTGCCTGCTTCCTGCAGCAGCCCTGATCAACTGCTCTTCTCCAGGAGGCAGGCTAGGGAGGAAAATAGCCAATGAGAGTGGATTTTGCCCCAGACACTGTTAAAACTGTTCTTCAGTAACACAACAAACTTTTTAGAAATTTAATTTCCTGGGTGTGCAGCCCATTACATTTCAAGCACTTCATATGCCTAGACATGCATGGTCGTTAGTGAATATTCTCAGGTATCATATGGTAATCTGATCTTTTTGTCTCTGGTACAATAACTAAACTAACTGGAACTCTATTTTTTCCTAAGCACCCATAATAGAGCAGGAAGAAAGTATTTTGTTACCTTGAATGTCATCATTGAAAGTGCAGTACTGGTTACGATACTTATTCAGGAGGCGGAATGCATTGGCATTAGCAAAATCTTCAAACTGAATAAGGCAATTCATGCCATACCTATAAATACAAAAGAAATATAAATTTAAAATAGGAAAGAATGCAATATTGCACATATGGAATTGTTAGCCCTTGAAGCCAAATTCTGGATAAGAGCACAATAAAAATATACATAAAGTTATGAGCTTCTGTTCTATATTGGATTGTTGTACTCATACACTTTACTTGGAAGGAAGATTTTGGACTACTCACACACCTTACTGCAGTGGGTCCTTACCTGTGGCCCGCGGGGGCTTTCAAAGAGGCCCGCAGCTCCCCTCCTGCTGGCTGCAGAAGGGAGCTGCTGCCTAAGGACGCAGGCGGAGCATGTTTCTGCAGGGCTAAAAGACCGGTGCAGGCTCCTTGCTGCAGCCAAGGAGATGGGAGATCAGCGTTCCCCTCCTGCTGGCTGTAGCAGGGAGCACAGCAAAGTGCTCCATAGGTGCTGTGGTCCCTTCTGGAGCCAGAGAGAGGGGAGATCAGTGCTCTTCTCCCCACCTCCAGCAGACAGCAAAGTGCTCTGCCTTGGTCCCTAGGTGCTGGGGTCCCTGCTGGAGCCATGGGAAGAGGAACACTGATCTTCCATCCCCCTGGCTGCAGAAGGGAGCTACTGCCTAGGGACCCAGGTGGAGCGCACAGGGTGACAAGACATGTGCAGTTTCCCTGCTGCAGCCAGGAAGATGAGATCAGCGAGGAGGCAGCCTCCTTGCTGAACTCCTTCCATCTGGCTGCAGTGGGGAGTGCAGGGCCTCCTGGAGCAGACTGGTGGCCTTTCAGGGTTGTAAAAATGATATCTGTGGCCCTTGAACCAAAAAGATTGGGAACCACTGCTTTACAGGGTTCTAAATTAATTAACTGTTCAGGGAAAAAAAGGCCTCAGTTCCCGACATCCCAACAGAAACCTTTATGGAATTTTCAGCAGTAGTCAAATAAAGGAAATAAAAATAGGACTCAGAAGGAATGGGATGGAATGTAAATCAATGAGATGCTCCTGGAATATTGTGTTCAGTTCTGGTTATCCTGTCTCAAAGAGAAATGAGCAGATGTAGAGGGAGTTCGGACAAAGGTGACAAAAATTATTAGAAACACCTTAAAATATTACGGAGGCACTGGCCATGCCTCTATAGTTAAAGCTGAGTTTTATTTTGCACTTAAAACAGAGATTTAACCTCTTTGGTATGTATGAGAAATACAGCATATTTAACCCAAAGTTGCAGTATCTACTGTTTGAGTGTACAATGAATTTACAGAAAATTAACAATTAATAGTTAATTAGATTGTGTTAAAATTAATTAAAATGCATCATTTCAGGAATTTAACATCTGTTTCAATCTTTTCTTTCTCATGATTGATCTTAAGAATGGGTTGACACAGACTCTTCAAGCATTCCATATAGTTAAAATTAATTGAAATCTGCTGCATAGACTGTTTTTGCAGAAATTAGGATGTAATTAAACTAAATTATTAAAGATTGCTGAATCTGCTTGATATGATTATACAGGGCAGTTCAATAGCTCGAGTAATTCTAAAATTGAGCCATTGTGATACTAGAGGTAACTCAACCAATTACTGTGTCAATTCTAATAGTTGTAATGAATCAATATAAGGGATACTGGACAGGTGTCAAGATGGTAGATTACGTGGCTCAACTGTCACTGTTCTCTAAAGGTTCTGTGCTTGCATGCCAGTGTGAGCAATAGTTCTTGCAAGACTCTTAATGGCATCGATACTGTGGCTCCACTGCGCACCAAAGCAGCACTGCCAAGGAGCACAGCGGGAGCCTTTTAAAAGTGCAGAAACATTGAGCTCCCCAATCCCCCTTTTCACATAGCACCAATCTCTCTAATAGCCCTCTAATTTAATAAATCAATTACATATTAAGGGCCAGATTAACCAGTGTACATTAGCTGTTTTGTGCTGGTCTGGTGTACTGATGATGGTATACTTTTAGCCTTAAAAGGTCTTCTTTTGTTTTTTTAAAGCAATTTTAACATTGATACAACGTATCTCCAAATAATTAGAAATACTGCATGGAAACATTCTCTTTGGATTTCTTGTTTAGGGATCATGTGTGATATTTTAATAACTTTTTAAAAACCAAGAAAATTCCCCAACAAAACACAACCAACCAAAACAAAACAAGAACAAAATAAAACAAACAACCACCCCCACAAATTAAAATGGAATTAAGGCTGAGAGTACAATCAATAACTTAAGGGTAAAAAAACCCACCATTGGAATATTGTAATTATCCCAAAATAAAGAGCTATGAACAGGATTTTCAGACATAAGGCTAACATTACCACCCTCTCCAATTCCTCCCCCTCTCCCCCCACAAAAAAAAACGAACAAAAAAACCAAAAAACTCTCAAGGTATTGAAATGCACAGGTAAGACACTTAAACAACATTAACTCTACTTGTAATAACAAGAGGGGGAAAGTACGAAAAAATTCTGTCTTTAAAATCCGTTTAATCTAACCTGGGATCACACACTCTAAAAATGTCTTAATCATAATTATATGATTATTGCATGGCATCATTACCATACCACAATTTACACTGAACAACAGTGAGGCAAGATCTCAGATCTCAGTTTTGACCAGCACATCCCCCAACTGCCTGAACTAAAGGAGAAACTTTTTTTACCTGTTAGCAATATGGACCCAATTTATACAGTTGAGCAGTTCTGATTCCATCTGGAAGAGAAAAGTGGTACGCACGCACGCACACACGCATACAAGCTTGTTTGTTACAACAGTTCTCTAAGGTGTATGTTAGCGCAATTTTCCTTTAAAACTTAAGTGTATCAGGCAAACTATACTGAGCGAAACTATAAGATAAAAACAAAAGCAAAGAATTGTTGTGACCATATTTATCTCTCTATAGAAATCACATATTTATAGCCATATTACAATTACTCAGAGCTGAGGGGACGCCACTCACTATAATCCCTCCTGGAAATATATCTTCAGGTTTTATGGGAAAAGCTGGATATATCTGGCACATTAGTTAGAGGCAATGCTTAAAACGGAAATCTGTTGGTCAGTAATTTGGTACAGTAAACCATGACTGAATCCAAATGAGAAAAGAAACTGGAGCTGCTTTTCAATAATAAATGTAAATCTGTAACTTGATTTACTATCTGATTTGAATTTCTATGATTCCATGAGAAGTCAAGGAGTTAACAGTTAGATGACAACCTGAGGCTAATAAGATTAACACTTTGGGATCCTGGAACCAGTGTACAAAAGTTATTTACTGTTATTAAGCAGAAGTCTATATGACATTATTACATGTAGTAAAACAGTCCTCTTTCTCATTTGCAGTTTTTTACGTCTCTCCCCCTTTCTCAGCCCACTTTATTTTAGGTATTTATCAAAAATTCCATTAATTATGTTAAATGGGTCCTGCTGTAGAAAGCATCCAACATATACTTGGAGCTCTAGCAGTTATAACCCTTAGATTTGGGCTAGGGATTACGGATAGCTAAATTCAATTAAACAAAATAGAAAAGGCAGACCTGATTTAACTGTAGCACTCACATTTTAAAGTGTCTCTCCTCTGCAAATCTTGGCATTGTGGTGGCAAAATTTCCTGGTAGAATTCGTGATTACTGAATTAAATAATCATTTAGTGATTATTACCGCCACTTTTCGGGGCATCAGAAAAGATTATTGAAGGCATAGATTTGTTAAACTGTTTTTAAAGAGGGATTCAGAAAAAAGACATGAATAATTAAATCCTGTTTCCTAGAGAAATGCCCTTTTTTCAGGAATCTACTTTATTCCATATATTTTAAGGCCAAACATCTAGTTAGAACATCTAGTTTGACGTTCTGTATAACAAAGGCCAAATAATTTCGCCTAGTTACCCATGAATTGATATGCCTCTGAATTTCTTTTTATTCTGTTTACATGATGCTCCTGAAGGAATACTTCATCTCTACTCAAAGTGTCAGCATCTTTTAAATAGCCATTAAGATTTTGTGTCTAGAATATCTGAGAGAGATGTTAAATGAGCTGATTCTGATGCTGTGTATTCTGAAAAAAAAAGAGGGCATTACAATTAAGTACTTAAAATATGTTTGTATTTAAATTTATTATTACTTCTCTACTGTGTTAGGTGTGCATGGTGCTTTAGAAAAAAAATGGGATACTGCCCCAAGCTGCTTCTTACAATCAAAGTTAAACGTGCTATTGTTACCCGGGGTTATCTAAACCCGAAGCTATAGTAAATAATCTGCTTTCCAGATGGTGTCAGGACATAAATCAATGGGGACACAGCATCTCCATCTGATAAATGATTGTACACACAAGAGTGCTTCCACTCAAAAACCTTTACTTTTATTGAGTACAAAGAACACATGAAAACTAGCAATAGTCTAGAAGCACTCCAAAAATAGTAACCCAAAGTCTGAGTTGGTATCGAGTGGCAACAACTGGGTTCTGCTGACTGGTTTGCTCCTGACTGTCAGACTTCAAGCTCCTAGAAATTCTCTAAAAATAACTTCTCCAAAGTACACACACTTTATAGGTAACTCAAAACAAAGCATAACTCAAAGTAACCCATAATGGGCTGACCATTTCCCAAGCAATAGCAAAGAACTCATAATCTTTACTTAACAGCAAAGCAGCTCTAGCAAAAACAAACTTACAGACACAAGCACAGAGACCATGGTTAGCAATCCTTGTTAGTAACACTGCAGCTATATAACTGTTTTTGTCTGCCTAAGCAAGGCCAAATTCTTTCAAGCTGTGCACTGTCCTCACTTCCAGTTTATGGTGGCTAAATGCACAAGATGACTGTGGGATATGTCAAGTTTAGTTCTCTCGTAACACCGTAGCACAGGAAGGGACAATAGAAAAGGTCAAAGGCAGTGTAAAGGGACGGTAATAAATGAGAGTATGATCCTGTGATGTTCCCCTCTACAATCTGGACTGGTAAATCACTATGCCACCCCAATCCCTCACTCCTGGAACAGAAAATATTTGTTTCAGATAGAACTGAAAATGAAACTATTTGAAAATGTTCAGTGAATCAAAATGTCAAAAAAATTAAGTTGTGTTGAAATGAAACACTTTGTTTTGACCCAACTTGAAAAATTTTGTTTCAATTTCATGCATTTTGACAAAAGTAAAATGGAAGGGAGGACTAGATTAATGTTAAGGTACTCACCTGGAATATAAGACCTAATTGATTGGAGAAGGGATTTGAACTTGCATCTGCCATATTACAGGTGAGTAGCCTAGCTACTGGGCTATGGGATATTCAGGTATGAGGCCTCCGCAGTCTCTCCTGCTGAAGCTATTCCACTTTGTATAAAATATTTAATCAATGCAGCAGGGACCTGAACTTGGGTTTTCCGCCTTCTAGGTGAGTACCCTAAACACCAGGCTTTAGAGTCATTCTCAGTCTCTTTCCCAGGCCCAATGACTATCCATTGTCATCATGAATGGATGCCACTATGGATGACAATGTATAGCCTCCCCACTCCTAAGGCACTCACCTAGGAGTGGGGAGACCTAACATCTAATTGCTTCTCCATATCAGGCAATGGGGGGAACTGAACCCGATCTCCAATATCCCAGGTGAGTGCCATAAGCACTGGGCTAATGCTTCTAAAGGATCCATTTCTATGGCCACCTCCTCTTCCCCCTCCTCTGGGTGTGTGAAATTGAAATTGAAATCTTGCAAGATGGCTTGAAACTAAATATTTCATTTCAACATTACTGAAACATTTCAATTTTTGTTCAGTCAGAATTATTCAGCGAGCTTGATACAAATTCACAAATAGTTTTGGTCAAGCCAAAACTGAATTTTTTGGCAAATAAACTCTTCCCCACCTCCCCCAATGTACCCAGATCTAGCCCTAAATACACAAAATTATGCAAAATAATCATCATCAGCTAGGGACAGGAAGATGTTTGCCCCTGAGTGTATGATAGTCCATAACTGGCCACATGAATTATGAACTCTGGTCTTGCTCTGGAGTATTTGGTGTCACTACTGGAGACAGGTAGCTGTGTTCCAGTTTGGTGACTAAAATTACCAGATGTCAGTGAGAGGGAGGCATTTTTATCTGAGCTTCTTTTTTTCTGCTGCCTGCCTGGCCCCCATCACTTTAGCAGTTGATCATCCCAAATATGTTAATAAATTTATATTCACAACAGCCTGCTGAGATAAGGAAATATTATTCTTTTGTGACACAGAAAATTCTGACACATTTATTGACTTGCCCAAAGTCACAAAGGAAGTCTGAACTGGAGCCACAGTTGGACCCAAATCTCTTTGTTCATACCTAATACTTCAGCCACTAACCCTTCCTTCCTCTCCAGTTGTGTAGACAGAAAAGGGAGTTTCCACTCTGTACCAAATATGTGAGCTCCCCAGTGGTCCATGGCTTATTAAAGGGACTGGCAATTATGAAAATGTGTGGCTGCCAAGAGACTTAATTTGTAACATAAGTTAGGCCACAATTTTCTATCAAATTTATTCAGCTTGTCCAATTTATAAACCCTATAACCTGATTATATTTAGGTGTCTGAGATATCAGTTCCAACCAGTTAAGTAACTATACTGACAATATTTTCCTATTCTGTGAAAGAATTCTATGGGCTGTAAGTCACTGGTTCTCCATACCTAATACACAGAACAAACATTTTCATAACATTGAGCTCTTAAAATGCTGACTGAAAAATAAGGGTCCTGTAGGAGCTTTGAAAATCTGGGTACCATCTTGGATTCATTCTGTCCAAGAAATAAAACTCATGGTCATTTTTAGAGCTTTGAAAAATTTCTGGACACAAATTAAAGTCATTTGGTCTTGCTGCCAGCCATTGTTTTGGATTATCTCCTGAAAGAACAAGGGGTTGCTTTTTAGGTTTTTAGAGATTCATGTTCAATTCCAAGATCTTATTTGACTATTTCCTTTGTTCAAATGGGCCTTTGGAACTGGAAAAGCTTTTAAAGCTTCAGGACAACAATTCCAAAGGAACAGAATAACCAAAAGCATAGCCACATTAAAACTCTCTCCCACTTTTTGTGCATCAATCTACCACCCTCTCATCCAGAAGCATTGACTCTGTGCCAAGACAAGATGTGGACGTGATCCCATTCCTTCTCCCACAGGTTTTTAAGGTTGTTCCCACCATGCACCCTGCCTTAAAACTGGTTTCTAAGCAAATTTGCCACACTTCCCTATTCAACGCACAGTCTGTTTGTTTTTTAAGACATTTCACTCTTTCCCCCCACCATTATAAGGGAGCTGAATCACCTCCATCTTTGGACCCCCATGCTATTTTTAAAAAGATTATGTGGTTTTCTTCCCTCTCCACACTTTTTTAAAAAAAGCAAAAAACTTCTTTAGAAAGCATTTCCCCACTTTTACTTCCACTTTCCCAGAAGATGCAAAGGGAAGTGAAGAATTTTCTTCACTTTCTTGAAAAATAAAGTGCATGTTGCACAGTATTAAGGGCCCTGTTCTGGCTGCATTCACTCCCAATCTGGCTCTTTTGAGCGTGGGAGCGTGAGTACTGTATGTGTGCACTCCAATCCTGTGCATTTACATAGCACAGAGAGCTGCCTAAAGTGGCACTGGCAACCGCAGGCCATCTTCCAAAACCAGTACTATAGAGAGATAAATACAGGTGCTCGTTAGAAATCTGAATAGATACATATGTCTTCCCCTGCATCTATAAACAGCGCCCCCATTCATTTCCTTCCTTAAAAAAATCACCTCTTCCATAAAGACTTTCAGCAGCAATCCACCAAATATAAGTAAACAAATAACCACTCAGGAAAAGCCTTCTGCATTATCCCCAGACTCAACTTCCATCCAGCGTATTACCTTTCTGAACTGCCTTACTGGTTATAATTCAGGCTGTGGTCCTGGAAGCTGTTGCAACCAAGCAGGCCCTGTGGCCTGCCTGGAATTCTATTGAAGTCACTGGGGCTCCACATTGGTGCAGGGGTCCACCACACAAAATAGCTTACTGAATCAAGGACTTAAACAGTAAGCTGGTGCCAGAGCATGTTTTCATTTACATGCGAATAACAAAACAGAATTTGATAACAAAAAATATTTTTTTCAGCACAAGCTTGGGTTCCGTAAACTTAACATAATAGTTAGAAGCCTGCAAATCCACAAACATCTGCTTTATATCTGTGGATCATTTTTGCAGATCACAGCTTGGATGTGGATACAAATGTATCCACGCAGGGCTCTGCAGCACACAATCACCCAAATGGAGCAGCTGTCACCCAATCCTCAGGCTCCAGGTTGGCTTGCTGAATTATGCAGCAGTAGGCGGGATATGTGACAATAGCCCACTGAACCTTCTGGGAGTTGTAGTCCTCAGCTTGCTGAGACAGAGGAGGTAAACTACAATTCCCAGAAGAGAACGCACTCCAGTACAGTGAGCCAAGTGCCAAGAGACATTTTTACTTTAAATTAGGCACTTTCCCGCCACTGTCTCTCCTGGTCAGATATGCATGCTTTAGAGCCACCTCGGCTATGTACAAATGTATGAGCCCCCCACTGGGAGGTTGGCAAGGCACATGAGGGCCCAGGTTGTAGCCTCCCTGCCTGAAGCAGGGAAGGTGGTATGGCAGGAGCAGAGTAGGTGGTCTCTGGGGAGTAGTGGGGGGCAATTGGGGGCTTGGGCACA
Source organism: Mesoclemmys tuberculata (assembly GCA_007922155.1). Lineage (NCBI taxonomy): Eukaryota > Metazoa > Chordata > Testudines > Chelidae > Mesoclemmys > Mesoclemmys tuberculata. The sequence goes on along the minus strand of ML675604.1, from coordinate 71,161,122 downwards.
GTCTGCGTCACTAGTGTGCGGTGACCTGTGGTGCTGTTAGTACAACCCTGCGAATCCATGGATATCCACTTTATATATGCGTATATCCAAATTTTGCAGAACATTGACTGGATGTAGATACAAATTTTGTATTTGTGCAGGGCTTTAACAATAGCACTAGATGGGAGTAAGCACTAAAGCAAGTATTTCTTTATAGTGAGTATACATAATTCTGGCCCACTACTATATTAATCTTTAAAAGTGTTTTCTATTTAACCAAGAAGATATTTCTAATATGCCTTACCCCTAAAGTTTCCATATTATGATAACTCCTGCCAACACAGGGCAGGTGCTCTCAGACATCAATTTTCTTCCTCCTGGACTTCTCTGCAGCATTCAATCCTGTTAATCAAGAGATTCTGCTGTGTCACCTGAGAGAGTTGGTGGGGTTGAGGATAAAATGGTTTGAAATCCTTCCTCGAGGGATGCATCCAATAAGCAGTGGTTGGAAACTGCACCTCCACCACTAGACCTGTCACTTGTGAAGGAACATTTCTCTCTCTGGGCTTTTCACACCTACATGCAACCAGGAGGTATACTAGTCAGATTATATGGACTCATCTGCTATCAATATGCATATTATACATAGCTCTACCTAACCTTCATCACATACAATTACTTCAAACTATCACCAAGATAGCTGGTAGTTAGGTGAGATCAACTGTTGGATGAAAAACAGCTGGCTGATACTGAACACAAGCAAGAGAGAGGTGATGCTGGTGAATAGAGTAAAGTACTTCAAAGAACTTGCAGCCATGGTGCAATATCCATTAGTTGAAGATACACAACCATAATTGGTCAATACAGTCCGTAGTCTAGGAGTACACTTGGATTTCTCACTGATATTGAGCTCTCACATAGCAATATCTGCAAACAAAACTTTTTACCACCTCTGCTTGGCTAGGAAACACCAAGTGTTTGGCAACCTGGCCTCAGTTATTCATGCCTTCAATCACCTGTCAGATGGACTACAGCAATGCAACATATCTGGACATGAAGACTTCAGGGGTTAAGAAATTCCAACTAGTTCAGAACAGTCCTCCTCAGCCACACAGGTTATTGCAAACATATCAAACCTATCTTCTTATCTATACACTGGGTTCCCATAGAATCTAGAATCAAGTTCAAGGTCTCAGTCCTTATCTTCAATGTGCTGCATGGCCTAGAGTCAGGATATCTAAATTCTGTCTAAAGCTTTGGAATGAAGGGGTTGACAACTGCGTTCCTCTGGCACAATGAAATTCTCAGCAATAAAAGCAAAAGCTTGTCTATACAGGAGACATAATTTTCTCCAGGGGTGGTCTGAGACTATGGAACAAACTCCCCATAAATGAAGGACCATCACAAACATTACCATCTTCTGCTCCAAATGCAAGATGCATTTATTTAACCTTGCCATCTCTTACATAAACACATAGCAACAGGTATATATTTTTTTAAAAAGCACACCCTATCAAAACAAGACACTTCACACTATACATGGTTCTTTGTCTAGGGACTGGATGAAAGAACAAACATGTGTCAGATGTGTAGTCACATTGATTCAGTGCATTACTGGAAGGCACTCATATTATATGATGAGCGCAGTATAAAAATGTATATAGAATAAAATAGTCCTCTTCAATGGACTCTTCAAAGAACTCTAATATGTTATTTACTTCTCCACCTGTCTCCTTCCCATTTCTCCAACAAGCTGAATCCTATAAATCAGTGGGTCTCAAACTTATTTGACTCTGCTCCCCCTTCTGTGTGTCTGCAGTCATTTACACCCCCATCACTACACAAGTAAATATACTAATAAAAAAATCAATAGACGGCACTCACTAAATATTAAAAACAGTAAGGCATTGATTCAAACAGAGTCAACAATCCACTGTAATAAGAGCAAAAGCAAAACTAAGATTGTGGTCAATGCTTACAATTAAATGTGCACACCGCGTTGTAGCAAATGGATTAATGTACAGATGGCAATGACTCTTCAAGGGAATAAACATGGCAAGACATTCAATATAATATTTATAGTACTTCAAAAATAAAGTTCTCACTGTACAGTGGTTTCTGATTAATTGCATGTTAATTTTTTCAACTTTTTTTTTAAGCATTAACAGGGAATTATGGTCACCCAGGAATCTGACTGGTACAGACTCCATTTACTCTAACAAGTGATATAAGAGATTTTAGATGTAATATATTATATATCAGGGAGACAAGACTAAGACCTTAAAATAATTTACCATTACCACTGACAAATATTTTGTTATATTCTAACAAGCATTCATGTTAATATTTTTGCTCTATTCATATATTTGTTCTAAAGTAGTTATGCAACAATGATTCTATGGTTAAAGCACTGGGATTAGCTAGGTTCTAAACTTTGCTCTGCCACTAACACTTGGTGTGACCTCAAGCAAGTTATTGCATTCCCATTTGTAAAATAGAGATGAAATCCATTAATATTTATTAGGTGTTAATCAGTATGATGATATAGGCCATTGAATATCCTGCAAATAAATAATAACGAAGAATTTTATTAAAAATTAGAGATGGACCAAAGTTGCATGACTTGGATCCGGATCCAAACTTCTCCAAATGTCAGCGTTACTCAGACCCAGCCTTTTGGATCAGCTCCTTATAAAGTGTGTGATAACCATGAAACTTAGATATTCAAATAAACTTCCCCAAAGGTGGAGGTACTCAGAGTCAGAGTTTAGATTTGAATTAAACTTTTTTAAAAAAATCAAATATACTGTAAATTTTGGCAAGTCCTTTGGCAAGCTTTTAGCGATTTCGTCAATGTTTGAAATTCTATATGAATCTGAAATAAAAAATAAACTAAAGAAGTGCACAGAGGTTTTCTTTTTATGGCTTTGTACAAGCACACCAGCTACTTGATCCTGCCCCTACAAAAGTCAAAAATAGAACTCTGGGAGCCTGAAAATGTAATCTTAGCTGTCTTAGTCATTCAACTGTTTTTTCAGTGTTACAATTCAGTGCTCCCATTGTGACTGTTCTATGGTCTGTCAAAGAGCAATCTCAAGTTACTTTTAGTTTTATACTCATTTAAAAAAGATGAACTTAGATTTGAGACAGGTAACCTAACTGAGATTCTTTTTCTTTTCAAAATCTTCAGGTCTTGTTTAGAAACTTGGCACTGTGACTTCTTGAACAGATTGGTCAAGTGTCTGCATAGACTATATCCTGTCTTCCCTCTGGCATTATTCTTCATGACACTTTTTCGGCTTCTAAAGTTTTGTATTGTGTACTGGCCTCTTAAAATATTGAGCCATCCCAAATAAGTGATCCCATATTCTTATAAAAGCTCTTTAGCTGTTAAGGTATAACATCATGGGTACTTAATTAAATGGTTTCTATCTTAAAAAAGGATAGGAGCCTGTTATGTAAAGATATTTATAAAATACATTATATAGTAAATGATTCTATCTAGCTTAAGTAATTAGGATCTGTGCTTGTTATGTGTATGTGGTGTTGTTTTCTGAAAAGTGTAGTCTTTGAATAGTTAAAAAATTATTCATAACGGAATAAAGGCTGTCCATTTGCTAGTTGATAATTTTACTTTGAATGCTTGAAAAGTGCTAGAAAAGCTCAGCTTTGAGGTTTTCTACATGAGATAACACACACACAAAAAGTCAACATTTTGTAATAGTTCTATAAGATTTGTTTAAAGGAAATATAAATATGGGGCTGCCCTTCAGTAGTGTGTGGGTTAAAATGAAACGTCAGAACGAAAGGTGCTATATTATAAATGTGATTCTTAATAATTACTATTGTTAATAGGATCACATTTTCCAGAAGCTTGAACTGAATTTCTAAATTTTTGCATGAAATATTTTTGTGATTTTGTGATTTTTAGATTTATGCATGCAAATGGAAACTGCATGTAAAAAGCAGATACTGTACTTAGAAGTTTCCATTTATTCTCACAAATCACTCTCAGCAATTACTGTACAAATATCAAGTCATCATTTTTGAAATTTGGTCCATAACAGTTAGAGTTTTTGTTTAAATTAGTTTATTATGTGACAACAATAAGCCCTGTGCAAATGTTCACTGTCAAGATATAACACCCCCCACACCTAGTTGGGTAATGGAAACACTACATCCCGTTAGGTGTGGGAGGTAATAAGGGGCTTTTGAGTAATAATTCTAGACAAGATACATTTTACTATTGTTTCAATTTTATTTACATTTTTTGATCTAACAACGGTTTTAATACTTTTAAAATAAGGCCCCAATTCAACAAGATACTTAAGTATGTGAAACTTTCCACTGAAAGCAATAGGCCTGTTCATACACTTAAAGTGCCTATGTAACTTGCTGAATTAAGACCCAAGTGATTTCTACCAACTGATATTCATTTCTGAAAAGGATTTTTAAAATACATTTTGCCAGATCTTAAAAATGCCAGATGGGTTTAGCAGTTCAGACTGAGAAATCCTAATTTAATTTGGTTTTACTTGTGTTGGGTTAATTCTTCTCTTTAAATATAAATGATGCAGTTGGATAATGGAAGTAGTCTGAAGCCTGGGGCAGCACATCTGCTCTTTTGAGCAGTTACTTATGGTATAATAAACAGATGGAAACATCTCGACTCCCACGGCTGATGGCTTTCACCCTGAATGTTAAAATCCAGCACGTAATGATGTGTGGAAGCATCAAACAGAATGTTTGTGAAGGGAATTGTTCAGGTATTTCTAACTGATTATACAAATTATGAAATATATTTAAGGAATATCTTAGGAAACACTTTGTCTTAAATAACAGAGAGAACTTTACAGTGGTTTTTTTTTTTTTACTGCATCAAAATATCTTATTTATTTGCAAACACGAATTACACTTTGAAATAAAGGGTGTTTACTAGTGGTTAGATCACATAAATGGAAGAAGTAAATCTTAGTTCTATTTCCACCACTGTCTTAGCCTCTATTTCTGACAAAGAATTCACTGCAACCTCTCTGTATTCAGTTTCCCCATCTGTAAAATAGGGATGATAAAATGTATTCACTTTTGTAGAGTGTACTGAAATCCTCTGATACAAATATGTAGTATAGTGCTTATTTGATACAACATACCATTCACAGCTTAAGTCTAGTTTAACTTAAGCTATACAGTGAAATAAGAACCAAATGAGATTTATTGAAAATTAAGTTTTAAATGGAGCAGGTTTGCTTTTCAGAATTTCAGTGCCAGAAGTACTTGCATTAACTTTAATACCTTTTTGAACTAATTTTGACAATCCAAACTGTAGTTATGACAAAAGAGCTGTATTGGACAAAATAATCACATTAGACAAGCACAAAATCCAGGGATAAATAGCCAAGGCTACTTAAAAGAAAAAAATAACTAGAGGTAGTTTGACTACTCATTATATGTATTTTACTAGTCTTTTTTTCTCCTTAGAAAAGACAGGGACAATTTGATTTGCAAGATAATCTGTCTCCCTTAACTTGAAATTCTGTGATTTCATCAGTTCTCTGATGGGCCCCACTTAGACCCTGTGAGGTGCTGAGTGCTTTCAACTCATACTGAGTATGTCTAACGCTTCATCTGGGAGTATCCTTCCCTGCCTAAGCTGCTGCCTGTAGTACTCCAAGTTACACTGCTAATTTTAGTGAGCTAGTTTGAGCAGAGCTAGTACGTTGGTCTACACAAGCAAGGAAGCACTCTCCCAGTGCAGCATAGACGTACCCACCAAACTGAAGTTGAAGGTGCCCAGCATTTTGCATGACTGGGGCCTAAGAGTAGATTGTTTCACTGGTAAGTATTTCCACAGCAGTTCCCTAGGGACCTTTAATGTACCATGCTGAATGTTCATGTTCACTTCAATTGAGTATGAAACTTCAGCCCAGCACAATAAAGTGATTACTGCTTTGCTGTAGAAATACTTAAAAACACATTCCCTTCAAGAAGGATTTACTTCAATGGAGAATTGTTAAATCAGACAAAATCTTGAGGCTGCAGGAAGAGGGGGGGGAGGGGAGTATGCTGTATTTAAGACTTTTTTCATTAGGAAGAAAATTCCAAAGGTTACATGATAGCTTCTAGCTTTTTGTAAAATCCCCCCACCCCTACCCCTCAGCCCTCAGAACTGGGATAGTTTAATTTGAGCAATTGATTTTGGATTATCGGCAGAT
>ML675604.1:71126192-71154531 GCA_007922155.1 Mesoclemmys tuberculata | reverse complement strand
ATATTGGTCCCTTCTGACCTATGAGTCTATGAGTCTATGAGAACAGACTTTGTTTGCTATAAAAATTATTATAATAGTATCCAACATATTAATTAGTCCTTCACTATGGATGATTCCAAAGTGCCTTTTAAATGATATACTGTGCATAAAGGAATCACTTCACCCACTTCCTGGGATGAAACATAACAGCTATTCAAAATTTAGGAAAGGGAGTAATCAATACCTTACCCAAATGCATTTGCAGAAAGAATTTTTTGGTAGGCAAAATGTAATTAAGCAAACTGAAATTTGGTCAGGACATCTGAGCTAACTCTGTGAACCTTTATTCTTGTGACAAATGCCATGGTGTCATTAACATGTGATTATATGGATTTAAACGTTATGTCTCATTCAAAAGACAAATGTGAGTGATTCCCCTACCCTAGCAAACTTTTCCTAAAGTCAATGTATATCATGTCCACTGCTTTTCCCACATCCACAAAGCCAGCCATCTCATCACAGAAGGCAATGAGGTTTGTCAGGCATGACTTGTTCTTTGTGAATCCATGCTGATTGTTCCCAGTCACCATCCTCTCCTCCAAGTGCTTCCAAATGGATTCCTTGAGGACCTGCTCTATGATTTTTCTGGGAACTGAGGGGAGGCTAACTGGTCTGTATTTCTCCAGATGCTCCTCTTTCAAAGACAGGCACTATATTTTCTTTTTTCCAATTGTCTGTGCACTTCTGTATTGCTATCCCAGCAGATGTCAGGGTGATTCAAGACCCCCATGAGAGCCAGGGCCTGTGATCTGGAAACTTCCATTAATAGTCTAAAGACAGCCTCATCTACCTCATTCTCCTGGTCTGGTGATCTATAGCAGACACCTATAAGATGCCCTTAAGTGGGGACCCATGCATTAACCTAGTTGTGCATGGGTCTACAGTTAAAGATTTTCCCCACTGATGTAAATGACCCATTATTGTGACATAATAACATCACCTCCTGAAGTGATGCTGAGCCACGGTTGATGTACATAGGTCACCGCAACATGAGAAGCACTACCTTACCCATGTTGATCCTAATAGTTCTCCAGGCATTGTCCCACAATGATGGCTCCGGTCACAACTGTTAACTCCACTGCCTGGGGTCATGTAAACCAAAGTTCCCCACCACTTTAAAACCCTATTCATTTTTTTAAATGCCTTTTCCTGTTTATACAACTGTCTTAAAATGAGTCAACATGACTCTTCCCAACCCACACACCAGTGCTAAAGCCAATATGAATCCAAGGGCAATGGAAGAATTGTTGGGCAACAGAAGGAGAGAAGGAAAGGCCTGGGAAGAAAGGCAGTTGTAAATTTTATCTGGATTAAGACTGGAAATATGGGTGAACTGTCTCAAACTGGTTTTTAGCTGAAGTTAGTCATTGGCAAGGACATCACTTGTTTGTTAAAGGGTATAAAAATATAAAAAGTCTTAAACAGTTCATTGCTAATAGCTGCCAGACCACCTTGGAGCCAACAAATATCCAGCTAAGCAGCCCTGCGTTTAGCCCATTTTTTAAGTATCTTGATCAATGCTTATGAATGTTTTGTTATTTTTGTATATAGATAAATTGCTTATTATTTAGGCTTTTCCGGCATCTTTAGAGCAATTGTATAAGCACCATTTGGCCTTTGGATTTAATAAAGAACTTTATGTTAGTGTTTGGTGGTTTCTCAGATTAATAATTTCCAATATTATTAATAATTCCAACATTTCCTTATGATTTACTGACCAGGGTCAACCCTGTTTAGCTGATAAGTTTTAACAAGATCACAATCTGAGGGTAGGTTTACTTGTAAAACATTAACAAAAGACTGCCCACAGCTTTCATCTGATGCACCTCAAACACTTCAATGAACAGCACAGACATCTGAGAAAGTCAAATAGTGCTCTAGGAATAGCATTCCTATTAACAATTGTAAGGAGAGAGCAACATTGTATTTCAAATTTAATCTTTTCCATATTCCCATAGCAAAGTCCATATCTGCTTCAAAAATAATATGCCATGTCACTGCCAGACCCTTTTATTCAAAAACCAATTATAACAAGAGAACTGGTAAGTTCTTTTTAAATTTTAAAACTTGAATTTATTTACATTGCCAACAAATCCTATTTTACACAGAGACCTTGGGGCTAAATGTTCTCATTGAACAGTTACAGTAGCCTGTCATTTGAGCACAAACTACATTAGGTGCAATCCCTCTCAGTTTATGTTAATGAAATACATTCATGAGGCTAGAGGGAATTAAATTTTAGATATTATTTCTATTTCTAACATTGTAACTCTATGGGCAATAATGGATGATGGCAAAACAGAGCATTTATTCTATTCTACTCAAGTTATTACCATAATATCTGAGTGCCTTCCAATAGTGCCGTAAGCATTGTCACTACACAACTGATCTGTCACTTGTTGTTTGTTCTCTCATCCTGACCGCTGGGGGAGAAATGTGTGCAGTGGAATGTGTGATTTTGGTAGGTTTATAAATTAAATATGTTATATAGTAAATTAAAACTTAACGGTCCTAATCTAAATCTCTACTATCAAATATATAAAACAGACTTACGGACTCTCTGATCATCCTAGAGATCTCTTCCAGGTCTCTAGTCAAATGATAGGAGATACTGAGGAAAATAAGGATAAGCATAGAGAGTATTTAGGAGAAGGTACATTTACACTACTGCCCAATCTCCCTTTTATTTCTGTTACTCCACTTAAAAATGTATTTGTAATTAGCATTTCTATTCCTGTCTCTCTCATACATCACATATCAGCATGGTACCTATGTGCTGATATTCTTCTCTGGGGAGGCTGTGATATTACCTTAGTAAGACTCTACTACACACCTGAGACTGGAGCCTAATAACATCTTTCAAGGATCACTATCACTGGTGCAAGCCGCCATTAGAGCTTGTATAGCTGGCCATGGGAGGACCATCCCAGCAGAGTGGCATCATCTGGTGGCCCATCACCACCCTACTGATTTGTACGCCAGTCACCTGCCAGCACAGAGCACATGGCCAGGGTTTCCCTGTGCCCCAGAAATCCCTTGCTAGTATTCCACTGGGGCCACTGGCAGCCAGCACATATTAAAGGAATGCTAATGTATGCCAGGGGACCAGCCCAGCACATGGCCATCACCAAACTGGGGGAGCACACAGGAGACAAAGTTACTTTTGTAGTCTCCTCAGTCGCAGCCAAGGATCTGGGCCAACGAAAGAATTATAAGCATATAAAACATTTTTTAATTTTATTGGATAGAAATTAGACTTGGGTTGAGAACTAGGTGGAAATATAAAAGGGGAAATTGGACAAGAGTTTAAAATAACTGTATTACATCCTTTGTCTGGGCCTATTTAGATTTTAAGCACTTTGGAGCAGAGACTTGTCTTGTGTGTCTGTAAAGTACCTAGCACATTTTAGGCACCATATAAATAACACACTATTACAGTTCATGATATCACATTCGTGAAGAAAAAAACAGCAATACATAACACAACCTGGCAATATCAGTCACGTGATCTTTGTATTTTGGACAGAAACAGAACTGCCTATTATTATTACTACTACAATTTCAAGTGAGCTGTGCAAAGGATTCTTCAGACAAAAGGAGACATGGAGTAAAATCCTGGCTCTTCTAAAGTTAATGACAAAGCTACCATTGACTTCAATTGGGCCAGAATTTCACTTAAGGCCACAAACTTGACATAATACACAAAACAGAGCAGCAGAAAGTCATGCGGTTAGCTTTATGCCTGGTATGTATCTTGTTTATGCCATATTTTTAATATGTTTATTTTATTCTAGAGCTATGCAGGAAACAGCTTTCCCATCGAAGGAAAATATCCAAGATTTTGAAAAAATTTCTCATCCCAAATTGGGATATTTGTGAAAATGTTAGTGAACCACCAAACTGAAAACATTTTCAATTCAGGTCGGTTTAAACTTTTTGTGTCAATGACTTTTAAGTATTTCATTTTGATTTTGACCATTTGTATTGTTTTAATTAAAAAAATAAAATAAAAGCTTAAATTTAAAAATTAAAAGTAAGCTTAGTCCCAAGGCCAAGGCAGTGCTCTGTCAGATGGTGTCACAGGAGACCAGAATATGGATGGTCAATAGGTAGATATTACCAGAGGAAGCATTGATGGACATTCTGCTGATGGTACAATTTGTCTTTCCCTCTGCACAGCAGCACTTTTGGCTACCCTCTGTACTGAAAACTGTAGAACCCCTGACAGTGCTGAGTGTGTTGATGTCTTGCAGCAAAGGTGAGTCAAAAACCAAGAGACAAAGGAGGTCCCTGGCCACCACAAACGCCTTAAGTGTCATCAGTACCAAAGGGTGCAACAAAGTGTGCACCAAAGACAAAGCTGATACTTCAGAAGGTCTTGCTATGGAGTTAATCTCAGCAATCCCAAAGGTGATGCTGCTGTTAATGACTCTACATTGCTAGTAGAAGTATGAAACATTGGGGAGTGCCTAGCAGAGCTGGTGCTCTAATCTTGATATTCACCCTTCTTCCATGAGATTCCATTGGAGCCCTCATGGATGTAGAGGGTTTTTCTTGTCATTCTCTTGTCATCAGAGAAGGAGAATGGTGTCTTCTCTCTGGCTTTCTGTGATGAAGGGATGCCACCAAGTCTGGCAGCAGATTCCTGGATGGAGTAGAATCTGAAGCTCCATATACTGAGCAGCTGGATTCCAAGGTGGGGGGCACAAAACAGCTTCCACAAAGAAGTGTTGAAACCTTACCTCCCTAGACTTCTCAGTACTAGTCTTCAACCCCCTGAAGATAAGGCACCTACGCCTAATATGTCCTCCTCAGAAACATTTAAAACAACATGAGAGAAGATCACTGACTAGCCTAGACTTATTGCAGCCAGGGCTCCCACATGGGGGGGGGAAGGGTACACTTTACCAGGGACCATAAGCACTGGGGGGCCTGGCCCAGGCTGCAACCCCCATTACCATGAGGAAAAAATTGAGGCTAAATTGCAGATAATGCCTGAGGATATTTATAGAAACTTATTTCCCTGTACCCATGTATCTATTAACCAGATCTTGTGAGCTTTGCTGGAGCCAATCAGAAGCAGTGTTAGCACAGTCTCAAGCAACATTCCCTTTTCTAGAATAGAGGGTGTGTGCTTGTGCAGTTAAACTAGGACTTGTAGTTTGAGACTGAGACACAGAGAGATTTGTGCTCCTCTCTGTGACAAGGTCTATCATATCAAGATCAAGAACTACCAGTCCCAGAGTTCCTTATGCATAGGCAGAAGGGAGGGACAGCTGGTGGGAGGGGCAAAGCAAAGCACCATAAGACAGTGGGAGCCAGTGCTGCTGCTTCTTCTGGTAGGATTTGCAGGCCCAAAATATATGTGAGCAAGTGTCTAATTCAGACACAGTCACACACACACACCCCATACTGCCATGTCCTGTGGTGGCTATAAATACAAAGCAGGCAGCCAGAAACGTAAGAAGGTAAAAGAAAGGGAACTAAAAGAAGCTAAAAGACACGCATCTATCCTCCCATTTTTTTAATTAGACAAGGCCTTTCTGCTGTCAGGCAATATACTAAATAGGGAAGCAGATAAACAAAATCAAGATGAAAATGATTTCACTAAAGAGACTGTGTCTGTGGCACTGACAACTGATGACAAAGAAAAGCTGCCAGACCATGCATTATGTGACTCCAATCTAAAGCCTGAAGATAGTCAGGTAGTATCACCATTATTAGCACCCCCACATTCAGAAGATTTACAAGAAGCAGGAGAGAGTAGTGCTACACTATCTGATTCTTGTCTTTTCAAAATCTGGGCTTGTGGCCTAAAAACATAACAGATTCTATCTGTCAAAAAATTGTTCTATCTAGTGTCCTGACTTTTGAAGAAATGCGGAAGCTAGCAAAGTCAGCAAAAGATATTGATGGGCATAATTTTCCTGAATTTCTTCTCAAATGTAAGACTTCCAACAAGAGAGAAAAGATACCAAGAGACTAGCTTGTTTGGAGTGCTACCAACCAAGCTGTATTGTTTTCCATGTCGGCTGTTTCCTGAAGGGAGGCTTAAACAACACAATATGCTGGCAAAAAATGAAGGGTATTCACCAATTGTGAAAAAATGGCATAAACTATATACTAAACTTCCTGAACATGAAAAGAGCAGAGAACACAAAACTTGCTACTGCCAGTGGAAGCAATTACAGCAGTCATTATCAGGTGGACATGGAGTGGACGGTGAGATTCAAAAACAAATATTAACAGAAGCCACAAGATGGAAAGAAATATTGGAAAGATTATTGGAAGTTACCTTATTTCTTGCTTCATGAGGTTTAGCATTCCAAAGAGATAATAATCTGATACGTGACCCACCCAATGGTAACTTTCTTGGAACTCTTGAGATTATAGCTTTGGGAGGCTAATCCATGATTTTGCAAGGAAAAAGGCCAGAAAAATAAAGCTTTCAAGTTAATTGGCCTAATTATAAAATGTTTGCAGTCACATTGGTCCATTAGAATAAAAAAAATCAAGACACTGACAGGATAGAATACCTTTATAATGACCAAAAATTTACAAAATAGTCAGCAAATTATAAAATAGTCAGGCTGGGTATTATGTTAAACAAAAATAGAAAAGGGGAGACGTTTTTCAGAAATGTAGACTATGTAACAGTAATTTCAGAATTCAAACTTTTTTCATGGCTCATGAGATTTTATGTATGGGATGAGGGATTGTGGTATGTGTGTGGGAGGGAGCCCATGTTACAAGGCTGTACTGAGCCTGAAAAAATTATGGTTGGGCCCTGGTTGCAGCCAGAATAGCAGTCAAGCCTCAAGGACCATTAACTATACACAATAATTTTTGGGAAACAATTCTCTTTTTAAAGAAAGGAAAAGGAGCATGATAAGTACACGTTCTGACTAGCAACTATGGGTGCTGAAAAGGATCTGAGGAGGGCCTGGATGGCTCTGCCCTTTTTACCTTCAGCTGGTAGGGATCTTTGGTAGAAAAAAAATGGCATTTGACATTACAAATGCTTCACTGCAAACATGAAAAACTGAGATGACTGGCATCACAAAAAACATTGACTGCATATCAGATACATATACATATTACAGGAAATGGGCCAATATTTTGACAGATTTTCAGAGTCCAACAATAGAACAATTTTCATTTTAAATTGTACACACTTAGCAGCTGTTTTGCTTTATTCATCACTTAAAAATGAGAAAACATCTCAAGATCAAAGTTTAATTGCTCTTCAGCAACAGCACAAGAAAATAAAAAGTACTTCAAGCACATATTTTTGTAACTTAAGAGTACTCAGGCAAAATATATACAGAAAGTATATCCACAACCTTTGCCCATCAATAAATAAAAGCTTCTTATCCTGTGACTGATGACTTATTGTGCTGTACATCTTCCTGAAAGAAATGCCAGAAAATATGTTCCCAAAGTATTGCCTGTAGACATTCGTGCTTCTGGGATGTAAGCATCTCAGTACATAAACACATGCTCCATTGTACCTCTGAATGTACAAACAGAGGATATGTAAAGCAAAACACCCCTCACATCCCTTCAAATCTGTAAGATCATTGAAGCAGTAAGATAGGAACCTTGGTTGTCCCTCTCTCATTATCTTGTCAGCTATTTTTACCCTATGCTTTTTTGTGTGTTTGTTACTTTTATTTACAGTTGGTTTTCAGAATAATTAGTAACAGTAGTTTTAAAGCTACTTTCCATACTATTGTTTGGTTAAGGCATTAGGCCTATTGTCCATCAAGGCTGATTTAAACATTAACATATGTTATTGCCAACTGATTCCTAATGACAAAGTTATTTGTTGGCAGGACAGGCAGTCTGGCTTCTAGTATTATATTTCTTTGTGAGGTTAGAATGGCAGCCTCTGATCAATATGGGTGGTGCATGAAGGCCTGGCTGAGGGACATCTACCCAATAGGTGCATGGTTTGAGCAGTCTTCACTCCCAGGGGCTGCAACAATTTAGGTTCAAGCATTCCTCTTGAATGAATGTTGGAGGTCAGAGTCTGAGTCTTGCAGTGTGTCTACCTCATGATTCCTCAATGAAGAGTCAAATATCGGAACTGAGAAACAATTGGATCTAAGGCACTTCTAAGAAGCTCAGGAAATCAGATGTCCTTATGAGCTCTGAACCTCTGTTCCCAAAGGAAAGAAGATAAAGAGCAGACCTGGTTCCAGTAACTGTTCCCAGGTTCACTTTGACACAAAGAAGAGAAAAAAAAAAGCTAGCATAACTTGGGAGGTTGGTATCAAGCCTGCTCGGGGAATAGAGTGATTATTATTTAACAGTTGCATATAGAACACAGCAAATAAAGACAGACTCCTTGCTCTGTAGTGATTACAGTCTGAAATGATCATGACAAGACAGAGCAGTAGGAGAATTGATCATAGTGCGACAAAGGAGAGAGAAAGAGAAAGGGATACATAGATAAGATTACAGAGATGGTTAGCTGATAAAGAATTAATCTCACATTAGTTCTTAGGAATTTCTTGTTTGATATATATAATTATTGTATAAAGGGATTGTTTAGAAGATTGCTGTGTCACATTTCTGAAAAGAAAGCAGTTTGAGCAGGGATTTGAAGGAAGAGAATGGGATTGTGCATCATACAGGAACAGGGAAGATATACCAGATGTAAAATGGTGTGAGCATAGACATTCTTCCAAGATGTGGACGGAAGGTGAACTCGTGACAACTGATTAGAGTTGGAAGGAATAAAGTTATGCAGAGTCCTGAAGAAGAAACAATGATTTTGAAATGGATGTGATGGTGGATGCAGAGCCAGTGAACAGACTTCTAAAGAGGGATAATGTAGTCAGAGTCCAGGAAACAAATATAAGTTTGGCAGCACTGTTTGGACAGACCGAAAGGAACCTGATGGATGTCAGGAAGATCAGAAGTTACCATAGTTCAGGCAGGAGATTATGTAAATCTCTGTCCACCCAAAGATTTGCTACTTTGTCTAGGGAAGAGCCTTCTAAGATCTCTC
The DNA here is from genome assembly GCA_007922155.1 of Mesoclemmys tuberculata. Classification (NCBI taxonomy): domain Eukaryota; kingdom Metazoa; phylum Chordata; order Testudines; family Chelidae; genus Mesoclemmys; species Mesoclemmys tuberculata. The sequence continues at coordinate 71,145,476 of ML675604.1, read as the reverse complement.
TGGTTCAGACTACAGATGTGGAGCTAATGGAATCTGAGGAGCATGTTATTAGTAATTCCCACTGGAAAGCAAGGTGATTTTTGCTTTATCATCCCCTCTAATTTAAAAGTTTTCAGGAACCTACTGCATAGATGTAAGTGGTAAGGGAGGTGATATGATAACTAAATAAAAATTCTAGAGCAGTAAACCACAAGTTTCCCGACCTCAATCTGTTAGTAGTTGGCCTGAAGCTTGAGGGTTTATATCGGTTCTAAAAAACTATCTGCTCTTGCTGTTGCATTAATATGCCTTGCGTACAGATGCATCATGATGATACAAGTATTACAATAAAATATAACAACACCATGTAATTATTTGGTGGCATTCTGTGGCTTCAGATGATGGAAATCTCTCTCCCAGTTGCTACAGGCCAAGAAAATTAATAGTCCAGAAAAAAAAAATTCTAGACCAATGAGTATACTCAAAAAAAAATCTGAGTTCAGTTGCACTGAACTTATGTATTTCTTTTGTTTAAAAAAAAAGGGGGGGGATATATACTAACAGTTTTCAACCAACCTAATTTTTTCCAAGACAGTGAGGAGGGGATTTCTTGTTACAATTTTTAAATGAATTTGAATATAAAACATTTTAAGAGTCCCTAACTGGCTTAAGAGTCTAAGTCCTGTTAGCGTTTAATGGGACAGGCCTTTCTGAAAAATTTAGCCAGAATTTTAAGGAAACTCATGTTACATCACTTGTGAAGAAAGTATTAAAAGTTCCTACAAATGTATTTTAGCCCTGTAACTTTGCAGCATGATTGCGAATTTCATGGAATACTAAAAATTTCTATGATGATAACAAATCAACCATGCGTTTAAAAAATTGCACAGCCTTATATAACATTGTATAAAGCTGCAATTAATGTTGATAATTTTTAAATGAAAATGAAATTAAACCATTTTAAAATTAACTTTTAAAATAATTAAAATAAAGATGTATATTTTCCTTAGAGATGCTTCAGAAAGTTGAATGAATTTTTATAAACTTTGCTATAAAATGAGATACTCAAGTTCAATAAAATGGCACATCTATAACAGTAATGTTTTTAACAGAAGTCATAATAAAGAAATAAAATAGTTTCTCTTGCTTTCATTACAGAAACAGGAGCTTTTTGTAATCCCCATGGAGAGAATAAAAGAATGAACCATGTATTTTACATTGACAGGAGCAACATTTTCAACTGAGCTATACTGTACATCTATTTTCTCTTGCCTTCTTCCTCAGTGTCTTGAGTGTTACACTGGTGATCTAATACTGACAGCCTACAACTGAGAGAACTCATTTCTTAGGAGTCAGCTCAGGAGGAAAAGTAGTGGCTGTGATCCTCTGTGCCTCTAAAACAGCACCCTGAAACTCCAGATTCACCACTGTCATAGAATTGTGATGTGGTTTGTTCAAAGTATGCCTTGCAAGGTACCATTTTAAAAATCAACATTAATATCTGGTTGAACTGTATGTGCCATCATTGTATGTGAAGTTATTAAATATTGCTGAATATGTTACTGAAACACATTGTAAGATAGAAAACACCCACAAACTGATCTTTCAGGTAGAACGATGGAGTAACCAGATAGTGTTAATGGTTCACCATCACCCAACAAAGAAAGAGTCCGCTATCTAAGAAACTGTTTACAATAAAGACTTCACAGAGAAAGCCCGTAGACCTTCTTGACTGCTTGACCAATGGGGATGATCCCTCCCCCCCATGTCACATGCAAAGGATCTTTCCAGCAAGCTGGAAAAACTATAAAAGAGTAACATCATCACTTGATCTCTCTCTCCCCAACCCAACATGTCTGGAATATCTGGAAGACAAAGACTTTTGAACTGGGGGAAGGGCAGTCCCGGGTTGGAAAGCAGTTTCAGCCTTTGTATTAAGGATCTATACCTGCTTGTACCATCTGTCAGGGTGAGACTTTGCTTGGTTTAAATCCTGCTTAGTGTATAAGAACTTAGGCTGTGAAATTTACTTTTATTTCATAAGTAACCAGCTCTGATCTTTTTATGCTTATCACTGGTAATCACTTACAAATCTAACTTGCTATAGTTAATATAGTTCTATATTTTACTTTAAAACAATGTGTCTTGGTTGAAGTGTTTGGGAAATCTCAGCTCAATTAACAAGGGCTGGTGCATATCTTCTCCAACTTGAGGGAGGGGCGGACAGTTTAATGAATTTATTCAGCCAGGCTTCTGACCAGAGCACAATGGTGTAATTCTAGGGTGACAATGCTGGAGGGCTAGGGTGAATTGGCTCGTGTCTTTCTCTGTCGCTGGTTCATGAGTGGCTAGGTAAAGCCTTCGTGTAATCTAGCTGGATGTGGAGTTCCATCTGCTGTTAAACTAGGTGATAGCAGTGCCTGGAGGGATCTGCTGCTTGTCACTAACAGGCATTGTTGAGAGTTATCACAGGCTATAGAGTTAAGGGAGCACAGCAGTTCCACAGTTTTCAGGCTGTACCCTGGGGAACTTGTCACAGTGGCATATTCCCAAATTCTGCCCTCAAGTTAAGTTCTGGGTCACTCATGCAAGTCTTCACTATGCTTTTTTTTTATATTATTATTATTATTATGCTATGAGCAACAGTGAAATAGTTAACAGTGATGACATTTAAATCATCCTCGTAAGGTATCAGAATCAACTTCCCATTAAGATAAATGGAGCAGCACACACTTCTCTGAGTTATAATTTCAGGCCATTTGCAATCTAAGATTCAAGCAGGCGGCACTAGACCAGGAAGACATACTGTGCCGACCAGTGACAAAAAGCTATTTAAAATGGACTTCCTTTTATATCATTCATTTCTGCATATGCATCCTCTCTTGACTTATCCCTTTGATTTTTGAACAATAAGAATAGGCTTAGTTTGATAGAATTTAATGGGCCTCATTTTCAGAAGTGCTGACTTCCTGGAGCTCTGAGTGAATTCAACTGAAGTTGATAGTGCTTAGCACTTTCTGAAAATCAAACCCAGAGACTACATATTTGAAAAAAAATGTGCATCCTGTCTCCTGTATTCCTATTTTGGATTTGGTCCAAAAATATCTGCATTAGTCGTACTCAGACTTTGAAAGTTGCTTTTCTTAAAACTATCTGGATTAGTAAATCAGAACTGTTATCTTCCTCTGTCTTTAGTGGATTACATTTGTTTTTAGCAAGCATGATAAAGGATGTACAGTTTAAATAGCTTTCATTAATTGTTTGGCAAATTTTCCACATTACTTGACCTTGGATTATTCACTGTGATACACGAGTCTTCTAGAGGTAAAGTACATTAGAAACTCTCCTTTACTAGCCAATATTTATGCTTTTGAACTTTATGATAAATTAGAAAGTTGGTCTGAAATGAATAAGAAGAATCCAGTAAAGGCAAGTGAAAAGTACTACTTGGAGGAAGGAAAAATCACATGAATATGTACAAAATGGGGAAAACTGGGTAGGCAGCAGTACTGCAGAAAAGGATCTGGGGGTTATAGTGGATCATGAATTGAATACGACTCAACAGTGCAGTGTTGTTGCAAAAAAGGCAAATGTCATTCTGGGATGTATAACAGAAGTGTTAAATGTAAAACATAGGAGGTAATTGTCCTGCTTTACTTGGTACTCAGCTGGAGTACTGTGGGCTGTTGCAGTCTTTCCTTAAGGCAGGGAAAGGTTCTGACATCTCCTCACTGCTAACTGGCAGCTCCCTGATGCAGGAGCCTTTCTATGCTGCAATGAAAGACTACCTGCTTCAGATAGAGCGCTCTATGCTGCCAAGTCTTTCCCTGCTGCCTCCCCACTGCTGAAGCCTCTCACTGATAGAGTTAAGCACTGGACTTACTATGGGAGGCTGTGGAATCCCTATCGCTGGAGATTTTAAGAACATGTTAGACAAACACTTGTCAGGGATAATCTAGGTATAATTAATCCTGCCTCAGCACAGAGGGCTGGACTAGATGACATCTTGATGTCCATTCCTGCTTTACATTTCTATGATTCTACGTTGCTGTGTCAGTAAATATTATAAAACCCACATGCAAAACTAGAATTGATCACTCAGCATGTATAATGTCTTCAGGTTATTTTAGCATCATGTTGGGTAATATATATGCTAATAACAATTTACATAGTAAATCTGACATAGTAAATCTTAAAGACAATTTAAGAATGTTCATTAAAGTAACTAGCTGTTCCTTAAGGTTACCTACCTACAAGATATCCTGGGCTGGATTCTCTGGTCAGCTAAGGCCACTTTGCACCACAAAAGCAGTGCAGCACAGGTTGTATCTACACTACTAGCTAGTGGTGTATTTCTCCTGCTTGTATATATACATTTGTGGCTCTTATTGAGCTAGTGTGAATATAACTGTGTAGCCATGGTAGCATGGGTAATGGTAATGGAGGCAGAGCTAGCACTAGCTACTGCAAATGTGAATATGAGAGCAGGGAAATCACACGCCTATCTCACAGCGTACACATAGCCATAATTTTAAACTGGCTGAAAAAAGCCAGTGGAAATTTCCCTCTCCATAGAGGAACTCTCTGTTCTCAGAAAGGTGGCGAAGGCAGTTCTGTCACCTCTTATGCCAGCCATGATCCTCGCTCCTGGTATAAGGGGAAAGAGGAAGTATGATGTGGGCTTGTCAGGGCCAGAGAGGAGAGACGGTATGACAGAGCAAAACGGACTGAACTTCCATTTGAGGGGATTTACTTCAGTGGCAAGGGTCACGGCTGCTCTGAGGCTGCTCTCATTTGCAATTAAGGATGGTCAATCCTGAAATGAGGGAGCTGCAACCAGATCATAGCAGTCTCTCCTTTCTACTCCATCCTAGCAGAGCACAGATAGCATGGGGAATCAAGCCCAGTCACGCCTCTTTCCCTAGTAAAAACATGCCATGAGGCATGCTTAATTTTTTTACTAAATGAGCAGGAGTTCAGTCTACGTTCCTACTAAACTTTTCTATTTGAATAATCACTATGTGGCATGAAGGAAGGCATCTGGTTTAATCAGTTTGTCTACAGTATTTCCTGTCTATTACTCTGAGACTCATGCTTTCTTCCAAGATAATAGGTCTCACAACCTTAGCTACTTAGTCATGAAAATGTAGCCAATAGATCATAATTACATTTGTCCCATAACAAGTATTTAGTATATCTTCCTGCAACTGATTGCCCTTGAGCTTTTTTCCCCAACACAGTTGAAACATACCACTATTTTAAAAGGCGGTGTAGTAGTTACATCCTGGGCACTTTAACTGCTGCTTGCATAGAACCCCTGCATATGCACTGAAGCTGTGAGAACCTCACAGATACCAATAACACAGCCAGCCTTCACACTCCTAGCCTTGCTCTGCACATACAGGTGTGCACATCCAACACCCTCTTCAGACAGAAGAGTGAGTCACTCTCTAATTGCAAGGTGTCTGTATGTGGGAGGAGGGGGGGTGAAAGGATAGATGATTTCCCAACCCTTCCCCTCCCTCAAATGCAGTGCATGCACAGAGAGTTGCCTCTGTAAAACTCTAACTAAACACAAATAAAAATAGTCTACATTTTAAAATCTGCCCTAGCAGCGTTTGAAACTGCAGCATCCCTCAATGAATTAGTACATAAGAAGATAAAAATATAAGAATGGCCATACTGGGTCAGACCAATGGTCCATCTAGCCCAGTATCCTGTCTTCTAACAGCAGTCAATGCAAGATGCTTCACAGGAAATGAACAGAACAGGGCAATTTATTGAGTGATCCATCCCTTGTCATCCATTCCCAGCTTCTAGTAGTCAGAGGTTTAGGGATGCCTACAGCATGGGACTGCATCCCTGACCATCTTGGCTAATAGTCATTGATGACCTATTCTCCATTAACTTATCTAATTCTTTTTTTGACTCCTCTTATACTTTTGGCCCTCACAACATCCCCTGGCAATGAGTTCCACATATTGTGCATTATGTGAAGAAGTACTTCCTTATGTTTATTTTAAACCTGTTGCTTGTTAATTTCACTGGGTGACCTGATTCTTGTGTTATGTAAAGGGGTAAATATAACTTCTTTACACACTTTCTCCACACCATTCATGATTTTACAGACCTACATCATATTTCCCCTTAGTAATCTCTTTTCTAAACTGAACAGACCCAATCTTTTTAATTTCTGTTCATACAGCAGCTGTTCCATAAAGCTAATCGTTTTTGTTGTCCTTCTCTGTACTTTTTCCAATTCTATTGTATCTTTGAGATGGTGTGACCAGAACTACATGCAATCAAAGTGTGGGCATACCAAGGATTTCTATAGTGGCATTATGATATGTTCTGTTTTATTATCTATCACTTTTCTAATGGTTCCTAACATTCTATTAGGTTTTTTTTATTGCTGCTGCACATTGAGTAGATGTTTTCAAAGAACTATCTACAATGATTCCTAGATCTCTTTCTTGAGTTGTAACAGCTAATTTAGATCACATCATTGTGTATGTATAGTTGGGATTATGTTTTCCAATGTCCATTGCTTTGCATTTATCAACTTTGAATTTCATTTGCCGTTTTGTTGCCTACTCATCCAGTTTTGTGAGATCCCTTTGTAATTCTTCGCAGTCAGCTTTGCACTTACCTATCTTAAGTAATTTTGTATTGTCTGCAAAATTTGTCACCTCAGTGTTCCAGATCACTTATGAGTATTTTGAACAGCACTGGTCCCACTACAGATCTTTGGGGGATCCCACTATTTACCTCTCTCCACTTTGAAAACTGACCATTTATTCAGACCTTTTTTTCCCTGTCTTTTCATCAGTTACTGATCCATAAGAAAATCTTCCCTCTTATCCCTGATTGCCTACTTTTCTTATATGCCTTTAGTGAAAGGACCTTGTCAAAGGCTCTCTGAAAGTCCAAGTACACTATAATCACAGGATCACCCTTGTCCACATATTTATTGATACCCTCAAAGAATTGTAATAGATTTGAGAGGCATGATTTCTCTATTCAAAAGCCATGGTGATTCTTCCCCAACATATTGTGTTCATCTATGTGTCTGAAAAGTCTGAACTTTACTACAGTTTCAACCAATTTGCCTTATACTGAAGTTAGGCTTACTGGCCTGTAATTGCCAGGATCACCTCTGGAGCCTTTTTAAAAAGTCAGTATTACATTAGCTATCCTCTAGTCATCTGGTACAGAGGTTGATTTAAGCCAGTAGTTCCCAACCTGTGGCCCGCAGGGTCTTTCCAAGTGTCCCGCCACCCTGTCTCACTGGCTGCAGAAGGGACCCGCTGTCTAAGGACCCAGGCGGAGGATGTTGCTGTGGGGCCACAAGACCTGCGCAGGCTCCTTGCTGCAGCCAAGGAGATGGAAAACTAGTTCTCCCCTCCCCCTGGCTGTAGCAGAGAACACAGCAAAGTGCTCCACCTGAGTCCATAGGTGCTGGGGTCCCTGCTGGAGCCAGAGGGAGAAGAGCACTGATCTCCCATCCCCCTGGCCGCAGAAGGGAGCCACTGCCTAGGGACCCCGTTAGAGCTCATGGGGCTACAGGACGCATGCGGTTTCCCTGCTGCAGCCAGGGAGACAGGAGATCATTGATCCCCTCCCCCAGCTGTAGCAGGGAGCATGGCAAAGCCTGGGTCCCTAGATTTTGGGGTCCCTGCTGGAACCAAAGGGAGGGAAGCACTGATCTCCCATCACCCTGGCTGCTGAAGGGAGCCACTGCCTAGGCACCAGCTGGAGCAATGGGCTACAGGACTTGTGCAGTCTTCCTGCTGCAGCCAGCAGGAGATCAGTGAGAACTTCCTTGCTGAACTTCCATCTCGCTACAGCTGGGGGGATTAGGGGGGCGGCGGGCGGCTGCTGGTGGAGATTGATGGCCCTTCAGGGTTGTAAAAATTATTTCTGTGGCCCTCGAGCCAAAAAGATTGGGAACCACTGATTAAAGCAATAGGTTACATAGCACTGTGAGCAAGTCTCCAATATAATATTTGAGTTCCTTCAGAACTCTTGGGTGAATACCATCTGGTCCTAGTGACTTATCATTTAATTTACCAATTTGTTAGCCTTCTAGGCACAGTACAAGGCCCATGCCTTTGTGGGCTGAAAGAAGGAGGGCTAAATGTATTGTTATTAATACTTTTACTTGCAAATGGATTTGGCCAACTACAATTATAAGAAAGGGTAGTGCAGTTCATTATATGACGATTACGTAAATTTTAAGAAAATTGCCAGAGTGACCAGATCATGGAATGAGTGCCCTTGACAAGATAGCTATAAACCAAAATAAATACATTGTGCCTGTAACTGAATGTGCATGCAAAATGACAAGTACAAAACAAGTCTGGGTTGAGGCTCCTCTGAAATTTTGGTTGTTGGTCCCTACCCCAACTGTCTTTCTAAATGGAAAAAAAAATCATTAGTGCCTTGATTAGCATTTTTACTTATTAGTATCACCAACCTCTTTTTCTTTTATGCCCAATTTCCACTTTCAGAGTACGTGGCTAGAAAAGTAACTGGGACATTTGTTGGCGTTCTACCCATTCATGTTCTGCTTCTCTGGTTGTTTTCTACCCATCATGAGCAGTGCTTTGCAAAGTATTACCAAGGGCAGTTGATCCAGACATTTGTGGGTGCATAATTATTCCAGAATTTCATTATATATTATCTTTGATTATCAAAAATGTGCTCAGCACTGCACAAAACAGAGGAAAACACTATCACTACTTCGAGAAGTTGCAATACAAAGAGAGATGACCTACAGAATGTAAGAAACTAGCACACTGTTAGCACCATATTAATAAATAACCATATTAATTAATAACTCATGGTTCTATTTTGCAGTAAAATAAGTATTTGATTGTTTCTGTTACATCGTTCTACTACATAGACTAGGTATGAAATATCAGAGAAGCAGTACATTGTTGGGAATCTCAGGGAATTTTCTTGCCTGTTAAAAAAGTGTAAAATATGTAAACCATGCTTCAAAAATGGTTATAGTCGCTGAGGGTAGTATATTGATTTATACTGTGTTACACTTATGAATAATATACCTTTGAAAATGCACTTTTCAGGAGCGACTGAAAATAGCGTCCTGCCTTCTGGGTCTCATCAGCCAAGGAGTTTTTTCTGAATATTAATATTTTCATTGGTAAAGTATTTTGTCATTTAATATCCTGTTGAAGAATTCTGAAGGTAAAATTTTATGGATATTCAGAACTTTCCTCCTGTATAGTTCGGTTCAGAACTTAGTAAACACAGTCATTTTTCTAACTTGATTCCTGACTCTTAATACTATTACTGAATGCAACAATTTACTTAATTTTAGAGGAATTTAAAGACCAGATCCTAGACTCAGATTAGCACCATAAACTTTTCTTACCTTTTGAGTATACTACCACAAAAATGCCTCTTTTTCCAACATTGTTGTGAGTGCAAATGGACCATGTTTTTGGCTATCATTAATTTTTACTCAGATTGTTTCAGTTTCTCATCCAAATATTCAAAAGGGTTTTACACTAAGAAAGGTTTGGTCAGAATACATATATATCCATTAAAATGTCCCCTAGTAAAGGAGGAAAGGAAAATGTATAATAACCGTAGCTGTCTGTCTGCAACTTTTTGTCCCTAAGGATTGAGTGAATGAGCTCTGGAAAGTACTTTAAGCTTCCTAAATAAGAAAAGCATCTAACAGTGATCTGGTGGAACAGTTTGACTGCAATCAGATTCTACTCAATATCTTCGGTTTTAGTATTTTTAACTCAAAAACTAGGAATACAGCCAAATGTATACTTCTAGAATTACTGTTTTTATAAAAAAATACCCACCTTTTAAAATTCCATATTTTCTGGCATTCAGGATAGGCATCTACTACTTCAAATCTTGAATAACCTGAGCTGAACAACACATCCCCACCCAAAATCACCTCCAAAAATTTAAAGTCCAAATACACCCTAAACATATTTTTTAGCTCCTCTTCCTTTAATTTGTCCATGCTATAAAACAAGCTCTATGATTTTCAGATTTTTATCATTCATAAATATTATTTTATGTGCTGGGAAGGACATTAGAACACAGAAGAAAAGAGATCACCCTTGATAATCCTTTATAAGGATCCTGATATAGGACTTTGGGAATTCAGACAGTGCTGCATGAACATTTGTACAGTGAAAGTATAATGAATAAAACGTATAGCCTACAGTAATAATCAAGTCTCAGTGAATTGACTCAAGCATCTCCCTGATAATTTCAGATACGGCACACACAACATACAAAAATATCATGCCATGAGGTAAAATACCATGCCATGGTAGCACAGGAGACCTATAATCAAATCCTAGATTTAGTTTATCATCTTTCAACAAGCAGATGCTAGGAGCACTACAGTGGTAGATTACTATGGCTAATATTTTCAAAGCTTAAAGTTTAGCTCCTAAAGGTTTCTAAATATGGATTTAGCTGCTTAAAGTTTAAAATTTTTGCCTACATTTCTAAGTAGAAAGTTTAGAGAATATTGTTCGAAAGTGATACTTTATGATAGAACAGGAATGTTATTAACTAAGCGCCACAGATAACTCAATGCATAACTCCCCAATGAAGGACAGTGACAATAACTGCTTTCACGTTTAAAAATGCAGTGGTCTCAAGAAACCTGCAAAATGCCACCACAATACCACAATCCAAGAAAGTCTCTATTGCGTCTTTTGTAGCTTTGAAGCATTATTTCAAAATACATTTTTGTCTGCTGGAATTTTAAAATTTTCTGAGAACCTACTGGATTGCTCAACTTTTCAAACTACAGCACTATAAGAAGTCTAAAAACTTAAAATTTATTTTGAAGACTTTGGCCAGCCCATCACAATACTTCATTGTATGAATAGGAAAATATTTGCTTCATCTGCTAAAGGCAGAATTGGAATTTTTTTTTTTTTTTTTGGTGTGCCAGAAACTGGATAGGGAAGATAAAAGGTACATAGAATGGCGGCAAAAATAAGGCCTTCATAAAACTGAGTTTAGTCTAAATCCCTCTAATTGCCTAGACTCTAAATTTCATGACTTGACCACAGCAAACCTGCGTGGAAGGGCCTCTCCAATAAGCAAAAAATGAGCTGTATGACAGGATTTAAGACCAGATGGTAGTTATGTAGAGCTGTTGAGACCTGGCACAGGAAAGGGGCAGTGAAAAATAGGAAAATATGCCATATGGAACAATCCTGATCGCTGAGTATATTCACAGCTATTTACAGGATACCTGATGAAACAATCCTTTTGTCTGAAAAACACGTTAGCACAGCCACAGTACATTGTTACTGTAAACCAAATATACAAGCTCTCCTAACGTTATCATTGGACTTTTTAATTGGTAATATGTATGAATACAGTCACTTGTAAACTGAGCATGAGAGATTTGGGGTTGTACCAACAAAATTCATAACAGCGTAGGAGTAATCCATGGGACAGCAGGATACGTGGCTACAATTCTGAGTCAGTATTCACCACAGTCTTTTTTGGACATTTTGCAGTGTTTAAATCATAAACAGATGTTTGCAGAAAGAAGCCCTGTCTCCTCTTTCTTACATATGATGTATTAATCACTGCACTCTAAAGTAAGATTACAAAGATAATATCTTGCTGAGGTATTTTTTTCATTTTTTGCATCCCTTTTAGGACAAAAAGCTAAGAAATCAAACTTGAGAAGATTCAGTGACCCATTATTATTATTAAATATTTATATTGCAGTAGCTGTCAGTGATGCCACTTGGGGTAGAGGTACTGTTGTGCTGGATGCTGTAGCAATACGGAGAGGAGAAAATCTCCCTGCCCTGAAGAGTTTATAATCGAAAGACATGAACTGAGGAAGAAAAGAGGATGTAATTATAATATATAAGCAAATGAATCTGGGGGAGCATTGGCACAGCTTTGTTGGTTACATTTATTGTATTGTATGTTTTTAAGTAGGTGTACCTGTAGCAAGGAAGGGAGCAGGAAGAGGAATAGTGACAGCTGGCCACCTCTTTTAGCCATGATTAGCAGGCTGAGTTTTCTAGACATCATGGCAGAAGAGAGTCTTAAGGAGAAATCTAAATGATTTTATCAGGAAGCACTTCCTCTGTATAAGGGACATGGTAAAAACACAGAGGAAGTGTGTAAAAGAACAGCTGACTAATTGGTGGTAAAGGCTGGGAACACTAATAATATGAAGGCAGGTGTCAACATCGTAGCAGATTACTAAATCATCTAGGTGAAGTAAGGCTAAGTTATGACGGGCCTTATAGGTAAACACAAGAAGAATGTACTTGATACAGACATGAAGTGGGAGCTAATATATGAGTACTCAGAGAAGGGGTCAGCGTGGTCAGAGTGATAAGATGTGATAAGTGAGATAAGAGTGATAAAATGTGAAAAGATGTAAGATGATTTTAGCAGCAGTATTTAAAATGTACATGTGGAGAGTAACACTGCAGTAATTAAAACCAGAAAAGAGAAGGTTGCAGTAACAAAGGCATGAAATGCAGAGGGCTTGGACAAGAGTTTTGGCTGTGCAGACAAAGAGCAAAAGCCAGATTTTAGAGATGCTGTGTAAGATAAAACAACACGATTTAGAAATAGCATGAGCATTTGGGTCAAGTGAAAGTTCTGACTCAAAAATGACATGCAGGTTATGCTCCTTAGAGACGGTGAGAATGGTGGTGGTGTTCACATTGATGAAGAAAGGGGAAGGCTCAAGTGAAAATATCAAGAGGTAAATTTCAGTCCTGTTGAATTTGAAATGGCAACTTGACACCCATGGAGAGATACCAGACTGGATGAAGGGAGATGGCTCATTACTAGAAAGGAAAATACATGAGTCAGCACCATAAAGATAGTAAAGCCATACTTGAAGATAAGAGTATTTACAGATAAGGACTGATATGGAGGTAGAACACTAGCCTAGGACTTGGGAGACCCAGGTTCAATTCCCTACTCTGCCACAGATTTCCTGTGTGACCATAGGCAGGTCACTTAGCCTCTCAGTTTCCCATCCGTAAAATGGATAACAGCACTTCCCTGCTTCACATGGGAGTTCTTAGGATAAAATACAATAAAGCTTGTGAGACACTTCAATACTATGGTGATGGAGGCCACATAAGTACCTTAGAAAGGAATGGTGGGGGTTCCAAGGACAGAGCCTTATAGTGCACTGACAGAATGGGGGAGATAGGAGGACGATATTCCACCAAAGGAGACATTGAAAAAGCAATAAGAGAAGTAAAGAAAAAACTATGAGAGTCAATGGAGGACACAATTTCCAGTAGACAGGTGTGTCAAAAACCACTGAGAAGTCAACGAAAATAAGAATAGAGTAGAAGCCCTAAGATGTGGCCAGGAAGAGGTCACTAGAGATTTTAGTGAGAGCAGTCTCAGTGGAATGTAAAGTGTGTACGCTATTTGAAAGAGGGCAAAGAACACAATTAGAAGAAAGGCTCTCCAAACCACAGTTACATACATGATGTTCAATTAGTTTGAAAGTGGAAAAGAGATTAAGTGGTAGTTTCAGGGGAGAAAGGATCAAGGATAAGTTTTTATTTGTTGTTGTTTTTTAAATAGGGGAAACCAATACATGTTTATACTTGGACCAAGTATGGAACTTGATATGAGGGAGAGCAAGAGAGAGGCTGTAAAATATCAGAGAGGGGATGAGAGCAGGGATGAAGGAGATTGGAGAAAAAAGAGATGGGATTACTAGGACAGGAAGAGGAGTTGGTGGAAGAGGGCAGGCAAGAAGTCTCAGTGCCAGGTGAGAAGAAGAGTATCAGGAGCCAAGGAAGAAAAGGAAGGAAGTAAAGTGCAGGGGGAGGTCACAAGATTGTACATGGAACAGGAGGGAATAATAGGTATGAGGAGGGCTTAAGGAAGGAGTCATAGATGGTGGTAACATGTGGGATTTGATAAAGCAGGAGTAGTATAGCTGTTTGGCTAAGAAGATGTCAGAATTAAAGAGGAAAAAGTAAATTTGTGTTGGAGAAAGTCAGTGTGATTCATAGGACTTTTGTCAGAGATGCTCATGAGCACAAGAACGAAAGAGTAGAAAACTGATACTGGGAATGAGCCAGACTATGGGTTGGCAGGGTGGATTTTCCAACAGAAGAGTGATGCAAAGTAGTCAATACTGGTGTGAAGAGTGAACTGGAGGTGATCAATGACTGAATCACAGAAGGAGAGGGCAGAGATGACAAAGAGGAAAAGGGTGAGAACAAAGGAGAATTCTTGGATGTTGATGGATTGATGTCATGAAAGGAACAAGTAACAGTACAAGCAGAAGGGGACAAATCAGCAATGGTGAAAGATAAGTGGTGGTCAGAGCAGGGCAAATCAGTGATGGCGAGAGCAGCGGTAGCAGTGGATGGTGCAGACAAGATTAAGTGAATGGTCATACTGATGAGAAGCAGAGCAGTGAGATATTAGGGCAAGGAGGTGTAAGGCTATGGAATCAGATGGGACTTCAGTGTGTAAATTAAGTCACACATTAAGGTATGAGATTGGAGGGATAGAGACCGAAGCAATAGAGTTAATACTCCAAGGAGAGCAGGGAGGGCAAAAAATCATCATGAATGAGGGTGAAGGATTGTGATGTGAGGAAGGAGAGCCAAAAGACAGTCAGAAAGGAAGGTGAATGGTGTGCATGTCTGGGCCGGGGGTGGGAAGGCAGGTGTTAACAGATAACAGCAAGCAGGAGTGGGAGAAGGGAAAAGATTTGGAAGGAGTGCTGTTCAGAGGAAGAGAATTAGTCAGGAAGCAGAGGAGCTGGAAGTAGCAGGATCAGGAGAGGAGAAGCCCAACCCACCGTGATCTTTGGAGGATAACTCGAGGGATGGGGGAGGAAGGAGGGAAATGGAAGAGTGGGAGAAGAAGAGATGCCTGTATGAAAGAAGCAGCATCAGAGGGAGTGAGCCAGATCTCAGTGTGGGCAAGGCAGAGAGGGCAGGAGACAAAGAGGTCATATAGAGCAGTGATTTATTTTGTTTTTATGTCTTAAACACACTGAGAATAAGCATTCCAGGGGCAGCAGGAGAAGGGGGAGGGGGAGAGAGAGAGAGAGGGGAAGGGAACAGGCAGGGCCACCCAGAGGAGGAGATAGCGAATGGTGCAGTTTGTCCCAGGTCCCTCATTTGAGAGGGACTCCATACCAAGTGGCATTGCGACCCCATGTTCTGGGTCACAATGCCCTAGGCAGGAAGCCAGATCCAATTCTGCAGGACAGGAGCTGTCACTGTGGGGTGAGTGCAGGGTGAGCTTGCTCTCCAAACCCAACTTTTCCAAGGCCCTCCCCTTTTCAGAAGGGTGGGCAGCCCTAAATCTCAAATTTCACCGCAGGCCCCTAAAAACTTACGCGTAGCCCTGGGAACAGGTATGAGATTAGAGGGATAGAGATCAAAGCAATAGAGTTAATACTCCAAGAAGAGCCGGAGAGGGGGGAGCAAAAAACCTAATTGGCTTCAAGTCTGAACTTAATAAATTTATGGAGGGGATGGTAAGATGAGAGTGCTACAATGGCATGTAGCTGATCTGTGACTGCTGGCAGCAAATATCTGGGGGGAAGGCTCTGCATCCAACATGTCTGGCTAGTGGGTCTTGCCCACATGCTCAGGATCTAACTGATCAACATATTTCGGGTGGGAAGGAATTTCCCTTCAGGTCAGATTGGCAGACCCTGGTGGTTTTTGCCTTCCTCTGCCATATATATGCACTTGCAGGTTTAAACTAGTGTGAAAGGTAGATTCTCTGTAACTTGAAGTCTTTAAATCATAATTTGAGGACATCAGTAACTCAGCCAGAGATTACTGGTTTATTACAGGAGTGGGTGGGTGAGGTTCTGTGGCCTGCAATGTGCAGGAGGTCAGATTAGATGGTCCCTTCTGGTTTTAAAGTTTCTGAGTCTATGAGAGTTGTGGAGATGGATGTGGTAAGAGAAAAGGGTGGAAGATCAAAGCAGGACCAGGGCGGATGTCCCAGGAAGAGGCAGCAGAGGAGGAAATGGAAATGGGATTTGGATTTGTGGAGTTGAGTGGGGGTTGTAGAGAGAGAAGGAAAGGGAAACAGAATAAGGTAAAGCTGGTTATAAGGAGGGCAGGATGGATGTGAAAATGGTGATGATGTGAGGAGAGAGGTGAAAAGAGTCAATGCAGAAGATAGCTGAGGAGGAAGGCAAAAGACAGCTAGGAGAGTACGGCTAGGTGAGAACAATCAAAGGGCTACAGTGTTTTAAAATACTAGACCAAATTCTGCACTATTTATACCCCATGCCTTCCCATCAATTTCAAAGGTGCTGTTCAGGGTGTAAGACAAAATTCTGTGCTGTCTTAAGAAACCACATACACAGACTGTTGAAACATGTTTCAGTTCCCAATCTAATGGTCAGGTGGGAGGGTGGATATTATAAGCAGAAAATGTCAATACCACAACATACCAGACGAGGTTATTGTTCTTAAGAGCTAAGAAAGGAAAAACTTCAATCAGAGACCACATATAAAATTTTGCACTGACATTAAAGCTTTTAGCTAAGGATCAGGCTTATCCTGTATTAGTGAAAGAATTTACAGTAATGCAATCTATCATCTGATTTTTACCCTCTGATGCTCCACCAAAACTGCTTAATCCGCAGATCCCAGCTATTCGAACTTTGTAGGGCTGCAGTGATCCTCTCGCTTTCAGGCCTCAACCCTCCTACTGCTTTAAATTAAGATGAAATCACATGGGGTTGGCCTACATTGCCATTAAAAACCTGAGGCTGGTCCATGCCAGCTGACTCTGGGGGCTCAGGTTAAGAGGTTGTTTAACTGCAGTGTAGACTTTCACACTCAGGCTGCAGCTCGAGCTCTGGGACCCTCCGACCTCACAGGATCCTAGAGCCTGGGCTCCAGCCCAAGCCCAAATGTCTGCATTTCAATTAAACACACCCTAACCCAAGCCCTGCAAGCCTGAGTCAGCTGTCATGGGCCAGCCGCAGGTTTTAATTGCAATGTAGGCATACCCTTGGTGCTGCCACAACTCATTCACCAAGCAGAGGTTTCTGCCAGAAGGATCTCAGTCAATGTTTACAGCAGTGTAAGCTAGTGGAACCCACTAATGAATCTGTCCACAGCACATGTAAAAACAATATATGCAGGACACCAAGATTTGCTAGCCAGACACAGACTTAAAAAAGTATAGTCAAGCAATTCCTTTTCAGTTCCGAATTTGATAACATCCCACTCAGGTAACATTTCTGAACTGAAACGGAGGCTGACACTCTGAAATACAGAATGTCTGAGTTAATGAAATAACTAATATATGCTAAGAATGGGACGGCAGAGCCTTATAGTCATATGGGATATTTGTACTAAGGTGTCTAACTATTATCCAAACATTCAGATGTCCATTATAAGCATAATCTAAATCCATATATCAGTCTATGTACACAGCACAAGTAAATAGCACAACAGTTAACATGCTCAAACTGATTAAGTCTTTGCCAAATATAAAGTGAGCCATAATCCAGAATGGAAACAGCAACTAATAAATGAACTACTTGACTGGTCAGGTCCACTTATGTATCACTGAATATTGTCTGCAATTATCTCTATTCCTTACTTAGTCACAATTTCTTTATATAAGAATTGGGTAGAAATAGAATTTCTGCCCCAACCACGTACCTTATCCAAAGGAGATATTTACTGAAATTTTGTGCAAACAGTCATCACTAAAGTTGTTTGGGTGTATATTCTAACCTATAAATCATATTGTTAGGGCTACGCTAGACATAGCAAATAGGGTTTGACCCCCTATTTAATAAAGATTGTCCCCCTCTTTAACAAACATTATTGACCAGATGCTTCACTTGGCAATTTCTCTTGTTGTTAAAATGATCCAGTAGTTTCAAAGTGACTCCTGTAAACCAGTAACAGAAATGAAATGGAAGGATTCATTGATATTCAAGCTTTAAATCCTGATGGAAAAAATAAAAAATAAAGTTCTAAACCTAAAAGATTTAATATGTCGGTGTAGCAAGGCACTAGAGCCCGGGCCCGAGCCGGAGGGGGAGGAGCGCTCCCCGGGGCCCCGGTGGACAAACCCTGGCCCTGCAAGACAAGACACCCGGAAGCAGAAGGGCGGGGCCAGGAGCCTGGGGGGAAGTATAAAAGCCCAGGCAGGCAGCTCAGTAAGAAGGAAGCTGCCGACCAAGTCAGACGTGCCTCGCCGGAGGCAGCAGCCGGGGCCTGACTCCGAGCCAGCGGACAGGCCAGGCCAAACCCCGACCGACGGACCCGGGTGGGAGAGATCTGACCCGCTGGACCTAGATGACTGGGGGGAGCGAACCGAGCCCCAGGACCCACTAGGGTCACCGGGCCGAGGCAGGCCGAGGGGGCCCCCCTGACCCCTGGAGGGGGGAAGCCCGCCCCGCCCCCGCGGGTGGGCACCGGACCCGTGGCCCTGGGAGAGCGAGGGGGCCCCGGAGGCCGGCCCCGACCTTGAGGAACTGCCGGATGCCGACACCCCCTCTTCAGCGTGGCCAGAACCCGACCATCTCCAGGAGACCCCCGGGCCCTGCGACTTAGAGGAGCTACCCCTGGCCGAGGACCGCGAGGAGTGGCCAGACCTCCCGCCTGCCGACGGGGAAGGCTTGGCCGGACTGCCCCTCACCGCCTCCACCCCGGCCCCAGGGAGTAGGACGTGGGCTCAGGTACTCCAGGGCTGGTGGGGAGGAAGTGGCCCAGGGAGGCCACCGCTTGGGGCCGAGATAGGGGCACCGCCCATGTCAGCGTGTTGCGGGCGGATCCCCGCTGACCCAGTGGCCATTGTCTCGGGTCACTGGTAGGGCCCTGGGCTGGGACGCAGTGGAGTCGGGAGGGCCTGCGTCCCCCTCCCCCACCCCCTTCCGTTCCCAGATTGGCCCGAGTACCGCGAGACCCGATACAACACTGCTTGCCCGCCCGCCCTGCTAGGGGCCGGGGCAATAGACTGCTGCTCGCCCGCCCCGCCAAGGGCCGGGCGATAAAACTGCTTGCCTGCCCGCCCTGCTAGGGGCCGGGGCAATAGACTGCTGCTCGCCCGCCCCGTCAAGGGCCGGGCGATAAAACTGCCTGCCTGCCCGCCCTGCTAGGGGGCCGGGGCAATAGACCGCTGACTCGCCCGTCCTGCCAAGGGGCTGGGGCGAAAGACTGCTTGCTCGCCCGTCCTGCCAAGGGGCCGGGGGCGAAAGACTGCTTGCTCGCCCGCCCTGCCAAGGGGCCGGGGCGAAAGACTGCTTGCTCGCCCGCCCTGCCGAGGGGC
>ML675604.1:71028063-71118894 GCA_007922155.1 Mesoclemmys tuberculata | reverse complement strand
GTGTGTGTGTGTGTGTGTGTGTGTGTGTGTGTGTGTGTGTGTATGCGCGCGCGTGCGTGCGTGTGCAGGAAAATGATCTTAGTAGTATTTTGAATGAATTTTTGAGGGACGGGGGAAACGATGCAGGCATCAAGATTAGAAAAGAGGAGCTTACAGCAGTCAAGGCACAAGATGATCAGGGTTTAAGACAGCAGTTTTGGCAGTCTGGGCAGGGATGGGTAGTGTGATCCCATCTTGAAGATGTTGTTCAGGAAGAAGCAGGAATTTTTAGATAGTTGGGATTTGTGAGTTAAAAGAGAGGGCTGTGTTACAGGTGAGGATGAGATTATGGGTCTGAGTGAGAGGGAGGAGAGTGGAGCTGTCCACCAAGTTAGAGAAAGGTAGGAGTAGGGGTGGGTTTGGGTAGAAAGATCAAGAACTCAGTTGGTAACTAGATATCCACAAGGAGACAACAGGAAGACAATCCAAGATTTTGGTTTTGATAGAGGGAGACAGTTTCCAGGTAAAATGTGGACTTGTGAGTCATCCACATAAAGATGGATATTTAAAGATTTGTTTGCAGAAAAGACAAACCAGAACTAGGATGCAGAAGACAACAGGGGACTAAGACAGAATAATACATGTATATCACTAGTCAAACTGCTTTATATTAAAATTACCTGAAATAAATTATTTCACCAAAAAGACAAGAGCATTTGGCTATATCACCTAATATCAACATACTGGCTATGCACTGTAAAGCACAGCCATCAATTTCACAGATTGTAATCCCGCAGGGCTTTTTATGCTATGGATTTGTATAACACCCAACTCAATGAGGCCCTGATTGTGGTAGGTTTTTTGGGTACTTCCTTTATATAAACGTTTATTACAGAAGCAACAACAACAAAGTCAAAGGCAAATTAGAGCTGCTCTTGTGTGAATGTACTAAAGTACAGAAGCACCAGGAAGCCTTTTTCTACCCCAACTGCACCCACCTTAGGACAACTACACTTCAGGTTGTCTTTTCTAAGAAATTCAGGGAAGTGTCAGGTCTGATTCTAGTGCTAGCTAGACGGGTGCACGTAAGTGGGGCCACAGGCCCAATTTTTGTACTGGGGGGAAGAACTAGCTACTGTTTTCTAAAATGCAGCAAGTCTCACTACTTGTCATGCTCAGCACACTGCCTAGGAAGCACTATGTCTTATGTGATGCCTCTAAGCACTGCTGCTTCAGCACTTCTCCTCCTCCCCAACGTGGCTCCAGTGCTTAGGCACCCCAGCACCATCCATAACAAAGCAAACAGACTGTGTTAAAACCCAAAATTAACTATAATGCCAACTCAGGTAGGGGTAAGTCCAAGAAAATAATGGAACAAGCTCCCTCCTTGAACTTGACTGTCCCTAGGGTTTCCAGGACCTCTTCTGTGTTAACGCCTTTGTTCCCTCTCCTCAAAGATTCATTCCTACCTTCCTCTCATCTCTGATAGTTAACAAACTGCACCCACCACAGCCTTTCCCTTCAACTCAGGATGTGCTCACTTTTCTTTTCCTCTGTGCAATCCACTCAGGACCTAAAGTCTCAAGTTCCCAGAAAATCCATTCTTCTCATTGACAGGTGATCCAATCTGATTGCTACCTGCAACATCCCATGTATTCCATGACCTCAGCCCAGACCATATATTTCCCCAGACTAACAGTATATTAATTGGGTTAAAATGTCTTCATTTTTTTCACACCAAAAACAGAATACAATGCGCTGATGGCTTCCTCTATATTCTGGGTGCTTGCCATGTATAGCGCACATTTGGCATTCCCACGCCTCTTCATATTTCTCCACAATAGCTTCTCTGTCTTTTAACTCATTCTCCCTCAGATTTAGCATGCATTATATCCAGGATAATATTACCAATGGCTCCACCTCTAGTTTGTCCAGAAACTATCATAACTGTATTGTCTCTATCAGACGCTACATACCGCTCTAACATTATCAGGTCCATTAGTTCCCGTTGTCCAAATTTCAGGCTTATGCTGCCACAATGCAAATAAGGGCAAATGCACCAGTATTCACAATTAGCTGCTGTATATACTATCAAAATTACTGGGTGGTCCAACCACTCGTTAGTGATGTGCAATCCTAGTCACCCTCTTTCATCTGTGCCAGTGCATTTCCTTGCCATAATCAAGTGCTTTTCCAAGTTAATTAAGAAATTACGCACAAGTCACACTATATTCTAATCTAATAATAAATGAAAACATCTCATTTAAAACTGTTTGTATATTTTATTTTTCCAATATATAAACAATACAGTTGTTCACCAGGTTAGATAACCTAATATCAAATGGAATTTTTGAGTAATGCGCAACATGAAACCAAACTTGGTTAACATCTGTGAATAATATTGCAAAATAATCAAGCTAATGGGAATTAATCACTACACTATGGTATCTAATCCAAAGCATGTTGTATTACATTTGTCAACAGCTTGGTTTGGAGTTCATAAATGTAAAATCAACACAGTTGATCTTTTTCAAATATATGGAGAATTGGTTTAATCAAACTAGTATTATTACAACAGTAACACAACTGATATTATTTTCAAGGTCCCATAACAATGACTTTATAAAGCTAGACAAATTCAGACTGGAAATAAGACACACATTTTTAACAGTGAGGGTAATTAATCATTGGAACAATTTACCAAGGGTCATGGTGAATTCTCTATCACTGACAGCTTTTAAATCCAGATTGCATGTTTTTCTAAAAGATATATTCTACGAATTATTTTGGGCAAGTTCTATGGCCTGTATTATGAAGGAGGTCAGACTAGATGACCACAATAGTGCCTTCTGGCTTGGAATCTATTAATCTATAACCAATATCTGTTGCCTTGATAGAATGAAATGTAAAAGCTGTCACACACAATGAGAAAATGATTATTTCTACAATATGTATTAACTTTGTGCTCCTGTTTTTCTCGGGGATAATACATAGGTCTAGATTTTAACAGCCGTAATACTGTTGCTGCTAGAGGGGAAGTAATATGTTACTAGACCAGTGGTAGATTAATTCCCCCTTTGTGCTGGCTTGCCAGAAGAGTAACAGGTGGGAGATGCAAAGCCCAGGCCATTCCCTGCCCACTTCCTACCCAACTGTGTGCAGAGGTTTCTCTCATTATTGTGCAGTAACCTGTACAACCTGTAGCCTGCACAGGACAGTAAGGTGCTGCATCTGCCATGCTCGCTCCCTCCCTTACAGCCATAGGGTGTTCCAGCCAGGAGGTGGAGGAGAGGAGTTACCTCATTTATGATGGTGGGGATACCCCTTTACAGCAGGAATTCTCTAGTGCAAAGCTCCAATCATTTTAAATTCACTTGCATCATGTAATCAGAATTGAGTCCTACTGTTTACAAAGAAGAGGCCTTTCTTCTATCCAAATCTTTGTCAGTCTCCACCTCCATTCCATTTATATATTAAATCCCTGCTTTACATATATATTTATATTAGGTATTTATATAGCCCCATTACCATATATCTGAGCGCCTCATAATCTTCAATGTATTTACCCTCACAAACGCTTGTGAGGTGGGGAGATACATCTTACAGCTAGGGAACTGAAAATGAAGCCAGTCCCTAACCACCTAACTATCCTTCCTCTTTAAATTTTCTCTGTAAATATCACTGTTTAAGAGAAACAATTGTCATTAGGGAAAATTTTCTTCTTTCTATTTAATGTTTTATGATCAAAAACCCCTTGAGGCTGAATATGAGTCAGGTTTCCAGTTTGAGTCCTGTTCTTCAATGGTGAAAATATTTGTCTATTTTTCTCATGTTATAAGGCATTTCTTCCATCCAAAGTATTTTTTCCAAAATGATTCATTTTCACCATATTGGCACTGGAGAAAGAAACAGCTGGTGATGGCCAGAGAAATTATAGCACACACCCACAGGGAGGGCAGCTGCTGGCAATGAGAATAGAAACTAAAGCTGTTCACTGGATATGTGCCAACAAAAATCCAGATATGTGCCTCTGCCTACACACATCTGGAAAATATCTGCATTGCATTAGTTTCATTCCATAACGATACTGCACTAGATAGACTACTATAATATTTTTGTAGGAAGACGACATGTAAGATTCTTTTAAATATCATTTTTTATTAATAACATTTATGGAAAATTATAGAGGAGGTTTATTTTTTGGATTGGAGTATCCAATATTTTAAGAGACTATACACTTTATAAGACTATACTTAACTACACTATATCTTAATCTGACTTGGTTTCCAGAAAGCATTGTCTTTTTGAATACACAGGCAGTGATATAATTGAATGTGATGCTGTATCAATCTGTAAAATCAAGAGACTCGTTTCTCTGAAAAATGTCACTAAAAAGACCTTTAAATTTCTTCCCTTTACAAGTTAAATATTTTTTCTTCTTTTTAAATTTAAAAAACAAAAACAAAAGAGAGTAAGTGCATGTACAGAAATGTCCTTTCAGTAGACAAGGGTTCAGATTTGAAGAAGCCTTATTTGACATTACACTGTTGATCATGTGGTTGTCTGAAATTAGTCTGTAGAACTAGCCACAGTTGTAAATATATATATATATATATATATATATATATACATACACATACACACAAATATGCTTCACATGCATATGTTATGTGTTTATATCCAAGTATACACAACATAATAATGCAAACAGATATGCTGCAACAGAAGTACAGTAAAAGAGAACAAAGACTAACTTTAGAAAGTTGACTTGAACTCATGGTAAACAGAGAGAACTTTGATGGATGATGCACAACAGGCATAGTTGGATATGGCATAGTTGGAAGAGCATGTTCTGTTTCTTTCTCAACTCTGTTTTACTGACTCATTATAATTTGCTGATTTTCCTTTCAGTAGACATGCCAACATTTCCAGCAAATTCTTCATGCAAGAAAGGAACAAAGCCTTCCTTTATTTATGAAAAAGTAGCGTACCCTATAACATAATTCAGTATGCTAAAGGAATATTTCAAATATACCACTTTTCATATGTACAAGTAGTAGATTATAAACTGCCTGGTGCAACGAGAATTTGCTAGTACCAATATGAACTTCAGTAGTTTCAGTCAAATAAATAAATATCAAGGCCTGCCAATTCTCATACTGTCATCATGTCATGTGATTTTTCATGACATATTGTTACTATCAAAGCACTGGCAAAAGCCTTCAATTTATGGCACTTCCATACTTTTCTACTCTAACAGTTGTTTCTTTCATATTTGCCATTAGATCCAGAACAAGGAGATCAGTTTTTCAGCGGTTAATGTGAGAGAAAAGAAAAGCAGAATTGGATAACAGAAAAGACAGAGAGACATAATGTGTCAACGATAAAACATTTTGTAAAAATCCCCTTTGATAACCAAAGATGCTTCACATGTAGAAGTCATAAAGTGCTTAGGTCCTTAAAATTCAGTAGATTTAGAATCTTTCTGTGGTTTTAATTCACCCTTTCTTCCGACATCCACATGCCCCTTTGCCAAGCAGTAGCAGATGTTGGAGACTTACAAATTAGTTTCCCAGTGGAGGAGAGCTCAGTCAGATGGGCATATTGTAAGTGTAATTTGCTTTATTTACACATATGCCAACCCTGGAACAGAAGTGCAGGCAAACCCTTCTTTCAGGAATCTCAGCCTGATTTCCAGGCAGCAGCTTTAGAACTGACTAACTGGAGACCAAGGCAGAGAGCAAGCTCTGCTGCTTCTTACTCCCTCTACCAGGCACTCGTATGACAAAAATTAAACAGCAGCACAAGTATTGCTTCCAAGCCTAAAAACTTGTTTGCACATTAAGAAAAAGAACTTGGAAGAATATGTAATACCCCCACCTGATGACCCCTGCCATGGCAATATATACCCTCAAAATCAAACCATCTGTTTTGTAAAGTCCCTGGGGGCTGACAACAGGCCAGAGGAGAGCACTGGGTACTGCTATAAAGCAAAGATACTTCCTCTGGCCAGGAAGCATTGCCACATGGAAGTACATATCCTGCAAATCGAGGGCAGCATACCAATCTCCACTTTCCAGGAAAGGGATAGTGGAAAAGAGGGTAACCATCATGAACTTGATTTTCTTGATAAATCAGTTCACCTTCCTGGAGGTCCAAATTGAACGTAGACACCCAGACCTTTGGGGAATTAGGAAGTAACAGGATCCTTTCCTTCTGTGATGACAAGGAAGCTTTATCACTTCCAATTCCAGAAGAGACTGTACTTCTTGAAGCAACATGATATTGTGAGATGAGTCCCTGAAAAGGGACAGAGAAAGTGGGTTGGGGAAAGGGAAGAGATGAACTAGGTAATCTCTCTCCCCTTTATAGTGCTGAGCACCCATCTGTCCAATGTTGTTTCATTTCAAACACTGGAAAGAGTGATAGTTGTTTTCAGATTGGTATACCGTCCTTTAGGAGGTGGTCAGAATGATTGCTTAGGAAGCTGTCAGTTTCTTATGAGAAGGGCCTGACAGAGATGAAGCCACCTGATGATGTCAAGAGTCCTGAATCTCTGCTGAAAACGTGATCTGTAGTAGTGCCGAGGTCTAAACTCTTTTCTCTTTGAGTTTGGAATGTATACTCCTAGAGATCTCAGAGATGCCTGGGAGACTTTCAGGACTGGGGCTTCAGAGTGGTGTCTGTTACTACAGACAATACCATGGAACTGAAGATGGCATCAGAGGCTGAATCTCTAGTGATCACATAATGTTCTGCGAAAGTGTTGGCAGAGGCCTAAGTCACCTATAGTGGAGGACCCATAGGGACAATACTTGAAGAAGTGGCCATTCTTCTCATTAGGTCCTAGAAGACCTTAAAATCCTCTGGCGATTGAGAGGTGGACTCAGGGGTAACAATTTCATCTGAAGATGAGGAAGAAATATGTGGAGGGACATCCAGGGATGTTCAGTAGGATCCAAACCCTTGGGAGAAGGAACAGACAGGGAAGCCTGGTGAGAGGTTTCTTGGACTGGAAACGGAGAACTCCTTCTGGTATTAAATTCTGATGGCGGTCCCTTGGTATTGGCAACAACCAGTATGGCCCAGCAGAGTAACCCACAATTTAAGTGCCCATGTGAGGGCACCTTTTTGGGGCTTTCTTGCAGGAAACCAATCCATAAATCCTTAATACCTGTGTCCCTGTTATGATGTCTACAAGGTGATCTGAAAATTGGGATGGTGACTTGTGCCTCTCAGATTCCATCTGAAGAGGAAATGTCTGATTCCTCAGGAAATGGAGGGGTCGTTCCTGTTGGGCTTCCTGGAGGTCTTTATGTGGTAGACACTCTGGGGTCTATATACAGTATGGGATGAGGCAGTCTGAATGCTGATATGATGCCAGAAAAGAGTTGAAGCGCCATTGCATCAATGACGTTGAAGGCTCCAGGGGTGCTGATCGTGCTGGCTAAGCTGACCTTAGAAGCGTTGCTTTTGGTGCTGGCTGCACCAGGTACATTGAAAACACTGGTGGTGCTGACCATGTCAGAAGTGTCTGCATTGACAGTACCAGGTGAATTGATTATACTAATGGGACCAACACTGCCAAAAACTCATTAGTGGTCAATACTAGATCATTAGTAGTAGTGGAGAGTCTGAGAAAGGGAGACACATAAGGGCTCTTGCAGACAGGATGGCTGGATGAGTTGAAGCACTGAGACAGGTAAGTCCTCTATGAGACTTGAAAGGATTAGATTTTTATAGATAAATTTTGATAAATGGCAATTTCACCATAGATACACAAACCAATGAGAAAATATTTCCATCAATACAAATACAAATTTACAGATAAGCAAAGTAATAAAAATGCTGCTTAGAAACTTATTAGAGTCCTTAACTTTTATAAAACATGTTGCAATCCCAACATTAGTGGAGCTGAAATAAAGGTATCATTCAGATAGCTTTAAATTTTTGAATCTCAGTGTCTACTGTCATTAAATAATTAATGTCTGTTTTCCCCCCTCTCAATAATTGCCTGCAACTGTGAAAATTTAAACAGACAAAAATAAAAAATACTTCACAATAGACATCTATGTTATTTGTCAAAATTATAAAAAAATAAAAATCAGAGTCTGCCATGCCACCTAATGTCAGTGCTTGCACTGCCAGTGGAGCCGACGGTACTGAGATGTTCTGGATTGTCTGTACAACTGAAGAAGGGCCAAGTAAAGACAAAAACACTGGACTTGATGGCCCCAGTTGACAGTGCCACCTCTGATAGAGCCGATAAGTTCTTACGTTTACGATGTCTGGAAGAGTTATGGGAGGACTTACTGGAAGACTCACTGAGTAAAGGCTGAGATTTGGAACACTAACAATACTGTTAAAAGGTTAAGGTATACCAACCCAAAGGAAGACTTGACCTCCAAATGTTTAATGAACAGAAATTATTTTAGGTAATTTTCAGATATTGTGATAATTGTAAACAACAAAACTATATTCCAAATCTTAGTTATAAAAATCAATGACTTTCTGTAGGGTAAAAAAAAAACCCAGAAAAAGGAGAGCTAAGTTAGGATAGGCCTTTGTGCAGTGATTGATTAAGACACGATCCTTGGAAGTTCATCCTGTTTTGGAAGGCGCTCAAAGTATTGAGTCAGTCTATAACAGATGAACTACATAGAAAGAAGATATACCATTGGCCAAAGATACCTCTTCTGAAGCCATTAGGTCACAATTACAGGACCTGAGGGAAAGGAAGAAAGGCAGCAGCTGCACAAACCCAATTTAGTAGGTATGCACTGCTCAGTTACCAGACTCTATCATTAGCTAAAGGGAAGTGGGGCAACATTTTGGTGGACCTGGGTCATAGTACTTCAAGATCAATTTTTTTTTTTTTTTGCAGACATTCCTGTGGAACTTTTATAGAGTAATGGAAGTTTTGCCATATATCCTTTACTATTTATATTACAATATTTTATTCAAAAACACTTCCCCTTGCTTGATAGGCTCCACCATGCTCATATTATAAACCTAATATATGAAGATTTACAGGGTAGTAATAATCAGTTTTATATAATATTTCACATGCTAATGGTAAACTACAAAAACCTTATGTACTGCAATGCAGCAAAATGTGCTGAATGACTCCATTAACCAACCAAGGAGCATTTAGCACAAATATAACTAAAAGCTTACCTTTTCTTTTTTTCTACAGGGCCCCTGAAGACACACCAGTCAACACCAGGCTATGGTACAATGCCCATTTTGTACCATGCAGTGAAATCACAGCTAACACAGTATCTTGCTGGAGCCCACAAAAAGTCTGTAGGTTATTAGCTAAAGTTCCATTTTTTTTGCTATATTGTATGGTCTTCAATGGATTTTGTTTGTTTGTTTGAATTAATTTAGTACATCTTTCGAGTGGCAATGGCAGTTTCTCTTCAACAAAAAATAAATATATCTTCTCTCTCCTGGCTGGAGAGAGAGACAACTGCAAAGAAATCCCAAAACATACCTCCTGGCTCAAGCTGAACAAGTTTGGGACAAAATCATTTTCTAGGACTGGACTGAATCAGTAAATTTGTACCCAGTATTTCTCACACCTTATTTTACTTCTTTAAAACTATGATGATAGGCTGTCAGACACGCTGGCATGTTTCTGCTGGGCCTCACTGCAGAAGCTCCTGGAGACACTCCTTTATTTGCACTTGAGTACTCGATACTCTATACCTTGCAAAATCTGAACAGTTCTGGAATTTCAAATACACATGGTGTACTCTAGGAACAAGTAACAGCCAAGCATCAGAGTACTGCAGTAGAATAGCCCATCTCACAGGCTGCCAGATCAGCTCAGATCCCATTATAGTTTCAAAGATGTAAACGAAAATGTGTCGGAATTGTGTTGGATAGGCTGCAATCTAATGCCTCAATCCAAACCCCAAAAAGATTATGGGGCCAAAACTTGCTAACACATCTCTAAAGCTTACTTTAAATAAGGGTTAGTAATTTTACTACAAAAATTTAATGAATAACTCAGTATTTAAAACAGTTGACATAATGGATCAAATTTTAAAAATAATATGCACAGGGAGTGAAAAACAAAACCCCAACAATTTCCCCATTTCCTTCCCACCCCACTTTTTTTTTAAACTACTGGAACACTCTCTCTCCCAGAATGAAGTTCAGTGAAATTCGTGTGTGTGAATAACACAAACATACTGCATACCTGGAAGTCACAGCTTGCATGAATTCATCAAGAAGGTCATCATAGGCTTGACCCCTGACTCTTTTGTGTCTCAGTCCAATATATAAGGGATCTTTTAGCAACTCCTGTTAAAGAAAGTATGAAATATTAAGAGAACAGGTTACACTCTGGTACAGTCTAATAAAAACAAGCAGAGAGAGAAAATGATACAGTGTTTGAGTATTAATTGCAATAAATTGGGTGCATATCCATTTGTATAGAAAGACTGAGGAAATGCAACAAAGAAATTAAAGAAATACTCCATTGTACTATGTGAGCAATGGAACAAATCTGTGTCATTCCCAAATGAAGAAGTAAAGTTAAGTTATAAAGTCAGGTTTCACAACTTCCAGTAGTGATGGAATTAAGTCAGGTTCCTTTTATAAACCACATTACATTTTTTAAATACTTTTCTTAATTTAAAGAACAGAAGGAAGGTACATAAAAAGGCAAATATTGCCTTCCCTCAAAAAAAATTTGCTTTTCAGATATCAAGCATTCATACAGAATGTTAGATTATAACTTAGGGGTACAGCATGTATGGTATCCATTACACAGAGAGTAACCAAGTGCAGGCTTGCCCACTTCTAAACTAAGCTAAAGCTCTGTGGTTTTGGATTATTCTTGTTCAATGAACAGTGTACTTCAGAGGCAGCGTATCACATTTTATGTTCTGGTAGCTATGTTGTCATTAAAAAAAAGACCAAACTACCACTAATACAAACTTATATTTCCGTATTATTACAGAGCTGTCACAGATTCTTGGCTGTTTAGTTTCTGTAAGAGGTATTATTTGTCTTGCTGTGGCACCAATCCATATAAACATGATTTCAAGATGCTTGGTCCCGTCATTTAGATTCCCGTTATAAATTGAGTTCAAACTCTCAGCCAGTCTGCGGCTGTGCCATCTGACAGTAATTGCTTCTTTTTGATGCCTCTTCTGCTTTGGTTTTTAGAAGAGCCAACACACTAGCTTTTTATGTTCACAAGTTCCCTGCTCGGTAATTCTTGTTTTAGGCAAAAAGTAGCAAAATGTCATGATAAAAAAAAAATCCTGGAAAGAAAAAACTAAGTTCTCATTCAGCTTTATAAAAAAGAACTAAGTCATCTCTCATTATATCAAAAAATGCTTTAATATACATGATAAATATTCAGCTACAAGAAATATTTATTTCATTAGTAAACTTGGTTATAGAAAATGTACATGCTTTTAAGATATGCATCAAGATTTGGCTTTGAATAAATTATTCAGCCAAATTTTGACCAAAATTAATACATTTTGCTACAGCAAATTATTTTGTCATATATCTATTCACAGCTAACTAATGAGGATGAGGTGTTTGCAGAACACAGTACCTTTAACATAGCTAACTTGGCAAATTCTTTTCCTCTTCTCATGTCAATTTCAGCTCAGACACTTGCACCTCACCCTTTGACTCCTCTCCTCATTCCTCCTCACTATCAGTTCCCCTCAGTTTGTTCTCTCCTGATCACCTTACTCTGTTCTTTCCTTTATGGCAAGGTACTTCCTTCACCTCATCAGTCTCAGTGTTTCTCACTTAGGTGGTGGGGGGCTTGGGGTAAATCACTTTGACTCCAGAGGCTTTTTTCCTTCACTCTGTTTTTTTTTTTTTTTAATTTATTTACATAGTGGGTCTCGTGGTAGGCCCAATAAGTTATTTTAAGCAAAAACAACCTCCCTGCCCCCCAACCTCATAATGCAAACAGACATATTTTCCCTGCCCCTTACTTTGATACTATGCTTACTCCCATTGCCAGTCCTTCCCCCAAGCAGCTGTTCCTTAATTTCTTTCTTTATAGGGAGGCAAGATAGCCTTCCACTGAGGTGAAGCCATTTTTTCTTGCTGCTGCTACTATCCCCTTGCTGCAGCCTGTCTCTTATCTCTCCCCTCCTCTCTCTCAACAGAAAAGGGGTTTTTAAAGGTCACTGGCAGCCCTTAACTGGCCTCAGGTATCTCTAGTTAACTTGAGGTAAACTTTTTTCAGCTTATAGGGAACAGACCATTCTACCGTCTTCCACCACTCTCTTATATCTGTAAGGACTCACTTTGTCACATCTTCTTTTGCCTTCAATCGATCTATGAGAAGTGCCAAAATGCTCTTCCAGTCTGGTACTTAGGCGATTTTAACATGCCAATCTGAACACAATTGGACTTGGACTCATCCTGAACTGTTGAGGTATTGAGTATCACAACCTGGGGTCTTTTGTTGGGAATGCTTTCATCCTGGGCACTTTGTTGGATTCCCTGATATGAGCATCTATTTTTGTGGGTCTTCGAGAGACTAATTACAAATTTCTTTCTGAAATCTTGATGGAAACTGAAACTGAAGAATTTGGGACTAGCTAATGCTAGTTTACACTGAAGCTGTGTAAAGGCCAGTTGGGTACCAGTTAAAAATATCATTACTTTCAAAGGTAGTTAGTTTATTGTTTGATGAAAGTTCAGTAGTTGAATGACAGCCTTGAGGATCAAGAGGATGAGGAAATTATACAAATTATACCAAATTTAAGATATTTTGCTCAGTACAGAAGGAAACAGATTAGCCAATGTCCTAATCTCACCACCTGCATCCCATCCTCATTCACCTTGACTTCACAGCAGCTTTTGACACTATCAGCCAGACCTTACATTTTGAATCCATGTTCTCCACTGGCATTCATAGCTCTGTCTTATGACTCTCCTTCTACCTGTCTTATTGCTCCTTCAGTATGTTGTCTGGTGGGTTGTTGCTGGTCCCCTCTCCACTTTTCAGTGGGTACTGCCCCAGGCTTCAGCTTTGGTGCCCCTCTTCTCTTCTACACTCTCTCTAGGTACTCATATCTTCAGAAATAGCTGAGTGTTCTATCTTTTATGGTGATGACTCAAATCCCTCTCTCCACTCACAAGCTGTCCTCCTCAATCCAATCCTGCATTTCACTCTGTCCTTCTGATACCTCTTTTTGTGGATGTCAAGTCAACATCTCAAATTCAATACGACCAAAAACTGAGTTATTGATCTTTTCTCTTCAAGATCTCCCCTCTCCCACTTTTCTCTTTCACTTTGGACTACACCACCACCCTACCTAGTGATCCAAGCCTGTAATTTGGATGTCATTTTTGACTCAGCCTTCTCTTGAGACACACACATTCAGACAATGTCAAAATCTTGCTTGTTCCTACACAACATTTCTAAGATAAGGACCTTTGTCTATTTACACATCTAAAACTTTCATCCAAATCTGAATCGTTTTGTGTCTTGACTATGGCAAGACCTTAATTCTGGCCTTAATTACTGCAACCTTACTCTTTCCAAGTCCATTTAAAATGGTGCTGCCAAGACCATCATGCTAGTTCATCACTCTAATCATGTCAATTCTCTTATTTCAATTCTTTCACTGACTCCCTCTTTATCTTTGCATCAAACACAAGTTTATTGTTTTTATCTTTTAAGGCCCTTCACAGGTTAGCACCATCCTACCTAGCAAATTTAGTAATTTATGATGCCAGCCTCAATCCTCATTCTACCAACATTCCCATCCGTCTCTGTTTCTCTCACTAAATAGTTAATAAAGTGCCCACAGATGGTGCTCAAGAATATTCAGCAGAGTTCCTGGTTTTTGTAGGACCAATAAAACTTGTTGCTGTTACTGCTGTGCAAATGGCTTCTCATGTGCGGCTCTTTCCAAGGAACTCTTTCCATTACCCACGTGTCGTCATCTCTCTAAAAGCTTTCTTCAATTCCACCCCTTATGCATAGGAAAAATTCTCAGACATTACCCATACAGCTACTACTTTATCTTCCTTCAAATCATTCCTTAAGACTCTCTCTGCTGCCATGCCTACAGAACACACCTTGCTGATTACAGCTAAGCAGGTGACAAGCTGTGTCTGTTCCTCTTTACCTTCTTTTCCTACTCCCTCATTCTTACCAATGTTCCCATACTTCACCTCACCTCTAGCCTAATTACAAAACAAAACAGAAGAAAAACCCCAAACAACATGTTATGTAACTAACAAAGCTGTGCCAATTCTTCACCACACTCATTTGCTTGTATTATATCCCCATTCCCTGACCTTTGTCTGTGTTGTCTCCCAAGACTGTAAAACACACCCCATCTCAGGACAGGGATTTTCTGGTATGCACAACAGAGTCCTAATCTTGATTTAAGTTTCTGGGCATGACCATAATAGAAACATTTACCACTACCAATAATTATAATAAAATACTATGAATAAAAACTTTTAAGTATGAATTAAGATCTATAATCTCAAAACAATTTATGCTAGCTAGATAGATAGATGACAGGTTACCAGAAAAATCAGATCTAATTGTCACTATATTAAGTGATGGCTTAATTGAATGTAATTGATGTGACTTCTCATGTAAGAGAAATCTCTAGGAAACATACAACAGCACACATTCAAAAACAAGGAACTGCATAATTAGGTTTGGCAGTATTAAATTTTTATTGGTAAACGTCAGTAAATATTGATTTCATAATACACACACAAACTGATCACAGAAATCTTTCAATTATAACTGAAATTTATAGATAAGTAAAGTAAGAAAATGTTGCTTGAAAACTTATTAGAGTTTGACTTTATGGGTATTTATTTTATATATTTTGACACGTGGTATTGACAGTTTGTGTTTTAATGTTTATAAAGCTCTAACTTTTTGAAATTCAGAGTTTACTGACATTAAATAATTGTCTGATTCCCCTATTGTTTATCCTCCAATAATTTCCCCAAACTGTAAAAATTTAAATTGATAAATATTTTAAAAATGCCTAAAAACCCATTGCATGATTATGAAATTTTATACTGATAAACATTGAAAAAATGCTTACAAATAAAACATCAATCCTACCCATCAAATTTATTTAAAAAATTGAACTCTGCCAAGCCTATGTATGATGAATCTTAACAAGTTCATAATTTATAAACATTATTACAAAACTGGATATTGCATATGCAGAATAAAGACAATAAAACACTCAATGTCTAGGTTTTTAAAAACTGAACAGGAAAATATTTTCTCCATATTACATGAAATAGTAATAAACCACTCCCATTAGTCAATATAGTTCAGATAACTCCAAATGGTTAGTTTGTAATTCTAGTGGTGCTCAGTCAATGTTAACTATATGTTGCCTTTTCCATGATAAATCAATGTTTTCAGTATTATATTTATAGGCATTCAATTATACTGAGAATGTATATCTTCAATTCATGAGTTCTCACATTTAATTACTTACTAGGCATTGATTAAATTAACTTGTAACTACTACACCATTGTTTACAGAATAAATATTTTCCTACTTACCATACAGTCAACATACTGTAATTGAAAAACTTGTCATTAGCCTTAAATAACTTTATCTCAATATTTGCAGTATTTTAGGAGCATGTTAACTGCTTTGCTTAACTGAAGCCAATGTAAATTTACTGCAGAATGCTGCACAGAATTTTTAAAGTTGTGTAGGAAGTGCCCTGCCACTGCCCATTCAATTAAAGCCACTGCTGCTTTTTTTAAGAGCAGAAATACTTACAGAAGACTATGATAGTTGTCTAAGCAAGGCCTGAGTGGCCCTC
This sequence comes from Mesoclemmys tuberculata, assembly GCA_007922155.1. Classification (NCBI taxonomy): domain Eukaryota; kingdom Metazoa; phylum Chordata; order Testudines; family Chelidae; genus Mesoclemmys; species Mesoclemmys tuberculata. The sequence continues at coordinate 71,103,093 of ML675604.1, read as the reverse complement.
CCCTACTCAGCCAGCTGAAAGTGGGGGCACTTTATTTGCATGAGTACAACTAGGTGCTCAGCATAATTGCACTGTATCTGCATAAGCACTCCTAGGTGCTGAGCATGATGGGAAATGGTCAATTTGGCTGGAATTGGGTTACAAATCACTTTTAGTGTTAACTGCAGGGGTAATGAAATGTTGTCCTCCTAGTGTATGAACAAATGGCAGCAGAACTGTGTTTAGCCTGTTCGGATGGAAGATTCATTCCCATCTAAACAGAACTCAACAAAGGTGGCATACGGATGCTAGAGCACTGTAAGAGCAAAGCAGGGACGGGTTGGGGGTCTTTCAAGATATACAGCATAAATTCTGACAAATCCTTAGCTGTGTAGTTAAGCTTCAGTACTGCCTTCAGACATTGTTTTTGAGATCCCTTTGCTCCCTCGCCACCTTTCTATTTGGTACATTTGCTCGTACCGCAGTCCAGTAACTAAAATAAGGGAATGAACAAGTAGTGTCAGCCTAATCTTGGTTGCATGAACACAACTCACCCACACACCTTTCTAGAATGTTAATGAGGCAGCCTTAAAAATGTAATTAACTTAATGTTCATGGGGCTCTTTAGGGCTTTCAGTTTGTGTAGAGTCTTATAAGCACAGGCAGTTAATTCAGCAATATATCTCTGCTGAAAGCCTGCACAAGTTTGCTGAGAGCTTGAAATTCTTTTACAGCTCAGTGCATGCTACTTCAAAAAAGTGATACAGTTCAACAAGGAACAGCCAAAAAGTTCCTTTATAGTCCCGTTTGGAGTAATGTATGGTGAAATGCGGATAGGAAACAAAAGAATTAAGCATTCAGCAACTGAAAAGAATAGTGGTCATTTCTAAAATGTGAATGGCAAACCATTGTGCAACTTCTCTTTTCCAAAAAGGCACTGAAGAATGAATAAGCTGCTTAAGCACATTATCCTGTTATTCAGGTCACAACAGTGAAAACTAGATCAGAGGGGTTTTTTTTTAAACTGTTCACACATTTTGAGAGATTAACATATTAACTACTGGTTGTTTCATGACTTTCAAAACCCATTACTGAAAAGAAAATTCTATACTATATCAAATATGTCAAGATAACACGATTACTGGACCCCTTCCCTCAAGTAAACAAAAGAAAGTTGAATCACAAACTTCTTGTAAAATTTAAACTTTTTTATGTTCTTTTGGAGATTTAATCTCCTTCAAAATATACCTCACCTTTCTCTGATTAACAGGTTTGTTGTGTGTTAAATAATACTGAATGAAAATGAAAAGTCTATTTTTATACACTAGTGCTTTAATGAAAAAATCTACACAAAAAATATAAAACACATTAATATTTAGAAATGCAGCAAGTTCAAACTTTATACTTGTAAACCTTTTCCCCCAAAGGGCTGAATTGAGGTTCACTCACTTGAAAGATCACATAGACCTACTTTGAATTAGCTGTGTAAAATAACAAAGAGTTCTTTGAAGCACCACCTGAACATATTAAAATGTAATGGTATCGGAGGTTGTTTAAAAAAAAGCAAAAAAAAAAAAAAAAAGCAACCCATTTATATTACTTGCACACACTTAGAGCTAAGAGATCAGCAAGTCATCAAAGTTCAAGAAAGGCCTGAGCTGTACACCTGGCTCTAATTTAGCTTCAGGAGCCAAGCCAATGAAATGGTAGATTACACAATTGGTGTATTTCATCAAAAGGGAATGAACATGCTGAAATACCATCTGTGACAATTTAGGGAATCTGTCTATGAACAATTTATGAATTCTGGTTGATTTTATTAAATTGCTGTGTCATTGAATACCTTAGTGTTTATGTGTAATCCACTATTTCTGTGCCGTGTATCTTCCAGAGCAGGAACAATGGAAGGTTGTTAAATCTTGACTGTCATCCATTCAAATGAGAACATCTAAAGACAATAGGTTGGCTGAAGGTAGGAGAACCAGTTTTCGCCAGCTTTTGCACAGAGGAGTGGGGCTTGGAGTGGAATTTCGCAAGAAACAACAAACGGATTAGGTGTTAGCAGAGGATCTTAAAAAACAGAACCTGAGAGACCCCTGGGACGGGGTCAAAGGAAGGACTAACAGGATAAACAAAGACACTGGCTTTTGGAAGTAGAGGGGACATTTCTGATGGCAAGAACAGCCACAGTCAAAGGAAGCTGGCTAGAGAAGAAAGAGGGCAGACTCCATGACTGGGGAGACAAGCCTGACCCGGAGAAGTGAAGTTCCACAAAGTGGATCTGGAACCCCTAAAGACACAGACCCAGTTCTGAAGAATGCTCCAGAATGGTGAGGAAAGTGAGGCAGGGAATAGCGTATGGACATCTTATTGTTTTTGTCTGGATCAGTAAAGAGTGACTGGTTTGGAAATGCTTTGCAAAGCCTTTGTGTTAAGTCCTGTGCCTGAAAAAGTAAATTATACACCAGAGTACCCATAAGGTTGGTGTTTTGGGGAAGACTTGGAAGTCTGGGAGACACAGGGCCTAGGGAGTTGGACCATGGGGTTTCAACACTCAGAAGGGAATGTGAGACAGATGATCTTCACCCCAAGAACACGCCTAGAGACCTAAAGCCAAAGGCAGTACCGGGACTCTGCTCAGTCTCAGGGAGTGAAGAGCACACCGGCCCAATGTACAGGGACACAAACACAGTAGCCTGGTGAGTGTCCAGCTGGGGGAGTTCAAGCGGGGCCATGACACCATCTGTACTCATAATTGGTACTGAAATATATCTGGAACAGATACTTTCATTTACAGTAAACTGATCCCCTGAAAACTGGAGGCATAGGACCCAATCCTGTAAATACTGGGCACCTCTACTCATACTGAACTCGGAGGAGAGTGCCCAGAACTAGAGCTGAGCAGATAACTGTTTTTTTATTAAGTGGCAGAACTGAAAGCTCTGAAAAGAATTCAGTTTGTTTTGAACCAAACTGACGTTTTCATCTAAAGAAAAACAAACAAAAAAAATTGTTCGGGCTGAATCAACATTTTCAAAACATAACTTTTTCTAATTTTCCCCCTAATTTTTTATGCAGCCAAAACTATTCACCAAAGTTGACCTGAATTTGTGAATAGTTTTCCCTGAAACGGCATTTTTGGTGAATTAATTATTCTCCAAAAGATTTTTTGACCAGCTGTAGTCAAAACCCCTCAGGAGTTGTTCAGCATTGCAGAACTGCATCCTTAGGCCCTGCCTACTGTAAAACCGCTATAGTGGTGTAGCTACAATGCTGCAGCTATGTCACTGTAGTGCCTATACTGATGGAAGCAATTTTCTATCACTGTAATTAATCCATCTCTCTGAGAGGCATTAGCTAGATCAACAGAAGAATTATTCCATCAACCTAGCCACATCTATACCAGGGGTTATGTCAACCTAACTATGGCACTTAGGACACGGAATTTTTCACTGCCCTGAACAATGTAGCTAGATCAATCTAATTGTTAAGTGTAGATCAGATCTTAGAGAAGAGTTAGAAAAACGTTTGGCATTCTGCAGCTCCAAAGGAGTTACGTTTACTGGAAAAAAATAAAAATAAAAATCGTATTTTCACCAATATTAGTAGAGATAGGGTAGAGCTAGCCAGAAAACAGGAAATTCCATCATTTTGAAGTTCGTTTTTCTTCTGAATCTCAACAAAATGCTGAAATTCCAAAGTATGCTGTAGAATGAAAATGTTTTGATAATATAAAATTATCAAAATATTATAATATTGAAAATAATGTTGAAACTTCATAATGTCAGAAAATATTAAATAGATTACATACAATAATATAAATATTTTAATATAACAGTCTAAATAAATAAAAATGGTAATCAAAATGAAACATTTTCACCTTATCAAAACAAAACAAGAAAATTGAAATGATTTATTCTGAATTTTTTCTTTCAAAAATGTTGTTGAAATAGACAGGCTCCTGCACAGCATTTCAGTTTTAACTAAACTGCACATTCTGATGGTAAACTGTTCCAACAAAAAAATTTCTACTGCATTTTAAATGCAGTTAATTTCCTTTTTAATGTATGCAGCAAGACTTTGCATTGCAGATTATTGGAAAAAATCTCACTTCTGTGGAATCATGGTATAGTAAAATATGGACTCTCCTTCTATTGGAAAAGCTTCCACATCAAATACATACACAAAAGAAGTGCCAAAAAGACAACATATTTAGAACTTTGGTCATCCTTTTTAGTGTATTCAGAGAATGAGGGCTCCCCAGCCAGCAAGCCAGAATCTTTATCCAGGTTATTTGAACATTAACCTGATTCTGAATAAGTAATAAGTAATGTGCAATGTAGTATGTTAATGTTTTACTGTAACTTTGCCTTAATAAAAAGTTGGGTTTTTTTAAATGTTCTGACTAGCTCTAAAAGAAAGAAAAGGATAGATCAAAACCACCCAAACATGGAGGAAATATAAATCTGAATCCAGATTTACTTCTTGGATCATAACTATCCCTTGTTACTAGTAACTTAAGAGTTTTATAAAATGAAAATGTTTAAAAATGTAATTTATATTTTTCCATTTAAGCTGTTTGCTTCATTTTATACTTTACTGGACAGTAAAGTTCAACTGGTAAGATAATTTTCTACCAACATTCATTTTACTTTCTGTTTCACAGCCACTAATCTGTTGTATTTAAATTTTCTGCACTTTATGAATTGTTTACATTTATAAAATGGCTTCATTTAGATCATTTATAAAATGTCTTCATTTTGATACGGTCTCCCACAGTATTCTTATCAGCAAGTTAAAAAAGTATGGGTTGGATGGACTACAAAAATGATAGAGAACTGGCTAGAGCAAAGGGCTCAGCAAGTAGTGATCAATGGCTCCATGTCTAGCTGGCAGCCGGTCACAAGTGGAGTGCCCCAGGGGTTGGTCCTGGGGCCAGTGTTGTTCAACATCTTCATTAATGATCTGGAAGAGGGGATAGATTGCACCCTCAGCAAGTTTGCAGATGACAGTAAGCTAGGGGGAGTGGCAGATACCCAGGAAGGGAGGGATGAGATACAAAAGGACCTAAACAAATTGGAGGATTGGGCCAAAAGAAATATGATGAGATTCAACAAGGACAGGGCAGAGTCCTGCACTTAGGAAGGAAGAATCCCATGCACAGCTACAGACTGGAGACCGACGAGCTAGGCAGCAATTTTGCAGAAAAGGATCTGGGGGTTACAGTGGATAAGAAGCTGGATATGAGTCAGTGTGCCCTGGTTGCCAAGAAGGCTAATGGCACATTGGGCTGCATTACTAAGAGCATTGCCAGCAGATCGTGGGAAGTGATTATTCCCCTCTATTCAGCATTGGTGAGGCCGCTTTTGGAGTATTGTGTCCAGTTTTGGGCCCCCCACTACAAAAAGGATGTGGACAAGTTGGAGAGAGTCCAGCGGAGGGCAACAAAAATGATTAGGGGGCTGGAGCACAAGACTTATGAGAGAGGCTGAAAGAACTAGACCTGTTTAGTCTGCAGAAGAGAAGAATGAGGGGGGATTTGATAGCAGCCTTTAACTACCTGAAAGGGGGGTTCCAGAGAGGATGGAGCCAGGCTGTTTTCAGTGGTGGCAGATGACAGAACAAGGAGCAACGGTCTCAAGTTGCAGTGGGGGAGGTCTAGGTTGCACATTAGGAAAAAGTTTTTCACCAGGAGAGTGGTGAAGCATTGGAATGGGTTACCTAGGGAGGTGGTAGCATCTCCATCTTTACAGGTTTTTAAGCTGAGGCTTGACAAAACCCTCGCCGGGATGATTTAGCTGAGTATAGTCCTGCTTTGGGCAGGGGGTTGGACTAGATGACCTCCTGAGGTCCCTTCCAACTCTAATATTCTATGACTCTATGATCAGTCAAACTGTATAAAATCAACTTAATTCATATAAACAAACTTATTTAGGGCCTAATCTTCTTAAACAAAGCACCAGATGCTATACATTTCAGAAAAATTGTGGTGTATATCACTATAACCAGTGGTATGTTATGGGTTTTTTTTTAAGGGAATCCAAAATTAGGCTTCTAAATCCTATTTAAACACCTAAATAAGTTGCCTGATTTTCAAAAATGTTGAGAACCTTCCAAATACCATTAATTTCAGTTGCAATTAGGGGTGCTCTAAACTTCTGAAAATCAGGCCCTTCATAACCAGAAAGAAAGAGAATTTAAAATGTTGTTTTATCACAAAATATTTTTTGAGGAAAAAATGTTAAATTCAAATCACCAGAAATGATGCTAATTTTATGAAATTTGTCTCTTCTGAAGTTTTTTCTTTGAAGCAAGCCAGCTAGCTGTATCATACGCTTCCTGGCCTAGGAGGGAACTATGACTCAGAGTGAAGGGTAGGTCTTTATCACCACATCTCCACACTGCATAGAGATCCCAGCAAAGAATCCCCATAGGAAACCTCAACTTTGCAGGACCATTGCTCTTCATGCAACCCTGCCAAACAGGCAGGCCCTTCTGTGGGAAGGCTGGCCTCTCTTCACTTCTCCCTGCCAGACAAAGGAATAGATGTGCAAGAACCAGCTACTTTCCAGCTTCCTGTAGGGGACCCCTAAGTGGAAAAGAGTAACCCCAAAATGAGAAGTCATGGAATCCATGCCTTCTGTGACAATAAAATAGTTCTAGACACAGGAAAAAGAAAAAAGATATGTTTTAAGATGAGACTGAAAAGCCATGGGTGGTGAGCCAATAGTAAAATTACCAACCCAAAGTAGCTGCTGGGATATATTATACATTGAGATTTTATTATATGAGGGAGGGGTAAGGGAAGAGGAGTTGTAGTATACTAACCATTTTTCCAGTTATGATTTCTGAAAGCAGCACTGAAACATATCTATATCAAAATGGGCAAAATTCTAGGCCTGTGTTATACAGGAGCTCAGACTAGATTATCATTCATCATGGTCCCTTCCAGCCATAAAATCTATGAATATATAACATTCATTAAAATAAAATTATGCTTGAAATGAAAATGATTTCTACAGAAAGAGATAAGACACTAAATAATATAATACATCTGCATTTTTGCATGGTTAAAATAGTGTTCCAAAACAAATCTACAATAAATAGTTTGATATTTTAAAACACTGATACAATAAAAAGAAAAATGGGATGTCTCTGATGGAGGGAAATAATTATGTTAATCAAACATAATTTTCCTTCTATGGCTAATATCAGCATCTTACTATATTATAGGGCATCTTCTTTTTTCCTGTCTACATATGTATAGCCACCCCAACTAGTGTTTTGTACATCTTAACCAGACCTCGGGATGATTCTTTTCAAAGCCAGATTTGACTTGTCCAACTATGCTTGATCTTTGCTTTTATAATGCATCTTTTCTTTTAATCTGTTTCACCTTTAAACTTCCTGTTTGCCTTTTGCTTAGGAAGCTCACTAATTTCTTAATCTAAAGAGGAACTAAAGATTATAGCTCTGACCAGAGAAACTCTCCCGTCCTCCTCTTTTCCACTAACACATTTTTCCCCTTTCTCTCTTACCTTCATTCTCTATTCCTCTCTTTGCTTAACACCACTCCATCTAATCTTTCTGTATCCTTTCCCCATCAATACATATTAATTCACATGTGCAATCTTCTGATCCCTGCACATTCTGAGAGTTCCTACTATGCTGCACATGTACCACGAGTCAGATCTTTAACTAATCTAAATTGGCATAGCTCTAATGAGTCAATGGAATGACAATGATTTACTGTAACTGAAGATATAGCTACAACGGTATAAAAATAAATCATTACAAACATCTCCAGATACAAGTAAAATTTCTTAAAAAGAAACTTCAAATATCATTTGTAACTTTTTTACTTCCAGTAAACTTCACCCTAGAATCAAATAAACACATTGACCTGTGCCCACTTGTTCCCACTGCTACCCTGAACGAATGAGCTGGGAAAGCAGCTGAGCTTTGAACGATGTTCTAAAATTCAACCAATTCTGAGATTTATTAAACTAATGAGGGAAAGGAATAGACATGAGAGCCTTTAACTGAAACATAACTGCCACTAGGTATTCAAACATGGAGACATGCTGGTAATAAGACCACATTACTCAATGGGCTTTGTCAACTAACCCCATTTGCTTACAGAATTGATTTAGAAGTGAGTACCATAAAACTGCCATCACTGAATCTGTAGTGCCAGTTGTGCACTGCTCCTAAGGAGAAAAGCAAGTGCTCCTCATTACTGTATGCAGACACTAGTTTTTAAATGCACTGCAGTTCTAAAAACACCTTTAGAAATTCATGGTTTCAATGTTGGGAGAGTGGAATACTGAACTAAGAAGCAGTCCCAAGGAAAGGCACAAAAGATTATCCAAACACTGGGATCTATGTGCAGAAAAGATTCTTTGCCTTAGGAAAAAGAATCTAAACATTAAAAGGCAAATGTATTCAATAGAGATTGCAATATGTTGCATTACAGGATATGAGCTAAGATCAGGAGGAGATTTTATTAAAATAAAATTGTCCTTTTCCCAGTTCTATGCTGGCATGCTACATATATTCACATGCTTCTTCTGAATAGAGAGCTCATTTTAGTCTTCACTTACCAATCATTTAAAAAAGTTACCATGCCATTCAAATCACAATTCATTATTATTACAGATAATTTAGCAGCTTAGAAAAGAGAAAGAAATGTCTATTTCTTCTACAATATTGCCAAAATAATTTTTTACCAAAATGTTTTGAAAACTTCAAAACAGTACACACGAATAAAGAAGAAGTAGCTAGGTCAGTGTTCTACATGACTTGTGTCAACCTGAAAAGTAGCTCCACACAACATACAATAAGGAAGACTGTACTACTACAGTGCATCATTGGATAAGCTATGGGCTGTGTCATATGAGTGTGTACTAAGTGGACATTAAATCCAGGCATCTGGCATAAGTGTGTGACTGCTGCCATCTGCTGTGTATGACAAAGGTCTTGCTAAGTGCCTATGCATTTCCAGGATGCGGGGCTTTAGCCCTGTGTGGCTTGTGCCACCAGGGGTGGGGATTGTGGTTCAGGGCTCCAGCCAGGGGGACTTGGGGCTTCTGCCCCACAGGGTGCTGGGAGTCTGGGTGGGGCCAGGGGGAGCTTGGGGCTTTAGCCCTGAGGGCTCCAGGCTTTAGATCCATGAGAAATGCCAGGTCTTGGGGCTTTCAGCTTCAGCCCTGTGGTTCTGCTCCCGGCTTCAGCGCCATTGGTTTCAGCCATGGGGCCCATGACCCACTGAAACTGGCTCATGGTCCCCTGGTTGACAATCGCTGTTGTAGCATATGGGCTCCAAAGCCATATTTAATGGTAAGGAGTGAGATCGAAGAGGCACATTTTCATCTTTTATTTTTAACAGCTAGTAAGACAAATATGTTACATTCTGTTTGATAAGCTCAGAGAAATCTTCTAATTATAACATCTGTCTACAACAAATCGGGATGATGCCAATTCTACAAACACCTGTAATTTAAATTGGAACTTGGAATTTATATAAAACTGTAATCTCAGAGCAACATTTCATCAGGCACAATTGTAAGAAGTATGACTGCTTTATACATTCAAAATGAAAACAAAGGTTATCTACATGCCAGTGACATTTCTTGTAAAATTTAATTGTATCATCATTGAGCAAACAATAGACATGAAGACTTTGACAGAGCATGTGACTATACCAAATTGTTCCTGTATAAATAATACAAAATAGTATATTAGCATACAGTGAGTAGTCAAAAAGGACAGAAATGTGATCATTTGAATTGTTAACTTTTGTTACTCAAATACCAAATGCTTATCACACCACCCAATACAACAATAAATCCCATAAAGAAACTGTCTTCTTCCTTCCATAACTGTAATTAAATAAGGCCTAGGCTGACACTAATCATTAAACTTCCTACATCTAAGGGCCATCAGCAGGAGTATATGTAGTTAGTCATTGCCACCATTTCTCCAGCCTGAGCTGCAGCAGCCTACTGACTGAGAGATCTAAATGTTTTCTTAATCTGTGACTCCCATGACACATCACACAGCACTGCAACAAATCCTTCATGCCAGTTCAAAGCTAAAGTCTTTAATAACAAATTCAGATTTGCAAATAAAAAGGCTTTTTATTCTAAAATGCTGCTGCTGCACTGAAAACCAACTGCTCCTTGAGCAACTTTAAACAATCCATTGGCAGCTTGGGATAATAGCTGAACAGCAGTATGCTTCAAACTTCTGCCAGCACTTAGATTCTAAAATGTTTTTCAAATCATAGAATATTTGTATTAATGTAAAATTAATTTTAGAAGAAACATAGATAAGATTGTCCTTTCCATTGACACATCAAAAAAGGCACACCTACGAATAAAATATTTCAAAACACAGCTGTGCAAAATTGCCTGTTTTCACTTTGCAAATTTGAGCATACGTATTTTATGAATATTTTTAAACGAAATTCTGGAACATGTGTGAATTTTCCATAAGGAAAATGTCACCAACTTTATGCTGTTAAAAAATAGAAAAGCTTTGTACCTGTGATAAGGGCTAAATTTGGGGAAAATATCACCAAACCCAATTCAATAAGGTTTAACTTGCCTCAGAAACTCACCTTCTTTGGTGCTACATATCCAAAGAAGGTGAGCTTCTGATGCAAGACTTGATGCTAATACAATTTTATATTATAGTTTCTTTCCCTTGAGAATAGCTAATATGTAGAAATAAATTATACTACCAAAAGTATCTGGAGTAGAAAAATACTGTTGGGTAAATCTGACAATTTGAAGTGTCACCTACCTTCCAATAGTCCTCAAATTTCCTAGGGTCTTATGAAGCAAAATAAATACAAATTCAGATGCAGCAATACTTATCCCAGATAAAATGACAATATGCAAACTTTTAAAATAGACAGCAACATGAGATAACAGCAAATTACTGGTGTCTATTGAACATACCCAAGGTAGGAATGACATTATTTTAAGATTAATGAAGAACATTATGCAATAGAGATTTACTTATATTCTACACAGACAATGTGATTTACTGCCCTGTTTTTAAAATATTGATATTAAAACAAAAGCAACATGTTTTTATTCTCACAATATCCTAGTGAGCATGGGAAATATTAATATCTCTGTTTTACAGATGAAAAAAATGAGGCACATGTTAAGTGATGCACCCCAGGTAATAAAAGTAGTCTGTGATGGAGCCAGGAATTGAACCAAGGTCTCCTAAGTCTCAGTCCAGTGACAAGACCACCTTTACCCTTATAATGGACTCTTAGTTACAATCTTAACTTTGGAGCTACTACCAAGTGATTCCACATTCAAGGTAATTTTTACCGACGCGTATCTCAAAAATACCTTGAGCAATTTTTTTTAATACTCCAACCAACAAACCAAAGAGTGCTCCAGTTAAAAGTAAATGGATGAGAGTGTTTGACAAGATGTTAGTGTTTATGGTTAATAATGGATAGATGAATTGACAGACAGTCTGTGGTTGAATCCGTTATCCATATATGAACTTCTGGTTTGTGAGGGGTTTACAGAACATATTGGAAAGGCGTACAAAGTTGGGTATGAGGGGGTGAGTGTAAAAGAGTTTCTAGTTTTAGGCTGAAGCAATGCAGGGATATAAAAGTAGAGTTTAGCTTGGTTTTGGATTATGCAATGTAATTTTTAAACAAATGTACACATGTAAAAAGAGTGTATCAACTGTAAGTCTATTTGAATTTTTACCTACCTTCCTTTATTTGCTCCTTTAGAAAACACACCTTTTTTTAAAATGCAACATTTCTTGGTTATACCATAATAGCAGTAACTATAACTTAAAGTTCACTAAGTTTTTTGTCTACTCATTAAAGAATAAAAAAGAAGCAGTCTAAAAAAAAAAGAGAGAATAGTCTATACATTTTCTTACTAATTAAAGCAAATACAGCTCAAGACATCCTTCATTCTTATTTCTTTTTAAAAAGGGGACAGCTGTTCAAAAAATGTAAACAAAATATCTGTTTTTTTACCTTATAGCAAGAAAATAGTCAACTGTATGTTAATTAAATGTATATAATTAAAAATAAGTTAGTATAAACATGACTTCCTGAAAATCCAGTAAATCAGAAAATATTCTTTATATACAGAACTGTTTTAAAACATGAAACCCTTTGCTGATGTGCGAGTTATTTAGTTAATAAAGTTGCTGATGTGCATGTGGTTACTGAGCTCTGATTAATAAAATATGGGAAGGAGCATCCAAATGAAAACAAGAGAGGTGATGTAATGCATTCCTCCAAGAATACCATGCTAAAGAATAGCAAACAATCTTCCACATTTATAAGTGAGAGACAATGCAGTTACCATCACTAAATATTGTGAAGAAACTCAACTCCTTTTTTTGCACTGTACCCATATAAAGGTGATGGTGACTTGTTTCATGTTAAGGAAGATAAAATATAGCATTAAAATAAGAATGTGGCTGCATTAACAAAGGAAACCATTTATAAGTCAGATTCTGTCTAGCCTTTCTTCTGAGTGAAAAAAAAAAGACTGAAGACCTCCAAGAGCACAGCATATTTACGCAGAAAGTACAAGCTTGAAAGGGGCTTAAAAGAACATAATAAAACACAAGTGCACATGCCTTAAAAAAAAGTAGTGTTCTAGTATACATTAGGAAAAACAAAAGTGAATCCAGAATCTCAAGACGCAGAAGTCTTCGGTATTCTAAATTATGTATGAACACATTGGAAACTTCGATGGCTAGTCCAAAAATGGATGTTATCTTAGGACAGTTTGTGACTCTCAGAATCGCAATAATTTCCCTGGACTGCTCCTGGGGTAGCTTAACTATGTTATTACTACTACTAATTATAAGTATTGTAACCCCTGGGAGCCCTACCCATTGACCAGGATGCTGTGTTAGACACTGTACAACCAGAAGAAAAAGATGGTCCCAAATAACTTACAATCTGAATATAAGACAAGAGACAACAGATGGGGAAGTACAGTAGATTCTGCTTATTAGCAACTCCTCGGTAGATGGCTAACAGTTGTCCTTAACTGGAGGTTGCTCATAAGTGAAAGGCAGATTTGCAGGGCTGAAGCCAGGGAATGAAGCGATGGAACAATCCTTCACTGCCTACTGCACTATAAATCTGACTGTGCCCAGTGCTCACCACCTCCCAGCACTTCCTTCCAGGGCTGCAGCCAGGAAGGAAGTTCTGTGGCTGTCTGGTACTTTCCCTCCATCCTGCAATGACATGAGGGGCATGCTCAGTATGTCTCAGCACTTCCTTCCCCAGCTGCAGTCCCAACAAAACTGCTTTCCATGGGAAGCAGTGGCACTGGGATGTGTGGAGCCCCAGAGCCAGGGCAGGACACGGTCCGGACCAGTGCAAAGAGAGAGATTGTGCATCTCCCGCTCTTCCTTCCCTCTCTGCAGCCCTGCAAATCTGCTTTCCACAGGGATCAGGGGCTGTGGCCAGCTATGGGAGTGCTAAGATGTGTGGAAACTAGACCCCTGGGCCAGGGCAGGACACAGCATGGAGAGTGCAGGGAGAAGTAGTGGGCAGCCCTGTGGATCCCCGGCATCCCCAATTCCCATGTAAAGTCCCACCATGCAGGCAGTAGCCCTCTCCCCACTACTGCCCTGCCTGCAGCTTCCACTGGGGCCCAGATTCCACATGTTGCAGCACTTCCATCCCTAGCTATAGTCCTGCAAACCTGCCTGTGGCTTGGCTTTCAACATGGAGTTTGGGTGCTGGGGGCCTGTGTGGCTACATGGGGGAAAAAAAAGTTGCCAGTAAATGACAAGCTTGTCATCAATATCTGGACCCATTAACCTTGTATCCAATTGGAGAGTATTGGTTCCTGGCTAAGTGTTTCCATGGAAGGGAACAATGCTGTTATAACAGGGCTGCTATAGGTGGAATCTTCTGTACAAGGAAACAATGAGACAAGATTGGTCAGCAGGGCAGGCAGTGAGTGGCCTTTGCATGCCAGCACCGTAACTGTTGTCAATTTTTTTGTAGGCATCACAGCAAAGGAGAATTTTAAGGAGGGATTTAAAGGAGAACAATCAAGTAGCTTTGCATATGTTTATGGGGAGATCCTCCCAAGCTGAGGGGCAGCATGGAAGAAAGCAAATTTTAACAAGTGGGTGATAGAAGCTGGCATAAGCTGGAGGAGGCAGTCAACCTCTCAATACTGAATGAGAAATTATAGGTTTGTTGGGAATAGGTTGTGAAAGGTTTGAAACTGAAGATCAATAGCTTAATGTAGCCTTGCCACCTACCTGGTCTGGCTTCAGTTAGCCATTGCTTCAGTTTCCCCTCTTGGGCACCTCAATAACTCACAAAGTCTTTTATGTGTACAACAAAAATTCCCTTCTTATTGTCTGGTTTATTAACCAAGTTCTAAAGGGAAACAAATTCACTGTTGAGGCTCCCTTTTCAGCCAGCTCATTCCTTACATTCCAGCCTTGCTAGCTCTCTGCACTCTTTTGAGAGCAACTACTCCTAACAGGGCTACCTACCCAGAGTCTCCCTTCTCTTTGGATAGGACTCAAGGTCTCCTCTCCCTTCACCTTCACAACCTCTCATGTACCCCTACAGCACTGATTTAGCCATGTGACATCCTCTCTGGGGAGGTGAGGTAAGCCTGTCACAGGTGGGAATGGAACCATGTCTCTTAAAGAGGCCAGCCATACTGTGATATTTGTTTGATGTGATGAAGACAGGGAAGCCACGGGAGAAATCCAAAGAGAAGTGTGACAGTCAAAGCAACAGGCTAGGAAAATGATATTTATAGGAATATTTTGAATGCATATGAACAGGACAAGACTGCATTTGTCAAGAACACAGAAATGGACGTAACAGTAATCAAGAAGCGAGATGATGAGAGTTTGGATGGGAGTTTTAGCTGCAAGAACGGATAGGAAAGGTCATATCTTTATGTTATGTACAAAGAACCTGCAAGACTTAAGATGTAACCTGGTTGTCTGAGTTGATGACACCCAGGTGTATGGCCCTAAGTGACATGCTGGCTTGGCTCAAGGCTAGATGAAAAATGGCAATGTAGCCCTTAGTAAGCATAAGATTGTGCCATTTTAAAGTTACATTTCACATAATTTTGAAAATTTATTTATGAAATGTACTATTTTGGTTATTTAAAAATATTGGCACCTTTTTAATCTTACATCTTTAATTAAGGAAGGGATTTCTGAAATTTACTTTCAAAGACATTAAGAAGAATAATATATTATTTTGGCAAACAAACTCCATTTTGTGGGTCACTGGGAGAAAAACTTAATGGCACAAGGTCCCATTGGTGCCTTTGAGAACTTTGCTAAGATTTCTCATTAAAGCTGCCAAAATAGATCAATATTGGCTGATATGATGCTAACTCAACATTACTCACTCCCTTCTCAGAGCTGTGGGTTCTACCTTAGCATGATTCCAAACATCTGCTTGAGGAGAAAGAAGCCAAATTTGAGAATTGAACTGTATTCCAAAAAGAGCTACCCCTAAATTAGAAAGCTTACTAGTCCTAATGTTAACATTTTTTTCCATTTAATATCTGTTACTCTATATGAACGCATATACCGTATGAATATGCATACTCAAAGAAGAAAAGACAACTTAGAAAAATTAGATTTAGGCCACAGGGAGAAATTTGAGAAGAAGATAAAGAAACGTGGAGAAACAAAACAGCCAACAGATGCAGGCTTACAAGCAAATCTTCTCACATTCAGTAATATTAAACAGGAGGCATGGTATCCAAATACAACATAGTATTCCAAAACCTGTGCTACAGTAAAGAGCTTTGTATCCAGTAGTGGTTTCTATTAACATTTTTGTTGCTGATAAGGGATCTTCCCTGTGGCCTATTTAACATCTAGGATACAGATTTGGATTAATGTTTATCTATCGTGGGCCTGAAAAGATTACAAAATATTAGAAGTAGTAATGGGTGCAAAGTATTAATACATAATAATACGTACACTGAGGGCCATATGGGAATAACTGGCATTTACTTTAACTATTTATCAAAACAAGAAAAACACATAGGTATATAAGAATTACATATGATTGTATTCCTCTCCCCAACACTTGGTATGTCATCTGTCTCATTAAAATGCAAGTTCTTCAAGAAATAGGTCCATGACATTGTGCTAAGCATAAAATGGGGCTCCAAACATGACAAGGGCTATGATCCAGACTCAGGACTATGGCATTATTGTAATACAAATATTATGGAATGAGAACAATAATAGCTGCTTCTACATCAGAATAGTAATCCAGTTAAAAAATAAACTAAAATGATTCTGAAGAACAGATCTATAGGACGCATTGCCACTCTCTACACAGTTACAAATAACATTAAGAAAGCTAAGTCACATCAAATAAAGAAAAAAAAAGAAAACAATTTCAGGGTGCCACAAAAGACTTCTTAATATCAGGGTGCCACAAAAGACTTCTTAATAGACATTTTCAATAATTTACAGATTACTCACAATCATTAGTAGAATTCCAATAGAAACTAATCCTTCTACCCTTTCATAATAAAAAATTAAATATACTCAAACAGCTCCAACATTTGCTGAAGAGGATGTGGGCAGAATCAGTAGATTATTAGGGTTGGATGAAAATTTTCCATTGGAACTACATTTAGATTGAAAATTGAGTTTTCAATTATAATTTTTTTTGCCTGCTTTCCATGAAAAAACTTGACTTTTTGTATAAAACAAAATAAAAAACAAAACATAACACTATAACAACAACAAAATACCCAAACTAAATATTTTCAGTTTGGAAAGAATGCCATGCTACCTCATGCACCATTCTCCTCTATGGGCTGGCATCCCTGGCCAGACTACATCTCCCATGATGCACCTGAGCAACACAGCAAGAAGGGAAATGTGGTGCATCATGGCAGACTATAATTCCCATTAGATACTGGACAGCATTTCTTAATCAAAATGTTCAGGTTTTGAACAAAAGTCTTCCATTTCAGATTTTTTTTTTTGAGAAAAAAATCAAAATTTCTGAAGAAAAAAGAATCAATATTCTAATCAGCTTTTGTTATTTTACATACAACTTTTAAGATTGTCCAGAAATCTGAATTTTTTGGACACACATAAATAAAAGTTTGCAGAAAAACCTTTGATAGACACTCGGTGGTAAAAACAAAACACAATAAGCCTAAATGGAGCACTCCCCTAAAAATAAAGCATTCACAGAACAGGTGAACAAAATACAGGAAAAATGAAATGTGTAACAGTACTCAGATTTGATGATTAAACACTAGGTTTGAAAGGTATTGGCATTTAGCTAATGAACAATGCATAACGTGCAATGAACAAAAACAAAACAGTAACAACTTCAAGCTCCAAGGACCTAGGGTTATCACAGTTTTTTAACTGATATTCTAAATAACTTTGCCTCAGACAGGATGTGTAAAAAAAACCCTGAAACTATGTATGTCAATCTGATAATATTATTGATATCCTGCCTTTAATAAAGTCCAAAAGCCCATTCAAGCTGTCAATTTGGTTCTATGAATTGAAATCACAGCCATAAATCTTTGATTTTGATTTGGTTCCAGTTTCACTATGTAGTACGGTCTTTTGATGTTACTGCTTGTCTGTCACCTCAAAAGATCAGCAATTTCATTTACTCTCCCTCTTCTGCTTCATTACTTTCCATGGGTAATTCTGTCTTAAATTACAAATTACAGTAGTTGAGAAATTGAAAGCTATGAATTCATAGAACAGATTTTGATGTCAAGTACTTTTTTAACAAAAAACAAAAAAACAAAAAAAGGAAACCAGAACTTGGTCAAAGACTGTTTTCAGTGTTATGTTTGTGTTAATAAAAGACTAGCTGTTATGTTAGGCCTGAGATTGAATTGACATATACTCCTGATGTTTAATTTAGATTTACCGATAAGCTTCTAAATTCATGATATCCTTTAGTCAGAAATTGAAGCAGAAATAACCTTTTATTGCATTACATTTCTGACTGATTCTGAAAGTATTGCCAGACATACGGTAACTTTACATTAAGCAAGAGATTAATAAACATCACAAAAGAACTTTAAGGTCTCCATCAATTTACTGACAATTAACTGCTGACAAATAGTTAAATCAGCTCAAGTGACTTAGCCAACGGTCCCCTACATGAAAGGAAACAGTATCTGTTTTAGGTCCTCTCACTAGTTCCCTCTGAAATTTTGAAAACTCTTATGTCCATATTCACATAAATATTCTGGGTGTCACACTTTAGGTAGGAAAGATGTGGACAAATTGAAGAAAGTCCAAAGGAGAGCAACAAAAATGTTAAAAGGATTAGAAAACCTGACCTATAAGGAAAGGTTTATAAAAACTGGGTATGTTTAGTCATGAGAAAAGAAGACTCAGGGGGTAAGAGGAGACTGAAAACAGCCTTCAGATATGTTAAGGGCTATTATAAAGAGAACTGTGATCAATTGTTCTCCGTATCCATTGAAGGCAGGACAAGAAATAAGGGTTTAATCTGCAGCAAGGAAGATTTAGATTAGACATTAGGAAAAACTAACTATCAGGGTAGTTAAGCTCTGGGATTGGCTTCTAAGGGAGGCTGCAGAATGCCCATCATTGATGGTTTTTATAAACAGGTGGGATAAACACCTATTGGGGATGGTGTAGGTTTATTTGGTTCTTTTTCAGGGCAGAGGGCTGGACTTGATGACTTTTCAAGGTCTCTTCCAGCCCTACATTGATAAGATTTCACAAAAGAAATCTAGAATAAATCTGGCATGTAAGTTAAGCATGCAAAAGTAAGGTGCCATCATTGCCCTCTCTATGGAGATCTTCTGGAACATACTGGTAGAACAATTACTCTGCACTGAAGCAACCAATACATTCCTTTTGTTACCTAGCTATATTTTGTTTCTTTCATGGTTTCCATATATGGAGCAAAATCCTTAAGGGGGGTAATGGGTTTTCAAATTTTAATTATTGTTGAATTAATGAATTCTGAATAATCTGTCACCTCATGCCCTCTTCTGCATTTTGGGGGTCCCAATAATAATCCCATATGCTTCCTGCCTCATCTACAATCTGCAACATCTGTATCTGAAAATGTTCCGGTCTCCTATCAGTCTTTTAATAATTATAAGCACCTTGGAACAGAGACCCACTGAGTGCACTTGGAATGTCCTAAAATCACTGTTCTCATAAAGAATATTTTTTAGAACTGTATGCCTGCATACACAAAAAGGGAGTGAATTGTCTATCCACTACTATTCTTAAATACTTAATATATTCCAGATATCAAAGACATCAGAACAATGCAGAACAGGTTTACACAATCAATTCTTTATTATATTCTATTATTGCAAGAAAAGCATTATTTCACTGCTATGCTATGGAATAGCCATAAATATATTTCAAAAGTAGACTAATTGCAATGTTCAGAGGTGCAGCAAAAAAGATACATTGCCAAGATGACATATGTAGGGATGTCTACACAGTATTTTGGAATGAGTGGGCAGAAGCCTCCCAGCCTGGGTCCATAGACTTGGGGTAACAGAGTTTGCACTAGTGCTCTAAAAATACCTGTGTAGACAATGCTTTGAAGTTGCTTCAGTAAACTTTCTGACCCCAGTGTGTTGGGCATGCACACACCTAGTGGAACACATGTGCACCCACTTAAAGAACCATCACGATTTTTTGACCAAAATTAAAATTTTTCACAAAAATTTTCACTTTGGTTGAAAGTCCACTTTTAATTCCAGCTGTTATACTAAAATGAAAAAATAAAGATAAAGACAATACAGGTCAAATCCTGACCCCATAGAAGTTAATGGGTGTTTTTCACTGACCTAAGTGAAGCCAGGATTTCACCCTATGAAAACAACATCACAAAACCATCAGGTTTCTTTCCATGTATTTGGAAGAAAAAAACCTGGGACTAGAAACATTAATGAATTATTTAGCTGTATTTTATTAAGTGGGCCTTTGCTCATAAAGAGGTAGCAGTAAATTTTGGGCTTCCTTAGAAGGTAGTCATAGTGGACCAAATTAAACTCAAGTTGGCACAGAAACTTTCTGCGCCAGTAAAGGCTGCTGCTCCCCAAGGAGATTCACTTCCCGAGTGGAGAAGTGACTATTCCCAGGGCCTAGTTTCACTGTGGGCTAAATAATTGTCATGCAAATCAGGCTGCACTGGGCATGCACCAATTGCCCACCTAAGTCAGTGCAATCCACTTTTGGGGCTGTGCTGGCCACCTGTAGGGTCCTCTGGTTCAGGGAAGGTTTCAGGTTTGTTGTGAAATCTCCACAATTAGGGGTCCTACACCAGACTTTTTGCCAGTGAAAGTAATCTGGGCTTTTTCAGTTTATTAAATTGGCAGTAGAAAAATATCAGTACACAGGATCTATTAAATATAGTGGTAAATTGAATAAAACTTTATTAAAGAATAATTATATAAAACAAGTAAGAAAAAGAAGTACTCACCTGAGGGAAAAATAAGACAAACAGGCAATAATATCCCCACCCCAAATTCTAAGTTCACCCTTTAATAGAACAGGTAAATACAATTATACATTTCAGCCTGCTGCTCCTAAAATATGTGAAATGTTCATGGAACCCTGGAAAAGCATTTACCTCATTATCAGTTCCCACATCCAAGATTACAGGCAGACACTCTTGTGGTTTCATTCCTCCACAGGCTGTGTAGAGTGCCAATTTACCAACTGGGATGCCCATTCCGTAACAGCCAAGGTCTCCAAGGCCAAGAATACGTTCTCCATCAGTCACCACAATAGCCTTGATGGAGAAAAAAATAGTACTATGATATAATTTCTTTTCTGAAATGCTGAGTACTTATAAGCAGCATAAGTCAACTCCTCACACTTTTTTGTTGCCATTTAAAAATAATATTACAGACACACATTAAATTATAGTAGAGTCCAAGTCCTGAATTCCTTCATTACTTTTTATTGTATTTTCACTTTAATTATATTGCAACTTCACTTCACTGTAAAAGGCTTCTCCCTATGCTAATCCTCTAAGAATGCAGCAATTGTCACTTACAAGATACGAGACAGGTGCTCAGAGCTGCATTCCAAAGGAATGATAATTTCCCCTCCTACATTGCCCTGGCTCATTAAAGAAGAAGATTTATCACTATCTTGGGGAGAAAGGGTAAGGAAGGACCCTTAGCTCTTGGGTGTTGTTGCAACTGCTCCCAGTGGGAGTGAAAAGGAGGTGATACTGCAGTAAGTAGCTTACTGCAGCTCCCTGACAGAAATTAAACTATGGTCTTCCATGATATGTCTTCACAGCATCTGGGAGCAAGCCTCCCAGCCCAAGACCATAGACTTGTGATAGCTGGGCTTGCACTATCATGATATTTTTAGCTGACATACCACCATAGGCTTCAGAGCCCAAGACCCAATATCAAAGCTAACAATCATGTATTAGCATGAATCCTACTAGCATGCATCTGTGGACCAAGACTGGGTGGCTCACTCCAAGATATACAGACATAACCCCCGCGGTTCCTGCCCCTCAACCATCATACTCCTACTGACCTATGTAAACATAATATCTAGTGCTTCCTGCAATTGCAATACAGCTTTTTTAAAATCTAAAAGACAGTATTTTACTGTAAGAGGGTTCCACTGTATATATTGTGGCAAATGGCTGGATTCTCCCTAGTGGGTCTCGCACTTTTGCCTCTCGTAGTGGGCCAGGGCATTGCCAGTCACCCCGTCTCCCTAGGGATGGGGGTTGGGACCCAGGCCCGCCTACTCCTCTGGGTCCCAGCCCAGGGGCCCAATGAGTAGCAGCTATATGCTGCTGGCACCATACTTGCAGCTGCAGTCTTTTCCCCTGGGCTATTTTCCCCCCTCTATCCTTCTTGCTTCTTGAGTCCAATACCTTCCTCAGGACTCCACCTCTATTCCACACACCATTGTACTCTGTTCTGCTCCTCTTCACAACTCCACACACCTCTCTGCTCTGTCGCACAGCACACCTACTCCTCCAGCTTTTCCACTGTCTCTCAGGAGCAGAGGGTTTTTATCAGGCACCTGACTGGGCCTTAATTGGCCTCAGCTGCCCCTAAATTGCCCTCTAATGATTCTGGATATTCTACAGGAAATAAAGCCCGGATCATTCTGAGGTTTACATTCCGCCCTCCCACTACTCTCCTACTGCCCTCTGCCCTTGCTATATCACAATATGCAAATATTTTGTTTCACTGATGATGATGATGATAATAACAACCCAACTCTTATTTACAGCTTTTCATCAATAGATCTCAAAGTTTTAGAAATAGTACCATAATAAAACAAATTTGAATACATTTAAAACCAAGAACAAATCTCTGCACTCAAAACAAAGGTTTCTGAGGCACAGGACAGAACCATATGAGTGAAGAGTCAAGTATGGCAAAGTAAAAAATACTAATTTAGAATAAAGAGGTAGGTAAAAGGCAATGCAATTTTGACTGAAGAAATAGTTACTAACCTTTAGGAACTGTTGTTCTTCAAGATGTATTGCACATGTTCATTCCACTCTTGGTATGCATGTGCCCCATGCACAGTCACTGGAAATTTTTCCCCCAGTGGTACCCCATTGGGACAGCTTGAGCACCCGCTGCTGCCACATGCCACACAGCACCAATATAAAGAGCCCAGCTAACTCCAAGCCCCCTCAGTTCCTTCTTTCTGGAAATTCCAATGTAGAGGGGTAAGGAGGAGGGGCATGGAATGGACATGTGCAATACAACTCGAAGAACAATAGTTATGAAAAGTTAGTAACTGTTTTTTCTTCTTTGAGTGATTGCAAATGTGCATTTTACTCTTGGTGACTTCCAAGCAGTAATATAGGTGGAGGGATCACAGATCATGTAACATGCAAACTGTAGTGCAGCTCAATCAAATTTAGCATCACCTCTAGAGTACTGGTGAGGCCTAATGAGAGGATAAAGTGTGCTCCAATGACCAGGCTGCTACTTTACAAATCTCCTGGATAGGGATCTGTGCTAGGAATACTGATGAGGATGTTTACAATCTTGTGGAGTGAGCAGTAAGCTTGTCTGTGGAGAAAGTGCTTGCCAGATCATAGTAAGAGCAGATACAGGAAGTTATCCAAGATCAAATTCTCTGTAAGAAGATTGGAAGACCTTTCATTCTGTCTGCTATAGCCACAAACAGTTGGGTGAACCATTGAAATAGTTTAGTCCTGTCTATATAGAATGTTAGTGCTTGTCTAATATCCAATATGTGTAGCCTTTGCTCATCTGTTTGCGTGTGGTTTTGAGTAAAATAAGGATAAGTAAATGGGTTGATTGATCTGAAAATTTTCATCTACTTTTAGGGAGAAAACTCAGATGACAGCATAAATACACATTACCTTTAAAGAAGACTGTATATGATGGTTCAGATGTGAGGATACACAGTTCAGCAACCCTTCTGGTAGAAGTGATAGCAATTAGGAAAACCACATTCCATGAAAGGTGTAGTAAGAAGTACATTTGTAAAGGCTTAAATGGTGATCTCATAAGTTTAGACAGGATCAAGTGCAAGTCCCAAGGGGGAATGAGCTCCCTTAATTGAGGGAGCAACCTTTCCAGGACTTTAAGGAATCTCATTGTCATGCCATTAGAAAAAACAGAACAGTTATCCAAGTGAGGGTGGAAAGCTGATATTGCTGCCAGGTAACTCTTGATAGAGGAAATAAGTAAGGCCCTGTTATTTCAGGTGCAGGAGATATATTTAAATATATGTTGGATGGATGAGTGCATCAGCGAGAATCCTGTTTGATAAGACAGATAGGAAACCACTTCCATTTTGCCCGGCAGGTGGCCCTGGTGGAGGGCTTTCTGCTACATAGTGAAGCAATGGAAAGAGATGTAGGGGTTTGCCACAGCACTTTAACTGGGCCCATAATGGCCTCATTGAGAGGCGGGACCACTCTAGAAGGACCTGCAGTGGCTAAAAGATCAACCAGGCAGCATTAGGATTCTTTTACTTCCTCCACCTGTATGCCCAGACTTAAGGCTTTAACAATTCTTGGTGTGACACAGTCATCCGGGGGAGATGATATGCCCTCTCCTGAGACTGTCTCATTAGCGGAGAAGGAAGAGGCCAGCAATGGCTATGGATGCTCTTCTTCCACTTCTTGATCCACAGGGTCCCATTTAGCTGGCACTTGATGTCCGTTATCAGGTTCAGGACTGAAGTCAGGAGCAGATGCTGTCCCTTGGGTAGGTGCCACATGCCTTTCCAAAACCACCAAACAGTACTGTCTGGAATACAATCTGGAAATGTGCGCGCGCGTGCGTGTGTGTGTGTATGTGGCTGGGGGCGGGGGCAGGGGGGGGAGTCCCACAGATTCCAAAAAGGCCCCTGGAGAAAGGTAGTCCCTCCCAGTGACCTTCTGGCTAACTAATCAATGGTACTTCAGTGACAGGATCCATGGAAAACTGGAAATAACTGGAGGAGTGGTAGCGAGAGCAGCTCCGATGATGGAAAATGTAGAACCTGATCTCTGATTCAGAAGAAGATGGTTCTCCTTCGATTGACCATAGAGGCACAGTTCCAGATGGTGCCAGCAACCAGTGCCAAGGTGGAGAGGCCCCCACAAAGAGGCAAGCATCATAGGTTTTCCCTTTGATGGTACCAAAGGGTGAGACTACATGAGACTATGCCCACTAGCACCAATAGTGTTAACTCTTTACTGCTAGCGATACCAGAACCAACATGATCAGGAGGTCCTGGGTAGATGTAAACACCTCTAGTATGGTCAGAAACGAGACAAAGTTAGTACGATGTGGTGGGGCACTGCAGATGTGGAAAGTGCTCCTTTTGGCTCCGGACTCAAAAGAACCTGATTAGGTGTAAGAGTCAACAGTGCTTCCTTCTGCAATACCAAAACAAAGGAGTGCTTAGACTTAGACCACATTCTGCTCTTAACCCCAGGCCTAGCAGACTTTAGTGCCAGGGATCTTCCCTCATCAGCAGTCTGCTTCTTATGCCTCTTCTTAGGCACTGGGGATGGTGAGCAGTATCAGGACTCAGGCACAGTAGGAGACCCATGCCTTACTGACACGGAGGCACTTAGTGCCAAGTCAGACCGACGTGGCTCATAGAGAGATCTCAAGACCACTCCATGAGTAGAAACTTGATCCTGGCATCATGATCTTTCTTTGTGCAAGGCTGAAAGTCCTTGCAAACTTGGTAATGGTTCCCAACATGAGCTTCTCTGAGGCACTTCAAGCAACTTGAGTGTGGGTTGCTCATGGGCATAGCCATGTTGCAGGAAATGCAGGGCTTGATGCCTGGAGACTGAGACATCCCTTGGCTCTAGGAACCAACTGAAACCCTCAGCTGGGGTAAAAACCTAGCTAAACTATTTACAATGAAATACAAGAAAACACAGTCCACTGAGATTACTTACAAAAGCAAGAAGAGCAGCTCCAATGACCATCATGAACCATAAAAAAGAACTGAGGGGACTGGGGGTCGGCTGGGCCTTTTATACCGGCACCAGCAGTGCACCAGCACTCACGCAGCCCCAATGGATACCACTGAGGGAAAAATTCCCAGCAACAGTGCATGAGATATACGCACACCAAGAGGGGAATGTACATATGTAATCACTCGAAGAACTAGAATTTCAATATATAAAAATAAATATTGGAGATATATTTTATGGTGACGTATGTAGCCCTCTGCTCAGATCATTGATCAGACTGGTGGGTTGAAAAAAAGCTCACAGATGGTATCTTGGGAAAATTCCAAGACAAAAATATCAAAGAGAAAAGCTTGTTTAACTTCTGACTTAACAGCCAAAGAAAATAAATGGTGGTCTAATTTTGTTCATAGTTAACTATATCCTTAACACCTTAGGCTATGATCTTGTCAGTTATCATAAATTTAGTGGGCTCTGGCCTATTCAATATTTGGTTGGGAGTCCAAGAAAACACAAAATTATGCATGAAGTGGTATTGGCCATTCAGAAGGTGCAATAGTTGAGCTGGTATTGAAGCAATATTCAGCGCTGTGTTTAACACTACAGTATTGCCAATTCAGGCATTCAAAAATCATGTCAGACTCCTCTCCCCAATCATGAGATTAGCATGAGATTTTTAAAAATTATAAATTTGGGGTTCTTTTTATTTGCCTTCTGAGTTTCTGTCTTTAAGATGCACTCACTTCACATTTTCAAACTCTTCTCCACAACTATAAGGGCTAGAAACTTACTTTTTAAAAAATGAAAGCTGAGATTCTCATCTCTAGATGGTTGGGCTTTAAGAAAAATAGTAAATATCATGAGACCTGTGATAACATTATGAGAGTCAACAACTCTGAAGAAAAATAGGGCCAAAATCTTTCAAAAGAGTGAGTTTCTGAACCCCTGTGTTTATTAAAGATCAATTTGCTCAAGAACAAAATTTGCCAGTTTGTTAGTCCAAATGTCCTGACCAAATTCCAGCTGACATAATTTCATGTAGGAATACATTACTTCTCCTAGCTCATATTGACATTAAAAAAAAAAAAGAAAGAAAAAGGATTTAAGTCTTCTTACTAAAAGCAACAGTTTGACAGGAACAATATGGCTACTATCTAATCAGTGGGACACCACAAGGAAGCAGAAGGAGGAGAGTGAAACAGGGGAGGCCTCCTGATTCTTACTGAGAAAGTAGGGCAATCGGCTAGTTATCTCAATTGCCTATACACAAACACACGAAATCTGGAAAACAAGCAGGAGTAAGAAGTCCTGGCACAGTCAAGAAATTCTGATATGATTGGAATAATCAAGACTTGGTGTGGTAACTCACACAACTGGAGCACTGTCATGGACGGGTATAAACTGTTCAGGAAGGACAGGCAGGGGCAAAAGGGTGGAGGAGCTGCACTGTATGTAAGAGAGCACTATGATTGCTCTGAGCTCCAGTATGAAACTGGAGATAAGCCAGTTGAGAGTCTCTGGGTTAAGCTTAGAAGAAAGAACAATAAAGGTGATGTCATGGTAGGTGTCTGTTATAGACCACCAGACCAGGAGGATGAGGTAGATGAGGCTTTCTTCCGTCAACTAGGGAAAGTTTCCAGTTCACAGGACCTGATTCTCATGGGAGACTTCAATCACCCTGACATCTGCTGCAAGAGCAATACAGCAGAGCACAAACAATCCAGGAAGCTTTTGGAGAGTGTTACGGACAACTTCCTGGTGCAAGTGCTGGAGCAAACAATTAGGGGCTGTGCTCCTCTTGACCTGCTGCTCACTAACAAGGAAGATTTGGTAGGGGAAGTAGAAGTGGGTGGCAACCCAGGCAGCAGTGACCATGAAATGGTACAGTTCAGGATCCTGACAAAAGGAAGAAAGGAGAACAGCAGATATGGACCAAGGACTTCAGAAAAGCAGACTTTGACTCCCTCAGGGAGCTGATGGGCAGGATCCCCTCGGTGGCTAATACGAGGGGGAAAGGAGTGCAAGAATGCTGGCTGTATTTTAAAGAAACCTTATTGAAGGCACAGGAACAAACCATCTCGATGTGCAGAAAGTCGTCTTTTGCACGCTTAAACACAAAAAAAAGCTTACAAGAAGTGGAAGCTTGGTCAGATGACTAGGGAGGATTATAAAAATACTGCTTGAACATAAAGGAATGAAATCAGGAAGGCCAAAGTGCAACCGAAGTTGCAGCTAGCAAGGGACGTGAAGGGGAACAAGAAGGGTTTCTACAGGTATGATAGCAACAAGAGGAAGATTAAGAAAAGTGTAGGCCCCTTACAGAATGGGGGAGGCAACCTAGTGACAGAGGATGTAAAGAAAGCTGAAGTACTTAATGCCTTTTTTGCTTCTGTCTTAACAGACAACGTCAGCTCCCAGACTACTGCACTGGGCAGCACAGAATGGGGAGAAGGTGAACATCCCTCAGTGCTGAAAGAACAGGTTCAGGACTATTTAGAAAGATTGGACATACACAAGTCCATGAGGCCAGATGCAATGCATCTGAGGGTGCTGAGGGAGTTAGCTGATGTGATTTCAGAGCCATTGGCTATTATCTTTGAAAGCTTGTGGCAATTGGTGGAGATCCCTGATGATTGGAAAAAGGCAAATATAATGCCCATCTTCAAGAAAGGGAAGAAAGAGGATCCAGGGAACTACAGACCGGTCAGGCTCACCTCAATCCCTGGAAATATCATGGAGCAGGCCCTCAAGGAATCCATTTTAAGGCACTTGGAAGAGAGGAAGGTGATCAGGAATAGTCAACATGGATTCACCAAGGGCAATTCAGGCCTAACCAACGTGATTGCTTTCTATAAAGAGGTGACTGGCTCTATAGATGTGGGGAAAGCAGTGAACATGATATAGCTTGACTTTAGCAAAGCTTTTGATACAGTCTCCCACAATATTCTCATCAGCAAGTTAAAGTAGTATGGGTTGGATGAATGGACCATAAAATGGATAGACAACTTGATAGATCATAGGGCTCAATGAGCAGTGATCAATGGCTCCATGTCTAGCTGGCAGCCGGTCACAAGGGGAGTGCCCCAGGGGTCGGTCCTGGGGCCGGTTTTGTTCAACATCTTCATGAATGATCTGGAAGATGGTGTGGATTGCACCCTCAGCAAGTTTGCAGATGACACTAAGCAAGGGGGAGTGGTAGATATCCTGGAAGGTAGGGATAGGATACAGAAGGACCTAAACAAATTGGAGGATTGGGCCAAAAGAAATCTGATGAGGTTCAACAAGGACAAGTGCAGAGTCCTCCACTTAGTATGGAAGAATCCCATGCACAGCTACAGACTGGGGACCGACAAGCTAGGCAGCAGTTCTGCAGAAAAGGACCTGGGGTTACAATGGATAAGAAGCTGGATATAAGTCAGCAGTGTGCCCTGGTTGCCAAGAAGGCTAATAGCATATTGGGCAGCATTAGTAGGAGCATTGCCAGCAAATTGCGGGAAGTGATTATTTGCCTCTATTTGGCATTGGTGAGGCTGCATTTGGATTATTGTTTCCAGTTTTGGGCCCCCCACTATAAAAAGGATGTGGACAAGTTGGAGAGAGACCAGTGGAGGACAACAAAAATGATTAGGGGGCTGGAGCACAAGACTTATGAGGAGAGACTGAGGGAACTAGGCTTGTTTACTCTGCAGAAGAGAAGAATGAGGGGGGATTTGATAGCAGCCTTTTAACTACATGAAAGGGGGTTCCAGGGAGGATGACGCTCGGCTGTTCCCACTGGTGGCAGATGACAGAACAAGGAGCAACAGTCTCAAATTGCAGTGGGGGAGGTCTAAGTTGAACATTAGGAAAAACGCTTTTCACTAGGAGGGTGGTGAAGCACTGGAATGGATTAGCTAGGGATATGTTGGAATCTCCATCTTTAGAGTTTTTTAAGATGCGGCTTGACAAAACCCTCACTGGGATTATTTAGTTGAGGTTAGTCCTGCTTTGAGCAGGGGTTTGGACTAGATGACCTCCTGAGGTCCCTTCCAACTCTAATATTCTACAATTCTATGATAACTACTATTGGCCAAAAATAAAGTTACACTCCTGTCCAAGTTTCATGATATTTTGAGCCAAACAAACTTAAAAGCTACGAACTGTAGAAAGTAAAAAAATGAGAAACATTAGAGAAAGTCTGACTGTCTGAGCTTTTTAATGAACAAAAAGGAAAATAAAGTATGAGTGTTACTCATCAGAAATTAATCTATGCGCTGTGATGGAGAAAATGTTCTATAATATCTCCTACTGCTTGCTGATGAGTATACAGAAGTGTTTCTAAACAGTTTAGGAGGGAAATATAAAATTGCATTTTGGCATATGCCTACTGTAATGTTTCCTGCATCCAAAATTGGAAAATAACATGGCACACAGGGGATGCATTTTGTTTTCTAGGGGCATTTGTGTTGTGTAAGAGATGTTTATTGACAAAATAAGAAGTACTTTATGACAGACCAGGTTCTTTGAAAATACTCAGCCAGTTCAGGAGCCTTCAACCTGAGAAGCTGAGTCCTGAGTCTCTACTGCCATTGCTGCTGTGGCCCGGGGCGAATCTCCTAGAGGCTTAGATTACTATATCAGGAACAATCAACTCCATGGTTACAGTTCTGGAAAGACCATGAGGGTGGATGGAGGAGTCTGGTCTGTTTGTAGTGCTGTTATGGCAATTAGGGAGAGTAGAGTGTTGGGAGGCTGGTATCCCTGCTGAGGCAGTTATTGTTGTGGTGTGCTGTCTAATCTAGTTAATTGTGTCTCTCTGGGTGCAGAAACAGATGTGCACTGTTACAGGCCTTTATTTTTCATTTCCTCACTTTTGCATTTTCGATGTTTTATATATATATCAACCTTACCTCAAAAACACAGTGTTCTTATGCACTAATTTTAAAAAGAGGTCTGTAGTAACTCTGGTAATACTTAGCAAATGTTGACTTTTAATGGTTTCTATTGTAGCATTTTAATTGCAGGCATCACTATAATGTACCTGTTCTTGCTAAATCCATTCAACCTCTCCACATTCACATGCTGCATTTGTGTTTTTACATATACTACATATGCAGAGGACAGATTTATAGAACAAGCAAATGGTTAAAAACGTGTCAACACACAGATGCTGAAATTGGAAAACAAAACAAAAAACATTTGTTTGCATTTCACAAGTCAGTGCAAGATTAAAGATGCATATTATCGTAAAGTCTGCACAGAACAAAACTATTTAAAACAAAGATCACATATGAAAATATCTGTTGCAAAGTAATTCTAGTGTACTCCAAGTCAGTACATTTAGATTGTTTCCTGTAAAACTCACATTCACAAGAAAAAGTAGACTAAGCCAGTAGAAATGAATGTATTACACTCAAAAGGATAACTTGAGCATCTGTGAATTTCAATTTTTGTTTATTACACTGAAACCAAATCTAGTCTTGTATATTTACATAAAGGACACAGGTTAATGATCACTGTGTATCGCATAAACTCACTGTTTACATAGACATTTGGACCACGCAAATGTTTCCTCATTAAGCTACTTCAGTGGGTGTTTTTGGAAATCAGCTGTTACAGTTGTTCAAAGAGGCTTTAAATGGTATAAAAGTATCTATAAGTATTTATTCACAGGATATGAACACGTGTTGACCTCAGCTGTATATTTTTAAGGGCTAAAAACGAAACAAAAAAATGGGATAAAAAGGAGATACACTCCAAAATAAAATATTGAGTGAAAAAGAAATAATTCTTTAAACCTGGACATGCCTGTTTAACAACAATAAGTATTATTTTAAAAATGAGACTATGCCTGAAAGCAACCTCAGGATACAAAACAATATAATAAAATGAATACCATGACCTCCCGCCACCTATCACTTACAGAGGTACTTTGATCTGCAGATCTCAAAGTGCTTTACAAAGATGGGCAAGCACCATTATCCCTAATTCACAGATGGGATAACCGCCGGGGGGGGGGAAGAGGAGGAGAAGGAGACGGGAAAGGAGAGAGAAAGCACAATAGAAAAGGAGAGAACCCCAGTTTATAATGACAATTTAGATCAAATTGTATTTTCCAAAAGCTATCTACAATTCTTATTGATGCACTTGTCACTCTCTTATACTACTCTATACTAATACTACTAATAATAATAATCCAAAAAATAAAAATAATACAAAAAGCTATTTCTTTGATATTTTAAAGGAATGAATAACACTGGACAACAAAGATTTTGCTTCCTGAATACTTTTGGATGTATCTTATGGATTTTGGGCTGCTGATTACAAAAATCACCATGAAATTTCCCTATCATGTACCGTTTTTTTTTGAAATCGCCTATATTTGTGATTTCAATTCATAATTTAAGCCTATTAAAATGTTGCCCACAATGTAAGCTGAAAAGTTTTCTATCTTGTGTCCAAGCATGCCTGGGCATGCAGTGACATTGCACCTAGTGCAGGCCACACAACATGCAGTGGGAATGCTAAGGCTTAGGCAGGGCAGATGCTGGCAGGACAGGTTTTAGAAAGGCTATAAAAGCATTTTGCACACACCATTCTATGCATTGCATTTATATCAGTTTGCATTCATGTTGATGCGCATGCTGTATGCGCATAGCATATTGTGTGTACTCACAATAATAAAGCAATTGTATTTTCAGGAGGATTCGTGATAGCAAAATGTCTTGATAATGTCACAACAGCTGCAATACATTTCTTGGCAACTACAGAGCACCAAACTACGTGCTGGTGGGTGACAACATGCTTCAAGCATACAAACCATGAAGTGCAACATGTCACTAAAAATTCATTTTCTGCATTCACATTTAGACCTCTTCCCTGCAAATCATGGTGTAGTCAGTGACGAGCATGGTGAAAGGTTTCACCAGGACACTGCGATCATGGAAAAATGGTATCAGGCAACTGGAATCCATCAGTGCTGGTCGATTATTGTTGGACACTTAAACGAGAAGCCTCAGACACTGAGTACAAATGAAAATCGTCAACAAAACATTTTTAGCTCAGATGAACTATTGCAAAGCATCAGCATCATTATGCGATTAAACGCATTACATTCAATAAAAGTCAAGTACATTTGACTTTACATTTGTGCTCAGCTTCAAGCGGTCTAGCATAATCTAAAAATATTTCTGAGGAAGCAACACTTTTGAAAACCTTTGTTGTCCAGTGTAATATTCACACCTTATTCCAGTGATTCCCAGCCTGTGGACCATGGGATGCAGAAGGGAGCTGCTGCCTAAGTATCCAACGCAGAGTGAGTTGTCATGGCAGGCTCGTGGCTGCAGCCAAGAGGATGGGAGATCAGCGCTCCCCTCCCCTTGACTGTAGCAGGGAGCACGGCAAAGCGCTCCGTCTGAGTCCCTAGGTGCTGGATCCCTGCTGGAGCCAGAGGGAGGTGAGCAGTGATCCTCCATCCCCCTGGCTGCAGAAGGGAGCCACTGCCTAAGTACCCAGGCAGAGCTCACGGT
Source organism: Mesoclemmys tuberculata (assembly GCA_007922155.1). NCBI lineage: Eukaryota > Metazoa > Chordata > Testudines > Chelidae > Mesoclemmys > Mesoclemmys tuberculata. The sequence goes on along the minus strand of ML675604.1, from coordinate 71,070,138 downwards.
TTTCCTGCTGCAGCCAGGGGGATGGGAGATCCTCCTCACTGATCTCCTTCCCTCTTCCCACAGTGAAGGCGAGGGGGCTGCTGGCGGAGACTGGTGGGTGGCCCTTCGGAGTTGTAAAAATCTTATTTGTGGCCCTCAAGACAAAAAGACAGACAAGCAGCTGTTGGTGGAAAACAGAAACAGCTTGTGAGAGAGCTCTTTAGAATCAATTATATCTAAGGAAAAGATTATGCCATGGAGGTCATGGAAGTCACAGTCTCCAAGACTTTTAGAGACCGCTATGACATTTTCCACTTCAGCCCAGGGATGGTGGGGCTGAAGCTATCAGCTGGCAGGGACCTGGAGCTCCAAGACACTGCAGGCAGCAGGAAGCCCCTGTGGCCCCATAGCTCCAAGCTGCAGGTCTGGAGCTCTCAGCCACCGTGGTGGTGGGGGACCCGGAGCTCTGAGTCGCTGCAGATGGCAGAGGAGTGACACCTTCGGCTGCTGCAGGGACCCAAAGCTCTAAGCTGCCATGGGCAGCAGGTGCAGGACCTCCCCCACCCAAGTTCCTTGGTAGGGCTCAGGCTCTCAGCTCCCTTTCATCCCCCTCAGATTTCAGTCCTCCCTGTCAGCCCCATTTTGTCAGTTATTTTTAGTGAAGGTCAGGAACAGATCACAGACTTCCATGAATTTTTGCTTATTGCCCATGACTTGTCCCTGACTTTCACTAAAAAATAACTGAGACAAAATCTTAACCTTAATTGTAACTGAAATTGCTTTGACTGTAAAATATTTAGCAGAACTTTCTTTATCCTGAAATATAGAGATTTTGGTACTTAAAAGATGTCATATTTGAGAGTTCACTGATTCAGACATAGTGATCATTCAGATGTAAATAATTAAATCAGTCCTTATCATATTAAAAAACAAATCAACCTTTTAAATCAGATGAGGCTGAATATAATTGGCAAATTATCGAAAGTTCAAGTTCTAAACAACAAAGGAAGCCTTAAAACATAAGAATTTAAAAGCTTCAAGATTCGGAAGCTGGAACTGGAAAGTACCTGCGATACAATGATTTAAGAAACCACTAGCGACTTATTAAACAACCATACTGCCTGTTTTAATTTGAATTAAAAGCAGTAGTTAGTCAAAACATTTTAATCAAAGTTACACAGATATAGAGCAACCTAACTTTGCCAGGCAAATAAAACTGGACCTACCTTGATGACATCTTCAGGCCATGACGTAAGCATTGTAGCAATGTGCCCCCGGTCATGGATGGTGATAAAAAGCCCTCTGCAAGCAAATAAAAAAATACTTTGCATTTCTACATTATATGAATATTTATTTAAACATTTTAGTATTTATCTAAATACTATTTATTTTTCACTATCATATTTGCTAATATCAAGCTGCTACGTGCTAAAATATCTGTATTATCATAAAAACAATCGCAGGACAAATGGAACACTCCATAACTCCTACTTTTTCATTGATGAAAGCCTGTGCATTTCTATGAATTAAATCAAAAGAGTGTCTTAAATCTTAAAATTGATTCAGCACTTGAAAAGGTAAGGATTGCCAGATTTGGCCACTCGTGTAAACTCTTATTGATTTAATTAAAAATACAGGATTTTGCCCCATGGTTAAAACAGATAAACGAATATCAAGACTAAGACTGAATTTAAAACATATTTTAAATGTGTTTTATGCATTTCATAGGATATTTGTCTCAAACTACAAAATAAGATTAATTCCTGTAGCATATGATATAGATACTTTTCATGCAGATCTAAAAATTATATTTGGTAGACTGAATACAAAAAATTATTGTCCAATTCCTATGAGCTAAAGTATGAAGTGTCCACAAAAGGCTGTAGATTAAATGCAAATTATAAGAATGAAGGAGCAATTGTCTTCAACATTTTAAAAAAAATAATCCACCAGACAATCGGGTTAGACACCTTCTTTGATTTGTGTGCAACAAGGGCCTAATATTACAAGCTCTGCAGACACAAAACTCCCCTTAGGTCCTCCAAAATAGGAATATCGTAACTCTGAATGTACTCAAAATTTTAATTTAGCAGAATGCTTGCAAATTGTTATTTAGCACTGCTAATATAATGGAACTAACACTGAACTACCAGTGTTATTTTAATTCTCTCATTCACTGACCCTTTTTAAAAAAAAAAAAAAAAAAATACTACAGCCCGTTTGCATGCAAAATTACCTCAGCTCCTATTGAAGTTATATGCACATAAGAAATGCAATATTAGCTCATCTCATGTGAGACAATGGGTGAAACTCTAGCGTTAATGAAGACAACAGCAGAAATCTCATTGACTTTAATAGAAACAGAATTTCACCTTTAAAAACTATTGAGAAAATGACAAAAATGAAGACTATAACAAAAGTTACACAGAAGTATGCGTCCATATGTATTTTCTTTCACAGGAACTCTGCACTAGTAAACAGATAAAAGCAGCCATATTTTTTAAACTATTTCAGCCTATTTCATCTCATATGAAATATTACACAATTTGTCTTTATTACAGCAAAAAGAAAAACAATATAAATATTTACTGCACAACATGGTCTCACAGTCCCATTATCACATCCAGGCAAGTGGATCCATCCAAGTGGATCCAAGGAATCAGTGGAACCTCACAGATTTAATTGGAGCTCTCCTGGGCGCAAAGGGATCCACTTATATAGATGTGGCCTGAAGAAGAGTTCTCACCAACAAAAGTTGATCCAATAAAAGATATTATCTCATTCACACTTTCTCTAAGACATTTGGGGCAATTACCTATTAAATACTAAAGAGTAAAAATTTAAACCTTTTAGATCAAATTCTTCCCACACAATAATGGTCCAAAATATACTATGAAACCTGTACAATCCATCCACCCAAAAGATAAGCAAATAGGCTGCATAATATTGACTAGGAAATGGGGAATAAGTATTTTAGATGGTCAGTAAGTGCAGGTTTCACTGTGCTTTGTATGAAGCATAGAATCTTAGAGGATTAGCGTTGGAAGGGACCCCAGGAAGTCATCTAGTCCAAACCCCTGCTCAAAGTAGGACTAACCTCAGCTAAATCATTCTAGCCAGGGATTTCTCAAGCCACAGCTCAAAAACCTCTAAAGATGGAGATTCCACCAACTCCCTGGTAACTCATTCCTGTGCTTCACCACCCTCCTAGTGAAAATCTTTTTCCTAATATCCAACCTAGACCTCCCCCACTGCAACTTGAGACCATTGCTCCTTGTTCTGTCATCTACTACCATTCAGAACAGTCTAGCTCAATCCTCTCTGGAACCCCCTTTCAGGTAGTTAAATGCTGCTATCAAATCCCCCCTCATTCTTTTCTTTTGCAGACTAAACAAGCTTAGGTTCCTTAGCCTCCCCTCATAAATCTTGTGCTTCAGCCCCCTAATCATTTTTGTTGTCCTCCGCTGGACTCTCTCCAACTTGTCCACATCCTTTTTGTAGGGGGCCCAAAACTGGACATAATACTCCAAATGCAGCCTCACCAATGCCAAATAGAGGCAAATAATCACTTCCCTTGATCTGCTGGCAATGCTCCTACTAATGCAGCCATACTTCTTTAAACTGCTGATAAGAATACTGTGGGAGACTGTATCAAAAGCTTTGCTAAAGTCAAGGTATATCATGTCCACTGCTTTCCCCACATCCGCAAAGCCAGTTACCTCTTCATAGAAGGCAATCAGGTTGGTCAGGCATATCTTGCCCTTGGTGAATCCACGTTGACTGTTCCTGATCACCTTCCTCTCTTCCAAGTGCCTTAAAATGGACTAATAAAATATGACTAATAAGGTACTTCTCCACTCTGCTCCAAAATATATTTACCACATCATAAGGTCAAAACTCAATCCCTTACTGGGGTTTGGATTTATTTACAAACTCATAAAAATATAATAAATTCCATCCCCTGCCTTTGCTGCTCCTAGAGTTCTTCCGAGATGGCTGTACAGCTTAGACCTTCTCTGCTCAGATAAACTCCCTTTTTCCAGAGATGTTAACAAGTCCCACCTGCCTCAGTAATATCTATCAAAAGTTCCATACAAGTTAACACTTGCTAACAGGGTGAGTCAAGAGAAAAATCCTGCCACCCCAGTAAAAATATAAAATATTGGTCTGCTTTACTTTAATAGTTACAAAGTTTTTGGAAGATCTGTCAATATATAACATACACAGGACATGCTACTCTAGTTACACTTAATTTATCTTTTTCTTCAAAATTTTGGTAAACAGTACTTCTACCACACATCTCCACTGTGGTAAAAAAGTCTTTCTATTAACAGTGTGCTATATGAATATATAAATTTCTATCATGGCATTTTGAACATACTGTATATATCCGATTGACCTGGCAATATTGCTTAAGTCAAAAAATTCCTATCCAAAGGAAAGATACATTCTCTTTTCTTCCTATAGGAACATGAAAAACAGGCAAAATTGGGTGCATTTAAAAATACAAAAAACAAATAAATACAAAAATCAACCAAGGACACCTAATGTAAGACATGAGAATAAAATATGGGATAGAGAACAAGAAATCTACAGCTTGTAAATTAGCATTGCAGTGTGTAAACCCATAAGGTTTTGGTTTGCTTTGTCATGTCCAGCATAGGCATTGTTATTCTGTAGAAGTTGTAAATTACTGTGTCAGTTTTATCAATAACCTAAGGCTAATTAGCATTTCTTAAGATTGCTAGCATCATAGTGTTTAAAATTACTCAAGTATAAGCACACTAAAGAAAACAATTAAAAGTGTAAGAGAAGAGCATTATAGCCATCCTTCTTTTAGGCTTTAAACATGTTTGTGTTAAATGAAGCAAAAAACTTTTCCAAACAAAGATTTGCTAAAGAGCTCAAGTCCAGCCCAGAGTCGTCAAATGACCTTTCTAAATCTGAGGAGCAAGGTCTCACTGGAATGGATTCCTTGACAGGAGAAATAAAAGCAGCATGGCTGGTTAAAAGATGACTTTGTTAAAACATCTGTAAGGAAATTTGCTGAAGTATGCTGTGTTCTTTTCAGAAATCTGTCCAAATGGGACAACATCCAAACAACAATGAAAAATAGGGATTAAAATGTAAACATAAGGGTCATGGCCAAACATTTTTTCTCCCCTTTTTATTTCAACTTGATTCTGAGGCAGCATTCTTCTGACTGTCAAGATACCTGTGGTTTTAGAGAGACAATTTTCTCGTGTTTTTCATTTCTTGTCTCTGTATTCAGTCTTCTCTCACCTTTTCTTCTTCGAGTGTGACATTCTCGTCTCCCCTTTTTCTCTGACTTTCCAGAATCCTCTTCCCCTAACCACTCTTGCCTAACACCTTCTTCCACAAGCAGCTAGTTTTAAGGTCTGATGATAATCTCAAACCAGTTTTACATTAATGTAACTATAATGCTATATGAGTTATATGTATATTCAGAGCATTGTGCTACGGTTGCAACTATTTAGACAATTCCCTTTACATCTATTAATGGGCAACAGTTTCTGAACTATGCAGTTCAGAAGAGACTTTGCCATCCTCAATGAGACACATTCAGCCCAAAAATCATATACATGGTATCTGTGCTTGAAGTTCCCAGAAATGTGGGCTAGTTTGACAAAAAGTGAGTTGTTTTCAACCTGCAGCCAGTTATCCTTACGCTACCATCTGCGAAAGGAATTGGAAACTTTTCCAATATGTAGCTGTAACACCAGATAAGTAAGAGCCAGCAAGATTAAGGTCTGAAAGTTTGCTTCATATGCAGCCAGCATAAAACCCATTCACTATCTAGGATACCTTTTTGGACAGAGCCCGGTTGTAACGATCTCGAGGGTTCATTAAAGAATAAACTATTGAATGAGTAAGGAATAGAACTTTAACAACACAGGCAGGAGTGACTCCCAGGTGTGCAGCTGGGAGCAGCCATGTTAGACCTGATGTAGGGCACATCTCCCAATTCACACAACACTGTTCCATGCTTGGGAGCGTCTCTAAATCACAATCTTCTACCAGCATATCTCTACGTTTTCCCTCCTAAGGAAAACATGCTAACCCTTAGATACATATAAAACTCTATCTAAAGGCGCATGTACTAACATCTAATAACACATAACAACTATCTAATAACACATGCATTATACCATTCTATGAACTCAACATGTCAATTATCTAGAGAGGAGAGGTGACTAGACTCATGTGAGTCTTTACCACCCACTTTCTTCACATATCCTAGCAAGTCTCTAGGAGTCTTTCCGGATGTTTGATCACCTGATCAGATCATCTCAGTACCAGCCATTCATTCGAGTCTGAGTTGTTCTCCCGTTCCCTGACAGTTTCTTCACCATGTGTTGTCGATATCGGATCAGTAAGAGGAGATATGCTGGAATCTACCTCAGCTTCCATGGTGTTGGAACTCTCTGGGATAACTCGTAGATCCCGTCGATTACAGCAAAATGTGTCCCCTTGTTCTCTCTGTACCACATAAAACCATGGATGCAATTATTCTTTAATGGTACTCTTTTGGCCCCAGGTATTAAAGGTGTGATTCCTCTGACACTAACAGCTGGCTTAAGAGATGGGAGATAACAGGCCTTCAGTCACAATAATATCTCTGCCTCCCCGTCTCATTTTATTTCATCTTCCAAATGGTGGCATTGCTCTGAGATTGCAGCAAGTTATCAGTATGAGTGTTGACTTTTGTCTATTTATCAACAGGCCCAACACTTGGCAGGTGAGCTGGACAATCTCAATGTTGTGGTGAGCTTGCATTCTTGATCGACCCCTGATGAGCCAATCATCCAGGAAAGGGAAGACTTGTATACCCCAGTGCCTGAGGTGGGCCACAACCACTGCCATGAATTTGGTGAACACGAGAGGTGCATCTGACAGGCCAAAAGGGAGCACCATAAACTGATACTATTGCTAGTTGACTGTGAAATTTAGAAATCTCCTGTGGCCCTGGAAGATGGAAACATGAAAATAGGTATCCTTTAAATCAAGGACAGCATACCAGTCACCTGGATCCAGACAGGGAATGATGGGGTTAGCAAGACCATACAGAATTTCAAATTTTTGAGGTACCTGTTCAGGTCTCACAGGCCCAGGATAGGCCATAAGCCTCTTTTTGCCTTTGGTATTAGAAAGTACTGGGAATAAAAAGCTCTTCCCCTCTGTTCTTGAGGAACAATTTCCATAGCTCCCACTCATAAGAGAGCTTGACCCTCCTGGGCAAGCTGCTCATGAGAGGGCCCTGAAGAAGGATGGGGAAGGTGCGTGGGAAAATGGGAGCAAAGAGAACTGAAGGGTAAACCTGGAAGCTACCGTGTTGAGGACCCAACAGTCTGATGTTATTGTAGCCCATGCTGAGAGGCAGGTGGCAAGGTAGTGTGAAAACAATAAGTGGTCTAGATCCTGAGAAATGGCTGGTAGATCACCCTTGGGCACATCTTTAAAAAGTATGCTCCCCCCCCCAGCTGGTAACAGCTCAACCCAAGCAGGGAACTGTGGCTGGCAATTGGCCCTGGCACTTCTTATAACCTGTTTTTCATCCTGTAGGGGATTGCTTTAGGTTGGCTCCAAAACCTCTGTGGCTGATGCGAATAGGGCTGCCCCATTGAAAGGGAGGTCCTGGATGGACTGCTGGACCTCCGATAAGAGACCAGATGAGCAAGCCAGGATGCCCTTTTCATTGAGACCGTGGATGCTATGATTCTGGCCGCTGAATCCTCTGCATCTGAGGCTGCCTGCAGGGAAGCCCTGGTTACCTCCATCCCTTTGGCCACAACCACCTTAAACTCCTTTCTAGCGGCTTGTGGCAGGGAGTCTGCAAATATTTCCAACGACTACCAGATGTTAAAATCATACCAACCTAGCAGGGGCTGCTGGTTGGATACGTGCAATTGTAGGCCTGCCATGGAATAAACTTTATGCCCCAAAAGGTCAAACTTTTTTGCATCCATGTTTTTTTAGGTAGAATTCATGTGACCCTGCCTGTGCCGTTCGTTGGCTGCTGTTACTATCAATGACCCTAAGGAGGGCTAAATGTAGAGGTACTCAAATTCCTGCGCAGGAATATAGTATTTCTTCTCTGCCTGATTTGATGTCGGTGGCAGGGAGACTGGAGTCTGGCCAAATTTGGGCAGATTTTCACAGGGACAGCAAAAGGCACAACTCCTGATACAAAGACCGCACCCTGCCAAATTTCAAGTACTTCCTCCAGAGCAAGGGGAGCGAGAGCTTTCCATAGAGAAGGTCACCAGAATTTCTTAACGTTGAACAGAAATTATTTTTCCCCAGCCTAGTTCTCAGAAATGGCTAAACTGGTTTGGTTGAAATTTTCTAAAACAGCCTGAGTCAGATAGACAGCCTGGAAAACTTCAGCCTGAACAGTTAAAGTTTGGCAAAGTTATAAGTGAGTGAGTTTTATAATGGGACATGAGAGGCAACCCTAAGAATAGTGGTGCTACCAGTCCTGCCTATAACAACAGAATGGAAATTACTTATATGAAAGTGTGATATCTGTTTGCAGCTTTTTATGTCATGTAATATGCCTCTTAGTGAAAGACACCACAGTTTTACTTTTTTTTTTCTAAGATGTCTGCCCAGATGTGAAGCAGCAGGAGAAAAGAGAAGGTTACTCACCCTGTGCAGTTACTGAGGGTCTTTGAGATGCATGTCCCTGTGGGTGGGACCCACTTCAGGTGTCGGTGCGTCCCAGCACATGAAGTGGAGCACTCACAGGGACAGCAACTGAAGAAACAGCCATAATATAGCATACCATAAATTTGCCTATTTAATATTTTTTATTTCAGTGGCACCTACGGATCCCAACCAAGATTGGGGACCGACTGCGCTAAGCACTGTACAAACACAGAATATGAATCAGTCCCTGCCACAAAGAGATTACCATGTAGACAGGACAAAGCGTCAAGAGGGGAGGATATAACATACAAGCAAACAGCGTGATGGTCAAGAATGTTATTTTAGTATCACAATTTCTGTTATGGATTTATTTTGGTGTTTTGTTTTTTTAATTTCTCAGTGGTTCTGTAGTAAGGGATTAACTAAATAGAGAGACAAAGGACGGGAGAGAGGACACTGAAGAGAGAGGATAAGGGTAATAGAGAATGGGAAAAAAGGGAACTGAAGGTCAACTGGAATGACGCTGAAGTGAACAAGTGGCATATACGCCCTGCTCGTTACCTTGCTATGCCAAGAAGTGATAATAGAGATGTAAGAATTCTTATATAGCGCTAGATATTCTGCTGTTCCCAATAATCAGTGTGTGCAGCTGGAGGGGGAACAGATTGCAGATCCATGATCCTAAAACCAATTTATGCTAGTCCAGTCCCAGCACAATTTTAAACAGCCTGGGGGCTGCAATTAAGTACATCCACTGCCTTTGGCTCCCAAGTAGAGCAGGCCAAAACGCAGGATTTTCTTATTTGTGAGAAATTTAAAGTTTTCAAAATTTAATTTCATTCCAAATCTGACCCAAACCAACTTTTTCAACATTATCACAAACTTGAAATCCTCTGACTCATGGTATTTTTGAAACAAAATATGCTCCCTGGAACTGACAGCTGCAGACTGAAACTGACATGCTTGTAGCTGGAAGCGGAGGTTTCCAGGAGCCCACCAGGCAAAGTGGCAGGAACCAGGCAGGGATCCACTGAAACCCTGCCTGTGATTCATCAAAAGTTTGCCAAATCCCAACTTGCTTTCTGAGACATTTCAGGTTTAACAAACTGGCACTTTTTCATGAAACATTTCTCAGAAAAATTCCATCCAGCTCTATTCTCAAAGGGTCATCCATCAGCCAGGAATTGCCACAGAGCAGTAGTGCTCTTGCAATGATCCCTACCATGTTGGCTCTTCCACAGCTGGGAACTCTCCACAATGCAGCATAGTAGATAGCTGTGTTTTCTGGGCCCTTTGAGCTGCCACAGCAGTACAAAAGTGCTGGAGCCATGAAATAATCTGGTTTAAATGTTTTCCTCATCAGGCCAGAATATTTATTGGCCAGTTTAGAATGTCAGACAAAGATTTTGTTGAAACTGATAAGTAACGTAAGACTTCTGCTACATTTGTCTACAGTATGTCATTTCTGGCAGAAAAGTGACTAGGAATGAGACTCTGGACAGGTCACAGCAAGGTGCATGGTAGACCCTTAAATTAGTAAGTATTAACTCCTGAGTAGAAATAGTTGTTAAATATTGACCATATTTTCCTGGGATATGGAAAGGAAACCCTGATCATGGACACATCTGCTTTTAAAAAAAGGCAGAGGAAAATGCATAGCATAAATTCTACTGGTCTTTAAGCACGCATATATACAGCTGCTTTCTAGACACTTAAAAAATAACAACAGCAACAACCACAACAACAAAGAAAGGGCAGACTCAAGGTACTAGAATTCTCCTGTACACATGTTGAGCCCAGCCTAGTTTGGGAGTCTTTATTGTAAACACGCATTCAGAAATGTAAAATTTAACGCACTCTTCACAAACTGAACAGAGACCCCCATAAATTGGACAGACTCCTCAAAGGAAGTTATGTGTGTTCATGTTTCCTTGAGGGACAATATAGACTGGGACCCGTGAGGCTTCCAAAGGTGACTCATCTTGGTAGTGACTAATAATTGCTCGCTCTAAAAATGTGGGAATTACTTTTCCAATTAAAATGTTCTTTGAAACCAAACCCTGGGGTGCTGCTGATCTGTACAGAAAGTGTACAGTTTAGAGTTTCTATGTGCAATGTTGGCTTAAAACGTACCTTTGCACCTCTTTGATTCTGGTGCAGCGTCTGTGAAGGACTGGTCCCTCTATACCAAGTTAAAAGCAGGCATGGGAATAGTCTAATTTATTCCATATGCAAATAACGAGAGGTTGAAACTACAGCAAAGGACCTGCATGACATGGAAGCACCCAAGCTATGCCTCCTTTCCTCCAGCCATACCAGCAGTAAGGAAGGGGAATGACACAAGAGACTTTTCACCAGTTCTGCATCACTGGAGGTGATCCTACTTGAGCAAGTTAGGGCCAATACTGCTGGTAGAATACAACAAAAAGGCCTTAATACAAGAGAGAATCTGGCCCTTAGTTTAGTTTACAATAAAGTAAAAAGGTTTAAATATATTGTTTATTATATTTTAACATGGCGTTTATTCCATTTGTCTGTTTTCCATTAAAACGTGGTTTATAAAAGTACATGTGAATCACAGCAATAAAAAAATAATTCTTTTTTCATCCCCTTATGATAATGAGAGGTACTCACTAAGACTTCTTTAAAAATTTCAAACATTTTCCAATGGAACAAAGTTCAAACTTTTCTCACAACCCTAAATATTTTAACCAATACACTCAGTATAAAGAGGATATGGAGTAGCAGAGGTAACTTATTAATTTCTCCATGCTGCCTAAAACAACAACTTTAAAAAATCTCTAATTCACAGAACAGCTTCAGTTCAATTCAGCAGTATTTCTCTGTCACCACTTGGCCAATTTCCTGTACATTACAAGGAAGAAACACACTAGTCCCTTAATTCCTGTAATGCAATCCATTACTTATTAGTGTTTTAAAAGTATACAAAGGAAGTGAATCAAACCTCTGTAAGTGTAAATATTGTACTAAAAACAGTTATGAATGCCTCTGCCCATTAAAGGAAAAGTGTGTTTTGTGATACAACACACCAAAATAGACAATATTCCTGCTTCCTTCAGCTTAGCAGTATTTTCCGTTCTTCATAATGACCTCAAATTTTAAATGCGTCTCACATTTTTCAATCCTTTCTGAGGAAATTCATCCCTATACAGAAAACTAGCACAAGGCCTATGAGCCAGCTACATACCACAAAGGTTCTATTTTGAAGAATTAAGTGGTTCACAGACCTTATCTTCCCCCTCTACCCTGAATCCAGCAATGTGGAAGACCCCAGCTGGAGAAACAAGGACATTTAAAGTACCAAACTCGCCTTTATCACTTCCAAGTTATATTCAGAAAAAAACAGCAAAACCAGAGATCTGGTAAGAAACAAAACGAAAGAAAAAAGCAGAGCACCAATCATAAGGAAAAAACAGTTACAGATAATAGATTGTAGACTCTTGAGGACTGGGAACATATTTTACTGTTTTGTGGAGTTATATACTAATGAATAAGTAATAATAATAATAATAAAAAGGCAAGAACAGGCAAGCAGGAGAAAAGAATATCAAAGCTGCCTGTAACAATTTATGAATATCAAGTTATTTTTGTCTGGTATGCTTGTTGCCTAATTTATTAATATTATGCTGTTTGATTATTTTTGTGTTTGCTATATGATTAGAAGTGGTTAATTCAAGTAGGAGTGGATCGCATGTTCACAGGAAAATGGACAACAGCTTCAGATCACCCCAATGACTATTACTTAATAGACAATACATATGTCAACCACTTTGAATTTTGATCTCATACCATACTGAATTCAACAATTGTGTTCAACAGGGAAAAACAGGAACAAAGAAATATTTGGGTGGATAAAAAGATGGTCCCTGAAGGACAAGACCGACAGGGAGACAGAGGCTGTTGGGGAATAGACTGTAATCTCAGCCCTCAGAACTGGAATAAACTGGGCCTACCTAACCCTACAGATAAGACAGATATACGTGTAGACTTTTTATTTTGCTTTGTTGAACTTTGTTTGTACTGTTGATATTAAACAATATTTCATTTTGAAAAGGCTGTTTTCAATCACTTTATTCACCACTGGTTCCAACTCCTGAAAGGAACTTTCCTAGTTAGACAAACCCAATCAAACCTGCTGAGCAATCAGGGCTGATACAAAAGGGTCTTGTAGCCTGGAGACCTGGTCTAAGTGAGGGGATTTCAGTCAGAGAAGTGAGGGTTTCACCTGAAAAGGTACACTTAGAGAAAAGTCAGTCCTGCCTCCCCTCCCCCACCTGGAGAGAGGCAACAATGGAAGCCATACATTGAATGAGATGCAGGCATACTCTCTCACCATGCACTGTCATGCTCAAGACCTGTACCCAAACAGGAGCATCAAATTGTACCCTTTAAAACCCACCAGTCACAGTTGTATCTCCCTTGTGATTTGTTCCAGACAGATCTAAACTAGTACCAATGACCTCAGTGGAATATATATGTTAAAGTGAATATGAAGGCCCCCTCTACATTCTCTGGTTTGCCAAGGGACTCTGACCTGAAGCCAGAGCTTTAATCCATTGCCCTTTTCCAAGCAGAGGTAAGAGAGAGAAGATGAGGGGAGCCAAAGCTGGGCAAGAAAAGAGGAATACCCCCTTATCAAGTATTGCTGTGCCCTGGACCAATGACCAGGCAGCTCCCACTAGGTCACAGGGTCCTCAGTTGAACACTTTCTAACACACCAACTGCACTGGAACATGTCAAAGTTGCAACAGTTGTCACTTAAACCCTCAAAACTAGACCATCAGGATGCTGGATGTAAGGGAAAATCCATGCAGCACTTTGACAGTTTTGCCATAGGGCTACAATCCTTTCCAGACCCCAAAACTGGTGATAAGATGAGCCCTCAATATCAAAGAAGTTTGAGCATAGTAGTTTAAGGATGTGAAGTGTAGGCCTATATGTGGTAGACTATAGCAAACTCCCTCCCCATCCAGCTCCTCCAGGCAGCAGCCAGTCATCCAGTCCCATCATTACCTGCAGCAGCAACAGTAATGTGTCCAGATGCAGTATACAACACCCCTTCCACTCCTCCCTGCAGCACAAGAAAAAGGAGGAGGGGAGACAGAATGGAAAAAGAAAGAAGCCGCTCCCCTTCCCACACACATATACTGAAGACAAATGAGAGGGAGAGGGAGGGATCACTACCCTAGCTGCTCCTACTTGAGATCTCATCTCCTCCTAGCTTCCATCTCTACTGCTCCCAACTCCCATCAAAGCTGTACCTTGGCTAGAAAGGTGAGCATTTTTTGACTTCCTAGTTTGACCTAGCTAAAAAAACTAGTATTTTAAGGCATTTTGAAAAAAAAGCCCTTTTGTTTGAAAAGTATAAATTATTCTGTTTTTTTCCCCACATTATTTCAGTATGTCAGCTAGGTGAATTACGGTCGCATGACTGCACCAAAAAAATCACAATACCGGCAGAATTATCAAAATTTACACAATGGAACAACTCAAGAAAATAGGTAATAACAGAATTCATTCCACTTAAGAAGTTACTCTCAAAAATAAAATAGAAGACAGTGAACAAACATGCCTATTTTGAGAACAATCTGAGTAAGAGCTCTTGGTGTGAAAGACTTTAAAACGAAGAAACATATTCAGTACACAAAGCACAATTGATCCTGTTTATTTTGCTCTTTTATTTTTTGCTGCACAATTTGAAGTTCATTGCAATATATTAAGGGCTTCAGAGATTCAACTGTATTATTTAGTACAAACAGTTATTTAAGATAAATGTATTTTTCACATTAATAGAAAAAGGTGTTTTGATATCTGTTTTATTTTACAAGGTTTTATCATTCAATATATTTCAGAAACCTAGCAGTAACAGGAATATAGTTTAAAGAAACAAACTGCAAACTGTAGTCCTGAATATTTCAGAACATTCCTAAAATTGCTATAATACAAGGCAGACATAAAAATGAAGATGAAGATAAGTACATTTCTTCTTTGTTGCTTGAAATAATAGATAGCTGATTTAATTAGATTCCAAAATTATTCTGCATATAGACAACCAACTTTTATATGTCTATTACTAAACCATAAGTAACAGATGATATCTTAATTAGATGGCCTCCTGTTTGAAAAGGCAGACCTTGGGAAACATTTAAGAGGTCTTTGAGCAGTTCTGCCCTAGCAGCCACTAAACTATTTTGACAGCTGCTCAACAAATAACTTCATTACTTACAGACTAATAGGCACAAATAGAGCTATTTAAAGACTGTGAATGACAAAATAGTTCATCAGAGGGACACATTCATTATGAAGAGAGACACAAATTAGCTTTTCAAGTAAAACAGTGGGTTATCACCAAAACACACATTTGGTTTAATTTTTTGTTGTGTGTATAGTGTAGAGGAATTACCAATACAAAATATTAGTACTCATCTAGTATGTATCTTGCTACGCTAATGAGACAGAAAAACTAATAAAAACATGTAAAAATGTTAAATGCATGAAAATTCAGATCACTGGATTATTTTTATATATTTTATGCTTTTCTTTCCCATTAAAACAGCCAAATTTCCAGTATATGAATATTAATATTAATAATATTGCTAGATTCTATTTAGCTCTAACAGTACAATGTCTATTGCCATTATTAATAAACATTGTACAAACAAAAAACAGGCACATTCTCTCTTCTGCAGAGCTTACACTTTAAAAAAGTTAGATGAAAATGTATTAAATATACTTAGATGGCATTTTCTATTCAATTTCCACTTTAATAAAAAAGGATTTACCTCCAAAAAACACACAAAAAAAGGTATGAGTAGCTTTAATATGATCTTCCCTGTGTGAAGCTGGCCATATATGACTTATTACATGTAACCGTGCAGGCAACAGACTTAATTTACACCTCAGTGACAACAATAGTCCTAATGCTCTGAACTACAGTGTTAAATTATAATATAAAAATCAAGGAAGTCAGAAAGTAAGTGCTATGGAAAAATGGCCCTCTCCTTTAAAGGTTTAAATTCCCTTTAAGCAAAAGAAATACAAAACAAAACAAAACAAAAAATCAACGTTCAATGTGTATCAGTAAAGCCCTGCAAATCCACAGATATCTGCTTTCCACGGATGCGGATATCCACGGACCATTTCTTGCAGATTGTAATTGGATGGTCACAGAGATTGGGACCTCTGTGACTTCCGGGGCAGGGCTGGAGCAGCTGCCAGTCAGGGGTGCAGGGAACAGCTGATCAGCTGTTAGGCAGGAAGGGCAGCTAGGAGGGCTGATCAGCTGTTAGGTGGAGAGCGGGGCTGATCAGCTATTAGGCACCCACAGGGCTCAACAGCTGTTTGCGCTGGCAGGGGCTCAACAGCTGATGGAGGGCTGCTGGCTCCAAAACAGCTGATGTGTGGATGCAGATGCAGGTAAAAGAGGAAGGATGGATTGCAGGTGGGGTCAAAGTTTATTCCTGCTGATGCAGATCCACATATTTGTATCTGTGCAGGGCTCTATCTATCAGATTTAGTGCAAGGTATTTATTACAGCACCTTCAAAGTGCACTTGTACTGTAGTTCTATAGAAATCCGCAAAACACACATCTGTGCAGAAAAGATGGTTACTAACCTTTCCGTAACTGTTCTTTGAGATGTGTTGCTCATGTCCATTCCAATGTAGGTGTATGCACATCACATGCACCGCTGCTGGAAGCTGTTTCCCCAGTGGTATTCTCCGGGTTGGCTCTGGAGCTCCCTAGATTGGAGCTCTCATAGCATAGTATATAGGAGACCACTGACCTCAGTTCATTCTTGCCAGCAACTCCAACAGAGGAGTAGGCAGGAGGGCGTTTGGAATGGACATGAGCAATGTATCTCAAAGAGCAACAGTTACAGAAAGGTTAGTAACCATCTTTTCTTCTTTGAGTGCTTGCTCATGTTCGTTCCAATGTAGGTCATGTCCAAGCCAGGAGATCTAGAAGGTGGGATAGGAGTTATGTTGCAAACCAGACTGCTTGACCAAAGACTATCATCTCTTGCTTGCTGCGTAATCGCATAGTGAGAAGAAAAGTTATGGATGGATGACCATGTCGCCGCTTTGGAGATATTCAAGATCAGGACTTGAGCCACAAAGGCTGTTGATGAAGCTTGCAACTTTATGGAGTGTGCTGTTAGGCAGGGGGGTAGTACATTTGCCAGGTTGTAACATGCCCACATGCAGGATGTGACCCAGGAGGATAGCCTCTGCATAGAAACTGGTTTGCCTTTCATCCTATCCGTGATAGCCACAAAGAATTGCTGGTCTTGTGGAAAGGCCTGGTTCCCTCTATGTAAAAAGCCAGCGCTCATCTAACATCTCATGATGTGTGAAGTTTTGGGCGAAATACTGGGAGGAAAATGTTCTGTATACTATGAAAATGAGAGACTACCTTTGGTAGGAAGGATGGATGGGGACAAAACTGTACCTTGTCCTTAAAAAAGACTGTATATGGCAGCTCAGAACTAAGTGCCCAAATTTCTGAGACCCTCCTAGCCAAAGTGAGAGTCACCAAAAATATCATCTTCCATGACAGGTGGAGCAGGGAACATGTTAGCAGCTCAAATGGAGACCTCCTGAGTTCTGACAGTACTAAGATAAGATCCCATGGTGGTATCGGTTTGCATGCCTGGGGGTACAAGCGCACTAGGCCCTTTAAGAACTGTGAGCAGTCTGAGTTTGAAAATATGAAGCAGCCATTCACCAGCAACTGGAAGGCACAGACTAAAACTAGGTGAACCCTTATGGATGATAGTGCAAGGCCTTCTGTCTTCAGTTGAAGTAGGTACCCAGAATTAGAGGTAGGGGCATTTTGCCTGGCTGAACACCTTTCTGAGCTGACCATAGAGTAAATCTCTTCCACACTGCCAGGTATGCCTTTCTGGTGGACAGTTTCCTGCTACCCATAAGGACCATCTGGACATCCATCAAACATGCATGTTTCAGCTTGTTCAGCCACCCAACCTTCATGCCTTCAGGTGGAGAGAAACAAGGTTCAGATGAAGAAAGCTTCTGTTCTTTTGGGAGATCAGGTCTGGGAGCAGAGGTAGCCTGATAGGTTCGTCTACCAAGAGGTTCACTAACTTTATAAACGAGTGTTGACAGGGCAATACCAGAGCTATGAGAATCATCTGAGTTTTGTCCCTTTTAATCTTGAGCAATACCTTGTAGATCAAAGCTGTAGAAGGGAAGGCGTACAGCAATTTCTCCCCCCAGGGTAGGAAAAAAGGCATCCAATAGAGAGCCCCAGTTGTGTCCCAGGTATAAGCAGAACTGGAGACATTTTTTCCTGAGGTTGGCTGTGAACAGGTCTACTGTACTGTTTTCCACTTCTGGAAGACACTAATCACCATGTCTGGACAAATGGACCATTCGTGATGATGGACAAAGAACCGGCTCAGGTGATCCGCCAGGGTGTTCTGTGATCTTGGCAGGTCAAAAGCCTCTAGATGGGCTATGCAGATTTCCCACAAATCCAGTGCTTCCTGACACAGGAGCGACAAATGTGCACCCCCTTCTTTGTTTACATAGAATATTGCAATGGTATTGTCCATGAGCACGGAGATGCACTTCCCTTGCAGGGTGGATTAAAATGCCTGAGAGGCTAAGTGTACTGCTTACAGCTCTCTAATGTTGATGTGAAAGCTCAACTCTGCTGCTGCCCACAGGCCCTGAGTTTTGAGGGCTTCCAGATGTGCTCCTCAGCCCACCTCCGAGGCATTAGTGACCTGTGACATTGAAGGGCCAGGTCTTGCAAAGGATATTCCTTCACACACATTGAGCGGATCCACCCACCACAGACAGGAGTGAATAACCAAAGGTGGAACTGTCACTATTCTATCCAGTGAGTGTTGGTTTGGTGCATACACTGATGCCAGCCATGTTTGAAGGAGTCTCATCTTGAGACGAGTGTGTTGCACCATGTAGGTGCAAGAGGCAATGTGGCCCTGGAGCTTTAGACAGACCCTTGCTGTGGTGGCAGGGTATGTCCTTAGCTTGGTCACTAGATCCACTATGGTCTTAAAACAGCTCTCCAGAAAGAAGGTCTGGTTTGGGATGAGTCAAGCACTGCTCCTCTAAACTCTATCTTCTGAGTCGGTAAAAGGGTTGATTTTTGTTTGGTCACCATGAGACCCTGGTGATTGAAAGTGGACCAAACATATCTCATGTGATCTTCCACTAGCTCCTTGGATTGGACCTTGATGTGTCAGTCATCCAGGCACAGGTACACCTGGACTCCCACCCTTCTGAGGAAGGCTGCCACTACCAACATGCACTTCATGAAGACTCTTGGGGCTGCGGATAGGTCGAAGGGAAGTACAGCGACCTGATAATGGCAATGGCTTATTTTGGAACGTAGGTTCTTTCTATGACCCTAAAATATTCCTCTGTGGACGTATGCATCCTTTAAGTGTTGGGAGGCATACCAGTCTCCTGGTTCCAAGGATGAGATAACAGAGCTTAGGGAGACCATGCGGAAACTTAGTTTCTTCATGTACTTATTGAGGTTTCGCAGGTCCAGAGTAGGTTTGAAGTCCCCGTTGGACTTTGGGATAGGAAATAATGGGAATAAAAACCTGTGTTGCTCGAAATTGCTGGGAACTCCCCCACTCCTCCTACCTTCAGGAGTGACTGTAACTCTTGAAATAGCAATCTCTTGTGAGAAGCGTCCCTGAAAAGGGATGGGGAGGGGTGGTGGTGGGGAGGCCAGGAATTGAGTTGGAGGGTATATCCCACCTTCACCCTGTGAAGCACCAACTGGTCCAATGTGATGCTGTCCCAGGCACAGTAAAAATGGGACAACTGGTCCCCAAACATAGGAAAAGGAGTAGGGATAGGATCCAGGTTGAAGACTGAAGCACTGTCCTCAGGTGTGCCTTCAAAAGCTCTGTCTGGGCCCTCGTGGCTGTCTCATGGATGTAGACATACAGGATGATACGGAATTGTGGGAACATCTGCAAAACCCCTTATCATGCCACCTTCCCAGACCCTTTCTGTGCTGGGGCGATAGAAGCAACCCAGGGTTTGAGGTTTAAAGTGCTTTCTAGAGAGCATTGAGGTATGAAGAACCAACGATTTCAAGGTTATCATAAAGTCTTTTAAGCTCTACTGGACTTCGTAAGGTAACCTGGACGATTGAAGCCATGAATTACGATACATAACAACCACTGTTGCTATTGTGTTCGCTGCATCTAGGGCTGCTTGAAGTGATGCCTTGGTGATCGCCCTGCTCTCTTCCATAAATGCTCCAAACTCTGATCTGCATTTGGCAGGCAGGAGTTCTTTGAACTTGGAGATTGCCTCCCAAGAATTAAAATAATATCTACTCAGGAGGGCCTGGTGATTGGCAATTCATATCTGAAGATCCCTGGCACATGGTTCTGTGGTGGGAGAGGCATTGGGAGGATCAGCAGACTTTTCACTGCCTCGAATGCTTCGGGGGTAGTCAGAGGAGCCAGGATAGAATCCCATGCAAGGCTCACCATTGATGAGTCCAAGTGCACCAGACTCAACAGCCCTTCCATCTGGGCTGGAGTCAATGGCACTGAGAGGGAAACCCCGGGACATGGGCAGTCCAATGCAGATCTCACCCACTGCTTTTTTGCCAGGGAGCGACCCCTGTCCAACTTCTTAGTCTTCTTGCGTGGCACCGGCGATGGTGAGCAATGACGGTCTGTTGGCACTGTTTTCCTTGGTGCCAGTGGGTAGTTCTCATGTGGGTCACTACTGTTATCTAACAACAACTATTAAACTATTTACACTCAATTACAGGTACCACTGAAGAGGAACTCACAGAGCAAGGAGACAGAAGCATTCCAGCATCTACCATGGATGGAAAGAAGGAACTGTGGGGGTGGCGGTCTCCTATATACTGTGCTATGAGGGCGCCACACCAGAAAGCACCAGAACCAACATGGGCAATACCACTGGGGAAAAAGCTTCTGGCAGCAGTGCACATGACACACATACACCTACATTGGAATGGATGGGAGCAAGCACTCAAAGAAGAATTAGATACATTATATGGGTTTAACATGTTTTAGCTGAAGTCAGTCAATATAAAAAAAAGTTTACTAAAATTGCCATCTTAAGAGGACCACAGTCTCCAAATTTTCTGAACCTGTAAATGAAACGTTGCCAAATAGAACTATACTGTCCCAATTATATCTCAATAATATTCTAGTATCTAGTTTAAACTGTTTCATAACCAATAAATGAAGTAATTACCACAAAGTATTTCCAGTTTTCTTATTTAAACTGTTTTAGAAAGAGTTTAACCAACAAACCTCTTGCCAATCAGACTAAGAGCAGATTTACACTTAAAATGCTGCAGCAGCACAGCTGCGCTGCTGTAGCACTTCAGTGAAGATGCTACCATGCCAACAAAAGAATTTCTCCCATTGGTATATTTTAATCTACCTCCACCTTGTGATGCAGTAGCTATGTCAACAGGAGAAACTCTTCTTGACATAGTGCTTCCACACCAGGGGTTAAGTCAGTATAACTGCGTTACTCAGGGGTGTTGATTTTTCACACCCTTGAGTGATGTATTTATATTGATGTAAATTTATAGTGTAGGCCTGTTCTAAGGTGAAAAACAAATAGGGTTATTCCCTTCTTTGTTGTGCTTCACTGAAAGGAACTCTCAATTTGTAATACTTCTGACAAAACTAGTAGAGTATTACTTTACAATTGAGGCTTTTCTTTTATTATGTGCCATTTTTCCTTAGCAATATTCTATTAAAAACTATCCAATTTCCAAATATCTTCTTAACTAGTCATGTAGTACTTTCCAAAAAGAAGAAAAACCAAATGATAAAAAAATTACTAATTCTGGTGGCAAGCACACCTTTTTACATAATACGAAAGGAACTGAAAATACATCTAATTTCACTCTAACAGTCACAGATCTCCACATAATACACACATAAACAATTAAAAATATCACTTGTTTTATTTTATCTATTTATTTACATGTTAAAAATAATACTATTGGTATCAAGTATAAAATATTTCTCTAAGAAAGAAAGATTTAGATCTAGATTTCTGAATCAACGCGGTAATTCTGGGATCTTCCCTGTCTGGTACTTAAAGACTACACGAGAGAGAGAGAGAGAGAGGGACAGAGAGAGAGAGATGGAATTTGTTGACTTTTAGAATGCAAACCTATATAGAAATTTAACACTGAACCAGAGATTTCTTCAAAGACCTCAGATGTTTAAAAAAGTTTTCCCACAAAAGCAGAAGAAAAGCAACTTCAATAAGTGTCAACTAATTCACCATACACAATAACCCTTCACACCCCACCAGTGAAATAGGGGAAGGAGAAATGGAGCTGTGAGGATCATTATTTTGGCTAACTCAAATAGGAATTAATTGGAGGACTTCCAGAGTTAAATGTATGAATCTCTACAGCTTGACCTAAAAACCCAGGGCTCCCAGGACTGTTATAGACTCATATCTGTGGAATGGCAAAGAGTACACAACACATACTAACCGAGGGCTCAACAAACCCCAGGCGCCAGGGGTTTGTCTTTTCTCTGATTTCTGGCACGCAGCTTTTATTTATTTATTTTTAAAATAAAGAAAAAATAAACATCCTCTAGAACAGGAAATTTTCCTTGTGTTGGGTAAGAGAAAATGGGAGACCTACTTGTGCTAGTCAGAAGATTAAAGTATTCAGTTTGGACCAAATTCTGCCCCCAGGTATGCACACAAATCTCTCATTTGATTTCATCCCAAGCGCACAAATATATCTAGGGTAGAAGTGGACCTTCTGTGTTTGGAATTAACACACGAATGAGATAAACAACAAGTCCAAACTCAGTATCTTTAAAGAGTTTACCCTAAATTACCAAGAACTTGTTTTAATGTGCCACAAGGTTATTTTGGTAAGAGAAACCAAGATAAATTTGTCTTGAGATAAGACAAAGACAAGCTTTCATAATACAAGCATCCTTTTAATAGAGTGACAAAAGTGATCACAAGCCTAAGAAAATAGGAAAGCCTGGAAAAATAGTTTCTCCTTTCAGCAACAAGATAAAGGACAACCATACCAATTATGTTAAAGGATTGTTTTTAATATAAAAATAACGGTAATTTATTAGAGCATTTCTTTAGTCATGTAAAAACCCTCTTAGTGTGGCAAATTGCTGGCTCTGCTGTGGTGAGTCCTGCACTTTTCTCTTACGTGGTGGGTCCGGGTACCACCTGTAGCCCCTGGTTCTGGGTGTTGGCCCTTTCGGCAATGGGGGGTCTCCTCTTTGCTGTGTCCCAGCCTATGAACAGCAGTTATGCGCTGCTGACAGTGCTTGCGGCTGCAAATCTTTCCCCTGTGTAGCAGGTTCTTTTTCTCAGGCCTCTGTGCCTGGGAAGGCTCTTTGCTCTGCTTGAGCAGGTTTTCCCCTCCCTGGTCGCTACACCTTTCTCGTGGCTCTTTTCTGATCCTCCAGTTAACTGCAGCACTCTTCCAATACTACCCCAGCTCTCCTCACTCTCCTTGTCTGGCTGGAGCAGGGTTTTTTACCAGGTCCCTGGTTCGGCCTTAATTGGTGTCAGGTGCTCCTAAATGACTTGTAGTAATCTCTGCTCAGTCCACAGAATGATCAGAGCCATGTTCCCTGTGGACTGAGCAGAGGTTACTACAATGTACTTTTCCCCTGACCAGGAAATTCAGGGATCATCAAAGACATTAGATGTTGTTGCCAACAGCACTGTTTTAAAGGTTCGCCTAATAGAGAGGGTGACAGTTTTCCAGTTATTCTACAATCTCCAAAGTGATTATGGTCAAAGATATATACTTTAACAAATGTTCTCCCTGAAACATAAAGAAGCAGCCATTTTGCCTATGGGCCTGGCTTCAATCTTACTGAAAACAGTGGGAGGTGGCAGACAACTTTATTAAGGGCAGTCTCACTTCCACATGCAGACAGACTGTAAAGAAATGGTGGCCATCTTGTTGGCTTCCCCTATTGGGTAATAAGAGATGGTGACCATAGTGAATAAGGGAAAACTCGTGAGTTTACAAATTAAAGTATAATAATAAAATAACCAAGGACCTGGATGAAAACATCAAACCAATAACTAAAACAGAAGACTCAGTAACTTGGGCCTCTACCTGTTCTATCTTATCTGTCTTATTTTCTATTATATGTATATAATAAAAACTGTAAGTAACAATAATTTGGTCTAAAAATTTATAAAAGTATAAAATTAAGCAAGCCTAAATTGGGTAAACTCGTGCCTCAAATTCCCACCTTACATCTTTCATCATGTTTTCATGAGACAGGTAAAAAACACCACACAATTGCTAAAGTTGCAATAAAATCACAAAGATTTGGCAATATTGAGATCTGGGCTTATTCCAGACTGTCTCAGATTTCCTGTGCAATTTCTGGTGAGGCATTAGGATTTGATTTTGGCAGATTACAGGCCTGCTCAGCACTTGTGAAAACCAGGCATTAATGTTTTCGTGCTTCAACTTCCTACCTGTAAAAAATTCAAATAATACTTGCCTATCTCACAACCCTATAATTAAGATATGTTCCATTAATCTATGTGAGGTGCTCAAATGACAGAATGATTAGGGTCATAAAAAAGCCTAAAAGTAAATAAATAACAACATAATAGAGTTTATCAAGTTTGTTATATTAGTTTAAAATGCACATCTTAAAATAAATATTTTGGTTTCTGCAGGTTAGTTAAGACAAGTTTCTATGCATTCTGCCAATAATCAAGTTTGAAATGTTAAGGTTTCTGGGATTAAAAGGTTTGTCAAAGTCCTATTAAAACTGCCAAATACTTAATTCCCACAATATTTTTTTCATCTTCCCAATTGATAAAATGAGTATTGAAACACATCTTCATTGTACTGATAGATAACAGATTTGTTGGAAAAAACATTCTTTTTAGAATAAGATTCTATTCTACTGGAACATAAAAAGATTTAGTCTGTTGTTCTGCTCTCATGACCAAAAAATTAGATTTTCGCCACCCCTGGGAAATACAAGAGTCTCTGCGGGCAAATGGAAAGTTTTAGGACTGGATTAATGCTTTAAAGCAATGTGAAGTTTTCCTGCTAAAATGTAGTTTTATCCTAAAAAAGCCCTTTCAAATGGGGGAGCTTTTACTTTTCACGAGCTTTTACTTTTAGATCAATTTTATGAATTAGCAAATAGGATGGACAAGGTGGTGATGATTTATACCCCTTTCTTCCAGTGAGTGGTTTTACATTAAATTTAGTTTCTAATTTGTCATTTTGTTCCAGCCATAAGAAATTCCTAAGAAGTGAATCCTAAGATTAAAGAAATGGAAATGTATTGTTTTTCTTGGTTGCTGTTTGAGTTTGTATGTGCAGATCACTGAATAACAAACATCACATTAGGCCAACAGCATTATAAACTTGATACACTAAAGAAAATTGTACTCATGATTAATTTATTGAAAGTTACTTTACTGCTTAAGATGTTATTATACTATTTTACTTAGACTACTGAATGTCTATGCGCATGTCCATGAAATTCACAGAAAAACATAATGCCGCTGTTTTATAACAGCCTCCAGTAGAAGAAAATGTGCACATATTCTACTCTGAAAATTCATGGGGGAAAGCTCTTTTCATAGAGTCTGCCTCTATAAGCAGAATAGGATGTTGCTTAGGGTAGCAGCCATACCCAATGGACCAAAAATCTTGCACTGAAGAACTTCTAACCTTCTAATATCTACCCACTGCCTTTATTTCAATCCAATGAAGTGACTGAAGAGGGGATGGGGAAATGAAGCGAATCAACATCAAAATGGTTATTCAGAGGATGGAACACAGGAGGGGCTAACGGGTATGTCTACAATGTACCTGCAGGGGAGCCTCTCCCAACCTGGGTAGACCAGCAGGGCTTGAGCTAGTGTGCTAAAAATAGCAACGTGGACATTATGGCTCAGGCTATCTGCATGGCGGGAGGAGGATCAGGTGGGCTTGAAAGTCTGAGATCATCAAGGAAATTTTGATTTCTACAGTATGAAGTTAGTGAACTACAGTATGCAAATATCTTAGCAAAACTTACATTTTTGGCTGTCTTTAAATGATAATTTATAATTGTACATAAATGGAGATGAAGGTACACAACTGTCTATCCAGATGCACATTGGACATATTAAAACATTTTCATTATCAGATATTCCTATTTTAGGGAAGGATCTAGAAACCTTGTATTTGTATGTGTATAACAAGCACACACAAAACTTCAATGACTTAAAAGATACAATTTAATTCAATTACTTTGAAAGTGAATGGACTCATACAGAAACAGAGTCTAAAGGGAGGAACTATCAAATCCTGAGTATCAGAACTGTTCTTCAGAATTTATAAACAATCTAAAATATTGATATTTACCTGTTACTAAATATTTACACAACACCAGATCTGTTCGTGATGCTTTACAGATATTTAAGAAAGGCTACGCCTCTGCCCCAAAGATCTCACAAACTACAATATAAGTACACTATAAAATATAAATACATCAATAAAAAATAATAAATTGGGATCCATTACTTTTGCATATGATTTCCTGAATGAATGCATGTAGTCACCATGCCTTCTCATTACTCCTCCTCCAATGGATTAAGTTTGGCCATTTTATAAAACCAACACATTGCTAAAACTATTCCTGTACACATCCCTGTGGTCTTATCCAGTGTGTGGTTGTCAACATTTGATTAAAAAAAAACCCAGGGACTGATCTCCAAATAACATGGAAGCTTTGTAGACCTCCAGAGTACAGTCAGATGAGTTTCAAGTTATTTTTAATATTAGGTATCTCTAGTTAGACCCTCAAAATGGTTGGGGTTTGGATAAACATCTAGAAGTATGAGTTCTTCACTGAACCTATGGAGGCTTATGTGTGCTAACACTCTCTTTATCTATTTTCTTCTTGTGTGGTGACTATGGGCTACTGTTCCTTCCCTCAGTGTTTTCAGGTGAGACTGAAATGTGTAGTTCCTACCCAAGCATTATCAGAGTTTCTTCCTCATTCACATCTTAAGGTGAAAAGTTTCTCTTCTCTCCCACACCCAAAGGTCTTCTTTAAGGATTCTTTCAAACTCTCTCATCCCTCTTGAAATCTTCCTGTTTCTCTCTACCATTTATCTCTTTCCCAGAAATTACTGATGTCTCTGCTCTTCCCACTCAAAAAAGATAATGGTGTCTCACTTTGCCTTTCTGTCTATCTCTAGATCACTGGTATTTTTATTTCTCTTTCCTCACCTATCCTAAGCCCAGCCATTTCTATCCCCAAATAAAGTCAATTATGTCCCTATTTTCTAGATCTGCAGGGAAATGGAAAAGGAGAAAAATGGTTCACTCCATTATCATTCTCTCATTACAGAAGTGGACTGGGCCTAATATTACTTCTGACTGCTCATTGCCCCTCTATGCTTCTGGGCCACTCACCATTCAGTCAGCAGGAGGAGCTTGGAAACATGGATGAGGAAGGGAAGGGGAAAAGCAATCATGGTTAGCCTTCTAACTACTCAGCACAATGGTTCATACTGGCAGAGGTGGACAATCCTTTTCTGAAACCCTAAAGCATCATCAACTGTCACAGTTCTCAATAGTGACTAATATTTCTGATTTGCCATCTGAAAATGCCAATTTGTCAAAATCTACTCTCAACAAAATTCTGCGGCAGGTTCTAGTCAGAAACCCCTTGACAGCCTGTGTGGTGGTGAGACAAGTCGCCTGGAAGCCTTGACTCCAGAGATCACAGATCCTCAGCAGCCAATGGTCACAAGGTCCTTGGTTCTGGGGCAGCCAACCTTGGACTAGGGGATCCCGGAGTCCCTGGCTTATTGGCCCAGCTTCCAGTCTGGTCGGCACCCTTCCTATATGACAGAGGGGTTGCTCAGCTCCCTGGCTGATAGCCACATATCTGTTCTGTGAAAAAAATCTGATTATTTGTTGTTCTTCTAAAGGTAATTTTTTTTCAAAATTTTAGAATTTTTCACAGAATGGACATCCCATTCCAGGCCATCTCTACTTTAAACACAGGACAGTATCAAAGAAGGAGACACAAACAGATTGCATTTACGTAAATCCATGTTTTCTAGTGGTTAAAATACAGGACTGAGAGTCATGAGGCCAGGATCCAAGTCCCAATCCTACTACTAATTTGCCATATGGCACTATGATGTCAGGCAAGACCTTTTTTGACCTTTTAAAAATCTTTTTGTGTCTCAAATTCTTCATCTGTGAAATGGAAGTATCCACTTTTGTAAGCTGCATTGAGATTCTTGTGCTACCTAAATGATAAACATTATTTTATAGTCACACATGATGGGAAACACTAAAGCAAAAGACATTCATTTTATCAGAATAAAAAGATAAAACTTATCTGTTTACAAGTCAATAGCACAAACTTCCCAAATCACAGAGAGGAACTGCTACTAGAATCAAATCTTTCCAAAGTTCCATCCACCCACTATTTAGGCTAAATTTATGTGTATAGCTAATATTCTGGGACCAAAAGAATTTATGCTACAGTGGTATTAAATAAAGATCATAGCTATAATGTAACACAGGTATAAAGATTCAGAGCAATTTAAAGATAAAAGACCAAATTCAACACGTTGAAAGTGGAAAGAGTTCCTATTTATTCAATGGGAGTTGAATTACTTTCACTAAGGTTGAATTTGGTCCAAAAAACTGTACCTGGATATAGTTTAATAGACTATTATTGAAAGTGTCCTTTCCCATTTTGTTAGACAAAGTTGTAGCATTTTGCTATGAATTTCATGAAAAGAAAAGAGGAGGGGCTACCAAAAACAAGAGAGATGAAATTGTGTTCTATTGAAGTCAACAGAAAGAGTCCTGTTGACTTCACTGGAGCCAGGATTTCTCCTGGGGAATTTACCTGCTGGTTACCATTTCCTTAGCTGAAATATAAACATTCTTTTGCTCTTTATGTCAATCTTGTGTAATCACAGAATTACGGTCAGCAATATATGAAAAAGGAGGGGCTGACTTGTTTTTCAAATGAAAAAAGAAAACTTTTGGTAATAAATGGGTTTCAACCTCCATAATTCTGTAAAAAAAGTAACGGGAGGCCATAACCAACTATATAACCATGACCTATTTAGAGGCACACATATCTATAACTCCACACAACACAAAACAATTGTTTATTTTACAAAAATTCTTTTACTAATCGATCACAAATTCATTGGAATTAGATAGGAAGCCAGTTTTTTGTTTATTTTAGTATCCATTCTCCCAATAAAATAAGGAGATCCCATCTTTTCTTATTATTATTCATGATTTTAATATAAATTATAGAAATTAAATTGTGAAGCATCTTCTGGAGAGTACAGGTCAACCATCTGGAACACTCCTGCAACGTCTGCTTATTTTAAAGGGAACATTTTTTTTGTTTCCATCTTAAGCACCGAAGCAACCAGTTCAAAAACCTAATTCAATAGTAGAGTATGTACTACCATGCAATTAAAGGCACGAACCATAACTGAATGTGAAATCCTAGACCTATTGAAGTAAATGGGAGTTTTGCCATTGATTTCAAAGGGTCCAGAATTTCACCCACATTATAGAAAATTATGAGTATAGAAAATAAGTCAATTTACTGGAAAAAATCCAATGTCTATGAATATCATGAATAGCTTACATTTCTTCTGATTTCATCTTCCATCACAAAAGTGGGTCAGTTATTCTTACTGGTTCTATTTTAAATGCAAAACAAATGACGTGAGCAGAGCAAGAAATTTGCTCCATTCAGAATATTTTAGATGCTACCTCACTGCTAAAGAAATGTGTTCTTCAGATACACAGGGTCTACACAGGTCTTTCATTTTGACTGACAGAGGGGCACTGTGTCTGTGTGCTTTCAATAAATACAGTATAATATAAATTATATACAATATAAATTCTGCAAAGAACCCCCCCCCGAAACAATGGTTTTAATTTCTCCTACAGATGAGGAGTAACTTTTTAGTTCTAGGATTTATACAATGCAACTTAATGAGATCTCTGTGGCTACCCCTGTTCCAAGGTCTCTAGTTATGTGAAAGTCACCAGTATTGGAATTTGCTCACTTTTCGTTACCTAGCTCTCTCTTTTTTTCTGTTTCACTTAACATTGTAGAACCTAATTTATTGTTGTATTTAACACCCTCACCAGCAGCTTTTCTTAAATCAAAGTATGGGAAAAAAGTATGGTTCACAGGTTATGCAATCCAGTTTTAAAGCTGAAGTTGTAAATAGTAGTACTATGCAATGGGACTTCAGGTTTGGGTCCCTCTCTGTATGTCTCATCACATGTATGGAAAATATGAGGATACAGTTTCTATAAGGAAACTTCCTTTCTTTAAAGTTTAATACTTTAGAAAAAAAAGGACTCTGGTGTTAAATAGGGAAAATGACCCCTGACCTACCGGTATCTCTTTCATAATTATGGATAAGAAGATATTTCAAACCAAAATTATCTGCTTGAAGAAACCAGGCTAACCCAGTCCACATTAGCAGTGTGGCAATTGTTTTACATATCCTCTAAAAGGAGAATGCAGGTCAAAGCAATAAAATTCTTTTTTGCCCTCTGTTTGTCTAATGAAATATTTCATGATGTTTAGATAGCCATTCTAAGTTCTACTTAAACTTAAAGACTCATAGACTTTAAGGCCAGATGAGATCATCATGATCATCTAGTCTGACCTCCTGCATAATGTGGGCCACAGAACTTTACCCACCCATTCCTGTAACAGACCCCTAAGCTATGACTGAGTTATTGAAGTCCTCAAATAATGGTTTAAAAAGACTTCAAGGCACAGAGAATCCATAAGCAAATGACTCTGTGCCCTATGCTGCAGAGGAAGGTGAAAAATCCCCAGGACCTCTGTCAGTCTGCCCTAGGGGAAGATTTCTTCCCAACCCCAAATATGCTAAACCCTGAGCATGTGGGCAAGACTCACCAGCCAGATACTCAGGAAAGAATTCTCTGTAGTAACTCAGAATCCACCTCATCTAACATCCCATCACAGGCCATTGAGCATATTTACTGCTAGTAGCCAAAGATCAGTGAATTGCCAAACATCCCCTCCAAAAAAACTTATCAAGCTCAGTCTTGAAGCAACCCAGGTGTTTTACCTCCACTGCTCCTCTTGAAAGCCTGTTCCAGAACTTCACTCCTCTGATGGTTAGAAACCTTCACCTAATTTCAAGGCTAAACTTCCTGATGGCCAATTTATATCCATTAGTTCTTATGTCCACATTGGCGCTGAACTTAAATAATTCCTCTCCCTCTTTAATATTTATCCCTCTGATGTATTTATAGAGAGCAATCATATCACCTAGCATTTTTTTGGTTAGGCTAAACAAGCCAAGATCTTTAGTCTCCTCTTGTAAGACAGATTTTTTCATTCCTTGGATCATCCTGGTAGCCCTTCTCTGCACCTGTTCCAGTTTGAATTCATCTTTCTTAAACGTGGGAGACCAGAACTGCACGCAGCATTCCAGATGAGGTCTCACCAGCACCTTGTATAATGGTGTATATATATTTCCTAATATTTGTTATAAGGTTATTTGTTATAACCTGCTTGTTCATCTGTTCTATCTATTTCAATATATATTAGCAGCAATTACTGTTTGTGCATCCTATACACTACTTTACTATAGCCAAGCCTTGAATCATGACCCTCCTGAACAGACAGGAAACAGCTTTGCTATGCCAAGCAAACTGAAACAGAGCTTTCCCTTTGCTCAGTAGAAACTAAACTAACCTTGTTTCGAATTGAACTTAATATTGGCATATCTTATAGAAGATGCAACTTGACCTAAACTCATAAGAAAAAAGAGTAATCAACTGTCCTTAAAAATTATTATAACAAAGTCTGTGGATCAGGCCAATTTTACACCAAATATTTTAAAACAACAATTAAATCAATGGACAAACTGACAGCACTACATGTCATGCAAATGTTAAGAAAAGGCAGAGAGTAAGGACACTGAAATGTTCGCATAAAACTATTGTCAGGTAGATAACATGGAGGTAGTGGAGATGAAGATGATGAGGAAGAACAACCAAAGGGAATCTCTATAATGCTATAACATTTCTCTTCTAAAATTTTCTACTATTGCTAATAGAAGATCAAAACAAGTTAATTTATTTGCCAAATCTCCAATTCTGCCAACAATTATTCACAGCATTAACTTCACACCTTAATACTGGAATTCAGTGGGACTACCCATGTGAATAAAATTACTTGTGTGTGTTAAAATATCTGGAGAACTGAAGCCTAAATGTGCAGACCAGAGAAGAACATTTTAGCAGGAAAATCAACTAAGGATGGTGCAAAATAACACCAGAAATCACCATCAGAATTACTACTGCACCAGAGAAATATACCCATGGCCAAATTTGCTGCTTCAACAGTATATCCATAGAAGCTGTACTCACTTACTGTACTCACTCACTTAGGACAGAACTTCATCCCCAGAGAATAACAGATTGACATTCATTATGCACATCCAGTAAGTGTTAAATTGGAGCATGTTACACTATTCTGACTCCTACACGTGTTTTTCAATTTATTTACATATAGTGTGTGGCAAACAGCCAGCTTCTCCCTAGTGGGACTCGCACTTTTGCTTCTCGTAGCAGGCCAGGGTGTTGTCAGTTATCCCATCTCCCCAGGGAGGGGGGTAGGGACTCAGGCCTGCCCACTACTCCGGGTCCCAGCCCAAGGGCCCTATGAGTAGCAGCTATGTGCGGCTGGCACCATACTTGCAGCTGCAGACTTTTCCCATGGGTATTTTCCCCCCTCTGTCCTTCTGGCTTCTTGAGCCCAGTACCTTCCTCAGGACTCTGCCTCTCTTCCACACACCGCTGTACTCTGTTCTGCTCCTCTTCACAATGCCACACCCTCCCAGCTCAGTAGCACAGCACACCTACTCCTCCAGCTTGTGCACTGTCTCTCAGGAGCAGGGGGTTTTTTATCAGGCACCTGACTGGGCCTTAATTGGCCTCAGCTGCCCCTAATTGCCCTCTAATAACTCTGGCTATTCTACAGGAAGTAGAATAAGCCTGGATCATTCTGAGGCTTACATACTGCCCTTCCACTACTCTCCTACTGCCCTCTGCCCTTGCTATATCACTAGTGGTAAAATACTGCAAGCCTTATATTTACCATTTCTGGTTTTTTGTTGGTTCTTTTGCAATTACCATTTTCCTTGGATTTTTAATTGGACCACGTAAGCTCCCCATCCCAAAGTGCAAGCATCTGTTAATTCTGTCCTTGTGGGAAGGGGTACCAAAAATGGAACCTCATGGTATACTTGGAGCAGATCTGTTCATCAACTTACATAACATAAGACCAGGGACCAATCAGCTGGGTGTGGAAAGAAATACTGATATCCCTTCTCAGGGACTTGTTATTTCCTACCTGCCCTCTTAGAGTGGATAGAATGGAGTGTGGAGTATGCCAGAACCTTAGCAGGCTCAAGAAGGCCTTCATTTATGGGCATTACTATTCTGCCCTGCATTGCAGCATGGAGAATGTCCAGCAGTTTATGTTGTCTCTCCTTAATAACCTCAGCAGGACTGTTTAGAATCTCAGCAATCCTCTTCCTCAGAATCACTTCCCTTAGTGAGTTTAGAAAAGGAGACTCTGTAGATCCCAAGTTGCCCTTAGGCTCTGAGGCACCAGGGAGAATAACCAGGCTGCATGCCCTAGAAGAGGACTTATCCCCTGCCTGAGGAGATTCAGTCTCTTAATTGGGGCTGTAAAGGAGAATCTATTCATGGAGTCATGACTGGAGTGATGTTTTTACATCCCTCTCTGAGGGAACTGATGCAGTGGCTAAATTAGAACTATAATGGAAATCAGGATGGAGGGGGAACCACAGGTAGCCAGTGCCAACGCTGGAAGTGATTGGTCTTTCTCAGGCTACTTGGCAATCATGGGTTCAGGTTACACTGATTTCTCCATCAAGAACAATTTCAACCTTTCCTTTCTGTTCTTAAGGGTCTTTTTGGAAAAGGAATAGCATACAGAATAATAGTTTGGAATATGCCCCTCTCTCAGACAGATGAGACATGTGTATTGTCTTTTGTTAATGGGCATGATGGAATCACATGACAGACAAGTCATGAAGCCAGGAGATTTGGTGTCTGCCATTGTGCAGGAATCCTGCTTATTTAAGAGGGTATCTTCTTGATCCTCTTCTTTCTTCTTCTCTCTCTCTTTTTTTTTTGGCCGATGGAAACAATGAAAAACAAAGAACAAACAACAACATGTAGAAAAGAAATGAAGAAATAAAAGAATACACAAGTAAAGAATGGCTATATCTCACTAAGACATTGATGCTGTGGTTTTATGTCTTGCACTCCAGGCAGTATCAAAGGAACTGAGCAGCAGTTGTAGCTACCCCACACCTTATGCCTTTAAGTACCATAGCTACAAATGTGTAGGGGAGTTACAGGGGCAGATAGGATTGTTTTGAACAGCAGTATCTGTTCTATCACATGCTCACCAATAATGGAATTGTGCAGACAAATCACTCAAAGAACAGTCATATCTCCTCTCAACCTTCTTTTTGCTAAGCAAGCCAAGCTGTTTTTGCTTCCTCATAAAATAGGCTCTTCATTTCTTCTGATCTGCCTTCTCTGTACTTGTTCCAGTTGGCTTAATCTTCCCTGAGCAATGGGGTGACTAGAACTCTATACAATATTTCAAATGAGGTCTTACCAGTGCCTGGTACAATGGCATAAATACTTCACTGTCTCTACAGGAAATACCTCGCCTGATACATCCTAGGATTCCATTTGCCTTTTTCACAGCTGCATAAAAAGTCCATAAATATAATTCATAAACATTGGTCACTGTCACTCCAACAAATGATTGGAAAATATTTTATTTGGATTATCTAAAGAAACTCTGTAGAGCATATGTCATTATAAGAACTCCTTGTTTTCTGTTCTTCCACCTCTTGATGATGTAAATGTAAAAAAAATCCTCTCTACTAAATAAAGGAATAAGTTGACAATGAAATAAAAGGAGAAAAAGGAGAGCATATTAAGATTCTAATGCAATTGTACATAAATAGCTCTGAGACTTAAACATAGTTTCAGTAGTTTTTCAATGATCAATAGACCAAATTGAGGAGTTCAGATGTCAACATAAGCATCTGATCTGCCATTTTCATTTGCCTATTTATAAAGCAGGAGTTGATACTACACATGAAGAAAGTAGTTAGAACCTTTCTGATAATTTGAAGTAAACTAGTACAGCCAGGTGAAAAAAGGCCAAAACAGTTTGACACTAAAAACAAAAAGGAAGGATGGAAAGGAAGATTTATGGTTCAATTCTGCAAAAGGCTGAATGTCCTCAATTCTCATGAAAGTCAGAAGGAGGTGAAAGTGTTCTGCACCTCTCAAAAAGTACTCAGTAATGCTCAAAGCATGGTGGGAAAACTGATTTTTGTACTGTTGTATTGTTTATTGAAGTACTGTTTAATTTAGAATTACCATCACCAATTTCATATGAAAAAATCTTCCTTTACATTTACCAGACTAAGTATAGTGTGTTACTGATAAAATTAACATTTGAGTTCCAAGATTAAAACAAATGTGGTTCAAGCATGGATCAAGTTATCACATAACTACATTAATATCTAATTTGGCTATGGTAGATAAACACCAAACACTATATTCAATTATTTCCATGTACTGTTTCTAGTCAGTGGTATGCAAAAACATAATGAAAGTCAGAACAATCTGCAATATTTTTTGTACATATGTTGCACATAGAAATGGTATTTGAATATTTTCATTGTCAAAGTTTTATTTAAAAAATAAAACTTAGACACTGAGACCCAAAATTTAGATAATGTAAAACACAGCTAAATCCAATAAAAATGTTTCCATAAACTATTTTTAACCTCCAAAAGTTACAGGTTATTTTTAATTAATATACATTTTCTTGCAATGTTTGTAATCTCATTTAATGTGCTAGGGAATGAGAACCTGAAAGTTAGAGTAAGAAACTCACTGTAAACTAAAGTAAAACTTACTCTTGTGTGTTTTTACTTTACAAGAACAAAAAGTGCAAACATGTAAAAGCTTCTAATACCGGAAATAATGAAAAGTAAAATTCAAATTTAAAAAATTAGGTTTCAATCCTTCAAAGATTTACACAAGTGCTTAACTCACTTGTACTCACAAGTTTAAAGTTCATCACATATATAAGCCTTTGCATAATAGTTGCTATTCTAGACCCCTACTTTCTAGTGGGGCCTTAACATAGATCCTTATGCCACCACAAAATCACACAAAAGCCAATGAAACTTCAAAGAGGCACTAGTGATGTAAATCACTTGCATATCTTCCGTAGACTTTGCAGCATCTCCTCTGTGCGCCGTCCACACTGTGTTGCGTCAAAGGGAACAGTGTTTCCTTCAACGCAGCACTAAGCCACTTACTGGGGTGGTTTTCCTGCGTGGCTTGCTGGATCGACGAATTTGCCGCCATCAGTGTAGACCCAGCCCTACTGTTTTCATTTGGAGGTTTGATTTTGATGGGTACAGTTCCACAGTTTTTCTAGTAATATCTTTTCTTTTCATTCCTAAGTTTTTCAGTAACTAACATGTAATCCTACCAAAAGTATTTCATGAGACCTGACTGTCTTGATTCTCAGTGCAATTTCCAATTAAACTACAGTATGCACGTACATATGTATTACCTAGACACAATTCTTAGGAGAATGTCCAAAGACAACTTTTAGCATAGAAAAGGAGCTTTACTTCAAGTGTCTTGTTATGCAGAGAAATTGACAAGTATGTAGGAGAAATATGCATATACTAAAATTCATTATGATACTGAATTCCCAATACATTGGCTTTTCACTTCTGAGGATAAGAGAGAGGAAAAAAGCTAGAAAAGAGATATATTTTAAATTTATATTATTGTTAATTTTTATGTTGGTTATAGTACATTGTATGTTCTTATAATAGGGGGCTGAAATGAATTAAGAATAAATCAGTGATTTGCTGACTTTCTAGAGAACTGTCAAAAGTCTTCCATGGAAATTTCAGAAAAAATATTGGATGGAATCCTAAGGTAACATTTGCAAACATTAAACATGTGGAATTTATGGCCCACCGTCAAAAATTAATATAATCCATTAAGGAAAAAAATATTCTTACACTTTTCTTCCTTTTCAAATACACTACCTCATGGATTTGTATAAAATTTTTATTTCAAAAGTGAGAATCAACATTTTAGCACAAAGGCAGCAGTTAATTATATCAACTATATCACAAAAAATTAATATTGTTAAAATAACACTAATTTATAGCTATATGCAACAAAACAATATAAGGAGTCAATGTTGAATGAGGAAAACTTAGTTTTAATAGTTTTTGCTAAATTAAAGTTCAAACCAATGAGGTACTGAGTGTCCTCAATTTCTGTTGGCCTCAAGAGGCTTGCAGGAGAAGCTCTGCATCTTGAAAATTCAGAAATAAATTTTTCAAAAATATCTAAGTGACTTTGGAACTTTCAGACAGATTTAATAACTTAGGAATTTAAGACCCAGTGAAAGTCAACAGGACTTAAGTTCTGAAGTCACTTTGACAAGAGGTCTTGGATGGTTTTTGAAAATTTTACTCCAGCTGTTATCATTTGTTTATTTATCATTTATATTGCAGTGAGACTTAAGAGTCTCATTCATGGACTAGGGACCCATTTTGTGCCAAGCATGATACATGCAACTTATTATACATTTACCTTTCTATTTCAAGTGGCATACTGGATATAAAAATATGTAATAACCTGTGCAAAACTGCACTCCAATACTGTAAATACATAGGAATATAGTACTAGAAGGGGCCTCCTTGGTCTTCAAGTCCAATCCCCTGCTATTGCAGGCAACCCCACCATATAATTCTGTTCATACACCTATCAAGCTCCATTTTAAAACTAGTTAGGCTGTTTGCTGTCAGTACTCCTATTGGGAGGCTGTTCCAGAACTTTGCTCCTCCGATGGTTAGAACCGTCTCTTAATTTCCAGCCTAAATTTGTTGATGGTCTGCTTATACCCAGTTGTTCTTGTGCTAACTGTGATGCTGGCAGACCAAGTGCCAGCTCATGCCAAGGCAAAGGGCCTAACTGAACACTGACAAATGCATAGCTGGAAACCAGTCTAACTTATTGATGGGTTAGTAAAGTTTAAATAGATTTTAGTGTTACAAGAATATGTTAAAACTGCATTCCTAACACCCTCCAGGAAGGGAGGCCTATGCATGAACTCATCCCATCAGCTTGGATTCTGTGTTGAGGGGAGATAAAAATCCTTGACAAGGAGAAACCATTGTCTTTATGCTGTCTGGACACTGATGAGCAAAGATTCCTAAGCATAAGCAAGAGATTCTCATGCTGCTTGGCACTAATCACCCCTAAACGACGTAAAGGGCTGCTTATTATAAAAGCTTATATTACCTTTTTAAATCTAAGACTATAACTCATTTTTGTCTGTATATTTCCTGTTTTAATCTTGTAAATACTCTTATTTCTTTTCTTAATTAATAAATGTTTAGTTAGTTTATTATAGAATTGGCTACAGGCTTTGTCTTTGGTTTGAGATCTGAGTACAGTTGACCTGGGGTATGTGACTTGTCTTTTGGGACTGAGACTAACTCGATTATTGTGATTTTTGGTGTAAAGTGACCATCTATTACATAGTTCAACTTGCTTGGATGGCGAGATACACTGGAATGCTCAAGGGGACAGCCTGTGATTCCTTGTTAAGACTGTTATAGTGCTTTAGGAGTTCATACTTGTTACTGGGTTGGTGACATCTAATTATAGATCATATGGCCAGTTTGGGATATCCACCCTGCTTTTGATAGTCTGCCTGGAGGCTGGCACTCACAGTAGTGAGCCACTTCAAACAGCACAACACTGACATTGTCCCTAATGTTTATCCCTGTGATGTATTTATAGAGAGCAATTTTATCCCTTCTCAGCCTTCATTTTGCTATGCAAAACAAGTAAAGCTCTTTTAGTCTCTGCTTGTAAGATAGGCTGTCCATTCTCCCATCACCCTAGTAGCCCTTTTTTGCACTTGTTCCACTGTGAATTTACCTTCCTTGAACATGGGTGAATCAGAATAGCACCAGTTTTCCAGAAGAGGTTTTACCAGTATAGGTGGCCAAAACTCAGTGGTTTCAGTTTGCCACAAGTTGAAGTATTTCTGAATTTGCTGTCATTCCAATCCAGAACAAAAGAAAATGTTACAGAAATTTCTCAGTGAACCAGAGATCCTCAAACATGCTGTTTCTCAAAAACTGAAATATGGTGTTCCTAAAACAAAATATGTGAAATTGATATTTTTGGATGGCAGGCTCCTTGCAGCAGAGCAGGGAGACTATGATCCCCAAGAGACCCACTTTCAGTTGCAGTTCTGAGGGCTGGCAGGCTCCATCCAGGGTGCCAGAGCCTGGCAGGTTCTCTGCAGCAGGGCTGTCAGCCTTAGAACACTAGTAAGTTTCCAAGAGTAATAGAAGTGAGAGAAGGGAAAAGGTAATTTCAAAAAGGTTATAACTAAGACAAGCTAAAAGTAATTACATGGGACAAATGAAGGACACATCTTTAGCCCCATAGCTTTGTCCCTGCCAAATTTCAACAGCCTACTGAACCCCAAATAAAATATATTTTGGGTATATTTCTCTTTGGATTCATAGAATCATAGAAGATTAGGTTTGGAATGGACCTCAAGAGGTCATCTAGTCCAACCCCCTGCTCAAAGGAGGACCAACCCCAACTAAATCATCCCAGCCAGGGCTGTCAAGGTGGGCCTTAAAAACCTCTAAGGATGGAGATTCCACCACCTTCCTAGGTAACTTATTCCAGTGTTTCACCACCCTCCTAATGAAAAGGTTTTTCCTAATATCCAACCTAGATCTCCCCCACTACAACTTGAGATCATTGCTCCTTGTTCTGTCATCTGCCACCACTAAGAACAGCCTAGCTCCATCCTCTTTGGAACCTTCCCCCTTCAGGGAGTTGAAAGCTGCTATCAAATCCCCCTCACTCTTCTCTTCAGCAAACTAAATAAGTCCAGTTCCCTCAGCCTCTCCCCATAAGTCAAGTGCCTCTGTCCCCTGATCATTTTCATTGCCCTCCACTGGACTCTCTCCAATTTGTCCATATACTTCCTGTGGAGGGGCCCAAAACTGGGCACACCAGTGCCGAGTAGAGGGGAATAATCACTTCCCTCAATCAGCTGGCAATACTCCCATTAATGAAGCTCAATATGCTGTTAACTTTCTTGGCAACAAGAGCACACTGTTGACTCGTATCCAGCTTCCTGTCCACTGTAACCCCCAGGTCCTTTTTTGCAGAACTTATAAAAATATAAGAGAAGAATTGATGTTCTTTAAGAAACGCAGAAACAAAACCTTACCAGAGAGTGCTAAGCAACTGACAAAGGAATTTGGCTAGCTTTGAGAAAGGGCTATTGAGTATGTAACCAAGAGGTCTGTGTGCTGCCAAACAGAGCAAATGTGCAACAGAGGAAAGCTAGTATAACTCTAAGACAAGCATACTCCTAAAGAAATAAGAAAATACTTTAGATATGTTGATGAAAATAGCTAACAAGATGTTAAGATGCAGAAAGAATGGGATAAGACTATAATGATTAAAGTTAAGATTCCATCAGTAAAAAGTCAGGGATAGGTCACAGGCAATAAAGAAAAGTTCATGGAAGCCAGCAATCTGTCCCTGATTATTACAAAAAATACCTTGGGGAGGGGAGACCACCAGAATGCAGCTGGGACTTGCAGCTGCTCCAGCCCCGCTGCTACTCCTGCAGCAGGGGCTGACTGCTACTGCCCCAGCCCCAAGGGGGTTGACCCAACCCAGGCTGCTGCTCAGCAAGCTGGGAACTGCTGCTCCGGCGGGCTCGGAGTTGGTCGTGGCCCAGCTGCTCTGGCGGCCCCAAAACTGGCTACTAGTCAGCTGCTCCAGCAGTCCTGGGGCTGACAGCTGCTCCACAGCCCTGCCCCAGAAGTAGTCATGGAGGTCCCGGAAAGTCATGTAATCCGTGACCTCCATGACAGAATCATATTCTTAATAATGATGGAACATAAGTCAATATTATGGCTTCATTTGGAATACTATACATAGCACTGATCACTTCATCTCAAAAAGGATATTTCAGAACTAAAGGGGGCAGTCAGAAAAGAGCAATGAAAGTGATCAAGGGCCTGGAAAAACTCTGATATTAAACAAGATGAAGGATATAAAATAATGAATGGTATAAAGGAGGTAGATTGAGAACTTCCACTTTACCTTTCCTATAACACAAGAACAAGGGGACATTCAATAACATTTAAAGATATAAAGTTCATAACCAATATAAGGAAATACTTTTTCACATATGTGAACAAACTAAGGAGCTTGATACCACAGGAAGTTGCTGACACCAGGGATTTAATAAAATTCAAGGACGGACTGAATATTTAAATGAATATCAAGAATATCCAGTCCCCATCATTAACAAATATCAACAAATTTTGGAAAGAATGTTAAACCTTGCGCTTATGGAATTAAGCCAATTTTTAACTATTAGAGTTCAAAATAAAACCTATATGGAGCAGATTATCCCACATTTTCCTATTGCAAATTTCTTACATGTTCCTATGAAGCATTTGGTACTAATCACTGTCAGAGACAGGACACTGGACTGGACGAACCTTAAGTTTGAGCCAGTATAGAATCACTCTCACTCTTTCTCTGGCCCAATTAATAATGATTTAATATGAAGTGGAATGGCTTCAACAAGGGAGAGCATAACTACATCAGAACATCCCATAGTCCAGTAGTTAAATCATCATCTAAGAGGCAGGGAACCCCTGTTCAAATCTCTTCTGCTCATCAGAGGGGGGAATTGAACCTGGGTCTCAATATATCACTGGGCTAAATGTTATAAGGGAGGTGCCCTCTCCACCAGCTTTTTGTATGGATCTAGGTGTGCTCAAAGCACACATATAGGTCTGGGCCCCAGGAAAGTTAAGCAGGGGAACACCTCCCTCCACATATTTTGAGGATTGCTCTGTGGTTCAAGCATGAAATAGATGCTTAGATGCCTGCCGAAGGCAGCAATGCATGTGCCCATGGGCAAAAACTTAAGTTCCATGGGGACTTTTTACAATGAAAACTTAGGCTTTAAGGGAGTTTAGGGACCTAAAGGGTTAGGTGGCAACTGAATGGGGGCTTTGTGGATTGCAGAGGTCTCTAAAACTGGGCCTTAGACACCCAAGTCCTTTTGTGGATCTAGGTTTTGAAGATTAATAAAGAGAAAAGGAAGTTTTGACTAAAAGGTCAAGTA